>OY987189.1:235532-855532 GCA_963920625.1 Dinocampus coccinellae
CTGATGAATAAATTGCAACTATTATAACTTCAAATAATTTTTGAGGAATGTTCTTTCATAAAGAGACTCGCAAATAATTGAATTCGTTTTTTTCTCAAATTCAATTTCATCATTGGACATTCAAATTTACAACCAACAAGAAGATTGCCACCAGATGAAAATATATTTTCGAGCAAAGACACTCAGGTAGATGTTCCCAAATACTCTCCCCTATAGTTCTTATTATATTACTTATTTCGACTCGTTGATATCATCGATCTATTTTTCCATGATATGAGTGAAAATAAATCAATTCATTTGAATAAATCAATGACAATATGTGTGAACATGTTGATTTTTTATTTGCGATATCACCCGAATTCAAACAAGACAATCGTCACTAGAAAATATCATATCTTTGAACAAAAACACTCAAATTAACAATTGAATATTCAAATTCCAAAAGCGAATGTTCTCACAAAATTTCATCCAAATAATATCCAAACAAAAAATGATTATCTTACAACTAATCCGACGCAGGTAAACGAATCCCTCGACGGATCACCTCGATCGTGTCGGCTGTCCTGCTTCAAGTCCCCTTCTATGTATTTCTTCTCGGAGGTCAAATACTGCAACTTGAATAAAAACATATATAAAATATCAGATGAATACGACAAGTTATCAATATAATCAATATCTTTAGTTCATACTTAACTTTCTCGGGTCTCCACCTGCCTGGAAAACAAAAAAAGCAATTTTTATAAATAATCTATATCGATATTCATCAATCGAAATTTAAATAATGGTACTTATCTCAAATAGTGGGGATTGGTGTTCCTCGTCAGACCCAGATCCAGTGCGATTATGCAGAATCATCTACAAGTTTGAGATCTGAAAATTGGGAGAAATAAAAATGAGTATCCTATCGAACAATTGTATTGGAAAAAAAATTAATAAATAAGAAATAAATAAACAAAAAAAGATGAACCATCCTGGTTCTCATTGAAAATACTCACATTTTCACATCCATTGCTGAAAATGTCCCCCGTCTTGCTCAATACATAATTGACACCGCTTCAATAAATTCCGTATCGTTCTCTTGTAAACGTCCGGTGTTATCCCTTTCTGAGCTCCTGCAATGCGTCGTCGGGGTTCCTCTTCGCTGTCGATGGGTGTTTCGTACACTCGATCCTTCAAGTAGCCCCACAAAAAATAATCCAGGGGATTCAAATCCGGTGATCGTGGTGGCCAATTGATTATCCCACCTCTTCCAATGAAACGGTCTCCAAAGTGCCTTTGGAGACATCGCTGTGCTTTTACCGAAGTGTGCGCTGGAGCACCATTGTGCTGAAAACATATCTTCTGATATGTCTCCCGCGTTATACCAGCGGCTCTGCTGAGGGGCCAGAGACGTCTACTGATGAAATCCGTATATTTTTTGGCGTTCAATGATCCTTGAAATTCATGAAACCCGATCTGCAATATAGAAAAAAAAATTGTCATTATTAATAAATATGCGAAAAAAAAATGATTAAAAAAAAATAAAAGATTTTATTGAATTGCAAATAATTATATAGGCAAAATTCATTCTTACCATTTTATTTCCCATCATTCCTGCCCATAAGTTGATTTTGAAGCGTCCCTGCACGCTTTTTCCGTCGTCGATCATACGGGGATTTGTCTTGGCATAATAATGCCGGTTGCGCCTGTTGAACGGTCCATTCCTTGAGAAAGTGCATTCGTCCGAAAATAATATATTATCCAAGAATCCCAGGTTGGCTTTCACTTGGTCCAGGAGCCATTTACAGAAGTCGCGCCTCGCAGGATAATCCTTCGCCTCCAATCGTTGGACGCGCATGAATTTGTAGGGGTGGTAACCTGCTTCGCTGATGATTGTATGCACCATCGTTTTCGACGTGTGCATCAATGTAGCCAAAGCCCGAATACTAATCTGAGCATTAGCTTCGAGCTGCCTGATGACGCGTTTTTCGCGCGCAACCGTCAGCACCTTTTTGTATTTTCCGTCATTCTGATCAGGCATCGGATCGCTTTTTTCGCGGACCCGCCGATCAGTGGCAATGAAAACACGGTGATCAGGATGAGCGCGCTCGGGATATTCCTCGCGATACATTCTGGCTGCAAGTCGCCCGTTACCCCTTGCTTCACGATACACTCGAACCATATCGTGGTATTCGTTGGCAGTATAAATTTGTTTCACCATGGCTGAAAAAAACAAAACACAAGACACAAAACGACACAAAAAAAGAAAAAAATTGAAAATGAAAAATCCTCGGGGATTCAAAAGAAATGATTATACGAATATAAATGACAAATGAAAAAATGATTGATCAATATAACGATCAGGTATATAAATCTTTATTGATGAGGTTGTCACTGGCAAGAACGAATATCGTGATGTTTCCAAAAGGGAGAACAGGTCAGGAGTGGGGAAAGATGAAGAATTGTGGGGGTTTAAATACCTCAGAAACAATTGGAACATGTGGTGAACTCTCATTACGCTACCGGATTAAAGACTAGAAAAAAAACATCATATATTTTTATCTCAATCAAGGATTTAATGGTATAACACAGCCATAATACAGAACTGTCGAAATCCCACAGTAGTAAATTCAATACAGATGCTGGTACCATAAAAGCTGGAAAAAATTCACGAAAAAAACATGAGAATCATGAATGAAACTTATAAAACTATGAGTATTGGCATAATGATGAACAATTGTTGAGGATATCTACCTGAGTGTCTTCGCTCGGAAAAATATTTTTATCTGGTGTCGATTTTCTTGTTTGTCAAAAATTTGAATGTCCAATGATGAGATTGAATGTTACAAAATTGAAATGGATTATTTGCGAGTCTCTGAGAAACAACATTCGCAAAAATAATGCGGTTTTTCATTCATAAAGATTCAAGCGGATCATTGAAAGATAATTCGTTTTTCGTTTGTCGAATTTTCATTGACGGATATTGCAAATAAAAAATCAACATGTTCACACATATTGTCATTGATTTATTCAAATGAATTGATTTATTTTCACTCATATCATGGAAAAATAGATCGATGATATCAACGAGTCGAAATAAGTAATATAATAAGAACTATAGGGGAGAGTATTTGGGAACATCTACCTGAGTGTCTTTGCTCGAAAATATATTTTCATCTGGTGGCAATCTTCTTGTTGGTTGTAAATTTGAATGTCCAATGATGAAATTGAATTTGAGAAAAAAACGAATTCAATTATTTGCGAGTCTCTTTATGAAAGAACATTCCTCAAAAATTATTTGAAGTTATAATAGTTGCAATTATTCATCAGTCCGTTTTATTATTTCATATATCTTTTCTTTCACGAAAAAAAAATATCAACAGTAAAATAGAAGTACTGGACTAAATTCCATTCCAAATATATTTGCTCTTCATAAATAAGTTCGTCAAAATCTCCAACGAAAAAAAGTTGTATAAAGAGGGAATTCCTTCATAGTTTAAGTACAATAAGAATGAGACAGCAATAATAATTTTAACACCAGAACAGGTATAATCTGTCTTTGAATCTTCATTTATGATAGTTTGGTTTCTGCGACGTTCAACAATGGTGCGATCGGATTTGTTGCCTTTTTTTCTTCATGTATTTACAAAATCTCAATTATAAAAACTCTTTCTTAGTTCATGGTTGAATACCTATTTGATCATATTCCGACATGAGTAACTGTGAATGAACATATTGTTCGATTCATGAAAATATGTTTTGAGAATTATTCATTCTGCAGTTAGGGAATATTGTTTTTAAGTGTCATATAATCATGATTATTTACATTCATTATTCATTATTGAATGGTTGCACAACATCATCTGAGAGACTTCATAATGTGTATTCAAATAAATCATTCAATTTTGGGCACATGATATCCTCGATGAAAATTATAAAAAATTACTTTTACTCAACACGTGGATTTCTCGAAGGAGTTGGATTTAAAACTTCGAAGTTTTAAATTCGAATCAAATAAATAAATGAAAAATTATTATGGAAATATACTACCTTGCACCACATGCAATTATTTTCCATTATATTATACATTCACGCTGTCGCAAAAATTGCAAACATTTATAAATTCTGTATGTAAATAAAATAAAATTCTTAGCTTCATTCCCATTTTTATTCGAAAAATAGCCTCATCTTATTCGATACATCATATTTTTTACAACTGGTAAAAATAGTCAATTTGAAATAATTTCAAGTTGTTGTTACGCTTTTATCTATAATTTCCACATTTCATCTTCATGAAAATGAATAAATATTCGAAAAATCAGAAAAAAAAGCCGCATCCGAGAATCGAACCTTCATCGATCCTACCGAGTGGCTAGCGTTACGCTTTAGCGCACTCGGTCAATGCGGGTATGGGAAAATTTTGTTTTAAAATAACTGATGAATGCCAGGTAGAAAATTGTAAAATTTTGTATTTCATAGTTTTGCTAGAAACAAATACAGGAGCAGCTTGCAAGTCCCTCTAGCTTTGTGAATTACCTGCGGACCCAATACCTTATCGACCGTATTGATGCTTAGCCCTAGTCGGTACTATTTTCACTTATGCATTATTTCTACATTATTCGCCTTCCTACATTATTTTTCCGAAAATTCAGAAACGCCTATCCCGATGTGAACTACTTTCTCGCGCTCTGATTGGCCCAAGCATATCAACTTTAAACGTTAATATCTCATGAACTACGTCAAATGACGCGAAGTCGTCTCGACATTCTTTGTTCAGCACCACTGGATCTATCTATAGACTTCCGTTGGATTAACGATACCCGTACACGGTGTATGATAGTTCTTAAAAAAAAAATAATGATGATGAATATGAATAGAGAATGAAATGTAAGGTGAACATGAAGGAGTCGCGTGGTCACCCACACACACACGCATACCGATCAACGGCACACCATCGAGATCTTCGACTTGAAACTTCGAGGGAAGTTCCAGTCTGGTGGGGGAGCATGTGACGTGGCGCTAGCTGGCACATCGTGGCCGAGCGCGGAAGCGGTGTGTGGGGTAATGACGCGACAACCCATGGCGCCTATTGGTCAAAATTTGAGTATATTGCCGCGCGCGAATCCGATTGATTACAGGAGAATCAACAATCAACAATTATCGACCCGATGGAAATGAAATCGATACGTGACTTGGATGAAGAATTGAAGTGTGTCGGGAATGTTCGGGGAAATCCTTCAGAAGGGACCCGATTTGGTACACACATAGAGGAAACGGGAACAGTACTTCGTCTCGAGATCTCAAAGGGAGCGAATCGTCGCTAAGTCAATGAGTGAATCTTTCGTGGTGTCGGTGAACAATATTGATTATCTTTATTAAGTTCTATGTAAGACTATACGAACCACCCATCGAGCTGTTCTCACGAAGTGATTGTGAATAATTATTAACTCCGTCATTCGAACCAAGTTTACATATTGGCTCACAGTGGCATCCAACCCGTGTAAGAAGGCCATTGTTCTCGATTATCTTGTTCTTCGCGTGAATCCGAGTGTGTAGTTACCAGGAGAAGTTAACGCCAAAGCATATTTTGATAATTGCCGATCCACGAGGATCGGGAGCTATCAAAGAAGGACGCCCTCCAACCGGACAGGGTCATTACCATGGTGAGGGTATTCATATCAGAAAACGAACATTAATCGCTTGGTGTGGGTGACCCGTCACCGTGATCCCTCGCAAAAATAGTATCCACATCAAAAAGCCGATAGGCAAGACTATTTTCTTTTGATTTCATTGTTATTTTTGATACACCTATTTTGCTATTGTCAATAAATTAATGTTCTGTTATATGTTACATTCAAAAGTTTCTCTCTGTTGATTGGCTCGCCTCGTGCGAACCCGCTTCCCCTGATAACCCTCTATCTTTCCAGGTTATTTTCAACACTTTTCTTTTCTCAGACAGTTTTGTCATTTTTTATGAATAAAAGAACTGGCGTTCGCGGATGTGAGAGATTGCCCACTTCAAATACTTGATAAATCGAACCATTAGTGCGCGAATTTGGGTTGGTGGTCCCCACCCCAAACCAAGGCCGCGTCACAATGCACACATTCAAACATTGATACATACCTACATACATGCATCCATACATTGATACATACCTGAATGTATGCATAAATGCACACACTCATACAGTCATACAGTCATACATCTCTCCATACATTGATACATTGATACATACCTACATGCATTCATACATGCACATTTCAATTATTGATGCATACCTGCATGCATGCATTCATACATTGATACATACCTAAATGTATGCATAAATGCACACACTCATACATTCATTCAGTCATACATTCCTCCATACATACATACAATCATCACCTCAAAATTTATAACTGCATGAGTGACCGCGTTTATTCATACATGTCGAAAATTTAATTTGTCCTATCGAATATTTCTCTTTCTGAATGATTTATAAATTTTTTTCGCTTATCTATTGTAGGAACCAAATTTTCCGTCATCATTGAGCGATTCCAATGGAAGTTATGTAGTCAGGGTAGAATCTGTTATTATTCCTCCCTATTGCAATATAAAGTGTAATCAATACGATATGCCAATCGAATCAGTCTCGAAGATTGGAGCTTTTGCATTGAGGATGTTGGGGAAATACAAAAAAAATTATCTGGTCGGATCTCAATAATGAATGATCTACCGTCTTCTGTGAGTGTGATATCGGCCATGCGGACTGGCATTGGCTGTTGTTATTTGTTATCCTTAATCAATGAAGTATAAAACAAGAAAAGAATGGGCTGGGCGGAAATTTATCGCACAAAAATTGAATGACAACAAGATTTGAAATCATGGTCAAATGGTTAGTGTACTATTGCCAATTTACAAACGCACATCCCATTACTTTCCATACATCGCTACAAGAAACTGGTGTTTTCTTTCATGTCATCAGCCAGCAATGGATTCTCTCAGTAAAGGATAAATTGAAATTAATGGCTTAATTTAAGTACAACGCTGAAAAAAATTGCGTGTCTCATGATTTCAGTTTATTGCAACAAACAATGTGATATAAATTTACTTATATGCGTTCGAGTTATTCTCCACGCTTGTATCATATTTTTTGGGAGAATTGATATTTTTTTACATGACAAATATGTAAATGTTCAATAAATCACATTTTCATAATGTTTTTATCCATTCATCATTCATTTATTTCCAAAATTGTATTTATTCCTTGCATATAATTTGTATCATTTCAACAATACAAATCAATCATAGTGTTAACGTAAATTTTTATAATCATATCTCTAACAAAATGTGAAAATTGAATGAATAATTACCATTGATAATTATTTTATCAAGATTATGGTGAAAATTGTTATAATGTTCAACAAGTAAAAATGAAATAAATTTACTCTTCTTGAGAAAGAATAATACCAATCTCATTTGTCTGTTATTGAGAATCGTTATGATGAAAAAATTCAGATTATCCATTTTTATCATACTATATGATAATGTATGATTATTATAATTATTCGAAATAAAATAAAAACTATCCAAACTAACTCAATCAGAATGCTAATTTTATCAAACATTATAACATTCCTATATCATTGAACAATATGTATTCATAAAAATACGTGAGAAAAATTTGAAAAGCAGTAGTTACATACGCACACAAGTGCAGTATACCTGACGCACATCTGGATTCAAGTGTGCTTTATCCACAAATGAAAAAAAAATCCCGACCTATTCTCACTGTCTTCAATTATTCATGTTTACCAAAACATTAATTAACATCTATTCAGCCGAGCTTGCTTTGAATGATTTCATATCATATTATTAAATTATCGTGAAATATCTTTTTTATTAAAGTATCATTAGAATTAAAAAAAAAATAGATTAAAGCAGTTGTAAACTGAGTGAATAGATGAAAAATTATTGAATTGAATTTTCAAAACCATTCAATATTTACCATCCAAAACTATTTTATTAATTGAAATCGATGATATACACTTTGAATGATGAATGAATTGAAAATTATAAAATATGATGGACGAAAGAAACTTTCAATACTTTCATACTTCACATAAACAAAAAAAAATGTATTTAAACGTGTCACCAATAATAAAAGAAAAACACATCCAGATAATCACATTATCTAGTAATTAAAATGAATTATTATTGGCGATGACTTGAGCCTTTTTCATTCTCCCTCATTAAACTATACACACAATTGTCAATAATATAATCGACATATTTCTATAGTTTCAATAATGGACCTGTTATTGATGAATAATATTAAATATTGAAAAAGTTGCCAATCCGATTGGTCAACATATCGTGAAAAGTGTCTATTCATTCACATTATTCACGAAAAATCGCGTGGGTTGAGAACATTTTCAAGAGAAAATTTAAGCTGAAATTTTATTTCGAAAAAGATTGTAAACCGTTCTTATGCCCAAAAATGACCGCAAGTCCCAGGGTATTATCGACCTCAAAGATATTTACCGAGGAATGCAATCGAATGGTATCCTCCTACACAGAAATCTGTTTCACATGCATCTTTCCACCTGCAGCCGTGGCTTTAAAATAACGCATCCTGATCGGCCGTACTTAATTAATTAATGATTCAAAATCAGATGGATTGATTAATGAATTATGAATGGATTCACCTTCAGGACCGTCTCATGAATTTACACCTCCGAGGAAAGTCATTTATTACGCCACACCCTGCATTCAATTATAATAAATATGAGATGTTTTCTTAAGTCAATAAACAAAAAAAATAATTCATGGATTTTGAATATTTATTGTTCTCAATCCACTCTCACAGATGCATATATTGTATATTTTTCCAATTCATTGATTTCAAAAAACCGCAAAATAAAAATAAATATTTGGTTGGGAATTTTCCAAAATTCTGCTTTGATTTACTGATACGCTTTCCAGGACATTTCACTACAGCGGTATCGTAAAAATTATAATGCGCTTTGTAAAATTGATACCGAATGATTCTTACAATACTGCATGGTAAATTTTGCCGTGCAAATATGAAAAATTTCTACATTATCGGTAATTTTCAATATTTTGCAATAATATCCACCAGTTACTGAAAGTATAGTAATTCTTTCCTGAATTTCTGTGGTGAAAAATACTCAAAAATTTTCTCCGTGTACAAGAAATGATAATGCGCCTTTCAAACATCACATTTATAGATTTGAGCATGTAATGGCATTCAAATTCTAATACACGATATTATGGCATCTTGGCGAAAGAATATCCCGTTGAATGAGTTGATCACTAAATTTTCAATTTGAATAGTCAGTGTACCCAACACCGTGATGATCGTGGCTGTGTATAGTCCTAATGGTTCGCAAATTGAGCGATTCCCATAATTTCTCCAAGATAGGAATTTTATAATTCAATCGATCGTATCACCATCTATCAAAAAACCTAGCAACTAAATTTCGGCTCTGTTTAGTTGCAATAACGTCATTTCGCACACACATGTAGGCGAAATTTTCATACAAACTATTCGTTGGCATACAATGCTGAATTTGACTTCTGTGAATTCATCTATACTCATACATGTAATAAAAAATGCGCTTGGGTTCTACTGAATATCTGGTATAAATCATTTCATACAACAAATTCCTACTTCGAGTGACCTCATGCGGTGGTAACTAATCTGCAATTTCGCAATTCTCTTTCGACTTTCACCAGAATTTGACCCCAGTGCATCTTTCACGGGTGTCGACTTTGATACTGTAGAAGGATTTTTCATTTGATGTGAAAAGAAAGTGCGAAAAGTTGTCACAAAAATTTGGAAATTCTTTCGGGAAAAAAACTGACTCCAGTTTTGCCCTGAGTGGAAGATCAGCAATGCCCGTATAAAATGAACGTCATCAGAATACCTAAGATCAGTGTCAGGAACTGAAATGTGGCACTCCCTGTGAATAAACAGAGCATCTAGGTGACCAATGGTTATTCCAGGATTAGAAAAATTGATTTTGGATTCAAATAATAACAAAAGTTGTTCATAATTTTATGAAGATCGAGCATATATGAAAAAAAATATATCTGAAAAATTATTTCGGATCTGGTATTTTATTGTAAAGAGCAAATATTGGAAAAATTGTAAAAAGTCCATGATGTATTTAATTGAATAAGAATCTAATAACATTCAATCAATTTTTTTCTAAGTATTGATATTGCGCCGATATGCCTAATGAATTAATTAATATTATATTGATAAATAGATTTTTTTCTATTCAACAGAAAATTGTAAGATTCCCTGAAAATCCTATACATTCGACATGAAAATACTCCCGAAGATTCCTCTCGCACTCATTCCAGATACATATGAGAAGGAGGCGGATTTATAAATAGAAAACAAAACACAAACGAAAGGTTGTTACACATCATGCAAAACTGCCCTGTGAAGAATCAGTTTTTCGAAGCGATTATTACCGTTTCATTTTTTTGTAAAGATGCGTTTCCCAGGATTTTTGTTTTTTTTTTGTTTGTTTTTTTTTTTTTTTTTTTTATCATGAAAATGAGTGAAAAGTTATCTCATAGAGACGTGTGTGCGGATCGCGAGTGCTTTTTTTTGTCTATCATATTAGAGGAAATAAATGCAACTATATGAATGGATTGATGACAATATTCAAAACAATGTTGATTTTTTATTTGGAATAATACTCGATGAGTGTTCAAATCAAGAGAAATGCACTATTTTTTATCGATTCGCTTGAGTCCTTATGAACCAAAAACCAAATAATTTTTACGTATGTTTCTTCACAGAGACTCGCATATAACCCATTTCAATTTCATCATTGGGCATTTATATTGAAGACAAACAAGATAATCGACACCAGGAAATAATATATTCCCGAGCAAAGACACTGAGGTAGACGCTCCTAAAAATTGTGCACTATCATGTCGATACTCATAATTATTTGAATTTCATTCATGATCCTCACGTTTTTACTGTGAATTTTTCCCGCTTTCATGGTATCAGCATATGTATCAAATTGACTACTGTGGAGTTAGAACGATTCAGTATTCTGTCTGTATTATACTATGAAATTCTCCATTGCAAAAATAATATATGATGTTTTTTTATATTCTCCAATCTGGTAGCGTAATTAGAGTTTTTCACATGTTTCAATCGTTCTTGAGGTATTCAAACTCCTACAATTCTCCATCTCTCCCCAGTCATGACCTGTACTCGTCATCGAAAACATCATAATATTGTCTTTTGTTTGGTAACATCTTCGTTGATAAGGATTCGTATAGCTGTTCGTTATTCTAATTAATTTTCAATTTGTATTTATCCAATTTCAACTTCATCTGATATTCGTATCATTTTTTTTTCTCAAAATTTATGAGATTTCCTCATCTCCTATTTTTTTTTTCTTTTTTTTTTCGTGTTTTCTTCTGTGTTTTGTATTTTTTTTCCAGCTATGAAACATATTTATACCGCCAACGGATATCACGATATAGTTCGAGTTTCTCGTGGAGCAAGAGCCAACGAGCGACTCGCAGCCCGAATGAATCGCGAGGAATATCCCGAGTGCGTATATTCGGATCACGGCGTATCTATCGCTGCTGATTGGCAGGTTCGCGAAGGAAGCGATCCCAGGCCTAATCAAAATGACGGAAGATATACGAAGGTGCGAACAGTTGCGCGCGAGAAACGCATCTTGTGCAGCTCGAGGCTGATCCTTGAAATGGAATTCGGACTCTGGCGACATTGAAGAATTTCGTGATTCCGGTTGTGCTTCCTGTATCATATTGGTATGATTGGATGCAACGATGCGAGATTGATCGAGAAGATATGTTGTTTGGAAAAATTTTTTTCAAACATTTCGGTCGACGAGATTTGGAATGACTTGAAAAACGCTGTTTTTCGACGTTTCACTCGACTGAGACGCGTAAAAATGGACATTTCGTTTGCTGGAGGCGTGTGAGAAGGATTCGTCGACGATTGATCCCGGATTCTCGAGATTTTTTTTCACATTCATACACAGAAATCGTGTCGAAGGAAAAATTTTGGGAATCGAAAAAAAAAAAAAAAATGTTCGATCGGAAAGTGTCGAATGTACTCTCGATGAATGTCTCATCATACCGTCATATTCCTCGATCATCTCGAATTTCGTGATTTCGGTTATTCTTTCTGTATCATATTGGTATGAATGGATGCAACGATGCGAGATTGATCGGGAAGATATGTTGTTTGGAAAAATTTTTTTCAAACATTTCGGTCGACGAGATTTAGAATGACTTGAAAACGCTGTTTTTCGACGTTTCACTCGACTGAAATGCGTAAAAATTGGCATTCCGCCTGCTAGAGGCGTGTAAGAAGGAGTCGCAGACAATTGATTCCGGTTCCTCAAGAATTTCCTCGACATTCATACACAGAAATCATGTTGGGCATCAGAAAAAAAAAAAAAAATTTCTATCGGAAAATGTCGGATGTACTTTCGATAAAAGTCTCACTAAATCGTCGTATTTCTTCACCATCCCAAATTTCGTGATTCTGGTTGTGCTTTCTGTATCATATTGGTGGAAATGAATGCAACGATGCAGGATTGATCGGAAATACTTTTACTTTTCTTCACTCTTTGTTGGATATGGTTCACTGTGATGTACGCACTTCTGCACAATACGGAGATTCCAGGGCTAGTAGTTGCATAATGGCCGGTTCAGCCACGTTATACTAGCCGGCACCACACGGTATACCACCATGCCTCCCGCGGTCTTCTTCATATATTAATCAGTCAAATTGGCGTATCGATAAATTCATCGATATTCGCCCCTAATGGTAGTTGCCCTATATATATATATATGTATATAGTAATGATGCATCAACACAGATGTTGTGCACATGTTTTGGCAATCTGCGACGCATAGGCAAGCCCATTGTCAACCGACACTCGAGCATCGATGGAATTTTCCATGCGTCGAGTGGATACCGTGGTGGGGAAATTGCAGGCACGTGTCGCCAGTCGATGTTAACATCAATAGAGCGTGTTGTTGTTCTCCCCGGAAAATGGAAGGGGTTTTGTCCGTTGTACCCCTTTGGCAGGAGTGATTGGTCATTTGTCTGGACAAAGAACGTCTCGGGCCAACCATGTAAGGTTATTGTCGCATGATGGACCGAGTGGGAGAAAAAGCCGTTGCAGAAATGCATCTGTAAGTACGGCCCCTTGCCCTTTGTGCGACACTTCTCACCAAAAAAGAAACGATTACGAAACACTTCTTCTCATACTTTTCACGGAAAACCAGTACATCACGACACTTCTCAAAAACTTCTTATCAAAAAAGAAACGATTACGAAACACTACTTCTCATACTTCTCACGGAAAATCAGTACGTTTCAATACTTCTCAGAAACTTCTCACGAAAAAACAAAAACTCGTTCGTACAAGTCCAATATCGGAGAATCAACGAGTCGATCGAATATTCGTGCGTGATATAGAATAAGTGAATAAATAAATTTTATTTTGAAATAGCGAGAATCGACTCATTGAACATTATTAATTGAGTGTTGTGCTGTGAATTATAATCATCATCATATTTTTTTGACATACCAACGATTATTGTAAGTAAATTCTACGTGTCTGGAATCAAATTGTTAATAAAAAATAATCTGGAATTGAGTTATATAAATTCACTGTATGCATGCACTTGGTATTTTTGTTGTGTGAAATTGTATGCATTAATTATAAATAATTAATGAGAAGTCCCCGAAAATACGACCAGTTCGTTCGTTTGTCGATATTAATTGTTCAAAAATTAATTGATATTTGATTGATTAATTTTCCTACCATTGGGAATAATACCCGTATGGCACGCGGCCTTTATGAAATCTTTTCCCATCCGGAATAATTATCAAAGACGAATAATTATTCAAATCAAAAATCACAAGTAAATTGGAATTATTTTTCTACCCATTTGAAGGATTCACCGGTGATTGTATAACCAATTCTTCCCCCCCCCCCCCCTCCCCTTGGTACGAGAAACTGCAACGAAGTTGCCGTGACGTCATTGACTCGCGGGACTTAGAAAAATTCCGAGAGTCGGGACTTAGAATATTTTCGTCATCTCGGACTAAGAATACTTATGTCGTCGTGGACCTAGAATATTTTCATCGCGTATTATATTCGCAGTTCTCTAATCAGAATAAAGTAAATAAATTTGACACTTCGGTCAAATTTATAACATATCGAGAATTCATGATCGAGTTGAGGTTCAATAATTAGTATCCTCATTTTTCATACAAGCTGTTCCCTCTGAACAGCAAAATAAGGTGGCATCCCTTCTTCCCCTCCAATTCCCCCGTAACCTCGCTCTCTCCCAGGTAGTGAACACTCACGGGAAGGGTGAGTGTTACAATATATATATATATATATATTGTGACGATACATTCGGAGACGCCTCCGGAGGCACAGGTGATGCCATCTATGGCAACAGGAGATGAAGGCGAATATCGACAAATTTATCGATTTGTCAATTGATTCATTAATTAGCCACGAAGACCGTGGGAGGCGTAACCGTCTACCGCGTTGTGCTAGCTAGTACAACGTGGCTAGCCCGGCCATCATGCAACACTAGCCCGTGGATCATCGCAGAGTGCGGATGTGTATACAGAGCTACGTGATATAAATTGAATTGAGTAAAGTGAATGAAGGAAAATAATGAAATAATCATTTATAAATTTGTGAGTGTAAAAAATCTGATGAGAATTTTAGTGGACTGTATAATGTTGGAATGGGATGAGAAGCCGGGTTGAATTGCTGTTGGAATTGCAATAATCGTAGTGGACAGTTGTGCTGATTTTATGCGTAAAATATATACAACTTTATTGAGACGCACTTAACACTATATTTACACTTTGTACACTGTATTTTTTGTGAGATGATGAGACAATTGTTGAGATTGAGATGAGAGATGTATTGATATTATTGATCAATATATTTGCATGAGAGATGAGATGTGGACTCATGATATATTATCTTTGGAGTAAATGAATCATCACCAAGGAGAATAATATTTATCCACTTGAAATTGTGAGATATTCATGCAATGTTGAGTTACATGAATTAATGAAATAACTTGAGATTTGTGTTGAGAATTTTGGTGAGTTTATGAAACACAGTTGTATGCTGTGAGACACGGTGAGAACAGTCGATCCATTTTCACGCGATATCGACGCATTGTCTTGAGATCAATGCGCGCGACGTTTCCTTCGGTACAATTGACCAAAATTGGTCAATTGCGCACCCCCTTCCCGCGTGTGAGAGGAGCAATTGAGCATCCAGGATTAGTTGCCATCAACCCGTGGAAAGAAGAATGATTAAATATTGGTTGAATATTTAACAGTGAGACTAATTCTATTGAAATAACTGGTTTTGTTGGACATCAAGTGAAATCGGTGTGTTATTAAACTATTGAAAAACTATTGAATTGACTGCGAATAGTAAGAAAATTGGACGGATCAAGGCTCAAGCAGAGGCATCGTCCCCAGTTCAGCATCTTCGTGTTCCAGGACGAAGGCGAGAGCGATCGTAAATATTCCTGATTAATTATAGTAGTCATTTTGATATGAAAGATAATAGGCTGGTTGGCTGAATATTAGTGTATCATTCCAAGGCCACGTTATACTTATTACGCATATGAAATAGCGTACGTGAGATGGCCGCCTAGTGTGCCGTAGTGCAGAAGTGCTACGTCACCAGATAGAGTGAGAGAGTTGGCAACATTAAGGCCACCTGCCTTCCTTGCCCACATACTTCGCCCGGGCGAATTCAAATAGACGAAAATTATAGTTTGAATATTATCGAATAAGATTGAGGAAGTACTAAAATAATAATTACAATGAATAAATAAATGAATGACCGAATATATTTTTAAAATAAATAACGAAATATATGTTATTATTGGAGGGTTTTCCTGTCGTTTTTCCCTCTTTTTCTATTCAAAAATAAAAACAGGTGGCATCCCAGGAACCAGATTCAACACCTCCTCTGGAACAGATGAAAGGGACAACAAAGATAAGTGCAGATTTATATTATTCAATCAATTCCAGCACCAGGAGACCGGAGGGACGTGACAATATATATATATTGCAACGCTCACCCTTCCCGTGAGTTTTCACTACCTGAGAGAGAGCGAGGTTACTTGTACGAACGAGTCGTTGATCTTTCGTAGGAAGTTTTCGAGAGAAGTGTCGTTTCGTAATCGTTTTGAAATGTACTAATTTTCCGTGAGAAGTGTCGCACAAAGGGCGAGGGGCCGTACTTATAGATGCACTTCTGCAACGGCTTTTCCTCCCACTCGGTCCATCAGGCGACAATAACCTTGAATGATTGGCCTAAGACGTTCTTTGTCTTGTCAAATGACCAATCATTCCCTTCAAAGGGGTCCAACGAACAAAACCCCTTCCATTTTCCGGGGAGAACAACGACACGCTCTATCGATGTTTACATCGACCGGCGACACGTGCCTGCAATTCCCCACCACTCAGCGCATGGAAAATTCCATCGATGCTCGAGTGTCGGTTGACAATGGCTTGCCTATGCGTCGTAGATTGCCAAAACATGTGCACAACATCTGTGATGATGCATCATCACAATATATACTCATGAACTGACCATTATTATCAAATCGTATGGCTGTAAGAAACAAACTGAGGACGATGATCACTGTGGAACGCTTTAAATAAGAAGTAATCGACAAATTCCACAACGCAGTTCCACATTTATCATTGGAAACATTATTGGAATATAATTAGTTCTCATTCATGATTATAAATTTATATTATGTTTCCTATTCTTCTTCTTCTTATATCACCTTTCATTTTCTCATATTTTCTGAATGTATACGAATAATTATAGTAATTATGAGAATTATGAATCAGTATCATGTTCTCTTTTCTTCTTATTCTTATATCTTTTTACGATGAATGAATCATTATAGTAATCATTATCATCGTAAATTTTGGATTTATATCGCATCTCGAAGCAACATTGATCAGCATAATAATATTTTTCAAATAGTGTGAAATTCATGATCTTCACAAATGGGTAAAGATGGTAGGTTGATCTGTTCGATCTCGGTATATGATGAACGAAGAAAACGTTTTACAGGCCGGCTAATGTTTCTACATTTTTCGATGGGATGCGCGCTTTTTACAGATACAACAATAAGAAGGAAAAAGAAAGAATATATTGTCACGTTTCTCCGGTCCAAGCTGAAATTCTGTATCATAAAAATTCACACTTAGCTCTATTGTCCCTCTCCTCCGGAGAAGCGGTTGGAAGTCTCCCTTTGGGATGCCACCTGTTTTTTGGTAAAAGAGAAAAAGCAGGAAAAATCCTCGTAGGTAATAACGATAAGTTTATTATTAACTATTCAAAGTATTCATTTATTATCATGTTATTAATCGTAGGAATTTCAAATCCATTATTTATTCAGTAATATTCAATTTAATTACTTGGCCCATTACGTTAGCACGGCCCTGTATAGTATTGTAGTATTGCCCGGACGGGCAATGTGGGAAAGGAAGGCAGTGCAGCAGTAGTACAACGATGCGGGCGTGACGTCACAGCGCCTACGTCACCACGCGCCCCACTATTGTCTCTATGCGTGGATAGTCCACGCCGCAATTCATTCTATGTCCATAGTACCTTACAGCCAACTTTACTATTTTTTCATTATATCAATTTTGTGGATCATAATTACGCAAATATGATGCTCTGGTGTAACCCCTCATTGAATGATATTGATAGATGTGGGCGAAGATTTCCACTCAGCAACGGGACTCGCACAACACTTCAATAGTTTTACAATACTGTCTTTTCTTTTAGTCTATATAATATTATTCAATTCACTTCACTTTAGTTCAATGTTCTATTCTTATTCTTCAATATTCTAACTAATCTGCTTCAATTTTCACTTCCAACAGTTGCTCAATACTTTTCTCGATCGCAGCCAATTTTCACACGTCTGTACGCTCTCAGAACTCGTGGGCTAATTGTGGCACAATGGCCGGTCTAGCCACGTTTTTCTGGCCGGCACCACGCGGTGATTGACCACGCCTCACGCGGTCTTCTTGGCTAATTAATTGCCCGAATATTCATCATCGATAGATTTATCGATTGCACTGCAAAGGGCAGTTGCCCTAGATGGCTCCGCCTGTACCTCCGGAGACGTTATCTGAATGTAACGTCACAATATTTATCGTGACATTGTGTCCCGACGACTCCTCCGGAGGCACATATATTGCCATCTATGGCAACTTCAAATAATAGAACGTATCAATAAATTCATCGATACGCGTATTGGTATAATTATTGATATTGAAGATCCCGCGAGGCATGACCATCAACCGCGTGGTGCCGGCTCGCACAACGTGGCGAGCACGGCTATTTTCAGGCATTACCCATCGGATCGTCGAAGAGTGCGAACGTGCATATAAGCTATTGAAATAGAAAGTGAATGAAGAAGTAGCTGTAGTGAGTGAAAAGAATAGATTCATTGAAAAATACTGAACTGACTATCGACTATTGAAATTTCATTAAAAGTTAGTAAAAATCAACTACTGATCAATCATTGATTAATTATCAATCATTGACTATTATAAACTACGTGACTGCAAGTTGTTAGCCGTAGAGACGCTGTTGAAGGTGTGCCAAGAGTCGTCATCGAGATCAGCGTAATTATAAATAATTACTAAAATATCACGATTGAAATTTAATTAGCATCCTGAATGGCTCGAGAAGAGTTATTACGTGGCCACGCTCGCAACACGTGGCATACACGCGGCATCACGTAAAATGGTCAGCGCACAGATAATACAATAGAGTTGGTAAGGCATAGTTAACTGCCTTCCTCACTCACAGTGTTGGTAAGCAGGGCGGATAAGGAGGAATCTGTTCGCACCTTACCATCACAGGGGCCGATAAATAGGGCACGCTGTTTCACTCAGGCAATATTTTATTATAGAACATGGGGAATTTTGGATCAAATGAATGATCAATGAAATTGAATGAATTAATGAAGAAATTATTGAACTTAATACTGAAATATGAATGAGAAAGAAGGTTTTCCTGTTATTTTCCGTAATTTCGATTTTAACAAGAAACAGGTGACACTCCGGGGATGTTTCAACACCTCATCCGGGAACATCGAAGGGACAAACTACGAAAGCTAAGTGCAAATTTACGTTATACGATGAATTTCAGCTATCGGCACCAGACGAACGTGACAATATATATATATGTTGCAACGGAATTTCCCCTTCTGTCCTGGTTCGTGAGAGATCCTGAAAAGCAAATAGGTGGAAAATTGTAACACGATGAAATTCCAACGTAATTCTTGAAATTTAATCCACATAAAGTAAAATATCTTGATGATAAGAGATAATCGATATTTTATATACAAAATAAAATACATTGAATTATAAATTCTTCACATCAAAATTTCCAACAAAAAAAATATATTTTCTCGAAAATAAACTATTGATGAATTGAACAAACAATTAATTGAAATAGTAATTATTTGGAATAATAATTGATTGAACCAATAATAATCAATTGTCGCGAGATAGCACACGACAATGATTCGCGATGTCATCCACCGTCGCTTATTCAATTGGAAATGCACGAGCATACATACTCGCTGAGCCGTGGCTAGTACTCAAACAATGCACACTTGCTGTGGGATTATCCACGTACAACAAAATAAATGTTACTTAAGTGACACGTGCCGCTTTCACGTAATCAAATAAATAATGAATGAATTCATTCAATACCGCCGTGAAATCATCGTGACATCACCCGTGAGACCGCCATTCCAAGCGTACTAATGCATACAATTACAATTATATAATTTTCATTCAGATAAATAGCCAAAGTGAGTACAATCATCGACTTACCTCAATGTCAATGTCCAGAGATCTCAATCCGTCCTTCTAGACCCACTCGAGAGCACGTTGATGCACAGTAGTCTCACAATTAATCAATGCACGCGAAAACTCGCGAAAAATTCAACTCGGTTTCCAAGAAATTAATGTTGAATCGCAACAAAACACTCAACGTGTGCACTGGTTGCCAGTATATCCAGGAGTGAGGTATTTCACCCTCATCCCATACGTCGCATGTGCTCTCACGTATAATACATAATATATCGATAAATCGATATTCCATCAACCAATCAGAGCATCCAAAATCATTCAAATTTCATTCAATCATATTTAACTTATTCAATAGTTACAATACAATTTCTACAAAATATTTTTATCGCGCTCTACACGCATCATACCATAACATTATTATTTCATCCACGCATTTATCATAGTTATTACAATGAATTTCATTATATTTTCTTTTCATTCGTCGTCATTTTTCGTATCGATGAATCTAAATCCATGATGTGGTGCCATCTTTTTCGCGACTCAAGAGCCTCGCGTCAAATTATTGCCATTAGAATATTAATCATGATGTTCTCCTCGCTCACGCGTATCTCCATGCGCTCAACGGGTTGCTCATGCATGACGCGCTCTCGCTCTCTGATGTCCCATAATGCGGCAAGCTCCATGGTTGCCATCTATCCCCCGCGGGGAGTACTCATGGCTCGAAATAATTTCACCACTTCGTCGCCATTAATATCAGATATTCCCATAGTTGAGTTGGTCCCCCTGAGATTTACCAGCAAACAGTGAATAAGCTAACCATTTCTGAGGGAGGGGTTAAGGTTTTAGCGTAAAAAAAAAACTTTTTTGCGTTTTTTTTTCTCAAGTATAGATTGAGCAATTTTATTCGGACCTTTTGTACATCGATGAGCATACTTTTGGCTATGTTGTATAATTTTATTATGCGGCAATATTGTAGCATAAGCCGGTAACAGAGCTTCCTCCAGAAGGTCTTGGGAAAAAAGGAAATTTGCGTTGTTCACTATAACTCGGCTGGAAATTATCTGCAAATGTAAAACCATTAAAATTTAGTTGAATCATAATCAAATCTTCCCCCCAACGTTCTCTCTGATGATTTTTTTTTCTATTTAAACATTTTTGGCGGCCATTCAAAATGTGAACTGTCATTTTCCACGAAAAATTCCGCAATTTTGTAGGTGGGAAACACCCTTAATAAAAAAAAAACATTTAACTAAACGTTGGGGGACGGTATTTTATATGTAGAAAATGTGTACGAAGTTTGGAATGAATCGGTCAATTAGTTTTTGAATGGCAGTGAACACGGACTTTGGAAAAATAATTTTGAGAAAAACGCGTCTAAAGTTTTTGAACTAAAAAAGTGAAGAGAAATTTTTTTTTTTTCCAACTAACACAGAATCATCGATTCCAGCTCCATACAGCACACTTCCTGCGGTATGGTCGATGTCTTCAGCCTCTTTTCTCTCGAGTCTTCGTCTCATTTTGGCTTCTTTGCTCTGCTGCTCAGCTTGAATCTCGGCTCTGTCAATGCGATTGCAGTCCGTCAATGTTGCATAATCATGAGCGCTTAGGCCGACGCTGATGTTCATGTCAGACAGAAAAGTTAGGGAAGCACTAGCACCTTCATGAATGCGCATGCAGTTACATAAGACGCAAATTCAACAATTTGTCTGCTGCCAGATAATTCTTCCGGTACAATCCTCCAAATCAGCTGGTTCAAACTTTCGTTGGCATTTTGAGTAAAGCCCCCAAGACACCTTTCTAGAAGTTCGTCTTTACTCAAATCTTCATAAATCGGTTTGATCGCTTGTATGACATCTTGTGGAAGTGGAGTGTAGTCATGTTTGGAATTTTCCACTCCTGTTGTGGCCAAAGCTTTTTGGTATGGGCACCACGAGTTCTCACCGCTCATGCACTCATGGTGTTCAGGGTTATCGTCTGTTGACTGCTGGTGGTAGAACGTTGCCCAGATTGCATTTTTCATTCCTCCTAGCGAATCACAATTAAGTCTGATTGCTGCTCCGTAGCATCGACTCAAATTATCGATGACTTTTCTAGTGAGCTTTCCTTTGCCTTGTTTTACCAGCATTTTTTTTATACAAAATTTTATATTCTACACTGACAAAATATACAGTACATGCATTACCACGTTTGTTCTTGCGTTGAAATTTCTATGAATGAAATCGAGGAGTGAGATTAGGTGTTACATAGAAAGCGAAACATCTGCCAAGTAACAATAGCGTGCTCGGGTTGGGTAGGTATAAAAATCCGACAGGTGCAAAAATACTTATAACTCCGTTAATTTTGCTCCAATCGACTTGAAATTTCCACACAATATTCTTGAAATATTATGCATTCAGTTAAAAAAATAAAAAAAAATTCTAGAACCTGACCCCTCCCCCCCCCTCCCCACCTCAATTCGAATTTTGAAATTGCGAACAGCGCCGAGGTGGCCCAGTCGAGGAGATGACTGGTGGAAATCCACCATGTCAATATATATACTAGCTGACTCAGTGAACGTTGAGTTGCCGTATAAATTATTTCTAGGAAATTCCTAGTGTAGAGAAAAAAAAACAAACTTATTGTCAGTGTGTGAGGATGTGGCATGTGAGTGAAAGAGGCATGGGACGCTGTAAACGATGGGGAATATGAAAATAACAATACACCAAACTTTAGTTTTTTCAAATTCATTATAATTTATTCCTCAAAATTATATGTATCATTAATTAATTACGACAGTTACACTAAACAACAATATAAATCTCTCAATCCTAAAGCGTAAACAATTTTTATTGCTATCCCCTCTTTAGCTGACACAAACAAACTGGATGATTTACCAACTCGAGAGTATGCCACGTATAATTTTCCGTGTGAAAAACATAGTGTGCTCAAATCTAAGCCACAAACAGACATCGTTCGGCCTCAGGACTTATTGATAGTTTTTGCAAATGCCAATCTAATCGAAAACTAAATGTTCAAATTGAATTGGCACATCTGTAGGTATAAGCAATAGCTGGCTGTAGCGGTAAGTAGGAGTTGGAATAAATAGATCGTAGATGTCATACAATAAGCTTAGGTAATTATAATGTGATGTGGTGGATTCTCACCGGTCATTTTGAATTGTTTTGAATTTATTTTCACGTAAAATTCGCGTCACTGCGTGCTGGTATGTCTCAGGGGGACCAACTCAACTCACGTAACATCTGATATTAATTGCCACGAGGTAGCCGAATTGTTTTTGAGTCATAGGTACTCCCTGAGGGCGGATAGATGGCGACCATAAGGCTTGCCGCGTTTTGGGATGTGTGAGAGCGAGAGCGCCACAGGCCTGTGCAACCCGTTGAGCACGTGGAGATACGCGTGAGCGGGGAGAAAACTACAATTAAGATTCAATTGACACGGATTTGACGAGGCTTTCCAATCGCGGACAAGATGGCACTACATCGATTTGGATCTATCGATACGAAAAATGACGTCAAATACAATAAAATAGAAGAAATAAATGAGATGAAATTTATTGTAAGATGTATGATAACTGTATGAATGAGATAATAATGTTACTGTATGAGGTGTGTAACGTATGATAAAATGATATGTAAAAATTGTATGATAACGATGGAATAGGTTATGTATAAAAGTATGAAATTTGAATTGTCAGAGGAATTCAAATTGATCTGATTGGTCGATGCAATATCGATCCATCGATGTACGAGATATCACATGTGTGAGCACATGCGACACGCGGGATGAGGGTGAAGTACTTCACTCCTGGAGATACCGGCAAGTAGTGCACAAGTAAGCGTTTTGCGGTGATTGAAAAATTAATTACTTTGAAGCAAACATTGTTTTTCGCGAGTTGTCGTGGGTAATAATGAATTGTGAGTTTGACGAATTTGCGTCCACGTGCCACCGAGTGGGTCCAGGGAAGCTGTTCATTGCATCTGGACATACGAGTACTGCGGTAAGTCGTGATTTGTGCACACTTTGGCTTATTATATGAGTGAGAATTGTATGATTGCGTGTCGGCAATATCTTGCATGGATTGGTTGTCTCACGGGTGATATCACCGTGATCATACTGCGTTATGAATCCGAGCATTATATTAATTATTTGAATAAATATTGTGTGCGATTGGCACAGCGTTTGTAATTGATTTGAGTTGTGTGAGTGGACGAATTCCACTGTGTGGTGTGAATGTGATTTCGCGATATTCGAGAAAGAAGTATTGACGTCCATTGAGAAAAATCATTAATTCATATAAATCTTTTTTTTTTGTTGTTTTTCGTTAACTATTTCTGAGTAGATTCATTCAATATTATAAATTATTTTGCCTCAAGAAATTATATATTTTTCTGTCTTTTCGTCAATTATATATTAAGTTTTTTTTTTGTACATATAATATATCCATTTTCGCCGTTAATAAAATTTTCTTCTGTGGAATATAAATTCTGGGAATCGATCGGAATTTCATTGTTCGATAGGTGTTTTGTCTTGGTCATTCTTTGCCGGCCGCCCCCCACCTATTTCATTTTCAGGCTTCTCCGACGAACCAAGGACGAAAGGGGAATTTCGTCGCAGTGAACATAACGTCATCGAAATATTAGTCGATTTGTGTCTACATCATGAAGTTTTTCTCGATTGAACATGTCAGTTTACGAGCCGAATTCTCGTCATTTGCGAGAGGTTTCAATTTTCTGCTTCAATATGAAGAAATCTGCGTCTGAGGCTCATCGAATACTCTCAAATACCTATGGTGAGGCCACTATTAGTAGAAAAACGTGTCGAGAGTGGTTTCAACGCTTCAAGAACGGCGATTTTAACGTCGAAGACCAGCATGGCGGTGGGAGAGAGAAGGTTTTCGAAGATGCAGAACCGGAGGCATTACTTGATCAAGACTCGTGTCAAACGCGACAAGTATTGGCAGGATCATTAGGAGTGACGTAACACGTCATTTCGAAATGCCTGAACGTGATGGGAATAATTCAGAAACAAGGAAATTGGGTGCTGTACGATTTGGAGCCGAGAGATGTTGAACGGCGTTTGTGTGTTTGTGAACAGCTGCTTGCAAGGCGAAAACGGAAGGGATTTCTGCTCGCATTGTGACTGGGGAAGAAAAATGGATTCATTACGATAATCCCAAGCGCAGAAAATCATGGGGGTATCCCGGCCATGCTTCCACGTCGACGGTCAAACCGATAATTCATAATTCCAAGGTCATGCTCAGTATTTAGTGGGACCAGCTCGGCGTAGTTTATTATGAGTTGTTAAAGCCGACTGAAACAATCACAGGCAGTCGTTATCGAACGCAATCAATGCGTTTGAGCCGAGCATTGAAAAACAAACGGCCGCAATACAACGAGAGACATGATAAAGTGATTTTACAGCATGACAATGCTCGACCCTATGTTGGGAAAGTGGTCAAGACATGTTTGGAAACTTTGAAATGGGAAGTCCTACCCCACCCGTAGTGTACTCTGGACGTTGCTACCTCGGACTATCACTTGTTTCGATCAATGGCACACGGCCTGGCTGACCAGCACTTCCGGTCTTATGAATAAGTGAAAAATTGGATCGATTTAAAAGATGACCAGTTTTCGAATTCGTATGCCGCCCGAAAGATGGGAGAAAGTAGTGGCCAGCGATGGACAATACTTAGAATCATAAATGTATAACCAGTTTCTTACAATAAAGCTTCGAATTTCGGGAAAAAACGGCGGAGGCAAAGTTGTACACCTAATATGATATCAAGTTCCCTGGCGACAACTGTTGTATCTTCAGATTTGAATCGTCAACTTCCACGTTTTTTGCAGCTAAAATTGCTCTTTTTGCAAGTCACTTACGATTTATGTACTGTGAGTGTACATCAGGAAACATTTGTTCAATGAGAGCATCTTGCGAATCAATGCTTGTGCAGAAATCGGTCGGTGATTTCACGCATCCAGTTTCATCTATAGTAATTTTTCCATCGCCGATATCTAAGGGTTGTTTTGGGAATGTTTCAGCGTATGGATTTTGGAGCATTTATACGCGCATATTTACTTTCAGCTGTACTTTTTCAACATTACGCCACAATGGTGATGATCTTGAGCAAGCATTGATCTCATCAGCGTATGTTGAACGTGGAATAATGGGAAGTGTTCGTCTGAAATCACCTGAAAGGACTGTTAGAGTGCCGCCAAATATGTAGTTTGTCGTTGTTTTTAATATCTTTCAATGTCGTGTTCAACGCCTTAAGCGAATGTTTGTGTGTCATGATACATTCATCCCAGACAATAATTTTACACTGCTCCAGCACTGTGGTCATGAACAATCATTTTTCGATATTGCACACTGCGTCAGGGCTATTTTGAATATTCAGTAGCAGCTTTAATACTGAATAAGCTGTTCTGCCTCCATCTAATAAAGTGTCCGCAATGTCCGATGATGCAACGGCCAATGCGATGCCTTCATTTGGTCATATTCCGGCGGGAATTAGCGGAATAAGAAATGATTTGCCAGTTCCACCTGGTGCGTCCAAAAAGAAGAACCCACCTTGTCCTGCTGAAACCGCAAGCATGATGCGGTCGTGAATGGTTCTTTGTTTCTCATTCATCAATGGGACATTGCGAGTAACAATCGCCGCTATCTCTACAGTGTTATACTGCAGTTCACGATTTATTCCAGTGTTCATTAAATCAGATGCAGTTCGATTTGGCAAATTCATACCGAAATGACTGAGTGGTAAGTTGGCAATAATGATGCAAAGATCCTCAATAGCAATCAATGCTTTATTGTACATAGCGTCGCTGAACGTTGTCGTTGGATCGTTGCACCGTGTACGATATTGATGCAATATATCATCAATCATTAAATCTTTGTGATTATCCCACAATATATCTTCTCGGGCTGGGAAACATGTAGTCAACACTACAGCGAATAGTAGACGAATTTGTATTGCTGTACAGTTCAATGCTGCTTCAGCAAGCATACATTCCCACTGGTTGTCATCTTCCAGCAAGCCGAGTGCAAGGCATGCATCTTTATACGTTGGATACTGTTGCCCATTCGCTTCGCGTATATCTTGAAACGACGATGGGCCAGTAAGATTAACCAACAACAGTCGAATATAAATGCACTCAGTCTGCCTTAGACTGACTGTAAATACTCGCCCCAAGGTGTTTGATTTGAATAAATTGGGACATACATCTACTGGTGGTTCTTGCTTGCGGGGCATCCATTTTTTTGTTTGAGCTCATCTTAGATAGCGTGGTACTTGTGGATAGAGTAATGTTCGTGCAAAGGCACCAAAATCCTCCGCACGATTACACAATTCAAAAAATACAGTGTGTTTAGTTTTTGGTAGATTTATAGCACGATCAATCGCTGTTTCGTTCGTGTGAAATACACGCTGACCGTTTTCAAGATGTACGGCTAACTGAACAACTGCTGTATCCCGTTCGTGAATAGGAAAACCAAAGATATGCCAAGCAGCTTCATTGGAGCTGATGTACCGACCAATTTGGTAAAGCGTTATTTCATCGTTTTTATTCACCAGAGGAGCACCCACATTGGAATTTTCCACTCTAAACACAGCCATATCACTGCTTTTATAGGCTTACTTGCGGATGGATTTGATGCTCTTCACAGAACTGCAGAACTACACATTAATATAGGCATTGTATCTCTTGCTCAGCAGAGGCGAATATGGCACCACTCAACGATTGTCAATGTCAATGTCTATGTTGCTGGTGTTTCTGATAAATGATCGTCCGCCATTATCGGGACTTCTTCGATGTTATATTGAATATCCGTCGAAATTGGTGATCGTTTCGTTAGTGAAATCTTTAGGGAAATTTTTGGTACATTCTTCAACTGCCATGCAAGGCGATGAACGATTATGAGTACCGCATGGGCCATGAAATTATATTATCGATTTCTTCAGGACGGATTTCGTAAATTAACTAAACCAAAATGTGTGAATGAGGTAATTCTGGCTTTTGGCACTCAATCGAATACAGCCAGCAACGTGCGGGACCGAATACATATAATTTAGTAATGAAACTCATAAAAGACTTCAACTTTTGTCTGAACACATGTGCTGTAATGTCATGACGATGTATTGCATTTTGGCCAGGCAATAGCAAAGATGTAATCTCTGGCCATCTAAGATTACATGTGAACGTGATAAATAAACACGGTAGTCCATATTCGCGCACGAGAGTCAGAGCATCCTGTATATATTCTTGCATATGACGTGGACTGCCTACGTACGATGATGGTAGAATGACAGAGTTACCAATTTCGGCGGCGTCGACGTTGTTGACAATAGCGTCTCGCACGTAAATGTACTCTTCCGCACGCAGCTTGAGTTGATCATACCGTAAGTATCGTAGTCGTTCGCTCTCTATCTTCACGTTCATGTCGAGCATGAATTGTTGACAAAACTCACGACATCGTAGAATGACGTTGTCCAGGCTGCGTCTCATCATCAATCGACACGCATGATAATTCTTCGAGCTAACGTTTTGTTTGTTTCGACTTCGGTAATAATATATTCATGAATATTGATTTATATCATGTCACGTTCCTCCGGTCCAAGCTGAAATTATTCATAATAAAAATCTACACTTAGCTTTGAAGTCCCTTCATTCCGGAGGAGCGGTTGGAAGACGTTGTTCCCTTTGGGATGCCACCTGTTTTTTTGATTAAAATTACAAGAAGAAAAAACAGGAAAAATCTTCATGTTTGATGACGACAATTTTATTAATAATTATTAATAATATATTCATACGGCCCTATCTCATACAATATTGCCCGGGTGGGCAGTGTGAATAAGGGAGGCAGTGCAGCTATACTATATACGATGCTGGCGTGACGTCACAGCGCCTACGTCACCACGCGCCCCACTATATAACACGTAGATTGTTCTCGCCACCATATACTCTACCGCATACAGTACACTCTACAGCCAACCTGGTTTTTTTTTATAATATTAATTTTATGAATAATAATTACGCAAATATGATGCTTCTATGTGACTCCTCGTTGAACGATGTGGATAGATGTGGACGAAGATCTTCACTCGGCAACGGGACTCGCACACCACTTTCAATAGTTTCACAATAGTAATAGTTTTCTTCAATTGTTCAATAATATTTAATTTACTTTATAGTTTTTTTCACACTCAATTACTCCTCACAAATAGTTATATTCGATAGTTTTACTCTTTTTTATCACCTCCGGCAATTTCAATACTTTTCTTTTTACTCTTCAATTTCACAGCATTCACATACGTCTGGTCACTTCGGAAATTCTTAGGCTAATCGTTGCATAATAGCCGGTCTAGCCGGCACCACGCGGTGATTGACCACGCCTCACGCGGTCTTCTTCGCTAATTAATTGCCCAAAAATTCAGGATCGATAAATTTATCGATTGCGCGACACAGGGAAGTGACCCTAGATGGCCCTGCCTGTACCTTCGGAGACGTGACCCGAATGTATCGTCACAATCGATACCGTTCAATAATTTGATTGTTCAGTTGGATGAGTAATGATCAAGTTCATAATGAATGGAGTAACTGATACGGGATTTCGTTATTTGATATTTATGCAATATCTGTCTTTTCCCTTCCAGGACATTAGCGGATATTGGAGAGCGTCATATAAACGGTGTGTATCAGCAATGAACTGAAGATTATTATTTCCTCTACGAATCACAATTTCTCGTGCATCTGTACGATCGCCAACCCTGATTCCAGCAACGTCGTCAACAACAGGTGCGTTGAATCTACGAATGTGCTCTCCAGCTGGTGGTTAATCAGGATTAATGACAATAGCGTGAATATCGATTTGTAATTTGTGCATGTGTAATTTGAATATTTTCAACAATTCATCGTGCTCATCCAATTGAGCGTCCAGCTCCCCGACGATGCGTCTGGCAAAAAATGAATCAAGGTTATTGTGGTCACAACGTGCATTCATGCGATTGGCGAGTGCGCTTTCAGGATCCTCGCTGCCCATAAAGTAGATCTGTAAAAATTCATGTGATTCGTTTGACATCGGCAGCAATGAGCCCATTTTATGATAAACTTGGCCTCTGATTTTGAATGTAGGATTGTATTGTCCACCATTTGCATGAGTATTTCGATCTATTTCTGTTGCTCCGCACGATGTCATTTAAAAGCATGAATTGGATCCGTGCCGATAAGTAAACCGTTCAATGCTTCAGGGGGTGTTCCAATTTCAGGTAGTTGCACCTTTTCTGACGCGCAACACATCCCGGCTGGCTCATTTTTGAATTTGAGAGCATGACAATACGGGCATTCCTTGTCCACAGCACCAATTACCACTTTTGAATGAGCATAATATTCGATATCGGGCTCAAATTGGAATGCTGGACGCAGAAATGAATCAGATGTAAATGCTCGATATACCTGTTGGCGTTGTTGATCATTTGTTCTGCGTCTATTGACTGTGAAACCACGTGATTGTCGTTGTTCTAATCTCATTACTTCATTGCGTTTAGCTCTGGTATCTTCTGATTGTTCTCGACGCAATTGCGCCATGCTCACACGCGCATCAGTATTTCCTTGCTGGATTTGTTTATCGGTTCTTTGGGCTCTTCTATTTTGCAGGCTTCTAGATCTACTTGTATTACGGCTCAAATCAGCCCCTTTGCGTTCTGTTGGTATTGTTCACTGTACAAAACACATAAATAGAACTAATTGGATTACTTAATGATGAAAAACCTTATAGTAATAATGTACTCAATCTTTGATGGTACACACATACATATACATGTAAATATTAGACTGTTTTACAAAAGTGAAAAATTTTATTCTTCTTAATTATATCGAAAATATATTGTTAGAAATGGTTGAAAAAAATTCTGTAGAAGTTGGAGCTTTTATAAGTGAATACAAAAAAAGATTGCCCAATTGTAATAAAAATCTAACTTTCACCGAATGATTTTTCGAATGTTTCCAACAACATTTTCGATATAAATTGTTGGCGGGAGCTCGTGACGCGTGTTGAGTTTTTTTGAGGTTATTTGAATCACTTAATCAACTTATCGTGCGAACTACACACAAAATTGATAATTTCAATAATTATTGATAAAATAAAGATGAATAATCAAAGTCTAGCAAATTGATGATAAATTTACTTGAGGATATAGTTAATATGAAAGTTACACTGAGATAGTAAAATGATAATTGTAAACGTTACTACTTCGTTTGATGCATAAACAATAATAATGGCCGAAAACTCTGTTTTTTGTGTGCTTGTTGTGTTAGAGGAACAGGAGACCGGCTTTGGTCTCATCCCTACTCCGTGCTGTTTACTGGGAAGTGACACCGGTGTAGTCTGGCGAATGAGTGTTGATCCAGAAAAAGCGCAGGGAATTTGAAAAATCCAGCACTGGTAACACTAAGTATAGCAGGAATACTCTGTCTTGATACTTTAATGAGAATAAATATTTTTTTTGTACAAAAATTTCAGCTTTGTCATAAGCTCAGGGAAATTTCAATCCAAATGGAGTGAAAAACATCTACAAAAAAAAAACGACGACTTGGTTTTAGCTAGCTCTTTCTCTCCCAAAATAGTTAATGTTTTAATTCCACTTTTCCCGACATCCGAATTATCTGCAAATGAACCATTCATTCAATGTTTATACGAATAAGGTAAACGCGGATATTTTGAATACACTGATAATCATAATAATACTTTGGATAGTTATTAATTGAAGTATCAAAACTTTTCTGGTGAACTAACCTATAAAGCTCGTCATCGCAAGTAAACATCGCTGTTTTTTTGTCTAAGAGATCTTGCTGCTCGTTTTGTTTTTCTTCAAACCTGCTCATCATAGTGTATAGGTAATTCCGCAAATCACTTTTTATAGTTTCATTCATTTCAAATGATAAACTCCGTTATAAGCGTATACGAATTGTTTACAATTTGTTATGACGGGTGACAAAATGACATTGATGGAATGTTACCATATTAAAAGTTTCAATTAAATGTTAGGCTCAACTGGCGGGGATAACTTACCAAGTGATAATTGATTAGTTATCGAGCGAAATGTGAAATCATTGAATTACTGAAATGACTATTAAAAAATAGGGGTTGGTGGTAGAAGGGTGGAAATTTAGGGTTGTATGTATTTTTCAATACCACATTTTGAAAAATAAGAGAATTTCGTCCATAAAATAAATAAAAATGTTGGGAGTGGATAACCCTTATCACTTAGGGGTATGAAAACTAGATAGCAGCCGATTCTCAGACTTACTGAATATGCATATAAAATTTCATAATAATCGGTCAAGCCGTTTTGGAGGAGTATGGTAACTAACATTGTGACACGAGAATTTTACATAAAAGAATATATATTGCGACGGAATTTCCCCTTCCGTCTTGGTTTGTCGGGGAGACCTGAAATGGAATTCCAATCGATTCTCGGAATTTATTTCACATAGCAAATTTCCTCAATGCAAGAATTGAATGATATAATATGTACAAAAAAAAATTAATAGAAATATAAATGAAAAAAAAAATATATATTTTTGAAATAGAACGAAAAAAAAAACTTATATAATTCTTCCGATTGAACAATTCAAATATTGAATAAATTTTCTCAGAATTATCTGACGAACAAACAGAAAATAATTATGTGAGATAATGCTTCTTCGGAAGATTAATAATTTTCATAATCGATTGTCGCGCGTTCTCACTCACACAATGCACATTCGCTGTGGAATTATCCACGTACAATAAAATCAATCATGACAAATTAGCACGTGCCGCTCGCACGCAACAAACAGTCAATTCAGTAATCACTAATTAATTTATATTGCGGTGGAAGCACGGTAATATCACCCGTGAGACCGCCATTTCATACAATGTGATGTCAACACACAATCACTTCATGCCTCGTTTATACCATAAGCTGAAGTATACACAAATTCCGACTCACCGCAGTACTAGTCCGTCCAGATGCAATGGACAGCTCCCCCGGACCCACTCGGTGTCACGTGAATACAAGTTCGTCTATTTCACAAATCACACTTGCACGCGACAACTTCGCGTAATAATTTTTGCTTCAAAGATATCAATTTTCAATCACTGCAAAAAGCTTACTTGTGCACTACTTGCTGGTATATCTGAGAGTGAGGAATCTCTCTCTCATCCCGCGTGTCGCATGTTCGCACATGTACAATATCATACATCGACGGGTCGATATTCCATCGACCAATCACGTTAATTCAAATTATACTAGTGATTCAAATGCTTATACAATCACATATAACTCATTCAATCATTACAATATAATTCTTAAATATAATTTCATCATACGTTACATAATTCATACTGACACATCATTATTTTATTCATACGAGTAGCATAATTTTCACAATCAATGTTATTCCTTTGATTTTATATTATTATATCGCCTCTGACGTCATTCTTCGCATTAACATATCCAAATTGATGAGGTGGTGACATCTTGTCCGCGATTGGAGAGCCTCGCCAAATCCTTATTGGTTGAATATTGATGGTAGTTCCTCCCCGCTCACGCGTATCTCCACGTGCTCAACGGGATTCATTGGCTAGTGGCGCTCTCGCTCTTACACATTCCAAAACGCGGCAAACCTCACGGTCGCCATCTATTCCCCCTCGGGGAGTACCTATGACTCAGAGAACAATTTGACCACCTCGTTGCAATTAATATGTATTACTAAGGTTGAGTTTGCCCCCCTGAGATCCACCAGCCAGCAGTGCATAACCTTATCATGAATTACATTTTAAATTCAAAACCGCGAGCAACACCGAGGTGGCCCAGTCGAGGATATGACTGGTGACAATCTATCACGTCACAATATATATTGTCACGTTCCTCCGGTCTCCTGGTGCTGTAATTTATTTAATAATATAAATCTGCACTTAACTTTGTTGTCCCTTTCATTTGTTCTGGAGGAGGTGTTGAATCTGGTCCCTGGGATGCCACCTGTTTTTATTTATGAATCGAAAAAGAGGAAAAAATAACAGGAAAACCCTCCGATAATAACATATATTCCAATATTTATTTCGATAATATTCTCGGTCATTTATTTATTTATTCAATGTGATTATTTATTCGTTCATTCATTTACTATCGTTCATTAATCTACTATTATTACTCTCTCAATTTTCTTCAATAATGTTCACCCTATTATATTCAACTATTTGAATTTTCCCGAGCGAAGTATGTGGGCAAGGAAGGCAGTTAGCCTTTATGTTGCCAACTCTCTCGCACTATCTGGTGACGTAGCACCCCTGTACTGCGACACAGTAGGCGGCCATCTTACGTACGCTTCTTCTTGTGCGTAGTAAATATGATAAGGCTTTGAGAGAATGTACCGATTTGCAGCCAACCAGTCTATCATTTTTCATATTAAAATAATTACGGAATATAATTTGTCATAATTACGCTCGCTCCCGTCGTTCTTGAACACTGCGATGTTGAAACGGTGACGATGCCTCTGCTTGAATCTAGATCCGTCCTATTGTCTCGCTTTTTACACTCAATTTAATAGTCAAAATGCACAATTCAGTAATAATACTCTCACAATCCACCACAACAGTCTCAATAGTTCGATAATGTCAATTTCACTGTTCAAATAATTATTTCTCTGCTCTTTCTATTTGCTTTGTTCAATTTTATTGACTGTTATATACGCACGTCCGCACTGTACGAATATCCGTGGGCTAGTGATCGCGTAATGGCCGGGCTAGCCACGTTGTACTAGCCGGCACCACACGGTAGACGGCCACGCCTCCCGCGGTCTTCTTCATATGTTAATCAATCAATTGGCGCATCGATAAATTTGTCGATATTCGTCCCTATTCTACGTTGCCATAGATGGCATTACCTATGATTCCGGAGACGTCCCTGAACGCATCGTCACAATATATGTGGTTCAAGAGTCTGGAAACGGTGAATTTATTTCGCGCACAGGTGGAAAATCGGAATTCCAATGCAAGCGTCTCCAGTAATTCCGCCTGAGGAATCGAATGGGCCCATCAGATTTTGGGTTCAAGAGGGCCTTATACGAGATATGAGGCCCAACTTTGAAATAACGAACGCAAACCCATCTTTTTGATTGCAGATTCGGATTTAGCGGGAAATTTCACATTCGAATTGGTTGAAATACGAATTCGGTTGGTCCATTTATGGACCAACATTCTTATTGTATTCATTTCGCTTCGTGCGAAAGAAAACATCAACAAACACAATCAGTCAGGAGTTTTATATGTCGAGAAAAAATGTGGGTCGCCAAATGGACTAACAGAATTCGTGTTTCAACCAATTTGGATCACATCCAAATTCCACAAATTGACCGACCGCGTGTTGCCGGCTCGCGAGACGTGGCGAGCACGGCCGCTTTTCCTCACTAGCCCCCGGATTGTCGCACGGTGCAGATGTGTGAGAGAAATGAGAGTGCAAAGAGAGGAAGGCGAATATAAAAAAAGAGTGAACAGAGCGAATAAGTTGAATAGAGTGCATATCGAACTGAGAACTATTATCGAACTCTTATTATTGAGACTATTGTTATTTGTGATTTGTGATTATACATCATTGAAGATTATTGGATTATCAACAATTGAATTTCATAATCATTTGTGTGTGAGTACACGTGCTGGAAATTTATCGTCGAGCTGGTCGCTGAGAGACATCGTCATCATCTCCAGTACTTCACCTCGCAGTATTTTCTTAGTTATTATTTCATGATATTAATATATTTCTTTCGATATCAAAAAGTCTGATTGGCTGAAGGATAGCCGGGGAATAATTCAAGGGCACGTATCAGGCACGTGGCCCGCATGCGGCATCGATGAAGATGTTTGCCATGGAATTTATATATGAGTTGGTACCGTGAAGCCGACTGTCTTCCCTGCCCACAGCGTGATAAGCAGGGCTGGTGAGGAGATTCCTGATTTTACGTCACCAGGGTGGCTACTGGCGGAAATGACGCCCTGTTTTGTTTGGGCGGTATACTATGATATAATATAGAGAATTTCCAATTCAAACATTGAATAAATGAATAATTATGAATGATAATAAATGTTAATAAATATTGAACATTAAACAAATAGATGAATAAATAGTAATTGAGTTTATTATTGAATAATAGGAATAAAATTAGGTTTTCCCTATATTTTCTCCCTTTTATTTCTCGTAATCAAAATGAATGGGTGGCATCCCAGAGATTTTCAACACCCTGTCTGGGAACACTAGAAGGGACTACGAAAGCTGAGTGGAAATTTGGATATTTGAAAAATTTCAGCTTTCAGATCTGGACGGACGTGACAATATATATTGTTACGTTCCTCCGGGTTCAGGTACGGAAATTTATTTGATAATATAAATCCGCACTCATCTTCTGTTATCCCTTTGCTGGTTCCGGAAGAAGTGTTGGAATTCATCTCTGGGATGCCACCTGCTTCTTCAATATTGAATCGAAAATGGAAAAAACAGCAGAAAAACCTTCTATTTAAATATTGAAAAAATTAATTTTTCAATATTCATTTCAAACAATATTCCTTTATTCATTTATTCGTTTAATCTTTATCGATTTCATATCTGTTCCTTGTTATACGATTAACTATTCCTTCATTATTTCAAAAATATTCAAAAATCCTTATTCTAATTATTTGAATTTGCCCGGGTGAAATAGAATTTCCGGTTTATCGGCCGATATTGCTGTAGGCAAGAGTAGATCTACTCTGCTTATCGACACTGTGGGCAAGAAAGGCAGTTAGCCTTTAAGTGCCAACTCTCTCTCTCTCTCTCTTGCACACGATGACGTGTTAGGAGGCCATTTTACGCACTGCCTCATGTATGCCGTGCGTGGAATGTGGCCTTGAAATAATTTCCCGCGAGTCGACCAGAATTGCAAGACAATAATTTCTGAAATTTACACGATAATTAAGTGAAGACAATTACAATCAAGTTCGCACGTCCAATGGAAACACGAAGAAGATGATGACCCACGATGACTCTGCTCATGCCTTGACTCGTCCCTGATGTACACCTTTCCCACTTATTTGAATAGTCTTCTTCTTGATTGTTCAATAATTCAATTGTCCGATATTTCAATATCACTCAACTTCCACAACTAATCTTAATAGTTCCAATTCCACTTTATTAAAAGTTTTTTCTTCACTTGTTTCAATTCCAATTACGCAATTCAATGTTCGCTCCACTTATTCACTTTGTGTTATGGATCGCAACTTTATAATTTATAGCTGGAATTAGATGATTTGATTTGGTGGAGGAGGCAATAGTAATGCGACTGAAATGGCTTGAGAGTTTGTGAATTTAAATGAAAAAGTTTATTCTTGAATCACAAAATTTATGTACACCAATTTTACAATTCACACAAACGTGGCGGCTGCACGTGGGTTGTAAAGCCACGTGCCGTCGGATGGAAAGATAATTTTAATATGAAAAATAGTCGCGTAATTGAACACAAAGTTTAGTTGAAAATGAGTAGGCAATCGAGCACATTAATTTGATTGAAGTGAGGCTTCAATTTGAGAAGGCACACTGAAGGAAAGCACTTTTAATTGAACAGGAAATAGCAGTGATGCTTCCGAAGCAGAGTCAATTGAGATAGTGATTTGTCGTTGGGCGCTTCCCAACACGAACGCTCGGGAGCGCCACTCAGCCTTCCGTTGAATTTGAATTAGCAACATTTTTTCTTGTCGCATTCTCAAATATTTTCCCACCATCAACGGGCACCGTTGATTCATGAGCTGTCGTTGATTTGATGCACAGGCAAAATGCATAATTTTGAGATTGGTCGTGTCAGTGTCGTGGTCGCAGTTTTCAGAGTTACCACCCTGGTGAATCCGTCGGGTCCTGGGTGTAAATCCACGACTCGAGCAAGAGGTCACTTGCTGGGAGGTAACCTTTCATTAGTGAAGAGTACCATTGTTCCAATCTTGACGTCATTTTTTGGAAGAGTTGCCATCTGGATAGCCTTGTCGTTGCCAAATCTTGCAATGGAGGGTCAGATATTGTTGTAATTGTTGATCCAGTCAGAGAATATGCAGGTGTTGATGCGCACACATCAGCGGGGTCATCACTTAGTGGCTCCAGTGGTCGAGAATTCAATACCGCTTCCACTTGAGCAAGCGTACTTGATTCCTCAAACGTTAGGAGTGTTTCTGCCATCGTTCTTCGAAGATGATGCTTCACAGATTTTACCGCCGCTTCCCATTTTCCACCCATATGTGGTGTGGCAGGTAAATTGAATCTCCATTCAGTACCTTGAGCTGACAATGAGGCCTCTATTTCTTGGTGATCTTTGGAATATTGTGCAAACAATTTTTTCAACTCCTTGCTGGCGCCAATGAAATTGGTGCCGCAATCAGAATGGATGACTGCTGGAGGGCCTCGACGTGATGAGAAGCGACGAAGAGCGGCAAGAAAGGTATCAGTTGAGCAGTCAGTTACTGCCTCTAGATGAACAGCAGAGGTGGTGAAGCAAACGATCAGGCATATCCATCCCTTGGATGTTTTGCTTCCTCTAACCTTCCATGTTTTGATTGTTATCGGGCCAGCGTAGTCAACTCCTGTGAAGGAAAATGCCCGTGAAGGTGTAACTCTCGAAAGAGGTAGTTGACCCATCATTTGATGGGCACAGATCCCCCTTTGTCGAGCACACAGTGCAAAATGTGCCATTTCACTTAATCTCGGCCTCCAACAATCCAGTAGGCTTGCCTTGTAAAAGCAAGAGTCAGTTGAGTTCCTCCATGGAGAGTTCGCTTGTGGGCATCGTCCACAACAAGTGATGTTAATCGTGATCTCCGAGGCAGTATTGCTGGATGTTTGTTTTCAAGTGATGGTGCTGAGTTTCTCAATCGTCCTCCAACTCTCAGTATTCCATTGCCATTGATGAATGCAGTCAACTTGTTGAAATTGTGATAAGGTGGTAATGCGTTGCTTCTTATGTTTTTTCAACTCATTGGAGAGAAATACTTCCTGTGTTGCTTCAATCCAGTAGAGTTTGACCTTGAACATGTCTGATAATGGCACACAGTTAATTGGAGGTTGAAATTGTACCTTTTTCAATCGATACAGCACTCTGAAACAAATTGCAGTGAGTCGAAATAGTTTATGTAGTGAGTTGGCATGATAAATAGGATCACAGTGATACTCAGGTTTGGCAGATGATGACAGCAGTGCAATGCCTGGACGAGCTTCCATTTCGCATGAGGAGTCAACATCTTGCGGTTGAGCAGGCCAATTTGACTCATTTTGAGTGAGCCAGGTTCGTCCGAACCACCAGAGCTTGTGGTTTTGTAGTTGCACTGGAGAAATACCACGGAAAGCGCAGTCAGCTGGATTTGAAGTGCCAGGTACATGTCTCCAAACAGCAGTTGGCATCAGTTCATTGATCATTGACACTTGATTTCCCACATATTCTTTCTATCGAGCTGGGTGTGCCTTCACCTATGTCAATGTCACCGTTAAGTCAGTCCACAGATTGATTTGGCCAATGTTCAAATTGACAGTTGTTTGAACGTGGGCCACCAGTTTTGATAGCATGAGCGCAGCAGACAGTTCGAATCGAGGAATTGTCAACTTCTTGAGTGGTGCTACCTTCGTTTTCGAGCACACGAGCGAAGAAACAGTTTCTGTGAACCCAGAAGAGACAGTTAGATATATAACAGCAGCCATCGCATATTGCGATGCATCAGAGAAGCCGTGTAGCTCGACTTTCAATGAACTCCAGGTGTTGAGCCACCGTGGAACAGATATCCTGGCCAGGATTTTCAGTTCTTCTCTGATTGAGAGCCAGCGTTGAGTCAATTGTGGTGGCAGTGGATCGTCCCAGTTGAGCTTGTGCAGTCAAAGCTCTCGCAAAAGAATTTTCGATTCAATAATCACTGGCGATATGAACCCTAATGGGTCAAATATTCGAGCTATTTCAGACAGTATAGAGCAATCGGAGATTTTTGTAGGTGCAGATTGAAACTTGGAAGAGAATGTAAAAGTGTCAGATTGAGGATTACAGCTTACTCCGAGTATTTTTGTATTACAGTCCATGAAATTTACTTGAGAACAGGTTGAGTTGTCATGAGATAAATTTGCTAGTAGTTCAGGATGTGATGAGTGCCATTTTTCTAGAGGAGAGCAACCAGCGCTGCAGAGATCGATCAGTTGTTTGGCAAATTCAGTGAGTTGTTGCCCAGTATCCGCTCCGCCAAATATGTCATCGACGTAGCGGCCCTCGAGAATTGATGGCACTGCCAGAGAAAATTTTTTTTCTTCATCTTCAGCAAGTTGAATAGGTGCTCTTACAGCAAGGTATGATGCTGCTTTTGTGCAATATGTCACCGTGGTGAGTCAAAATGGCACCTCTTCGTGATCTCGATTCACTCATAAAATTCGCTGGAGATCCCAATCTGCTTCGTCGACAGCAATTTGTCTATACATCCTGGTGAGGTCTCAACACACCATGATGAGGCAAGTAATAGACAACTGATGTTGATGAAGTTGTATTTCCTGCTCTTACCATGTGTTTCATTTCTTCATATTCGCTCATGAATCCGAAGTACAGTTTGCTGTATTCTTGATCGTTGGCAAGTCGCTTCATTGTTCGTTGCAAAGCCTTGTGCGCTGCCAGGTATGAATTCCCCAAGAGCTTTGTTGACGATTTCAGTGGCAGACGGACAATGTATCTTCCATCTTAATCTCTTCGATGAGTTGCCACGAAGTGTTTCCTACATTCTTTTTCTTCTACTGTGAGACTTGTTTTGTGAGCCATTGGGCATCTCTTCTTGTTTCCAAAATATTGTGAGAAGCTCTTGGAGGTTAGATTCAGATTCAGATGTGACTCTTGCTGCAACATGAAATGACATCATCTTTGATTCAGAATTGGTGCCAATTGGACCAAGCACAAGCCAACCAAATATTGACAATTGAGCAGTAGGCATGTTCGTGTTGATGCAGCTTGAAGAGGCAGAGATGAAATCAATTGCAATGCTGATCCTTTCAGATAGCTACGCAGATATAACAGTTTTTGAATATCAGATAGTTTTTTGTTGTTGAGGATCGCAATGCTGAACAGCTCCTTGAATGCAGGCCATTCCGTAACATCACCCTTGAAATCAGGTAACGTTAGATCAGGTAACTTTGTTCCACAAGTGGAGGCAGTTTGTTCGGTGGCAGTTGATGAGACCTGTGGTGTGATCTTTTCCCTTGCTATCAGCAGTTGAACTTTGGCATGATCAGCTGTTCGGCCCATTTGTTGGTAAAATTCGTCGGCAAAGTACTCGTGCTTGACGTTTGCTCCGGGCCATTCTGAATCTAAAACATATTATACTTCTGAAGATCAGCTATGTGGACCTTCTTCCCCACGTTTCCATCAGCATCAATCAATTTGTCCATTACTGGTAGAATCACTTCACAGACTTGGTACAGTCCTATGAATTTGAGTGCCAAATGGCCGAATGATATTGGGAGCTTGAAACAGCTTAGTTCCGCTTCATAATCCAATTCCCAACTTCGAACTGGATGTTCCGCTTCCTTTTATTATAGCTTTTAGATGCAATTCGCTCTTTCCAACGCTCCACATTTCCTTGAGTCATTATGGTATTGCTTTCCATTTCATCTCTCAAGCTCCTGATCGAACGAGGATTCCTTCACATATTTAGGAATGACGAAAAAACTCCTATCGTACTGTGTACCGCAGTATTAATCGTAAATGCTAACTCCGGAAGGTGAATGTCCCAATCTCCTTGACATCTCCGCGAATAAATACTCAACATCGGTTTGGCCGTCCTATTTACTCGCTCCACCGGATTAGATTGCGGATGATGAGGAGGAGGAGTAATTTGTTTGATTCTGTTCTCAATCAATTCATTTTGTTACTCCCTATTCATGAATTCGGTTCCATGGTCCGTTAAAATATACTGGGGCTTTTTCTATCTATTCAATACTGATTCATGGAAAGCCCACCATACTGTCTTTGCGTCGGCTTTCCTCACCGCACGCATTCCAAAGTATTTTGAGAAATAATCTTGAAAAACTATCAAGTATTCATTCTGCCCCATACTCGCGGGGAGAGGCCCCATGAAGTCGACAGCATACATTGACCATGGGCCTTCCACAGTTCTCTCACGCATGAATCTTCGGGGTCTCTGCTGCTCGACCTTATGTCGTTGGCAGCTATCACACAGGCGCACGAACCGTGCCACCTCGTGGAACATACCAGGCCTGTAGAAGTCCCGAGCCAGACGATGGTATGTCATTTCCACTCCCAGATATTCGTACTGAGGTAGCTCATGAGCATCTGCTATTGCTCGATGCCAAACATTCTTTGGGAGAACCAATTCCCAACTATTGCTGCCAGGCATGGTAGGATCAACTTGTGAGTTGGGCTTGAGGAAGTATACCCGATCGTCCACGACCCTCCATCCTGAGTTCCTGTCTGGAAAATCCGATATTTCCTTTTTTTTGTTTAGTGTGTCCGGGTATATAAAATAACGGGTAAATTCACGTGTGATAAGAAACAATGTGTAGTGCCGGTCCGAATAACGCACATTATTGCGTATGAAATGGTCATCGGAATGGATGTTCTGGCAAATCCAGATATTGTTATTGATAATGTTATGAAGAGGTGGAGAGCCGGTAAGGGAGCGGAGAAAACTTTCTGGTCTGGAGAGAATAGTTCTTAAAATATTTATAGTATAAAATTAACTCCAGTAAAGTTAGATAGACATCGAATTGATGATCAGGCGGAAATACAGGCAGCTTCATCTGAGCCCCTGTATATACAATCCATATCACAGGATAATTTAGACGAAATGAGGGAAATGTTGAAAAGTTCAATTCTGCCGCTTCCGGCGAAGGATAAAACCACCCCGTTGTTGATGTGAAGAGTCATTCTCCCATTCGTCAGGGTACCCGAAGGTATGCTCCGGAAATATTGGAAGTCGCACAACGAGAAGTGGATAAAACTCTAGAAAAGGATGTAATCGAGCCCTCAAACAGCCCGTGGTGCAGTTGGCTGGTTCTACATCGAAAACCTCACAGAAAATATCGATTTTGTGTAGACTTTCGCAAGTTGATTAAGGTAACCAAGCACGATTCAGTGCCCATGCAGGATTTGGAAGAGTTGTTGGACAGTATTCAAGGTGGGGTGTTCATTTCCGAGTTGGATTCAAGTCAAGCCTTCTTCCATATCGCTCTAGATGAGGATAAAAAACCGAAAACAGCTTTCGCAGTGCCTGGTCGTGGCTTGTACCAATTTAAAAGGATGACTTATCGTTCAACGAATGAACCAGCATCTACTCAGAAATTAACAGATCTGGTCATTCCAAGAGAATGAGCCAGTAATGTACAGAAATATGTCGACGATTTTATTATATTCAAAAAGACGTTTGAAGAACACGTATTCTGGATAAAAAGGGTCATAAACAAGTTGACAAAAGTTAACCTTCCTATTAACCCAGATGAATTTGATTTTTGACGTGACGAAGTCACGTTCTTAGATTATAAATTGAGTAAGGATGGACTATTTCCGGGCCCTGATCGAATAGAGCAAATCATGAAAATGCCTGAGGAAGATAAGATTTCACTATCGAAATTAGTTAAAAAAGACAGTAAATAGAACTGGGGTCCGGATCAGTGATGCAGAGTTCAGTACGCCAGCAGCAAGCAGCAAGAGCGGTCGGGGTAACTCACACAGTCTCAAGCCACGTACGTGTGAACAGCACGCTTCGGCTAGCTTCGGACAGTGGAAAAGAGCGAACAGTATATTTCTTTCGCCTTTTTCCGAATTGAAACGAGGCTGGTCGACGTCGAACGATGTCGATGCCGGCTAGAGGGCTAAGATATTGTCGGTAAAATAATTTGAATATGCTTTTACCGACACAATTGTACGAATGATCGCCAAAAATATTTAAACTTTTCAGCATTTAATATAAAAAAGTAACTTCCTTCGTTCAGTTTAAATCAAATTTTTTGTCAATAAATTAATATACATATTCTTTTGTTTAGCGTGTAATTTATCTATAAATATTTGTGTTAAATATAGAACAATGATTGTTGGTAACATATGTAACTTTCATGCAGCAAATTTATTTTTATTAACATATCACAGATAAAACTTACGAAAATATTCGCACATATTCCCTGGCTACCTCCTATTCACGATCATATATATATATCTTTTTACCAGGTGTTAATTGTACATGACTATATTATAGCTATGGAGACGGGAATATATGTTTAATATGATGGAATACTATGAATTGAATTTGAAGTGGTACTTATTGAATTATTTTTGTCTAAATAATGAAAAAATAAAAAATAAAAAAATATATTTAATCGAATGTCTCAACATGAAATTGTTCATATTTCATAAATAATTTCATAATATTCATATTTCATTGTTCATGAATCTGAAATGAATAAAATATATTATTTGTAGTATGATGAGGACAATTATTTTGGAGAACGGTTGTTAACAGTTTATAATTATTAATGATAGATTATAGATATATGAACAAAATATATACAAATATATCAATAGATAGAATATCATTACTATTTATTGAATACATATTCATTTACATGTATCATTCTTTCTATTTCCTATTATTGTCTTCGAATAAGACGACTACATCATGACGTAGCTTGAACACATGGGCCGGGTGTCGTTTACTAATTGCCTAGTATACCTGAAACGTATATTTTTTCCTACAATATTTATTCATGTTTTAAAAACTCATGCCCAGTGGAAAATATTATATGATATTTTGCTCTACTGAATAGAAAAACATGAGTCACTCACAGATTTTATATTATTATCAAGATCATATAATTCCTAATAATTATTTCATGATCACGGAAAAAAAAAAAAAAAAAAAAAAAATCAAGGAATCAATGTTCCAGATTTTTATTCCTCATTTTTTTGTTTCGAATCGAAATTAAAATATTTTCGTGAATCCACAGATATGCAATCCATTATGCTCATACATATTATTTTTCGAATATAAATCAAAGCCACCGGAGAATAATAATAATAACTCACTGCACCATCGAGAAACAAATGTGAACCATACTTTAATCTAGTATATACGAATACACAATATTCATGCAAGTATGCACACATACAAGTAAGAAATAAATTTCATTTATATCTCTCTCTCTCTCTCTCTTTCTCTTCCTTCCTTGCTGTATTTATATATATATATCTTTCTTTTTCTTTCTCATCACTGTTTGTGTTCGAAAACTTGTACTAGCATGAAATGAGCGTTGAGAACCTTTTACCAATTGCACCGTATACCTGGATCTCACAAATTTTTCGACAATATTTATTCACAATCAGAAAATATGAAATTTTATTCGATCATTCAGGTGTATGAAAAAGATTCAATTGATGAAATATTGATAGATAGATAAACAAAGCATCAAGTATACGTATATTAATTATTTTTCTGTTGCTAATATGAGAATGCGACTTATATATTATTATTTTACTATACCAACCAATTATGTTTCGTAGTCATGTGGTTAAGCTGCATGATTACCATTCAAAGGATTTGGGTTTCGATCCCACATAACAGTATTTTTTTTTTTTTTAATTAATTTGAAATCAATTTTTTTTTGAGTTACACTGCTGGAAATATTACCATCTTGAATAATACTTTCAAATGGTAACAATTCAACAGAGTGTAACATCAATGATAATTTTCTATCATGAGCCATTTATCTTTTTCTTCTTCTTCTTCTTCTTCTCTTTCATTAATAATGATAATAATAATAATAAAAGTGAAAGTCGAATATGCACTTACAATTGTCCCTTTTTTTTTTTTTTCATTCATAATTATCAATGAATAATGGTTATATAGTAACAAAATAATAAAATGTGATAGTAATGATGGTGATAAGATGTAAAATATGAAACCATATTTGACGCACTTTATTTGAATTAACGCAGGGAACGGCTGGCACAGAAAATGCTGGCGCGCTATAGATATAGTAACGCGTATATAAGCGTGAGCCTACAAAATATGTTTCAATCAACAATAAAACAAGATAAAATAATTGTTACATGTATATATATGTACAGTACTTTGATAACAATATCTTCATAATAATGAACTGTGATTAATGATCATGAATTTTCACTATTATGAATGACTGCCAAAAATATATTAAACATTTTTACCCCAATGAATTCAAGAATTGGGATAATTTGAATATTGTTCCAAAATATTATATTCAATGATTCATGAGTCATATCAATGTTCTTTTTCTTGTACTTTTCCCTGTACTTTATTCATTTTATAACAAATTTTTCCATTCATAATTTATATATATTTCAATTCATTAATTCATGTGTAAATACAAATAATATTACAAAATTAAATAGTAGACATTATTTCAATTGTATAATGAACAAATTCCCCTTATACTTGAAAAATCAAACAAAAAAATATAATTTTGGTTTTCACAAATGAGGAAATGAGAGCACAAGTGGACTAACCCACAATTTTGAATTTTCCCGCTTATAGCATGTTACTATCGAATATTCCGTTCATTTTATCATTATATTATATAATATATAACGAATATATAAAATCCTCGTGTCACGGTGTTTGTAGTTGAACTTCTCCGAAATGGCTCGACCGATTCTTATGAAATTCTGTGTGCATATCGGGTAGGTCTGAGAATCGGTCAACATCTATTTTTCATCCCCCCAGATGTTAAGTGTGGTCCACCCCTTAATTTTTTTTTTCATTTTTTGGACAAAATTTTTTTTTTTATTTTCTTATGATACAACATTCAAAAATACATACAACCCTGAATTTTCACCCTTCTACGATCAACCCTCATTTTTTATTTGTGGATTATAAACTTTAATTTTTTGGCAAGATTATTGGCAATTCATTAATAACTGATAAAGAGTTTCAACCCTCATTCAATTAAGTGATCTCATGTAAATCAACACGTGTTGTAAACTCCCGCCAACAACGGTCATTACCGTACCTGTATATATTGTATCCCACATTTTTCGGAAATAGTTTCAATTTAAAACAGAAACGTGTACGTGTTTAATGAATATACGTGTTTCATCATTGTAACAGGTAAGTCAAATAATAAGCAGACGAATACAATATTAAGTCACTGTTTTTCACCAATACACTGATAGAAGGATTTATTAACTATTAATAATTCAATTTATTTGAAGACAATCATTTAATTTATCAAATTCCAATGAATATTTTTCAACATTCACTAAATATTTATTCGGGAAAAAAGTACATTCATTAATACTTAACAAATATTCATGTCACAAATATTCATAGTATATACAAACAAATATTCATAGTTAATATAAATATTGAATATATTATTATATTTTCATTTTGTTGAGTGAATTTGTTTTGCTTGCAATGTCATATGATATGAAGATTGCTTATAAACAAAAATCAATATAAATATTATATATAAAATATATATGAAATATATATAAATAGAATATATATAAATTATATAAATTAAATTTATAACATTATAAAATAGCTATTTTTACTTTTTATTTTGAATAAATATTTGTTAACAGTTAACAAATATTCATTAAATTTTCATTAATATTCATTAAATATTCATTAAATCAAATATTCATTGAATTCATAAAATTAGATAATAACAAATAAAAATATTCATTAACCATTAATAAATATTCATTAACAGTTAATGGAGTATGTTTAATAAATTACTTATTACTTATTAAAATGCCAGCAAGACGCAGAGGGACCAATTTGAGTCGTCGAACAATCAATTGAAGAGTCGTGCGAGATATAAGAGCACAAAGATCAGGCGAACGAATCCAAGAAAACAATGCAGATGTACGTGTAAGAATGGCTTAGATACGTGAATCACAATCACAAGAGGCACGAGATGAACATGAATATTACGCTCATCCTAAAGTGGTTATTGGTACTTTGGACAAGGAATGCCCGCATTGTCATGCACTTAAATATAAAAATGAGCCAGTTGCGATGTGTTGCTCATTAGGAAAAGTAAAACTAACCGAAATGGAAACACCACCTGAACCATTGCACGGTTTACTTATCGGTACAGATCCAGATTCTAGCCTGTTCTTAAAGTCAACTCGCACATTCAATTCATGTTTCCAAATGACATCGTTTGGAGCAACAGAAATAATTAACAATATTGCTGCAAACGGTCAACAATTCAATTCCACATTCAAAATCAAAAAACGAATCTCATAAATTTTCGCAAATTTACTTTATGGGTGGCGAAGACTCCGAACGTGCACTCGCCAGGCGTATCGTTAGCGAGCTAGACTCTCTGTTAAATGAGCACAATGAATTATTGAAATTATTCAAATCACACATGCACAAGCTACAAAGTAACAATCACGCTATTGTCATCAATCCTGATAGAACACCAGCTGGAGAGCATATACGTAGATTCAACGCACCTGTTGTTGACGACGCTGCTGAAATCATGGTTAGCGACAGTACAACTACGCGACGATTCGAAGAAGAAATAATATTCTTCAGTTCATTAGTGATACCCACCGTTCATATGACGCTTTCCAATATCCACTAATTTTCTGGGAGGGACAAGACGGATATTGCGTAAACATTAAACAACGAGATCCCGTAACAAGTGATTCGTTCATTATTAAAAACATAATTAATTCATTATTATAGAATGAATCTTCAATTAATTTGAGTATATATTATTACAGGAGCCGAAACAAATAAAAACGTAAGCTCGAAGGATTCTTATTCGTATCGTTCAATGATTAGACGCGGCCGAGACAACATCATTTTACGATGTCGTGAGCTTTGCCAACAATTTATGGTCGACATGTACGTGAGGATAGAGAGTGAACGGCTACGATACTTGCGATATAATCAACAGAAGCTGCGTGCGGAAGAATATATTCACTTGCGAGATGCTATTGCGAACAACGCTGACACTGCCGAAATTGGTAACTCTGTCATCCTATCATCATCGTACGTAGGTAGTCCACGTCACATGCAAGAATACATACAGGATGCTATGACTTTCGTGCGTGAATATGGACGACCGTGTTTTTTCATAACTTTTACATGTAATCCAAAATGGCAGGAAATTATATCGTTGCTATTACCAGGACAAAATGCAATACATCGTCATGACATTACAGCACGTGTGTTTGAATAAAAATTGAAGTCTTTCATCAGCTTCATTAAAAAATTGCATGTATTTGGCCCCACACGTTGTTGGATGTATTCGGTTGAGTGGCAAAAGCGAGGATTACCTCATGCTCACATTTAAATTTGGTTCGTCGACAAAATACGTGCTGAAGACATCGATAGTTTGATTTCTGCAGAGATTCCAGATCCGTCTACTGCTCAATTACTGTTTGATATTGTTACTATAAACATGATTCATGGTCTGTGCGGAGATCTGAATCGTTCATCCCCTTGCATCGTAGACGGAAAATGTACAAAGCGTTTTCCTAAAGATTTCACTAACGATAAGGTCACACATGTTGACGGATATCCAATATATCGTCGAAAAAGTACCGAAAATGAAGGACACTCATTCATCAAAACTATCAGTAACGCAGACATTGACATTGACAATCGTTGGGTGGTACCATATTCACCTCTGCTGAGCAAAACATTCAATGCTCATATTAATGTTGAGTTATGCAGTTCGGTGAAGAGTATCAAATATATTTGCAAGTATGTGAATGAAGGAAGTGATATGGCTGTATTTAGGATTGAAAATACTAATGTAAATGCTTCTCCGTTGAATAAAAATGATGAAATTACGAATTACCAAATTGGCCGGTATATCAGTTCCAATGAAGCTGTCTGGCGTATTTTCGGTTTCCCAATTCATGAACGGGATCCAGCAGTCATCCATTCAGTTATCCATCTTGAAAATGGCCAGCGCGTATATTTCACGAACGATACAGCGCTTGATCGTGCTGTAAATCCACCAAAAACCACGCTCACCGAATTTTTCGAATTGTGTAATCGTGCGGATGCTTTTGGTGCTTTCGCACAAACACTGCTCTATTCTGAAGTTCCACGATATTTTACATGGGCTCAATCAAAAAAATGGATGCCCCGCCAGCAAAGGACACCAGTTGATGCGTGCCCCGGTTTATTCAAATCAAATAGTTTGGGTCGTGTATATACAGTCAATCCAAAGCAAACTGAGTGTTTTTATCTGCGACTGTTGTTGGTTTATGTCACCGGACCATTGTCATTTCAAGATATACGTAAAGCAGATGGACAACAGTATCCAACGTGTAAAGATGCATGCCATGCACTAGGCTTACTGGAAGACGACAATCATTGGGACAGTAAGCTTGCTGAAGCAGCATTAAACTGCACAGGAACATAAATTCGTCTACTATTTGTTATAGTACTGATTACATGTTTCCCGGCCCGAGTACAAATGTCGTGGGATAATCATAAAGATTCAATGACTGATGATATATTGCATCAATATCGTACACGGTGCAACGATCCAACGACAACGTACAGCGACGCTATGTACAATGAAGCATTGATTGCTATCGAGGATCCTTGCATTGCTATCGCGAATTTACCAATCAGTCATATCGGTATGAGCTCACCGAATCGAAGTGCATCTGATTAACTCAACACAGATATGAATCGTGAACTACAGTACAATACTGTAAAAATGGCAGGCATTGTTAGTCGCGATGTTTCACTTTTAAATGATGAACAAAAAATAATTCACGACCGCATCATGCTGGCAGTTTCGGCAGGACAAGGAGGATTTTTTTTTTTTGGATGCACCAGGTGGAACTGGAAAAACATTCCTTATTTCGCTACTTCTTGCCGAGATATGATCAAAAAATGGCATCGCATTGGCCGTTGCATCTTCTGGCATTGCAGCAACTTCATAAGATGAAGGCAGAACAGCTCATTCAGCATTTAAGCTGCCATGGAACATTCAAAATAACCCAGATGCAGTATGCAATATAAAAAAACAATCGTCTATGGCCACAGTGCTGAAACAGTGTGAAATTATTATCTAGGATGAATGCACTATAGCACACAAACATTCGCTTGAAGCATTGGATAGGACATTGAAGGATATAAAAAACAACGATAAACTATTTGGCGGCACTTTGTTACTCCTTTCAGGTGATTTCAGACGAACACTTCTCGTTATTCTACCTTCAACGAACGCTGACGAAATCAACGCTTGCTTAGAATCATCGTGATTGTGGCGTAATGTTGAAAAAGTACAACTGACGGTGAACATGCGCGTTCAAATGCTTCAAAATCCATCCGCCGAAACTTTCTCTAAACAACTGTTAGATATTGGCGATGGAAAAGTTGCTGTACATGGAAATACTGGATGCATAAAATTACAGACGAACTTCTGCACAATCATCGACTCGCGAAATACTCTCATCGATCGCATATTTCCCGATGTACACACACAATATGAAAATCATGAATGGCTTGCAGGAAGAGCGATTCTGGCAGCAAAAAATGTAGATTTCAATGGATAAAATTTCAAGATACAACAGTTGTTGCCTGGGGACTTGGTGTCATACAAATCTATCGATGCAGTTTGCGATGCCAACGAAGCTGTGAATTATCCAATTGAGTTTTTAGATTCATTGGATTTGCCAGGCATGCCACCACACCATTTACAATTGACGGTTGGATCTCCGATCATTCTGCTTCGTAACTTGAACCCACCACGGCTGTGTAATGGCACACGATAAGTCATTGAAAAATTAATGAAAAACGTTATTGAAGTCAACATTTTGAATGACAAGTTTCAAGGCGAAAATGTGTTGTTGCCACGAATCCCTATGATTCCTACCGATGTGCCAATTGAATTCAAACGCACTCAATTCCCAATTAGACTGGCATTCGCTATGACGATCAATAAGTCACAAGGCCAGACATTGTCTGTATGTGGCTTAGATTTGGAAACACCATGCTTTTCCCACGGACAACTATATGTGGCATGTTCTCGCGTGGGAAAACCATCCAGTTTGTGTTGGCTAAAGACGGACTAACCAAGAATAATGTACATTATTGCGCTGAGAGATTAATCTTAATTTTTTCTTCAACTGCCATAATTGATAGTAAAAATATGAATAATTTTTTTTTATGTTTAGACAGCTATCAGGAATTGTAATTCAAAATATATTTGTTACTTTAATGAAGATCAATTTATTAACCTAAATGAAGCATACTTTCATTGTCTACAACGCTTTCGATTATAAGTACATCCCCGCACACTTATAGTATATAGTTATTTTTATTGAACGAAAAAAATGTTTCCTAGAAATAATATATATGGAAAAACAACGTTTGCCGGGTCAGCTAGTATTATATATATTATATATATATTATATACATATTAGATATATATATATTATGAACAAAAAATGAAAATATTATAATGAAATGAATAAACAAAAAAAAAACTATCCCACATTGTAAACTGGGGTCAATCCACTTTTGCTCTCATTGCCTCAAATTATTTTTATGATCTGATGAAAAAAAAATTGTTTCATTTATATAATTAAATATAAAAAATATAAATTATACATAATTATCTTTACAAATATCATATTCGTATTTATAATTATATATCCTGTATGTTTCATGATTTTTATTAATAAAATGATAAATTCATATATATAAATGAGAATAAGAGGAATATAGATGATGTACATAAATTATTCACGTTATCATTTTTTAATTTCATCATTTAATATTTTCCATGATATAATAGAATAAAATTATAGAAAAAGTAATTTTCCTTCTATATCAAATGTATATTACAAATTTTCTTCTATTTCGAATGAATTCATTATCCATTATAAAAATTATATTGGTATTCATATTGATATATTTTTCATTTTTTTGATTCACACATAAATTTTGTAGATACATATCAAATCCATATAAAAGGGAAGTAGATCGATGATATATATATATGGTACGAAAAAAAATTATATTCTGTATAATTTCATTCTATTATATCTTGGAAAAAATTAAATAATGAAATTCAAAATGACATAATTTTCGTCCATTATCTATAGCCCTCTCATTCTCATTCATATATGAATCTATTATTTATTTATAGAAATTTTGGAACATCCAATATATATAAATATAAATACAAATTTATCACTTGTAAAGGATAATCGGGTAATTACAATTGTGAATACAATAATTGTATTCACTCAACTATCCTCCTATCGATAGATGATGAATGCATATAAAAGGGAAGTGGATTTATGATGAATTTTTGTTAGCAACACCAACACAAAAACGACTCATTCCCAACGGTCATTTCATTCATTTGTCACGAGCTGCAAATTAGTCGTCACTGTTTCTTTGCGGCATATCGTACCAATATTGTGAGGATCGTTTAATTTTTTTCGTCAATCATTATAGTGTCATATCGTGATTTTCAATCGTGTGAATTACATGTGCTTGGTGCTGTGTTGTAACTTTCGTCATATATAATATATGAAAATTCAACTTTTCATAATATATTACTTCATAGTAATATATTCTCAACATAAAATTTACAATATTTTTTAATATGAATTTCTGAAATAAATGGCGGCTTCGTGTGAAAAAGAATCAAAGCGAAGTTTCATGGATGCGTGGGTTTTGGATGAAAGACTGAAGGACTGAATCAAAAAAGTGCCATTTAACGATATATTTTATCATTGTATCATGTGCAATAAGAACATCTCGTGTAATACTTTCCCGCCAAGACATGCTGATTCACTACTCCATAAACAAAATATGAAGAAAAAAATTACTATCAACAGTGAAAACTATAATCGTGAGTGCCGCGGGGAAAATGTATGCCAATCAGTTCCAGGATCAACATATTCAAGAAAACGAAATTCAACAAACGATGGTCAGCATTATAGGTATGTAAATCATGGTTGTAGCAAGTGCCTACTGTTGATGAAACTATTTATTGTTCAATATGTGACACATATTTGTTGGTAGAAAGTTTATCACATATAAATAATAATAATAATAATAATAATAATAATAATAATAATAATAATAATAATATCAATGCGTCGAATGCGTCATTTCCATCGTTCGATGAAAGAAAGAAATCAGTAGAGGTACAGTTTGCAGCTCTGATCGCGGTAAAAATATTCCATTTCACGTCGCGAATGATACTTTGAGTTTTTTTCAAGCAGTCGGCAAAGATGCAGATGTACTCCAAAGCATGCGTATGAATAGGGACAAATGTCAAGAAATAATATCAAATGTTTTATACCTTGTAGAGTCGGGTAGGGTCGTAAATATTCCTCAAAATTAGAAATTTTCAATTTTTGTTGATGAAACTTCTGATATCCCAAATGAGAAATGGATGACATTTCATGTACGATATGTTTATCCCGAAACATTAGGAGTTTCATCACAGTTATCAAAACTGATAAATATAGATGCACGTGATAGCAGCGCGGAACAATTCTTCCACACATTTGAATGTGAAATGTGGAAATTGAGAATCCCGTTTTCAAGTATCATTGCTCTGTCATGCGACAATGCGTCTGTCATGACAGGTAGGCATGAATCTTTCAAGTAAAACTTGGAATCAGTATGTCCAAATTTATTAACATTTACATGTCCCTGCCATGCGTCTGCTTTGGTTGCACAAGCCGCTTGTGCTGTAATTCCTCATCATTGTGAGGAATTCATTGGAAAAATCGCGACTTTCATTAACTGCAGTCCAGAATGCAGTGCCACTTATAAAGAATTACCGGAATGTTTCGCGAATTCAAACAAAAAATTTTCAAAATTATCAGAAACGCGATGGCTTTCTCGACACGCGTCCATTGCAAGAGTAGTTGAATCGTGGACTACTCTCGAAAATTTTTTGACGGAAATGGTCTTAAGCGACGAAGTTGAAGAAAACCTATGATTAATGATGGATAATTTAGATACGCAAGCTTATTTATTATTTTTAGAATATGTTTTGAATTTTTTCCAATCAATTCAATGCTTTTTTCCAATCTACAGAAACTAGAATACATATCTTGCACACAAAATCGTTCGAATTTCTGTTCAAAATATGTAAACATTTTTTACGATCGGAATTTCAAGACAATTTCGATATAAACATGAATTTCAAATCAAATAATAACTATAAAATGATTGATGAGGTTCATTTGGGAACTCGTTGCGGAACATACTTGGCGCAATTAGTGACAGATGGATATGTAAGCATAGTATCTGAAATACGAGAAAATTGTTGACAGTTCTATGTTACTGCTGCCCAGGAAATTTGAAAACGATTGTCTATTGGAAATAAATTTCTATCAGAATTGAAAGTTCTAAAGCCACAAGTGGCACTCTTCGATTCGAATCGAGAAACGTCGTTTGATGATGTTCGGTTTATAGCTCAAACCCTTAATGGTTTCGATAAGCAAAAATCAAAAGAAGAATGGTATAACTTATACCATTCAGTACCGCTTCTGGAAAAAGAAAAATTCATAAATTTGAATTTTGATGAAGGTTAGAAAAAGGTTTTCACGTATCTGGATAACCATAAATTTCATAATTTGTTATCTCTTTTGAACGCTGTCAGATCATTGCCGAATTCAAACGCGGATTCAGAACGTGTTTTTTTGATATTGCCGGATTTAGAAACATAAAATTGTGATGAACTTTCATACTCCAGCGTCAATGCAGAATGTGCGTTGAAGTCTGCATGGAGAACGATGAAAATGGCGGCGATAAACTATGAAATTAACAACGAGCATTTAGAACGCATGGCTCATGAAAATTTATAAGAGGTAGATGGGGTAAAATGCAGAAGCGAATTAAAATTGCATGCCGCAGATGCTGGGGATATCTAGCATAACAATTGTATGAGTGGTATTATAAGGTTCTCGGCAAAGGTCCACTTCAAAAAAATCTAACGCGCTATTTGTAGATTCCCAAAGGTGGTGTGGAATACCACAATATATGTTTTTTTTTTCAGGAAGAAGAAGTCACCAAGAGGGAAAGAGACAAGATATATAATTATTATACATATGATATAAGAAAAAAATTATTTTTTCTATAATTTTATCTTATCATATCATGGAAAATATTGAATGATGGAATCCAAAAATGATAACGTATATAATTTTTGTCCATCATCTATATTCCACTCATTCTCATTTATATATATGAATTTATCATTTTATTAATGAAAATTATGAAACATCCAGGATACATAATCATCAATACAGATATAATACTTGTGAAGATAATTATGCATAATTCATATTTTTCATATATAATTATATATACGAAGAATTTTTTTCATCAAATCATAAAAATAATTTGGGAAAACCAAAATTATATTTTTTTGTTTGATTTTTCAAGTATAAGGGGAATTTGTTCATTATACAATTGAAATAATGTCTACTATTTAATTTTGTAATATTATTTGTATTTACACATGAATTAATGAATTGAAATATATATAAATTATGAATGGAAAAATTTGTTATAAAATGAATAAAGTACAGGGAAAAGTACAAGAAAAAGAACATTGATATGACTCATGAATCATTGAATATAATATTTTGGAACAATATTCAAATTATCCCAATTCTTGAATTCATTGGGGTAAAAATGTTTAATATATTTTTGGCAGTCATTCATAATAGTGAAAATTCATGATCATTAATCACAGTTCATTATTATGAAGATATTGTTATCAAAGTACTGTACATATATATACATGTAACAATTATTTTATCTTGTTTTATTGTTGATTGAAACATATTTTGTAGGCTCACGCTTATATACGCGTTACTATATCTATAGCGCGCCAGCATTTTCTGTGCCAGCCGTTCCCTGCGTTAATTCAAATAAAGTGCGTCAAATATGGTTTCATATTTTACATCTTATCACCATCATTACTATCACATTTTATTATTTTGTTACTATATAACCATTATTCATTGATAATTATGAATGAAAAAAAAAAAAAAAGGGACAATTGTAAGTGCATATTCGACTTTCACTTTTATTATTATTATTATCATTATTAATGAAAGAGAAGAAGAAGAAGAAGAAGAAAAAGATAAATGGCTCATGATAGAAAATTATCATTGATGTTACACTCTGTTGAATTGTTACCATTTGAAAGTATTATTCAAGATGGTAATATTTCCAGCAGTGTAACTCAAAAAAAAATTGATTTCAAATTAATTAAAAAAAAAAAAAATACTGTTATGTGGGATCGAAACCCAAATCCTTTGAATGGTAATCATGCAGCTTAACCACATGACTACGAAACATAATTGGTTGGTATAGTAAAATAATAATATATAAGTCGCATTCTCATATTAGCAACAGAAAAATAATTAATATACGTATACTTGATGCTTTGTTTATCTATCTATCAATATTTCATCAATTGAATCTTTTTCATACACCTGAATGATCGAATAAAATTTCATATTTTCTGATTGTGAATAAATATTGTCGAAAAATTTGTGAGATCCAGGTATACGGTGCAATTGGTAAAAGGTTCTCAACGCTCATTTCATGCTAGTACAAGTTTTCGAACACAAACAGTGATGAGAAAGAAAAAGAAAGATATATATATATAAATACAGCAAGGAAGGAAGAGAAAGAGAGAGAGAGAGAGAGATATAAATGAAATTTATTTCTTACTTGTATGTGTGCATACTTGCATGAATATTGTGTATTCGTATATACTAGATTAAAGTATGGTTCACATTTGTTTCTCGATGGTGCAGTGAGTTATTATTATTATTCTCCGGTGGCTTTGATTTATATTCGAAAAATAATATGTATGAGCATAATGGATTGCATATCTGTGGATTCACGAAAATATTTTAATTTCGATTCGAAACAAAAAAATGAGGAATAAAAATCTGGAACATTGATTCCTTGATTTTTTTTTTTTTTTTTTTTTTTTCCGTGATCATGAAATAATTATTAGGAATTATATGATCTTGATAATAATATAAAATCTGTGAGTGACTCATGTTTTTCTATTCAGTAGAGCAAAATATCATATAATATTTTCCACTGGGCATGAGTTTTTAAAACATGAATAAATATTGTAGGAAAAAATATACGTTTCAGGTATACTAGGCAATTAGTAAACGACACCCGGCCCATGTGTTCAAGCTACGTCATGATGTAGTCGTCTTATTCGAAGACAATAATAGGAAATAGAAAGAATGATACATGTAAATGAATATGTATTCAATAAATAGTAATGATATTCTATCTATTGATATATTTGTATATATTTTGTTCATATATCTATAATCTATCATTAATAATTATAAACTGTTAACAACCGTTCTCCAAAATAATTGTCCTCATCATACTACAAATAATATATTTTATTCATTTCAGATTCATGAACAATCAAATATGAATATTATGAAATTATTTATGAAATATGAACAATTTCATGTTGAGACATTCGATTAAATATATTTTTTTATTTTTTATTTTTTCATTATTTAGACAAAAATAATTCAATAAGTACCACTTCAAATTCAATTCATAGTATTCCATCATATTAAACATATATTCCCGTCTCCATAGCTATAATATAGTCATGTACAATTAACACCTGGTAAAAAGATATATATATATGATCGTGAATAGGAGGTAGCCAGGGAATATGTGCGAATATTTTCGTAAGTTTTATCTGTGATATGTTAATAAAAATAAATTTGCTGCATGAAAGTTACATATGTTACCAACAATCATTGTTCTATATTTAACACAAATATTTATAGATAAATTACACGCTAAACAAAAGAATATGTATATTAATTTATTGACAAAAAATTTGATTTAAACTGAACGAAGGAAGTTACTTTTTTATATTAAATGCTGAAAAGTTTAAATATTTTTGGCGATCATTCGTACAATTGTGTCGGTAAAAGCATATTCAAATTATTTTACCGACAATATCTTAGCCCTCTAGCCGGCATCGACATCGTTCGACGTCGACCAGCCTCGTTTCAATTCGGAAAAAGGCGAAAGAAATATACTGTTCGCTCTTTTCCACTGTCCGAAGCTAGCCGAAGCGTGCTGTTCACACGTACGTGGCTTGAGACTGTGTGAGTTACCCCGACCGCTCTTGCTGCTTGCTGCTGGCGTACTGAACTCTGCATCACTGATCCGGACCCCAGTTCTATTTACTGTCTTTTTTAACTAATTTCGATAGTGAAATCTTATCTTCCTCAGGCATTTTCATGATTTGCTCTATTCGATCAGGGCCCGGAAATAGTCCATCCTTACTCAATTTATAATCTAAGAACGTGACTTCGTCACGTCAAAAATCAAATTCATCTGGGTTAATAGGAAGGTTAACTTTTGTCAACTTGTTTATGACCCTTTTTATCCAGAATACGTGTTCTTCAAACGTCTTTTTGAATATAATAAAATCGTCGACATATTTCTGTACATTACTGGCTCATTCTCTTGGAATGACCAGATCTGTTAATTTCTGAGTAGATGCTGGTTCATTCGTTGAACGATAAGTCATCCTTTTAAATTGGTACAAGCCACGACCAGGCACTGCGAAAGCTGTTTTCGGTTTTTTATCCTCATCTAGAGCGATATGGAAGAAGGCTTGACTTGAATCCAACTCGGAAATGAACACCCCACCTTGAATACTGTCCAACAACTCTTCCAAATCCTGCATGGGCACTGAATCGTGCTTGGTTACCTTAATCAACTTGCGAAAGTCTACACAAAATCGATATTTTCTGTGAGGTTTTCGATGTAGAACCAGCCAACTGCACCACGGGCTGTTTGAGGGCTCGATTACATCCTTTTCTAGAGTTTTATCCACTTCTCGTTGTGCGACTTCCAATATTTCCGGAGCATACCTTCGGGTACCCTGACGAATGGGAGAATGACTCTTCACATCAACAACGGGGTGGTTTTATCCTTCGCCGGAAGCGGCAGAATTGAACTTTTCAACATTTCCCTCATTTCGTCTAAATTATCCTGTGATATGGATTGTATATACAGGGGCTCAGATGAAGCTGCCTGTATTTCCGCCTGATCATCAATTCGATGTCTATCTAACTTTACTGGAGTTAATTTTATACTATAAATATTTTAAGAACTATTCTCTCCAGACCAGAAAGTTTTCTCCGCTCCCTTACCGGCTCTCCACCTCTTCATAACATTATCAATAACAATATCTGGATTTGCCAGAACATCCATTCCGATGACCATTTCATACGCAATAATGTGCGTTATTCGGACCGGCACTACACATTGTTTCTTATCACACGTGAATTTACCCGTTATACATCCTATCACTTCAACTGTTCTTCCATCAGCTACTTTCATGGCACCTTCCATCGGAATCAAGAACGTCTCTAAGTCATAAAAAGGACTGCTACTCACAAATGTTCTAGTAGCTACGGAATCTTTCAATGCTTTGAATCTACTCTTCCCCATTGCTATCTGAACAAAAGCTCTATTCTCAATCGGATGTTTCTATACTGCCTCTGAAAAGTCATCGAAACCTATCATTAGATCATGTTGATTGCTGTGAGTATTTGCTCCCAATGTTCCAATGCAAAGATTCTCCACGGCGAAACTAATACTATCTAAATCTTTAGCTTTTCTAATTTCTCGGTTCTGTTCCCGTGCTGTCGATGTGCTTGGCCTAGGGCTCTCTTCTTTCATCGCGCTATTCCTACCGACATTCTTGCTAAATTCTTCCCTGTCGTTCTCTTTGCAATCTTCATTGAAACTCATTCCCTCGGATTCTTTTCTTTTTTGCCCTGTTCGACCTACATTCGAACCTTTTTTCTCTCGCGGTTCTTCGCAATCCCTCATATAATGTCGTTATTCCTTACAGTTGAAAAGAACATAACTATCTTTTGACTTTTTTCCTTCTCATTTCTGTCTCATTTCTTACTCTCATTCCGGATACCACCTTCTCTCGGTTTATTTGCCGCAAATGCCCTTCCGTTATTTTCGAATCTATTTGCCGGTTTACTCTGCCTTTCTGGCCTGTTATACGCGGCAGCAGAAAATGTCTCCTCCAGAGGTGGAGGAGGCACACACTTAACGATCCACCTTAATTTTGTTTCAACGAGATGTTCCTCATGTAATAACTCCGCGAACGACTCAAGGGACAACACCACCGTGACTCTCTGTTTTTTTACGTTTTTCAATTATTTTTTCAAAAATTTTTTCAACAATTATTTCTTATGAGAAAAATAAGAGATATTCAAAAAATTAGTTTTCCATATCTTTTCTTGTTCATTAATTTCTCGAAAAACATTTTTTACACATTTTTCACGCCGCATGGTGGCGCTGGGGAAGCTCCCGCGTCAGGTACTGTTGTCTCCGCAGTGGTTCGCGGCACGCAGAAAAACTCTCTTCAACGTCTATCTGAAAGAAAATTCCCAGTGTTTTCGTTAATAATATGATATTTCGGAGTGTGGTACGTGGGGATTGGGAAAAACATTGATTTTTGAATAATAGGCACGCTTTCGAAATTGAAGAATGATTTTTGAGCAACATTTTTCGTCGAAAATAGGCTATAACTTTTATTATTATCGACATATCGAAAAAATCCTATGTAGTTCATCAGATAATTTATTTTTATTGATAAAGTAAGAATTTGGAGTCGATCGGTTGGAAATTATCCGAGTTCTGCTGCGGGCCGCACTCAAAAAGAGAGTTTCGAGAAAAACGCGTTTAAAGTTTTAGGTTTGTTAATTGTCGTGAGTTGGAAAAAAAAAATGTACCTTTAATCAGCGATGCCGGCACTATATAGCTGGCCTTCAAGAAGTAAATCATTGTCTCCTGAATGTTTTCTCGAACTTGTCAAGGCTTTTCTTGCTTCTCTTGCAGCGCTGTGAGCGAGCGCTCCGCCAGCTGGCTCTGCGCTGCGTCGGTCTCAACGCAGAAGTTGAAACAATTTGAGCCGATGGTTATCCCCAACCTCTTCAGAACTTTCATGAGGCTTCTCAGGCCATCATTGAACACTGATACCGTGATATTGTTGCAATATCAACGATTTTTTTGCTTCCAGACTGGGACTTAGGGGCTATTGCCCAAACCGATTTATTGTAACTTGCGTTATTGTTTGCGGATAGCCACTCAAAAAACGCTGCAGCAAATCGTCCCTGCTTAAATTTTCGAAGATTGGCAGAATTGCCTCCAATACTTCCTGAGGAAAAGGCAGCTTATGACGATATTTAGGACTATCACCATTTGCGACCGCGCGCTGCCACGAACACCACGACTCGGTTCCTTCCAGGCGATCGTTATGTTGTGGCTCACTGTCTGCGGACATTTCATGTTGGATAGTTGCCCGAATTGTCCCCCCCCCCCCCCCCACATTTTGGCAACATCATCGCTGTTTCTCCGAATAGTCAAGTCGTAATATGTGCTCGTTTCAATCAATTTTCGATGAGCTTTCCTCTGCCAGACAATCCTTTTTTGTTTTTCACGATTTCGCAGAGGCGGGTCCCCATACGTTTTTGGACATGATCGATGCACTCTTTCTTTTTCATCTCAAAACCGTCGTATGGATCGCTATTCGATATGCCCAGAAACGTGTTAGAATCGCCGTCACCAATATTATATAAACATTTTATGCCATAGGGTTCTTCAGACCGTTGGAATATTTCGATAGCTGCGTTGACTTTCATTTTTCCGGAAGAGCCGCCATGGTCCGCCTGGCACTCATTATCGTGGGTCCTTTTTCATTCCCAGTACTCCGCGGTGCTTTCTTCTTTCTCCCAATGCTCGCGAGTTTTGCAGTATTTCGATTTAACTATAACGTCGATCACTTTTCTAGTGTACCAGCCGATTAACGATGTTATGCCGAAAAGCGAGCTGAAACCGCACTTTCGCCACGATCCGTCGCCTGAAACGATAATTCCGTCCGCCACACCCTTTCCAACGAAACTCTGCTCCTTGAGTGCAGCCTTTGTTTTGCTCATTGTGCTCACCGCTCTAGTGGCAATGGAAATCGAATTCATGATTCGATCGTAGAAAGACTGAAATATGGGGCGCGGTGAGTCCATAAATGCACAAAATTTCATCAGGCCATTCAAACTGATGCCAAGAAGACGCATCCTGAATACGATCCGACGATTTATTTCGTATGCACTGTCAATCATAGGACATGAATCGATTGGAACTTTACCATAAAGGCCGCAATCGACCTCGATTTTGAACCCGAGTCCGCGCAAACTTTTTTCGGTAAATTTTATGTCGCGACCACACACTTTGCATTTTACTGACGTAGATATAATTTTCAATGCAGTGAAAAGATGTACTATACGATAACTGAAATCGTTGATAACACTGACCTCTAAATCGTTCGATGATTTCAACTTTTTCGCCGACGTGCTCACATGCTCTGCAGAACTGTTTTCGGAGCTATAACGGTTCGAAGGTTTCCAATTCGAGATTTTCGACCGATTCTTCGTTACATAGCTCCGTTTTGTTCCTTTTCTCCTCGCGTACACTTTCTTATTCTCCATTTCAATGTGAAAAGGATAATTCGGAGCGTTTGATATTTACAAACAAAACGATTTGGAGCGTTTCGATATTTTAGACACGAATAGCGTCGCTCACATCCGCAAACTGACGCTATGACGCTATCCCTATACCTGTCTATACCGGCACCTAGTGCTATTTTTCGAGAATATATTTATAACAGTAGCCGGTTTTTGTGAAGGGAGCGAAAAGAATACCTAGAAAAGGTGGAAATACCTGGCGGTCCTGAGGCGCCTAGCTGCACGGGACCCCGACTGTCGAGGAGCGCTGCACCGCTTCACAAAATATTCAATATCTACGAAAATAATTATTTTTCCGACCTGGGTCCAACAGCATCTTAGTTTTGAAAGTATTTCAGATTTTTTTAAATGGTTTTCAAAAATCGATTTTTTGAAACCGTCACAGTGGTGTTGTCCTTCAACCCTCTCCATATCCGAATGTCCAAAGCACTTTGGGTGCATATTTTTGGAGACAATTTCTATCTGATGCTTTTCCGGAAACTTCATTCCTAAGTTCGAAAATGGAATTTTCATTTTGGTAACAAACTGCGCAATCGGCTCATGCTCGCCCGGCGTTCGTTGTTTAATCTCATCCCACAATAGGGACTGAATATCAATGGTTGAAAAACGCAACCTAAATTAATACAAAAATTCAGAATACTCTCTGAAGTCATATTTTTCAGATCTATACCAACCCATAGCGGAGGAGGATAACACGAACGGAAGAACAAAGAAGATTTCTTGTTGTGTTATACCCAACGATTCTACTGCATCAGCTAAAAGCCTAAGAAATCCCTCTGGATCATCTTTTTCCCTTTCAGAGAATTTTGTTCATTTTTTTCACTTTCAGGCTCATCCGATTTACCCACTCGGACACGCCTCTGTTGGACCTCTGGAGAACGGATTGGACCTGGACGATATACCATGCCCGTACATACTAGGGTAATAAATTGGTTGCCCATTTCGGGTCATTCTTCCAGGGTGGCCTCGGGAATACCTCGAATACCTACCACCGCACCTATCCCAATCCATATTATTCTCTCTCCACTCAGAACTAGAATAATTCGATTGATCATCATGGCCTCTATCACGACCTGTAAACGAGGGTGGCATCCTATCACCACACCCCCGCTCAACCTCTGGACCAAATACATCAGCGCTCTCCCTGTGAATGCTCTCTGCCTCCAGATCTCTGCTTCCGAAGCCATCACCTCGGCTGCCTCCGGGGAACGCCTGTGCGCATGGATTCAATTCGGACCTTCTATTACCCCTACTTTCTGTAAATTGACCAGCCCTTCTGCTGAAATCGTCAGCGAACGTGATTTGAACTCTACGACTTATTTCTATCGAGTTCACATTATGATTTTCTCGATGACTCCCCACTTTTGTCAGTCATTACGTCGAGAACCATTAATTCTGTCCACCTCATCCAACTCATTACACCTCTCAATGCTGTCGTCAGTCTCATCTCCAAGATCGTCGTGACTGGCACCTCCACATCCTCTTAACCCTTTACTCCGGATTAATTTATTGGACTAGCGGAAAAGTAAGGATGGGTTTCTCTACCTCCATTCCGCCGACTTCCTTTCTCCATTGCGATTTTATCGTCATCAACTGATGGTTCACGCCTTCATGCGGAAACAGTCGTTGGCAAAGCCGTTTGCCTCTCGTCGACCCGCGGACCCCAATGAGCCTCATCATCACCTCGCTGGACCCGAATTCAATACCAGATAAGCCTGTCTTTCAATGTATTCATGATGACCTCAACACTTGACCCTTTGAGGTCTAAAAACGTTATGAGTCCATGAGGAGTTGAATCAGCTACATTTTTCTCAATTCGTGTAATTTATTTTCTATTTCTTTTCGTTGCCGGCATTTCAACGACCTGCGATGTGAATTCTTTTTTATTATTGCAAATGACCCCAATCCGAACAATAACCAATTAATAATTTCCGTAATTAGTTAACTAAACAAGAGGCCCAACAAGCAATTGGCCGAATAAACAATCAATCCTATCAATTGTATTAAATTAATCGAATAAACAATATCATATATTAAAGATCAACTGAGTCCGGATGGTTGCAAAGTGTTATCATCACGATGTAAATAATGTCCCGAAACCAAGAATCCAGAAATGAAAAAAATAGTTGAAAGAAAATTATTCATAACTAGCGAAAGCAGTGAAGAAGCGAGCAAAATGCGTTAAATTACATAAATTCAACATGAATTATGTACCATAGATAAAATCATTCATACAAAGTTTCAAAATATTCAAAATATCCAAAATATTATAGTAATCGATAGTAATTATTCACGATAATCGATAATAATTGTTCACAATAATATTTCAGGATGATTCTAACGCTTTTAATCATTTAAAAATAATAATAATAATAATAGTTCACAAATGTTCATATTTCTGGTTGGCTGTTTTGTTTTATTCATTTCGATTCCAATTGTCTTTCAATGATAATGATTATTCGATAATAATGATGTTCACTTCGCACAAAAATATTATTTGTTGCACTGAATTGTTTCTATAATTCACTATTCATGTTTTATCAAAGTTCTAATTAACCAATTAATGCCCACAGAATTCTGAATTAAATGGATATGTGAAAAACATATTTTTGGAAACTAGAAGTGTCCATAATATATATCCAACGAATATCGAAATTGTTTTTTTCGTCATTCACAAAATTTACAAAATTCACAAGAAAAAAAATTCACAAAAAAAAGTCTACAAAGTCGCCATATTTTGTTGTACCCAGGTGTATACAGTGGACAATAATGGGTTAATCAATTTTGACACTGAACCTACCAGAGCGGTCAAATGACCGCTTTTGAGACTTTATTCAAAATTGTTAAATTCCGGGTTTTCATTCTTCTCGAACTTACTGCACGACTTTTTCTATGATATATGGCTCTTTAATTTAGGGAAAGTCGTGCAGTGAGTTCGAGAAGAATGAAAACCTGGAATTTAACAATTTTGAATAAAGTCTCAAAAGCGGTCATTTGACCGCTCTGGTAGAGTTAGTGTTAATTACAAATGAGCGTTGGCAACAACCGAACTGCCTTCCCCACAAAGGATGCTATTTGTCACGTTCCTCCGGCTTCAGGTGCTGAATTTTATTCAATATAAATTTTCACTTATCTTCTGATGTCCCTTCACTAGCTCCGGAAGAAGTGTTGAAATTTATCCCTGGTATGCCACCTGCTTTTTCTTTTATTGGATTGAAACCGGAAACAAACAGCAGGAAAACCCTTTATTTGATTTTTCGATATTCACTTTTATTGAAATTCCTTCATTTATTTCATTTCTATGCTCTATTATCCGATCAATCATCCACTTATTATTTCGAAAATATTCAAATATTATCTAATATGATCATTTTTTGAACGAAAGCAGTGAAGTGATTATCAATAAAGTGAAATTGACGCTATTGAGACTAGTTATATTGCTGGAAAGTAGGTGAAATTGACATATTGGACAATTGAATTATTGAATAATTGAAAACTATTGAAACAAGTGAAAAAAGTGTGTATAAAAGACAGGTTAAGGCACGAGCAGAGACATCGTAGACCATCATCATAGATCTTCTCATCCATCTTCATGGAACACCTTGCGATCTCGTCCGTAATTATCACCACTTAATTATTATAGAAATTTCAGTTGTTATCCAGCAATTCAGGTTGGCTCGGGAAAAATTTTTCCAAGGTCACACTCTACGCGCGGCATACACGAGGCAGTGTATAAAATGGCCGCTTAATGCGTCACTGAGTGAGAGAGAGAAAGAGTTGGCAGCGCTATAAGGCTAACTGCCTTCCTTGTCCACAGTGTCGATGAGCAGAGTAGATCTACTCTTGCCTACAGCAATATCGACCGATAAACCTGGAATTCTATTTCACCCGGGCGAATCCAAAATGATTAATTAGATAATATTTGGATATTTCCGGAAAAATAAGTGGATGATTGACTAAATAATAGAGGATAGAAATGAAATAAATGAAGGAATATTAATCAAAATGAATATTGAAAAATCAAATGAGAGGTTTTCCTGCTGTTTTTTCCGTTTTCAATTTAATATTCAAAAAAGCAGGTGGCATCCCAGGGATAAATTTCAACACATCTTCCGGAGCCAGTGAAGGGACATCAAAAGATAAGAGCAAATTTATAATGGTAAATGAATTTTAGCACCTGAAACCGGAGGAACGTGACAAATGGCTTCATCGACACTCGCTTTATCAGCCAATGATGACCCACGATGACTCTGCTCGTGCCTTGACTCGTCCCTGATGTACACCTTTATTTTTATGTATGAATATTCGGTTGATAGAGTGTCAGGTTATCATTTGACAGAATATGATATGCAAAAAATTTTTTTGATATGAAATATGAAAGAAGAATAAGACGTTGGGGACCGTGCCCAATCTTGTCACGTAGAAATTGAATCAATTGATTACATAGCCACATACCATATATATGAAAGAGTAATAAATAATAATATGAAAATCGCATTTTTATATTAATGATAACAATAAATATGAATTTCTTATATGTTCACTCGACGCCTCATCGATTAATTAATTTATTTATTTATTCATTCATCTATCAATATTTCATCAATTGAATCTTTTTCAGATACATGAATGATGAAACAAAATTTCATATTTCCCGAACGAGAATGAATATTGTCGAAAAAGTTGAGATCCAGGTATACAGTGCAATTGGTGAAACGGCCCTAACGCTCATTATATGGAAATGTACAAATCTATATGCAGTAACGGCAATGAAAATATAAGAGAAAGATATAGAACTGTGAAAAAAAATATATATACAAGTATGAATGAATTTTCTTACATATTTGCATGTATGAATATATGTACGAATATTGTGTATATATATGTATCAAATGAATTTATGGTGCATAATAGTTTCTAGATGACGTAGTGTTCACCATCATTATCATTTGCCAATTGCTTCGACTTGAATTCGAGAAAAATGAATTAATAATGATGTTTGACATTTGACCAAACTGGTCACCAAAGATTCAGGGCAGCACCTACTGGGACAACACATACACACCCGCACACTACCGTGCTGTCCGACCTGGACGATCACGGACACACCAACACAAGCTTGTCGTGCGCGTCGCACGTGCGCGGCATCGCACACATGCTGTTCACACGGGACGAGCACATGCACACTGACACAAACTTTCCGTGCGCGCTCATAAGTGCGCGGCAATGCAAATGTGCCACCTTCACTGGACACCACATTCACACATCCACACACGGATACATCAAACAAAGTATTCCGTGAATTTGGACCCCGTAGATTTTCGACAAAGCAAAGCACATTTCTTTTTCCAGTCACTTCCGCACGGACAATCACACAACGCTTATCGTGCTACTTCTCGCTTCAAAAATGATTACTTTTATTCACAACGTGATATCATGATTAGTTGAGTGCAACGCACATCTCATTCACCGGGTGTATTCTCAATTACACAAATATAAATCCATATAATAAATTATTGGCCAACGCAGATTGGTTCATATATTTTCCTCTATATACTGTAACGAACGTTACTATAAGCGCCGAGCACCGAGTATGAATGGGGAGCGCAGAGCATGAGTGGGGAACGTGACTGAGAGGGGAGACGAGCGCGTTTGTAGTGTTTTCTCTCTGTAGAGCTTGGGAAGTGTACCGCTAGAGGCTCCGGGCATCTCGCGGCATCAGTTTGGGTGGGACGTTATTAAGCCTTGGTAAATTGAAGGGAAAAATCAGTCAGCGCCCGGGAGTGGTTTCGAACGGATCAACGCAAGTTGAGCATATTGCAGCGATCAAAGTCGAGTAAAACTGAGCTCTCCCACCCAAGAGGTTCAGCCAGTGCGCGGGGTTCTATCTGGTACGAATGGTTGGTACTATCTTACAAGGGAGCAGTGCGCGGTGTCTCAATAGATCCAGGATTGGTACCGTTCCGAGTCGAAGACCTTTTTAGCTCCCCAATTAATTGGCGAGGATAGTTGGAGGGTTTTTGGTAGGATTCGGTGCGCGCTCTGTCCATTACGGATAGAGGTTGGCGCCTGGCTAAAAGATAAGTGAAAATAAGATTTTAGATTCGCGAAGAAATGAAAATGGTCACTCTTATTATTCAATTTGAATTGTATAGAATCAAAATTCATTGTTTGATTTGCATTGGCATTATTATTGGCATGATTATTATTGACATTATTAGTTGAGATTCAGTTGATCCAGGTATCACTGATTGCATTCGCGTTAGATGTGAGTTATATCGAGTCAAATTCATAACATTTATTTGCAGTATATAGAACTAAGATTCATTATTTGATTGGCATCAATATGTTATGTGCTCCAGTATTTATTTGCATTATTAATTTGATTTGTTGTGTGATTCGAGCATGGCAAACATATAGAGTCCAGATTTATTTTGACTTTTCCTTTCATCTAATTTATCTATTATTTATTTGAGTATTACTTAAGGGTCATAGTATTCGATTTTATTATTGTTTCATTTAATTTGAGCAGTAAGAATGGCATTACTACTTGCATTCAGTATCATTAACAATATAGCGAAACAAGACTCATATGATTTATTATTTGATTAAACATCATTTGAATATTTTATTTGAAAACATATTTCCGAATCCTACATGAATATAATTGCTCAAAGATTTCATCGTATTATTCAACGTAAATATTATCTCAGTTTAAAGCTACATCACTCATTTTAACACTGGTTAAAATAACATGCAATGCGACGCACAGTATTGAATCATGATTAAAGTATTATTATTTTACGTTACAAATAATACTCACGTAGATTTACAAACGATTGCAAATAATTTCACCTCGTGTTTTGCATTCGTATCGATCCGGGGATTAGAGGCTCGAAAGCCAACATTTAATATGTATCAAGTCCAAAGAAATTCATCGATGTAAAATGTAGAGAAAACAAAAGAGAAAATTATATTCAATTAAGAAGAGAGAAAAGATTATTTGTGACAACCCACCCCGCTCGACGAATCCTGGTGGCTGAGCCCATATAGCGCAATAAGGGGTCGACAAGAGTTAGAAAATAAGTTTGTCGCGAAGTTGGGATTATTAAAGGAACTTTCTTGTGAAATAAAATCACAATACACACCGGCGGCCACGTGCGTTAATATAATCGTGTGTTACCAATCTTCGAATAACATCTCGACAATTATTCTTGTAATACAATCGAACATCTTTTGTAATCAACGATCACTTACATTATTAATCATTTGCTAATTTCTCTCGAGTGTAATTTCATCAATAAATCGACAATATATTTTACGTTGTGTATCTCACAATTTTACTTCACGTCGTGTGAAACATCTTCCGGCATATATCCATCCATTTCATCATATATCGTCATTCATACAACAATTCATTCAAGTTATCAAACAAATAATAATCATAATAATATTTATACAGGGTTTTCCAATAAGGACTTGACAACTTTCTTTCAAAATAAAATGCAAACCATTTGAGATATTTCAAAAACTTTATTATCAGGTTGAAGTACAAGCGAAACATTTATGAATGGAACTCGACTTCGTTCATATGGCCACCGCGGGCACGTTTGCAGCGGTCGATTCGTTGGACCCACTTTTCGATGACTCGGCCACACATTTCGGCCGAAACGGCTGCTATTCCGCGTTCAATGTTGGCTCTGAGCTCTTCCAACGTCGTCGGCTTGTTGGCATAGACCAATGACTTGACGTAGCCCCAAAGACAAAAGTCGAGAGGCGTTAAATCGCACGAACGAGGCGGCCAATCGACTGGTCCATTTCTTGAGATAACACGCTCATCAAACTTACTCCTCAATAAATCAATTATAACGTGTGCTGTGTGGCTTGTGGCACCGTCCTGTTGAAACCACATGTTGTCCAAGTCCATATCTTCCAATTCGGGCCAAAAATAATCGGTAATCATGGTGCGATAACGATTACCATTCACAGTAACGTGACGATCATTATCGTCGACGAAAAAATATGGCCCTATGACGCCGCCAGCATGCAAACCGCACCAAACAGTTATTTTTTGTGAATGAAGTGGTGTTTCATGAAGCACATGTGGATTTTCACCCGACCAATAACGCATATTTTGCTTATTGACGAACCCATTGAGCCAAAAATGAGCTTTGTCACTGAAGATGATTTTGCGATGAAATTGATCATCTTGGCGCATCTTTTCCAGAGCCCAATCGGAGAACGTACGTCGCTTCAAATGGTCCATCGGCTTCAATTCTTGAGTCAGCTTGATCTTGTATAAGTGTAAACCAAGATCCTTACGCAAAATTCGCCATAAAGTGGTCTGGGTGATGCCCAACTCTTGAGAACGCCGTGGAATTGACTGATTTGGATCATTTGCTACGGACGTTTCAACGGCAGCGATATTTTCGACACTTCGACCAACCCGTTGTCTCACTGGCACGGCAACATCACACAACGAATATGTAGACTCAAATTTTTGCACTAAACTTGTTACTGCCTGTCTACTAGGGCGAGAATTACGACCGAAAATCGGAGTTAACGCTCTTAAAGTAGCGGTCACCGACTCCGAATTTCTGTAGTAAATTTTTATAATTTGCAGACGTTGTTCGTTCGTGTACTTTACCATGATGAAAATGTTAAGTTTACTGTATGAATTGACAGTGACAGTTCGATGATTAGTGAAAGGGTGCGTTCACAAATTGAATTCAAAGTTGTCAAGTCCCTATTGGAAAACCCTTTACAAGCATATTTTAGTATTTATAATGAAAATAGGAAAATTGTCTACATATGATGATGTTGTATAAAAAAATATGTTGTAGAATTCATTTATTCAAGGTACAAAACCATGAAATATGTTTCTGTGAATAATTTATAATTTATGAGTAATATCCTCCTATTTAATACAGGAAAATATCGAATAATCGTTTTCAATGGAGTATAAATTTTATATTTTCTGAACATGAATGATTGTTGTATGTAAAAGGATACATTCCAGGTATCCGGAGAAATTAGTAAAAGGGTCTTGATGCCTCATCCATGTGTTTGAACTTCACTGTAGTGCGCAAGTCTCATTCAGAATCGATCATGAAAAAGAGAGAGAAAGATTCATTTGCAAATATACACTGCGACGGAATTTCCCCTTCCTTCCTGGTTCGTGAAGGACTCTGAAAAAAAAATAGGTGAGGAGGACCGACGAATGAGAAATACACACAATAACAAATGTAAACGAACGAAATTCCGAATATAGTTCTCAGAAATTCAATTCAAAGGAAAGCAAAATTTTATAACGACAAGAAATAATAGATATAATATGTACAGAAAAAAATGATTGGAATATAAATTCTTCATGAAACAAAAAAAAAACATATTTTCTCGAAAATGAACTAAAAATCAATTGAAGCAATAATTAATGGAAATAATAATCAATTGGAACAATCAGTAATTGAAATAATAATTAACAAGGTTGTCGCGAGTTCCCACACGGCAATGTTACGCGATGCCGTTCACCGTCGCTCATGCTAAACATAAAAAGGCATACACATTCCGAGCCGTACCTCTCACTCGTACCCACACACACTCGCTGTGGAATTCTCCACGCACAACGAAGTTCAATTCCATTCATTGACTACTAAATAAATAAATAATTGATCAAATAAATAAAAATTGAATAAATGATTAATCAATCAATTCAGAATCGCGGTTGAATCACGGTTACATCACTCGTGAGACTGCCAATCCTAGCATTCAATTGCACATAATTGCAACCATACAAATTTTCCACTCAGATAAATAGCTGATGTGTGTACAATTAACGACTCACCGCAATGTCAATGTCCAGAGGTCCTGTCAAGTTTTTCTGGACCCACTCGGTAGTACGTGAATACACCTTCACATCACCAGGTGTGAAAAAACACGCAACAACTCGCGAAAAATTCAACTTGATTTCCAGGAAATCAATATTGAATACAACGGAACACTCTATGTGTGTGCACAGCGTGACAATCTATACAGAAGTGAGTTATTTCGCCCTCATCACGCAAGTCGCATGTGCTCGCACATGTAACACATGATATATCGATAAATCGATATTCAATCAACCAATCACAAGCATTCAAAATTATTCAAACATATTTAGCTCATTCAAAATTACAATATCATTCCATATAAAATGATTTTATCGCTCTTCACACGCAGCATACCATAACATCGTTATTTCATACACACATTCATTACCCTCATTACGAATAATTTCATTTTATTTTTCCATCGTCATTTTCGCATCGATGAATCCAAATCCATGTAGTATCGCCGTCTTGTCCGCGACTCAAGAGCCTCGCGCCAAATCCTCACCATTAAGATATCGATTATGATGTCCTCCCCGCTCACGCGTATCTCCACGCGCTCAACGGGTTGCCCAGACATGTGGCGCTCTCGCTCTTTCTCGTCCCACGATGCGGCAAACTCCATGGTTGCCATCTATCCCCCCTCGGGGAGTACCTTTGGCTTAAAAACAATTTTACCACTTCGTGGCCATTTATATTGAACATTCCCGCAGTTGAGTTGGTCTCCCTGAGATACACCAGCACGCAGTGAACGCAATAACATCATCAAAATGAATTCAAAACGCGAGCAGCACTGAGGTGGCCCAGACGGGGAAATGACTGGTGGAAATCCACCACGTCACAATATGTATGATCAAAAATGGAATTATCTCCATATTTTTATATGTGTATACTCATATATACTGTGTAAATATATGATACACAATTGTTTTCACGTAAAGTGATTCGTTATTATTATGCATTGACAATTGATTCGATATATATATCATAAACATGGATTGAATGTACATTCAATACATCTCGAATTTATTTTGATATATTGATTTATCAATTATGGATGTGGAATATGAAATTATTGTAATTATATGCGTTCCTTACAGATATGAATAAAAAAAAACTTTCTTCGCATAAAAGTTATATATAAGATTAACAATCATATGTCTATATATTTGTTGATATTTATGAATAAATTGTTCCTTTTTTTATTTCATTCAAATGGAGGAAAATGATATGAAATATAAATTGATCAACTGAAAATATATATTTTTCATGATTTGAAAAATGTATATTATTTTTCTCCATCAAAAGCTGAGAAATTCGTATATTTTCGGCGGTCATTCATATGAGCAAGTAGATGAAATCATTAGTTTCATATAAGCATGTCGGTAAAACCATACATGAATCATTACACTGACAATTTTTCAGCCCTCTAAAAAGCAACGAGTCGTCATCGACATCGTTCAACGTCGTCCGGCTTCGTTTTAGTTCGAAGAATGGAGACAGACATAGATTGTCCGCTCTCTTTTACTTCACAAAGCTAGCCGAAGAGCGTTGCTCACACAGACATGGCTTGCGCCTGTGTGAGTCATCCCCTCCATTCTGCGTTGCTCGTTGCTCGGTCTTCAATCTGGCCACACTGCAGCCCAGTCGATGTTTATGTGTCTTGCAGATCACAAGTTGACGCGAAATTAGCAGCGTTCTTCATCGACCCACGAGCCAAATGATCATTCACTATTTAGGGTAGTCATCATATACATATATTTCTTTTATTCAATATGTTATATTATTTGCAAAAAATTCAACAACTGCATTATGTTGAAATAAGCTATTTTCCAATGAAAAATAAAAGCTGTTTTTGGGAACATATATAAACAAGACGCAATGTAATATAATATGAAAATATTATATATATTACCTCGCCTACCGTACATAGTACACACAGATTTTTGTTTACTCACGGCAAGAATGGAGCACACAATCAATGTCTATTGTAACGTGTTGAATTGTAATTGCGTTGAGCTCAATTGACATCCCATCTGAAGTACTTTCAATTAACCCTTTGCGTTCCGAGTGTTTTTTCACTCATGAGTGCGGCAACTCAGTGATATTTCTGCGTCAGATTATCAGAAAAATGAACTTATGTTTTACTGAAAAAAAAAGATCTGTTGTTATAAATTCATTTAATTTATGTAGTTTGTGATGAAGAGAAATACAATTTGATATTTATATTTTGTAATTCAACTCAATGTGATATTTGTGGAAATAATCTTAGGAAAGAAATTACCTTTCCGCTTAGAACACACTATACAGTCCTTTTTTGTACCTCTTCGCATTACATGAAGTTTTCCATTTAACCTGTCTTCGGAAATGCTGCTGCAACTTTTTTTTGTACGTTTCACCTGGAAACTTCCCATTAGTTCGTCGACCAACTGTTTCGAAAATTTCAAGTGTTTTTGGTTTTTGCCCATTCTGTTCTCGAATGGTTTTATAGAGGATATACGCATTGATCATACATATTTCCATCCCCCAATAAAATAACTTTCGCCACCACTTGAGAGACTTTCTTAGGAAGCAATAAGTTGATCTATATTGATCTACACCACCGATTGAATGTGTGTAGTCGAGCACTACGTTTGGTTTATTGACTATTACTTCTGACCCACCTCGAATATATTTCTTGGTAGATGTCATTCCAATATCATTCTAGGTACCCAATAAAGTAACAACCCTTCTATCTTTCCAAGCGAACAGTGTTATATTTCCTTTTCTGTTAATAATAGTTGTTCTATTTAGAAACTTTGGTTTTTCTATAGAAACAGGAACACCTTTTCTGTTGGTTTTAATAGTACCAGTTAGGTGGCATTTCATTCGCATTGATTCCTTAGCTAAAGGTGAGCTGGTGTGATACCTGTCTGTGTACAGGTGGTATCCCTCTACGGTAGGTATTTTATCTATTATTTTTTGAAAAAGATGTAACGGAATTCTTGTGCATATTGGTAAATCAGGTCTAACAAGATTTTCAGGAGTTATACTTCCGTAATACGGAAGTATATTATATATGTAAGCCGTTTCTGAATCTACTAACACAAAAATTTTTATACCCCATTTTGTAGGTTTGTTAGGATTATATGTGATGAAAGCAACTCTCCCTTCGAATTTCACCACGGACTCATCAACACAAATGTTTTTTTCGAGGAATAAAATATTCCGGAAATTGTGAATTTATGTATTCTATAAAATTGCTTACTTTTTGTATGTAGAGTTCTTAGGTCCTTGTTTGCTGGATCAGGTGTTTTGAGGTGCAGCATCCAAAATATTTTGTTGAATCTGCTTCTTGTGAAAATGGCTGGGAAGAAAGGAATTCTACTATTCTCATTTGTCGACCAATATTCCTGCATGTTTGAAATTGGCATTGTTTTCATATTCATAACAATCCCAATAAATGCCCAGAATTCATCTCGTTCCACATCTTTCCACGTTTGCCAAATAGAGTTTTTGGTCATTGTTTTCGAATTCAATCTTTTTTGGGCATAGCTGTTGGTTTCTTTCATGATTTTATCAACTAACTTGTCTGTGAAAAACAATTTGGACAACTGTAAAGGTTCTAGAACACTTAAAGAAACTTGTGGTCCCACAACACTTGGTGCTACTGTGAAATCCATTCTGCCTGCTGGAACTTCATCACTCTCTGTAATATCTTGCCGAGTGTCATCATCTTCATCTATTTCTTCAGAATGACTACCAATGTCATCAGTATCACTTTCAATAACACATACTTTTCGTTTTTTGTGTACTATTATGTCGCTATCATCACTGCTATCAGTATCACTTTGTTCGGTATTATTTTCAACTAAATCGTTTACGAAAAATTCAAGATCAATTTCATTATCACTTTCGTTTTCACCGATCTCAAAACTTTTCCAATAATCTTCTTCTTCCATGTTTTTCCAAGGGTAAATCTATCCAATATGATATGAAATTCAAAATTCACTAAGGAATAATGCATAGCAACTTGGAACATAGAATCTGCTAGTCATTGAACTATACTAGTTTTTCTAACTGCAATGAAAGTATATGGCGCAATAGCAGCGCCTACGAAGAGCAAAGGGTTAATTGATCTTGCGTGCAATAACTCGCTCATTCAGATCGTTGAAATATAAGTTGACACTTTCCTCCAATCATCGCAAGTATCAGTTGCAGGGAGGCTTCATAGGTGTTCGCGTGAGCGCGAAAACTAGCCAGTTATATCCCCGCGCAGGTATCAGGGTACTCTCATGCCCTATGAAGCTGTTCTCTTATGTAGCTGCGCTACTTGAGTCCCAAAAACTAATAGGCGGCGTCCAAGCCAGCGTAATTATGAACAAACACTTGTCGAATCCAGCAATATTGTACACGAATACTCGCCGAAACCAGCGATACAAATTATTGCCATATATGACAATAACAAATAAAAATTTAGATGCAGTCGTATCCAGCAATGATGTATCCACAAGAGGAACACCGACCACACTGGGTGGCTACCATAGACTTTCATGGCTAGCCGGAGCGAATACCGGATCCCAGGTACGTTTGGATGTGCCGACGCCAATTAAGTACTGCAATTAAAGTAAGTGCATACACAAAATACAGATTATATACAACATAAGATAGTAACGCCCACACTAGGCGTCACTTCTATTGGAAAGGCTATATGAGCCGCTCAGTGCACACATCGATTAACTCTATAAAACGAAAAGTTGAGAAACGCGATGATGTAATGTATATTGTTTTTAAAAATTCCTCTGATAATATGAATTCAAATATATGATGTAGAATGTATGATTGCAGATATAGCTTTTATCTTACGGTATATAAAATTAATAAGAAAGAATAGCCAACAAACAATCGTCAGTAATGTTACAGTTTATTATGTGACTGGTGGAGTTAATCGATTTGGCAACTGAAAAAAGTAATAAAGTTGGGTTTAGTCTTTACATTTTTAAGTTTTTTATTACAGAAAAAACTAGTTATTATACATTTTTATCACAGGTTTTCTATAAAAATGAATGTTGGCAGTTCGGTTATAATATAATTTTTGTAATTAATTCATAGCAGCTTCATGTTAGCGGCATTATTCTTTAGGATGATTCAGCAATGTTTTGAATAATGTCTTCTTCATCAGCTGTATGCGAGAATTCGTCATTTCGATTTGTTGACAAGTTCTTATAGTAATCGTGTTCAACAGGAGGAATGAATTTTAGCAGGTCCATCATGTCTCTCCATTTTTCCTTTGTTACAGTTCTACCTTCAGGATATAATAAAAGCTGATCTATATTTTTCATACTTTGCGGTCCACTCACTGAAGATTTTCTTATATTAATGGCTTGAAATTCTGTATCTTCATTATAGTCACATTTGAATTGTATGAGATGAGGTTTGAACCTTTCCAACTTTATCCAGCGTATTTTAAGCCAATTTACTGGAAGCCCTGTGACGGTTACTTTTCTGTTAATGATAGACTGTTCTAAAGGTTTTGTACACAAAAAATCTTGGTAAGTCATTTGGATTAGATGAAATGGCGCTTTTTTTTTTACATGTTTTGATTATATGGTACCAATCATCTGGTGAAAAAATGTTTTGATTTTTTCTCACACATGACTCAATAATGGCAAAATGTGAGTCATTGGGCAAATAGCTGTGTCCACTCACCAAAAATTTCATGTCAATTGATTCAGCTTTGATTTCCGTGCTTTGAATAAGTTTCAATAAACTTTATACGGTTTTAATATTTCTGTTTTGCCCGGTACACGAATCCGAATATGTTATTATTTTTTCGAAGTTTGCAACGTAAGACTTCATGTACTTTATTAGAAAAGATGAAATTTCTTGAGACCCACGAGATCCTTCAGTTTCTGGCCAAACAAACATGTGGCTTATATTTTTATTGAATTCATGACATCCAAAATTATGAACATATAAATTTCGCTTATAATAAGCTACGGATGTGGTCAACTTGGGGAAGGCTAAAGCTTCTTCCAAGTCAAAAGAAAATACCAACAATTTTTCCGATGTTGCCATTCGATCGGCAGCCATTTGACTGCGAACCCGTTCAGCCTCTTCTAAGTGAGTTTCCTTTTAAATTTTTGCCATCTTAATCCCCTCATCGTCTGAAGATTGAATTTTTATTTGAAAAGCATCACAAGTTTGACACGTATCCTTTGATGGAAGTTTAAAATATAAATTGAATCTTGTAGAGAACACATTATAGTAATATTTTCCTTTCACTGGTGCTACGTTTGTCTTTTCACATTCTGTAAAGTATAGTTCATACATCTTCTTAATATTTAGGTCAGGATTTAAATATTGTTGTCTTGGATTATGAGCTCTGGTGTAGTGACTACTGTAGGCTGGAAATGACTTTATATGCTTTATAACATTTGTATCATCTATTTTATTGCTTGCAACGCGGCCTTTGCGCTTATCAACCAAAGATGTAACTTGTTCTTTAGAACAACAATCGTATATCTGCCCGTCACTCACCTGATAAGTGTCTCTAAAATATTTTTTACAAACGGGAATATCAAGTCTCTCTTTTCGAAAGTTATATGAAAACGAATGTGATTTTCGTTCTTTAGTTTTATTCGTAGGGCGCCTTCTTTTTATTTCGTTAACTTCGATACAACCCCTTAAGAAAATATTTTGGTCAAGTCGACTATGTAAACTATAAAATTCTTCCATGGCAGCCTCTCTCTCATCCGAAATAATTTTTTGATTGCAATTTCGACGGCATCTGCATTGTATATCGACAAATGTTTTTGCAGGTATTAATTTACCTCCCCTATTCCTGTATGCCAAACCTTTTATCCTGTTATGCTTTTGTGAATTTCGTATCCATTCAACAGGATTACGACTTCTTTTCCTCCCAATCAATGTCTTTGTTGGGTTTGTACTGTTGCAATCCGATGAATCCGAGGAAAACGATGAACGTCTTCTTGGACCAGACTTTCTGTTGATAAATCGTATTGAAGAATCATCACTGCTTTCCTCACTCACATTATAAGTCTGACTCATCTTGATTATAACGGTATAATATTCATTTCTTCAAAAACAATCTGGGAGTAATGTTGAAAAGACTGAGAAGTACACAGTAACATTCAGCGTGCGAGATCACTGCTATACTAACTACCGTTTGTATTGTGCTTCTTTTTATCTGTTCACCGATGCGATTTTGTTACGAATATTATTGAGAGGAAGGAAGCATCTTCGGCTGTTTAAAAACAAATAAGCGTCGATGCACGGCCAGAACAGATACAGCGTCACTGAAACGATTTACATCACAGTATGGAGTTAATCGAAATGGCTTCTGAGATAAATTACTTATTATTCAATGGACAAAAAAATTTGCCATTTAACGGTGCTAATCTTTATTATTCAGAAAAGTTATTATAAATATGAAATGTTATGACTATACCAAGGGCTTTGACACTTAAATTTAAGATTTTTCAAAAAGTGGAGTTAATCGATGTGTGCATTGAGCGGCTCATATGTGAATCAGATTCGATGCCCGACACTTTCTCAGATCAGATCTGAGGAAGTTAGCTAAAGTTTAGCTTGTGCTCCCCGGAGGTCTCGGTTCTTCATATTTGCGAGTAGTCACACAAGTAATAATCAACGTTTTGTGTTCAATGAATACCCTTTCGTCCTTTTCAACTGAACAATCTATTGCGTTGTACTGGCATTCCTTCCACATGTGCATGCTGAAAACATGTGTGAAAAAGTGTTGTATCCCCGTCTTTTTCTTTTGCGTTCTCTTTGTTTTTACCCCCTCCCTGCCAGCCGACGAGTGTAGCCTTTGCCTGAGAGTTCCTTTTTCTGCTACCTGCTTTCCAAATACCATGCCTAGTGACGTTCATCATGATATATGAGAAAAGATGTACAATCGACTTTATATGAATTCACATGGAAAAGAAGAGGAACTGGGGGTCCTTGTTTGATCGCTCGCTTCGCTTACTCGCGAGTTCGTCTGCACTAATGACCACTTGCTGTTACGTCGTTGATACCGATCGGAATTACATTAAGAACTTCATGATTTTATTGGCGCTTGATATTTCATTCGCAAATTTTCATCTTCCCGGGACAGAAACGCGTGTGAACTCGCATTGTCGATGGTTCATATGAACGAAATCATCATGTCATAATTAACGTATTCATTCATATCATTCATGAAAATCGAAATAACTGAAATTCGAATGAATAACTGTTGCGGTATGCAACTTGGAAATTGAATTGCTGGATTTCGATGTTGTGAATTTGGTGGAGGAGTCATCTTTAAATGTGGAAAGGAATTGTGACGATGATATTCAATTCAAACTGATAGTATTTATCAATGTTTCCCTCAAATTGATGTACAATTTATCACAATATACACGAACGTGCAATTGCACGTGGGTCGTAAAGCCACGTGCCGTCGGATAGAAAAACTGATTGTAATTGTAAGAAATGAGTATTAGATGAATAAAAAAACTAATTGAACTTGAGCAGGCAGAAATGAATGAACTTGAATGAAGTGAGGCTTCAAGGTTGCGAATTCAGTTGAAAAAAGCGCTTTTATTAAACAGAGAAATTCCGCGACGCGTTCGAGGCAGAGGCACTTGAGATTCTGTTTAGTCGTTGGGTGCTTTCCAACACAAACGACTGAAAGCGCCACTGAGCCTTCCGTTCAATTCGAAAACGCAACATTTTCCTTGTCGTATTCTCAAACAATAATCATGAATGTCAGAGGAGGGGGATATTTGTGTAGCTTTTGCTTTTGGTGTAGTAACAACAAAATTTTTTCCATATGGAAATTACGTACATAACAAACAATCATATATCTATATTCAAATTATATATCGATAAATAAACCCATGCTATTTCATTTCGATAAAAAGAGTGAATATGTATTGTCACGTTTCTCCGGTCTCGCGTGCTGAAATTCGTCTAACAATATGAATTTGCACTTGCCTTTTGATGATTGTCCCTTCACTGGTTCCGGAAGAAGTGTTGGGATTTATTACTGGGATGCCACCTGCTTTTTTATATTGAATTGGAAATACGGAAAAATCGCAGGGAAACCTACCATTCATAATTCAACATTTATTTCAATCAATATTTCTTTATTGATTCATTTATTCATTCTTTATCTATTTTATTACCATTCTTCATCATATTATTCTTCACTCATTTATCATTTCTCAGATATCAAAATTCCCTAGGCTAATTATTTTTGAATCACCCGAGTGAAACAGAACTGCTCGTTTACCGGCGACTGTTGTGGTAAGATGGTGGTAGATTTCCTCTTACCGGCTTCACTTAGGGTGAGGAAGGCAGTTAGCTGTATTGTATTGCCAACTCTCTCTCACTCTATGACGCATGAAGCGGCCATTTTCTGCACTGCCTCATGTGTGCCACGCATGAAATGTGGCCTCGAGATAATCTCACACAAGCCAACCAGAATAGCGGAAAAATAACAACTAGGATTTCAATGATAATTAAGTAGTGATAGTTACGGACGAGATTACAAGGTTCAATGGAAATGAGGAAGAAGATCTACGATGATGATGGGCGATATCCCCGCTCGCACCTTGACACGTTCTTCACACACACTTTTCAATGTAACTTTATTATAGTTCTCAATTGTTCAACACGTCACACCAACTTCACTCTAATATTCAATAATATTCATAATTTCAATAGTTTCAATTTCACTCACTTACTACTTGTTTTTTCCAACCACGCAATCAATATTCTCGATACTTATTCACTTTGCTTCAACTTTGATACGTACGTCCGCACTCGACAATGATCCGTGGGCTAGTGAGGAAAAATGGCTGTGCTAGCCACGTTGTGCAAGTCGGCACCACGCGGTTGATAGTCACGCCTCTCGCGGTCTTCTTCATCAATCATATGGTCAATGTACGTATCGATAAATTTATCGATACGCGATCCTATTTGCAGGTGCCCTAGATGGCAATGCGTGTACCTCTGGAGGCGTCTTCGAACGTATCGTCACAGTATATGAATTGATCAACAGAAAAGTTCAACTATCGTTACTTAAGTAGAGATGTTACTTTCTTATATTAAATGCTGAAAAGTTCAAATATTTTTGGCGGTCATTCATAAAAGGGTGTCAGTAAAATCATCGCTTTCCTGTAAACGTATTGGTAAAATCATGGATAAATAATTTCACCGACAATTTCTCAATCCTCTACCTAGCGTCGACGTCGTTCAGAGTCGTTCAGAGTCGTTCAGCTCCGTATCAGTTTAGTGAACGAAGATGGATATAGATTATCCGCTCTCTTCCACTTAACGAAGCTAGCCGAAGCACGGTGCTCACACGTACATGGCTCGCAGTTGTGTGAGTTCCTCCCTCCACTCTTGCTGCTTGCTGCTAGCGTAACCAATTTAACATCACTGCTCATCAGGCCTATTACAAAACTGACCATACTAGCAGCCTCAAGCTCATCAGCATTAACTTGCTTGCCGAGGGAAGAATGTTGGAGATTTAATGTTTTTCAACTCATCTTTTTTCTCATTGGTGGCAGCACATCCTGGACATGCGAGTTGCATGCTCGGAACGCTTGACCACTCTACGCGGGAAGAGGGTGCACAATTGACCGGTTTTGGTTAATTGCACAGAAATGAACGACTCGCGCAATGATCTCGAGATGATGCATCAATACAGCGTGAAGAAAATCATCGGTCTGGCTACGTATACCACGAAGACATCACTTATCTCACAGTGTCTCAAAAATATAACTTCTCTCTTCACTGCAATAAATTAATGTGATTCACACTATCACATCCAGATAAATCTCAAAATTTCAAGTGAATCAGTAATATTCTTCTTGGTGCTGAATTCACAAGAATTAAGTGGATTGATCAGACCACAGCTCAACACTCAAACGTACCCAATTGATCAGTAATATCAGTTGATCTTATATTTTCAGCAACTTTATCAAACAAACGACTATTGTGCTCAACATCTAACAGTGTAAATATGAATTGAGTGTTTTCTCAATAAATGTAAATATTTTTCACATGAATTATTCGTGCAGTTGTTCATCGTAAGTGTTACCACCACGCACATTTTACCGGCCATCTCATCCCATATCCAATATACAGTCCGCTCTCAATTTATATTGGATTGATTCCATTCCTCAACCATTTTCAAACAGTTAGACAATGCACTTTCCAGAGAGACATTCACGAGGCAACATCTGTGCTAAACGATCAGTGAAGAATGATAAAGTAAAAAATAGTAAGATCAACGTGGATTGAAGGTAAATAATAGTTGGAGGAATAAATCAGGAAGTGAAATAGCGACAAAACGAATGAAATAAGTTAGAAAGAAGTGAATAAATACTGAAAAAGATATTCAATAAAAAGATGAATAGTGAATAATCGGAGTTTGGAACAAAACAGATGTGAGATCAAACAATGAATACAATAAAAAATGGATGAAGTTTGGGAAGAGTTCAGTGTGGGAAAAGTTGCATTCAACACAACATCGCAAGAGCCGGCGTATAATAGTCATCAACAAGGACATCAGCAGCAGATACCACACACTTGTTCTACCAGGAAGAACTCGATGATCAACATCTACTCATCAATTAACTTTCTGCAAGCAATTAATTGTAATGACCCCGAAAATCTAAACTCGATTTCTTATAAAATCTTCACATCTCGAGGTTCATAGAGTAATATGCGATCATTTTAGTTGGACGTCTCTGTGTGTGTGCGTGTGTGTGTGTGTGTGCGTGTTGGTGTGTCATTCTGTGATCATACTTTTTCGTTTTCCATTATGTAAGAACCGATTCAGGTGATCTATAAAATCATCGATAGGTCTTAATGCAACTCGGTACTGTATTGATCTTTGGTCCAGATCGGTACATACATTAGAGAGTCTTTTAGAAAGAACCAAATCCTAAGGCCGAAATATACGTTAGAGCACTAATAGAATCGACAAGTTATGATACTATCTCTATCATCATCAGATATGTCATTTATTATTCCAATAAATGCAAAAAAAAAGATAATGAATTCGAATTTTACTACATTTGTTATTGTTTGAGAATGCGACAAAAAAAAATGTTGCTTTTTCAAATCTAACGGAAGGCTCAGTGGCGTTCCCAATCGTTCGTGTTGGGAAGCGCCCAACGACTAATTACTATCTCAAGTGCCTCTGCTTTGAACGCATCGCGTAAATTCTCTCTGCTCTATGAAAGCGCTTTTTTCAACTGAATTCTCAATATCGAATCTTTAAATTTGAATAGTGAACTTGTAATAAATTGTACATCAATTTAAGTGGAACATTAATAAATAAATAAAAAAGTTTAGATTAAATATCATCGTCACAATTCCTTTTCACATTGAAAGTTGACTCCTCCACCAAATTCACAACATCGAGATCTAGCAATTCAATGTTCAAGTTGCATTCCGCAACATTAATGGTCCTTCGAGGCGGATTATATGGTGAAGTTAGTGTGAAAATTGAAGTGGATTTGTAATCTGAAAAAATACATGAAAAGTTATGTGCTGTGAACGCTAGAAAAATTAACCTGAAAGACACTGAATTTCAATTGAATTGTGCTGAAACATCGTGCATCCGCGTGGCATCGCGTGTTCGCATTCGAGAACTTTCCACACGACGGCAATACATCCGTTGGACTGGTGCGTGTGTGCGGTGTCTCCTCTATCGAAGTGGGTGCTTCCCTCCGCGCGGCGTCCCCACCTCTCGACGCTCGAGCGGCGAAGCCGCCGATTGCCAACTCGCTAGTGCGGTATGCTGAACGAGGATCAGCTGCAGCCACAGCGGTCATTCACCTATTGAAACTTTTCGTGAGTGTATATAGATATACAAACTGTGCAATTCAACCGGTGTTCTCGCTGCAATCGCATTTAGTGGACTATTACAAACTGCCTCAAAGTGAAAGTGTTCCTCAAATCAATTATTAAAAACAAAGTGACTCCTCAGTGAACTGTTGGTGAATTATCAGTGCAAAATTTGTGGCAATTTGTACAATTTGTGACACTCAAATATTCGCGTGCTTCATTGTGACACTTCTAACTTTTTTTAGTGCGATTAATGACACTCATTCATTTGCTTTTGGTTTCTAAATTTTTGCGTTCTCTTGTGTGAATTTTCCTTTTGAATTTTTTCATTTTTCTTGGCATAATATCTTTCATTTTTTTTTGAATTATCGAATATTTCGATCAATTGAACGAAAGTAGTGTGACAATTTTCACGTTCAATTTCAAGTGTGTGGTGCTCAGTGACACTCAACAAATAACCAAACAGTCATTTTTTTTGAATGTATCAACATTGAAAATTCCTTGAATTTCTTGAATCAAATTTGAACATCTTTTGGATTATTTTTTGCAACTTTCGTGAACATCTTTTTGATTATTTCTTGTGAATTTTTTTGAGTGTGTTACAATTTTCTGTGTTGTTTTCGGTGTGACAAATTTCAACATGTCAGAATCGGGTCAAAAATCTCCGGCCATCTCAGACGATGGAAAGAGGAGCCCCATCGCTCCTCCCACACTGGTGCTGCCTGGATCACCAGCCGCAGCAGAGACAATACCAGTAGCCTTGACCAGCGATGTACGACGCCTAAGAACGTCTTCTCCGACCTGCTTGCCCGCCGAATTAATATTGAAGGTGCAAACACAGATGTCAAGGCTTGCTCAAATTCAAAACATAACATGTGAGTTGGAAAATCCTGATATAGGTTCATCATCGGCAGCGCTTGAGCAACTGCCCAAGACTGTCGAAACTGTTGTAAAAGCGTTTGAAAAGGAACACGTCCACTTTGAAATGACGTGGCCAAAGGAATTTCTCAGTCACAAGTACTTTTCTGACGACTTCTATCGACAAATAAGTCTAGCTGCTGGCCATGCTAAGGTTCAGCTTTTGATGGCAAAGGAAAAGATCACACCAAATATTTCAGCCACTGCCACCTCACACTCTGCCTTCACGTGTGAAACGAAGCTGCCAGATCTCACATTGCCTGACTTTAAGGGTGATGTCACGAAGTGGCCGGCCTTCAAGGAATTGTTCAGCATAGCAATTCTCAACAACAATAAATTATCTGATATACAAAAATTGCAATATCCGCGTAGCTACCTGAAAGGGCCGACATTGCAATTGATCTCTTCTCTGCCTTTACAAGCATCTTCACTCACGACATCATGGGATCTTCTCTCTGCACGATTCGAGAACGAAAGAGTCTTTGTCCGAGCTCATCTGGACAGAATAATCAACATAATTCCTGTCAACTGACCATCGCCTGAACATCTGAGGCAGATGGTGAACACGATCACTGAGTCACATCAAGCTCCGGTGACATCGGATGTTGTGAAACTATTGGGAGATTGCCTCCTCACAACATTAACCATGATCAAATTGGATCGTGCGACAAGGTTGGCATGAAAAACCAGCCTTGGATCATCAAGAGAATATCTCAAACTCATGGACTCATTGAAATTCGTAGGAAATCGAGCAGTAGCATTTGCAAATGCCAAATCTGGCTCCTCAACAACTGTCAGCACAAGAAAAAGTGGCTCAACAACAAGGCCATCTATGAAAAAATCCAGTTTCACTGTCACTGCCACCTCATCATCAAGGGTTGGAAGCACTCTAAAACCAACGGAGGAGTGTGACTATTGCCACGAAAGACACTACATCGCGACATGTCTCGCATTTCGTGATTTAGATGTTGATGCAAGGAAAAGATGAGTTATTTTGAATCGGCTATGTTTCAATTGCTTGGGGCGACACTCATCGAAAGATTGTCGCACCACCCATACATGCGAAACATGTGGTGTGAGACACCACACGTTACTTCACGGCTCAAAATATATGGAGAACTTGCCACCACGAAGCGATGACACCACGAAGGCAAAGCCTTCAACCTCAACTGCAACTGCATCAACATCAACTCAATAAGGACTCTGTCTACTCGTTGTAGACACTGCGTTCTCATCTGTAAGCTCAACTGACACCTCACTGACAACTCTGCTAGCCACTGCAATCGCATTTTCGCCTGCGCCTGCAGTCAATCTCACTGTGCGTTTGCTCATCGATCCTGGGTCAGAACTTTCATTCATCTCTGAGAACATCATCGCTCAACTACAAGTTCAACGCAGCCATTCATCCATCAATATTTGTGGCATTGGGGGTGGCAAGGCCACGCAAACAAGAGGCAAAGTCAACATCAAGTTGTGCTCAATCTACAATGAGTCTTCAATTACAGTTGAAGTCCACATACTGAAAAAAGTGTCAATATCAATGCCATCCTTTGCCTCAAAACATCAACACTGGCCACATCTGGAAAACATTAAACTTGCTGACCCTGATTTCTTGACACCTCGAGCTGTGGACATCATCATCAGTGCCAATGTATATGGACAAGTGATCTTGCCCAAAATGATCACTCCACATGCGAACATGCCAACTGCACAACTGTCTATATTCGGTTGGCTTGTGCTTGGCCCAACTGGCACAAATTCTGACTCAAAGGTGATGTCCTCTCATGTTGCGACGGAAGCTATATCTGAATCTGATCTTCAAGATCTTCTTACAAAGTTTTGGACCCAAGAAGAGTTGCCAAATGATCAACAACCAAGTCTCACATTGGAAAAAAAAGAATGTGAAGAACACTTCAAGACAACTTACCGAAGGAATTCAAATGAAAGATAAATTGTCTGTTTACCATTGGAATCATCAACAAGGCTCTTGAGAATATAAAGACTTGCCAACGATCAAGAATACAGCAAATTATATTTTGACTTCATGAGTGAATATGAGAAGTTGAGACACATGGTGAGAGCAGAAAATACAACTTCATCAACATCAATCATCTATTACTTGCCTCATCATGGTGTGCTGAGACCCGACAAGGGAAAAACCAAATTGAGAGTTGTTTCCAATGGGTCATGTGCAACCTCTACTGGAGTCTCACTCAACGACCTCATGCACACTGGACCCAATCTGCTACTTGACATCTTCGATGTGCTCATCTGGCTTCGTTTACATCGATTCATCTTTGCTACTGATATCACCAAGATGTATGGACAAATTGCGGTCGGCGAAGCAGATTGAGATCTCCAGCGGATTTTATGGGTGAATCAAGATCATGAAGAGGTGTCATTCCAACTCACCACGGTGACCTACGGCACAAAAGCAGCACCATACCTTGCTGTAAGGGCACTCATTCAACTTGCTGAAGATGAAGGAAAACGATTTCCTCTCGCAGTGCAATCAATTCTCAAAGAGCGCCACGTCGATGACATATTCGGCGGAGCTGATACTGGGCAACAACTCACTGAAATTGCCAAGCAACTGATTGATCTGTGCAGCACTGGTTGCTTTTCTCTGGCAAAATAGCACTCATCCCATCCTGAACTGCTAGCAAAATCATCTCCTGACAACTCAACCTGTTCTCAAGTAAACTCCAACGACTGTAATACAAAAATACTCGGAGTAAGCTGGAATCCTCAATTCAACATTTTCACATTTCCTTCAAAGCTTCAATCTACACCTACAAAAATCTCCAAACGATCTATTCTGTCCGAAATCGCTCGAATATTTGACCCATTAGGGTTCATATCGCCAGTGATTATTAATCGAGAATTCTTTTGCGGGAGCTTTGACTGCACAAGCTCAACTGGGACGATCCACTGCCACCTCAACCGACACAACGCAGGTTCTCAATCAGAGAATAATTGAAAATCCTGGCCAGGATATCTCTTCCTAGGTGGCTCAACACCTGGAGTTCATTGGAAGTCGAGCTACACGGCTTCTCTGGTGCATCGCAACATGCGATGGCTGCTGTTATATATCTAACTGTCTCTTCTGGGTTCACAGAAACTGTCTCTTCGCTCGTGTGCTCGAAAACGAAGGTAGCACCACTCAAGAAGTTGACAATTCCTCGACTTGAACTGTCTGCGGCGCTCTTGCTATCAAAACTGGTGGTCTATGTTCACAAAACGGTCACTTTGGACATTGGCCAAATCAATCTGTGGACCGACTCAACTGTAACATTGACATGGGTGAAGGCACACCCAGCTCGATGGAAAGAATATGTGAAAAATCGAGTGTAAACGATCAATGAACTGTTGCCAACTGCTGTTTAGAGACATGTACCTGGCACATGAAATCCTGCTGACTGCGCTTTCCGTGGTATTTCTCCAGTGCAACTACAAGATCACAAGCTCTGGTGGTCTGGACCACCCTGACTCACTCAAAATGAATCGAAATGACCTGCTTAACCTCAAGATGTTGACGCCACATGCGAAATGAAAGCTCGTCCAGGCGTTGCACTGCTGTCATCATCTGCCAAACCCAAGTATCACTGGGATCTTATTCATCATGTCAATTTATTACACAAACTGTTTCGACTCACTGCCATTTGTTTCAGAGTGCTGTATCGATCGAAAAGGGTACAATTCAACCCTCCAATCAACTGTGTGCCATCTGCAGACATGTTCACGGCCGAACTATTAAATAAAGGCAACACAGGAAACATTTTCCTCCACTGAGATGAAAACCATGAGAAATAATTCATTGCCATCACATCACAACTTCAACAAGTTAACCGCATTTATTGATGGCAATGGAATCCTGAGAGTTGGAGGACGATTAAAAAACTCAGCACTATCCGATGAAAACAAACATCCTGCAATACTGCCTCGGAGATCCCAACTGACGTCGCTCGTTGTGGACGATGCCCACAAAAAAACGCTTCATGGAGGCACTCAACTGACGCTTGCCTCTACAAGGAAGGCCTACTGGGTTATCGGAGGCCGAAGTTCTGTGAAATGGCACATCCTGCACTGTGTTTTGTGTGCTCGACAAAGGGGGATCCGTGCCCATCAAATGATGAGCCAACTACCTCTTTCGAGAGTTACACCTTCACGGGCATTTTCCTTCACAGGAGTTGACTACGCTGGCCCGATAACGATCAAAACATGGAAGGGCAGAGGAAGCAAAACATCTAAAGGATGGATATGCCTATTCGTTTACTTGACTACCTCTGCTGTTCATCTGGAGGCAGTAACTTACTGCTCAACTGACACCTTTCGTGCTGCTCTTCGTCGCTTCTTATCACGCCGAAGCCCTCCGGCAGTAATTCATTCTGATTGTGGCACTAATTTAATTGGCGCCAGCAAAGAGTTGAAGAAATTACTCACTCAATATTCCAAAGGACATCAAGATATAGAGGCCTCACTGTCAGCTCAAGGTATTGAGTGGCGATTCAACCCACCTGCAACACCACATATGTGTGGAAAATCACATTATTGATCTTTGGTCCAGATCGGTACATACATTAGAGAGTCTTTTCGAAAGAACCAAATCCTAAGGCCGAAATATACGTTAGAGCACTAATAGAATCGACAAGTTATGATACTATCTCTATCATCATCAGATATGTCATTTATCATTCCAATAAATGCAAAAAAAAAGATAATGAATTTGAATTTTACTACATTTGTTATTGTTTGAGAATGCGACAAAAAAAATGTTGCTTTTTCAAATCTAACGGAAGGCTCAGTGGCGCTCCCAATCGTTCGTCATCACATTATTTCCAACAACAACAAGCAATATCGAAAAGGTTTCATCCAAGGAATGACGTCAAGATTGGACCAATGGTACTCCTCACTGATGAAAAGTTACCTGCCAGCAAGTGGCCTCTTGCTCGAGTCATGGATTTTCACCCAGGACCCGACGGAAATACCAGGGTGGTAACACTGGGAACTGCGACCTCAACATTGACGCGCCCAATCTCAAAATTATGCATATTACCTGTGCATCACAACAACGACAGCTCATAAATTAACGGTGCCCGTTGATGGTGGGAGAATGTTTGAGAATGCGTCAAAAAAAATGTTGCGTTTTCAAATTTAACGAAAGGCTCAGTGGCGCTCTCAGTCGTCCGTGTTGGGAAGCACCCAACGATTAAACGAAATCTCGAATGCCTCTGCCTTGAACGCATCGCGGAATTTCTCTGTTTGATAAAAGCGCTTTTTTCAACTGAATTCGCAACCTTGAAGCCTCACTTCATTCAAGTTCATTCATTCGTGCCTGCTCAAGTTCAATTAGTTTTTCTGTTCATCTTATACTCATTCCTCACAATTACAATCAGTTTTTTCATTCGACGGCACGTGGCTTTACGACCCACGTGCAATCGCACGTTCGTGTATTTTGTAATAATTTGTGCAACAAATTGTGTAAAATATCAGGAAACCATATTCAATTTTAACTATATACCATCTAAACAATTCATTCCACACCAACAGTTGTCTCCCCTACCAAATTATAACATTGAATTCCGGCAATCAAATTCAAAGTTGCAATTTGCAACAATTATATATATCTTTTTTCGAGGCTTCAACTATTATTCATATTGGGATCGTGAGGCAATATATTCAATAGAATTTTTTTGAATACAAAATTGCTAATATTTGTATTGTTAAATGAAAGTAAAGTTACAGACACTACATAAATCTGACATGAAATAAATATATTATTTGTAGTATAATGAGGATAATGATTCGTGAGAATGACCATTAATAGTTTATAATTTTATAATGACGGAATGTAGATACATATTCAAAATGTAACATGATAGTATATAAATATTATTTGAAATGGTGCGGAGAATCGCTGCTGAATTCAACACGATGATGCGCTACAGATATCGAAATACGTGTATTGGTGAACACGAACAAATTTTAGCACATTCCGTCAACGCTTGAACATACAATTCGTGTATGTATTGTCACGTTCCCCCGTCTTCAGGTGCTAAAATTTATTCAATATAAATTCACACTTATCTTTTGATGTCCCTTCACTGGCTCCGAAAGAAGTGTTGAAATTTATTCCTGGGATGCCACCTGCTTTTTTTTTATATTAAATTGAGAATGGAAAGAACAGCAGGAAAAACCCTTTCATTAATATTTCAATATTCATTTCAATCAATATTTCTTCATTTACTCATTTATTTATTCTTCATTTGTTTCATTACTGTTCTTCATTTCACCATTATTCATTTACTTATAATTCCTCGGATCTCAAAATTCCCTAGTCCACTTATTTCTAAATGCCCGGGTGAACTAGAGTTCCCGGTTCATCGGCTGATATTTTGATAGGCAAGAGTAGATCTCTACTCTGCTTATCGACACTGTGGGCAAGGAAAGCAGTTAGCCGTATAGTATTGCCAACTCTCTCTCACTCACTGACACATTAAGCGGCCATTTTATACACTGCCTCGTGTATGCCGCACGTAGAATGTGGCCTTGAAAAAATTTCACACGAGCCAACCAGAATTGGTAAATAAGAACTACTAAAATTTCTACAATGATTAAGTGGTGATAATTACAATCGAGTTCGCCCGTTCTATAGAAATGTATGAGAAGATCGTCGATGATGATCTACGATGTCTCCGTTCGTGCCTTAAGGGGTTGCATGGGTTTCATGGCTTCAAAAAATCGATTTTTTTTTTTATTGTCTCATTAAATTCTACATCATCACTCTAATATTGTCCTGAATTTCCAAGTGGATTCGAGTCATAGTTCTGGAGATACAGTCTTAAGAAGCTGCATTTTCTTACCCTGTTTCATTGTCACTCAAAACATTTAACGCATTTTTCTCAAAAATGTGTTTTTAAAGACGGTTGTCAAGATTTCTCGAGAACTGATCAACCGATCATTACCAAAAATCCAATTTTAATTTTTTTTCTTTTTCCTTCGTACATGTTCCAGTTTAAAGTCTTAAGTAAAACACGTATTTTCTTTCTCACTTCAGATGATCTTGCTAGGAGTTCTGCTGTCAACGCGGACGCACCTTTTTTCCCGAGGGCTCGCCGGGAATGACGTCACAATGGCAAAGTTTCCAATATTTTTTTCCAAAAATTTCATTAATCCATCATTAAATATGTATCTTTGAAACAGTAAAAAGTTTGAATTTAATATTTCATTCTTTATATTAAAAAAGAATTATTAAAAATAGGCCGTTTTTCCCGGAGAAAACTCATGTAACCCCTTAACTTCGACTAAATAATTTTTTTTTTGTATTTTCTCAACCTTCAAGATTCGACAGCTTCAATCCTCGAGACTGATTCGATTGGCATATCATATTGATTACACAGTATATTGCAATGGAAAGGAACAATAAGAATTTCTATCTTCACTCCATAACTTCCATTGAAATCGTTCAATGATGACGAAAAATTTTGTTCCAACTATAGAGGAGCAAAAAAAATTCATAATTGTTTGAGAATGCGGAATGAAATTGTCGTTCAGTTCAAATGCAACTGGCATCACGGTGGCGCGCTTGGTCGTTCGTGTTGGGAAGCAGTCAACGAACGACTATTATGTAAAGTATCGCTGTGATATACGAATAGTCGCTTCTAGTATTCTGACCTCGCAACAGCTTCAATAGTGGAGATTCCTTCCGACCCCTTACAGGATTCGTCGGGTGGGGTGGGCCGTCACAAATAACTTTATCTATTCCCAATTCATTTTGATATAATTCTCTCTTTATTTATTTTTCTTTTACATGTGTGAATTTATTCTTTGGACTTGATTCACTATACGGTTTTTTTCCGAGCCTGTAATACTCGTCTTTATTCAGATCATAATACTTTCCGAAACTCTTCCAATAATCAAGCAATACCTTATCCAAAATAATTCTTATTTTTGAATAATACTTGCATCCAATGTTCTTCCACTCTAATAATGTAACTAATAATTAAATCAAATCACATGCCACTGAATAATCAAATGAAATTTGACTCTATATATTGTAAAAACATATAATAATGCGAATAACAATTCAACTGAAGCTTGACTCGATTAAATCACATAATAATGAACTCACATAATAATGCGAATAATCAAATGAATCTTGAATCTATATAATGCAAATGAATTAAATAATCATACCAATGATAATCAAATCATATGATAATGAAAATCATCCGAAGAATTTTGCCTTTATATAATGCAAATAAATACCTAGCACTAATTCTTGACTCTATATGATGCGAAACGTTGTTGCCTAAATAACTTGAGTTGATAAAATAACAACTGTCACATAAACCGCAAATAAAAATATACAGTTTGATAATTTTGTTATAAGCATATCGTGAATGAATTTTTCAATACTGAGTTCAAGAAGTTAGAATATTTGTTGATTGTGTTAATATTCATTAGTGTTGGTGAGTTATTCTCAATTGAATGTTAATCATCATCATATAATGTTGAATTTCAGATATTGATCAGTTATCAGAATTACAAATCGTCATATATATTTTTCATTGACTCAATTAACTTACATTAACAAATATTCGTATTCGTTTTTTCATTCACACATTTACATCAGGATTATTATCGAAATTTCCCGTTTTTTTCGATTGAAAGTTAATCGTAATCGTATAATATTGAATTCTTGATACTTATTCGTGATCAGAATGACCTGTGTCCGTCTTTCACTTACTCATTACCATTAGAATTAGCATTTTAATTTTCGGTTTCAAGAGTATAGTTATTCAAAGATATACAGGGTGTGTCGTAATAATGACTTTCCTTGAAGGTGTAGATTTATGAGACGGTCCTGAACACGAATCCATTCATGATTTATTAGTTAATCCATCTGATTTTGAATTATCAATTAATTAAGTACGGCCAATCAGGAAGCGTTATTTTAGCGCCACGGCGGCAGGTAGGGCGATGTATGTAAAACAGATTTCTGTGTAGGAGGATACCATTCGATTGCATTTCTCGGTAAATATCTTTGAGGTCGATATTACCCTGGGACTTGCGGTCATTTTGGGCACTAGATGGGTCTACGATCTTTTTCAAAGAAAAATTTCAGCCTAAATTTTCTTTTGAAAATTTTCTCAACCTACACGATTTTTCGTGAATTATGTGAATAAATAGACACTTTTTACGATATGTTGACCAATCGAATTGGCAACTGTTTTAATATTTAATATTATTCATTAATAACAGGTCCATTATTAAAACTTTGAAAAAAATGATGCTTATTAGAAGTAAATGAATGAATTGAAACATAATTCTTGATGAATATTTTTCAAATTGAGATAATATGTTGATTATATTATTGACAATTGTGTGTTCAGTTTAATGAGAGAGAATGAAAGAGGCTCAAGTCATCGCCAATAATAATTCATTTTCATTCCTAGATAATGTGATTATCTGGATGTTTTTCTTTCATCATTATTACAACGTTTAAATACATTTTCTTTTTTGTTAATGTAAAATATAAATGTATTGAAAGTTTCTTTCGTCCATCATATTTTATAATTTTTAATTCATTTATCATTCAAAGTGTATATCATCGATTTCAATTGATAGAATAATTTTGAATGGTAAATATTGAAGGGTTTCGGAAATTCAATTCAATAATTTCTTGTCTATTCACTTAGTTTACAACTGCTTTAATCTATTTATTATTTTTTTCTTATTTCTAATGATACTACAATGAGTAAATATATTTATCAATAATTTAATAATATGATATGAAATCATTCAAAGCAAGCTCGGCTAAATACATGTTAATTAATGTTTTGGTAAACATAAATAATTAAAGACAGTGAGAATAGGTCGGGATTTTCTCATTATTTGTGGATAAAGCACACTAAAATTCAGATGTGCGCCAGGTATACTGCGACTCCTGGATAGACTGGCAAGCAATGCAGACAGCAGCGTATATTGTGGCATACTAAATTGATTTCCTGGAAATTGAATTGTGATTTTCGCGAGTTGTCGCGTGTTATTAATTGATTGTGATCCAAAGGTGTGAACTTGGGCCACCGAAAGAGTCTATCCGAGGGTGTGAGGATCAGTAACGGATTGAACGAAGCGGTGAGTCGTGAATTGAACACACTTTGGCTTATAATCCGAATGAAAAATTGAATGATTGCGTTGTTGGCAATATCTTGTTGAATTAGCGGTCTCACGGGCAATATGGCTGTGATTATACCGCGTTATAAATTAATACGTAATTATTTAATGGTTTGAAAATTGCGTGCGAACGGCACGTGCTAATTCCTCAATAGTTATTATTATTGTATGAGTGGAAGAATTCCACTGTGGGTGTGAGTGCGTTCTGGCGACAATCAATTATAAAAATTGATTTTTTTTTTGCAAATAATTATCATAACATACAGTTATTTTCTTTCTTTTGCTTTGATTGAATTTTGATCACGTTCGTTCAACATCTTATTTTATGTTCAAGAAATTATATATTTTCTTTGTATTCATAGTTTATATTTCAATTATTCTTCGCCGTATGTAGGATATTAGTCATTTCATGTCTTCATAAAATTTTCTTTGTGAAATGAATTCCACGAATCGGTTGGAATTTCATTGTTCGATAATTTTTTTCGTTTTGTCGTGATATCCTCATTCGCCGACCATCCCCACCTATTTAATTTACAGGCTCCCTCGTGAACCAGGACGGAAGGAAAAATTCCGTCGCGAGATATATCCATTTGCAGTTAGATATACATATAATATATTACGTATAGCTTGAAGGTTTTATAAACCGAAAAAATACATTTTAGTGGAGTGCCTGGGGAGTTTGACCTTGGAATCCAATTACTTTGAATAAATCAATGTGAAACATTCTGAATTATGTTTTTTCGACAAAATACTGAGAGTTTATCCTTTTTTTCTGGTTGCTATCTATTCATCTTTGATAATTGTATTTTTTTCATAATAAGTAAATAATTTTCCCCTAAATCTTCATAATATAACCATTATTTCAAAAAAAATTGTTATTTGTTTCAAATTGTTCAAACTCTTACGCTAATTCAAAAATCATATTTTTTAAAATTTTATTATGAAATGTAAAGTGACAAATTCAAATTTAACAATACAATTAATCGATTCAAATCAAAATTCATTTATTCAATTACTGCAATAATCAGTCGGCGGATCAGCATCTGCTGATGAATTTGAACCGGCATAAATTTTCATTGTTGCGAAAGCGAATTTTGCTAGACGTAAAAGTAATATAAATTTTATTACCAGATTTTACAATGCAAATCGATTAATAACTGGTGAAGGTGATTATTACTTCACAAATTTAGTAAGTATTTATATATGATTAATCAACCACCGATGCAAGATCACTGCTACCTCTGATATTTGTGTTACTAGGTTGTGCAGTATTGTTTATTGGGAATTCAAAAGCAAAGTCTCTAAATATGGCATGAAAAGATTTTAATGCATTCATGATAGTACAACGGGTTCCAGGAAATACATGGGAATCTGCTTTAACAAGCTGCGAGGTTTATAAAATTTATTATGATATTTTTTTCCTCATTGAAAATTTATTGTAAAAATATTGAAAATATTCATTTGCATTGGGGAGTTTGCATATGATGTGTGAAGATATCACGTTTTTGGATGAAAGTTTTGGATTAAAGAAACTAAAAGCAAAAAATTAAGATATCGTACAAGATACATTCCAACTGAAAAATAACAAATTATAATGCAACAATATAATTAATTAATTTGAAAATTTATACAGAAGTCATAGTATTTAACGGAGGATAGAAAGGGAGAGATGAAATATGGAAATTCAAAGGAGATGAACTGCAGGTAGTGGAAGAATTTAAGTACTTAGGCTATTGGTTTTCAACAAGAAATAATTGCAACAGGCAACAATCAGAAATGGCACAGAAAGCCCAGAAAGGAACAAATGCGACATAGGGGGTCACACTGAGGGTAGGTAGAGAATGAAAAAACAAAAAGATGTACCTAATGGACATACTAGTTAAATCAGTAATGATATTTGGAGTAGAGGTGTGGGGAGGAGAGAAACCAAGAAAATAGAGGAAGTATATGCACGGTATTGTAAATACGTGCTAGGTGTAGCCAAGAACACACCAGGTTACATATGGTGAAGTGAATTGATCGTAAGGGGAGTTGAATGGAAAATAAAGGAGAGGTTCGGCAGATATATAAAAGACGTGTCAAACATGAATGAAGAAAGATGGTCGCAATTGTATCTAAAGGAAGAATGAAGAGCGATAATAAATAGAAATCCGACAAAATGGGAACTAAACATGAAGAAAATATGTGAAGAGTTAGGGGTGGGTGAAGTGATAGATCGGATATGAAAAAACGAAATGAGCGAGAAAGTGTCTAAAAGAATGATGGCAGGACTAAATGAATGGGGAGAAAAGAAAAAGCGAAGGACTGGAAAATGATGATTAATTCTACTTACAATAGCGTATATAAAGAAATAGCACCAGAAGAGGATGGGGCAAAATATTTATATGTGAGGAGAAAAAAGGAAGACAAAAAAATCACTTGGGCAAGATTAAGATGCAGGAACGTAGGCAAGGTAAATATATTACTTATAAGTAATAATATAAGGAATAGACGTGCAGAATGTGCGAGTATGAGAATAAAACAATAGAGCACTTGATAGTATGTAGAGAGGCTGGAAAAATACAGAATGAAAGAATAAAAGAACATATGCAAGAATGGAAAAATACATGAGAGGGGAATGACGCAAGAAAATTCAAGCATCAAGAGGAAGAATAATCAGTGGGTTATGTGACTACTTTATTAAAATAGAAGAGCATTTGGAAGAAAAAAAAAGATATATGAAGGCAGATGCAAGAGAAAGTAAGAATGGACGAATGGAGCGTGAATGTGTAAATGATAATATAATATCGGGTGAAGAGCGAGAGAGGATATACAAAAAGAAGGGGAGGAAGAAGAATAAAGAAAAAAAAAAGTAAACGCGAGAAGAGGAAAATATAGCGTAAGGGAATTGTAAACACCTGAAAAAGGATACAACGAGAATTAATTTTTATTATTAATTGAAAAATTTATTCAAAAGAAAATTTATTTATTTAAAATTTACTACTATTGAAAATTTATTTGAAATGAAATGAAAATTAATTTATCAATACAATACGATGCTTGAGGCAAAACTGGAGTCACAGCCGAACTCCGACGTGAAAACGCCTTCATCTGAGCGGAACTAAAAATGTCGGTATGCAGGTAGCGCTAAAAATGAGTTATCCATATAAATGTCGTAGAACAGATTTCAAGTTGTACCGACTTCGTATAAGCAGATAACTATTGACAAGTGATTAGCTATCGGACGGATCGCAGCTGCGATAGCCGCCATCATCTCAGATTCATACAGTTTTGAATGAATCAATGAAAAAATGTAATTATTATCAAAATGAGGAATTAATATAACCGACATGATAAATATACGGCTGTTCAATAAATTTAATAAATCCGATCATATTCATTTGATTTCACATTAATTTTTTTTGTTGGATAGCAAAATATAATGGGATCTGGTAGTGCGAGAAATCCCATTTGGCTATATGAAACGATATTTTCAAGAAATTTGAATTTTAAAAATGTGTAGAAAAATGTGTAATTTTCAAATTAATTGAACAAAAAATGAAGAATTTTGAATAGAAATTTCGAAATTATGTACAACCGGATACATTTGTTCACACTGTTCAAATCACGAATATAATTATGATGAAGCTTCAACATTTTTTCTGTTCAATTGTGTATTATGGCATATGTGGTTTGTAACTTTCTTGCTGGCATGCGTTTTAGTTTATACAGACCTGAAAATTTTCAAAATATTTTATATTTACAAATATCATCAATACATATTTTAATATAAATCGATGAGATAGAAAAATTATATGACGAAATATCTATAACATAATCAAAATTATTTATTGGTGCAGTATATATACATATGTTCATATACTCAAAAAAAATTTTTAAATGGTACATCAAACAACGCCCATGATATATATGGACTTGCATACAGAATAAACAATCATATTTTAGATGAAAAATGAAACATGACTCAATAGTATCAGTTATTTATAATGAAAACATACTATATGTAATTCATTTTCTCAAATACAATTTTTTTTTGCATCAAATACAATTTCTGTTATTTTTTTTTCTCAAATTGAAATGAGCAACAACAGATTCATGACTAGCGCAACTCTAATACTTTCAATACAAGACTTTGGAAAATATTTCGGATTCTCATATTTTTTTGTCGCGATTCATAAATTTTTCAAATCATTATCATTTAATATGGACCATATGATTCATTTGAGAGGATGTGTTTGATATGAATGAATGATAATGAATAAATGCCAGCAGATGTTTCAAACGAGGAGAAGTGAAGTTGTGGGAGACGTGTTGCAAAATGTGTATGGTGAATGTATGTATTCTGTATATGTATGTGGTGTGAATTTGTGAATGTGTCACTTGAGTAGATTATGAATGAAAAATATTGTATTGATCGTTGATCACAATTATTGAGTTGAAATGACGATAAATGTGGTTGTAGTGTATTCGAGATGAGGACTTACGAGATAATATTGATACACGTGGCCACCGGTATGCATGTGAAGAAAAATTATATAAAACCAATTGCATGGCAAATTGGCCAATAATTGATTATATAAATTAATCATTGTAGAGATTGAGTATGCACCCAGTGAGTGAATGTGCGTTGCACTTAATTAATCGTAAAGATCACGTTGTGACGAAGAAAATGAATATTGAGATGTGAAGAGCAGCACGATGTGCTTTGGTTGGGAGTCCACGAGGAAGAGAGTGAAAAATGAAGAATGTGCTTTGCCTTGTGGAACATTTACGGGTTCCACATTCACGGACATCCCCACTTGTTGCGTCTGTGTGTAGATGTGTGAATGTGTCAGTCGAGAGAAGGCAGTACATTTGCATTGTCGCGCACCTGCTAGCGCGCACGACAAGGTTGTGTTGGTGAGCATCACCGCGCACACGTTACGCGCATGACAAGATTGTGTTCGTCTATCCGTGAACGTCGAGTTTGGACGTCACGGTGGTGTGAGCGCATGTGTGTGAGGGCCCAGCAAGTGCTGCCCTCAATTGCAGTTGACAGTCAATTCTCAAACATGATTTGTTCACTTTTGCTCTTACCACAGTGATTGATTTATAAATGCGTCAATGGCAAAACTACTACAAATTGATGTGTATCTAGTAGTAATTTTTTTGTTTGTTCATTGTTTATTTCTGCATTTTTTTTGTGCACTATAAATGAGGTATGCGCTATCTGAAATAACACTTATACATATATTTCTGTAAAAAATTGAAAGAAAAATGAGCCGCAAAGTGAAGAATAATTTGTAATTGGGTATTAAAAAATTTTTTTCCAACATTTAGAATATACTGTGTATGTGAAAGTTATTGTTGTTTGTTTAGTCTTTGTCATAATGAAAATGAAAAGAAAAATACATACCACCATCAAGTACTGAAAGACAAAAAATAGTATTTAATTCATGCATACGTGATATAACATAATAGATAAATTTCCGAAGATTTTAAGATAGTAAAAAATCACATAAATTCAAAGATAATCAAGCATTCATGAGCGAGTGAAATATATTGACATTGAATTATAACTTATAACTAATCAATAGGAAAATATGAAATAGAACTGAATTACATGAAATCGGAAAACAAAAAAGATATTCAACAAAATCAAATAAACAATAAAATATAAATATGTTTGAGAAATATGTTAATAATAATCGATAATTGCCGTTCTCAATAAGAAGTTACCATCGATTACTGAATTTTATCAAGGAATTAACTCCTTTCCATACCACCACAGAGGTAGAGTTATGGGCGCATTTTTTATTGTGTGGTTTTCTCAACAGGCATAATTCACATGTCACAATACTGAAATTTTTCATTTTTTTTTGATGAAATGTAATTTCGGTCATGAGATCAATTTGATAAAAACTCATGATGAATCCCAAGTACTTACGATTTTGGAAAGGGAAGTAATTCATTTTCTTTGATAATTTTCAGAAAATTTTTTCTCATACTTCCCACATCGGTAGAATCAGTTTCATTGCGAGGATTTCCACCCAGAGCTGAAGTTGTAGCGAAAGCTGCAGCATAAATTCCACAAGATACAAAATCAGGTTGTTTTTGAACCTTCTCAAATATTATATCTTTTTCATGTATTTGTGGGTAACGGAGACGAATGTAATTTTTCTCTTCAGAATACAATTTATCGTGTGTACAGCCAGGTGAGCTATCATACACATGGAGATTAGTGCTATCGAAAAAAATGCACCGCCAGTGATTTGTACAATTTCCTCCAATAATTTGTAAGCTTGAGTCATTACAACTAGCTTCAATTATATGAGGATATTCTAAATACAATACACTTCGCGTCTCGAAACAAGAACTTTCCTGCATAATACGTAAAAACCGATTCCATGATTCATCATTTATTAGACTATTAATCGGTAAAATGTTGTCTTTTATTTTTTCCAATGGAGCTAATGTATCATCAAGATAATACTTTTGATATCTCCTAATGTTTTCACTGAGCTCTGTGTCGTTTTTAGAGCAACTGACAATGAAACAGTCATCATATTCCATGATGCTTTGCTCAGCAACAGCAGTACTGATGCATTCATTGAATGGACTACTGGAGCCAGTAATCAATTTACGTCCCTCGAACGATTTTTTTGTTTCTTCAGCTTCATTGTTTTTCATGAAGCTAACTTTTTCTGCTGCTTCTTGTTGAGCTGCAATTGTATGATTAGGATTTTCAATCAGCATATGTCTATTATGCCGACTATTCAGAATTTCTGGCAGCATACAATGATAATAAAAACGTGTTAATGAGGGTAACATCTCTTCTTTTCAAAATTTTTCATCTCGATCAACACGTATTATTTTCATGTCTTTTCGTGTCCATTGAGCGAAAATGCAATGATTTCGCTGAAATATGTTCAATTGCCCTTGAACCTGATAGAAATACCGATGATTTTGGTTCATTTTTTCTTCGTTAACTTTGTTAAAAATATTTCTTAAATAATGCAAAGTTTTTAACGCTTCTTGTACCGTTGAGTTTTCAGCGGACTGCGGACATTTTATTTCTATTATACCATCATAATCAATGAGTTCATCAGGAGAAGCACCTAACCACGGATTTTCATTATCAATGAATAATCCACAAATTTTTATTTCTTTTTGCAAAAGATCAGCTAATTCTTCTTTCGCGATTCTTTCCATCTCGCGACCGTACCTAATAGCCCCAGTATCAACCGCAGATGGGGACAGAATTGATTCCACAGTTGCGGCACGAGACGTTGTAGGTCTCATGCGACAAACTGTTCCGAAATCGGAAGCTGTCAGCATCTCTCGCTTCAATGAAAGCCACAAATCACATTCATTCTGTCGAACTGTACTGCGTTCAATTTCTATCCGACTTTTTGCGTTCTCAGACAACTTCTGTAGATGGTTCTCTCGAAGCTGCTCAAAAATATTGAAGGGTAGGTCCGGTTTTCTAGACTGTGGAATATAATAACCATCTGTGTATGATTTTTCCTTCAAGAGAGTTTTTTTCATCGTTTGTCGAGATCCTGATTTCATATTTGTTTTTCGAAACTGTTTTACTGTTGTGGCTGTTCCTTGTCGTTGCTTTTCCAAATTTTCGACAATAGTAGAAACATTTTTTCCAATATTTTTATGATATTCTGTAAGAACTTGTTGTGTATTATGTTGCACCACTGCCCCAGAAATCCGAGCATTATAAGATCCCCGGCAACCGGAGAAAATTCGCTTTCCACCAATTTCTTTACAGATTATTGAATTGAACAATTCTGCAGAATTATTTGTGAATTTAAACAAAAGACTATCAGAATAAGCACTTGAATACGGAATTGCGTTTTCAATTTTCTGATATAAACCGTGTGTCTCAAGAAGCGGCACATAATTTTTTGTTCTTCGCCACTACGCAATAAATACATTTCTCGCAGCGTTTATGCTCACCAAATATATGGCTAGGTATATTCAATATATCTTTTTGCATCCGTGCCGCCTCATAATGGTGCGGTTGTTCCTTTAGTCGCCATGAATCAATTGTTTTTGATATTCCTTCGCGAATATAATAAATGTTGCTTTTCACAACATTTCGCAACTGAACGAAACCACGTTTCCTATCAGTTCTTGACTGGGTTGTAGCTGCTACGACCCTCAACTTTTTTCATAAATTCCGGAGCAAACGGTTTGTGCATTCTATTTTTTTCACCGTCACCATTTGATGTTGATATGGTTCACTATCGATAATCGCCTGATAAACGCTACTATCACCATCAGTGATTAGTGTTCGATAAATAAGACCATACATTCCTGAACTAATTTTGAAATCTTCTGCAAAAGCGTCACTTTCCATTTGCGTGAAGCTCGCTAGCTGATCAAAGTTTTTGAAACATTTATGATGTTTTGTTTCAATTTTTTTCTTGTTTGCCATATCGCATATGGCGCAATATTTATTGCGAATACCAATGAAGATAACCTTCTCCGTGCGATAACCTATTATGGCACCAACACCGGATAAAGAATCATACGTGTTCCCATATGATCTCTTCATCCAACTACCATCAGCTACAACTGTGACATACGGGATACCATTATTTTCGAGAACAAGTTGTTTTTCAACTTCAGCAGCCATTTGCATATTTTCTGCAGCTGTTTTCTCGAAATGATCAATGACGTCATCACGGTATCCAATGTATGTCTTTTCAGACATACACGAAATATTGGCACATAGTTCTTCGAGCTGTGCAAAACCAATCCCAACCGATATTGTTCCTGCCACGATAGCCGAATTAGTATCTAGATCTTCTGGCTTCGTAGGCTCGGACCAAATACTGGTTTCATCATGATATATCTGACATTTGAAAGACAGTTGTGTCAGGAATCGGTGACGTTTGGGATTCACGAGCATTCAATCTTTGAATAAGCAACCTATTCCTCGTGCATGACCATCAAACGTCTGGTGTGTTTCACAAAATAAAAAAGAAATATCTACAATGCGACGTCCTTCAAGCATGCATTTTTGGACCATATACGGATCCAATGGACTATTTTCAATGACTTAATTATCGTCATCTTCGCATTTTTTAAAACTATCATAAGACATACCTTTTTTTGTGGATGGTGCGTCAAACTGCCTTATTGAGGTTTCAGCTTCAAAATCCATTGTGTCCTAAAGGCAATCAATGGATTTATTGCTGATATCCGTGGCAACTTTTCGATTCGCTATCTTCTCCACCCTTACGCCCCTCTGTTGTCGCCTAGAATGAGAAAAAAAAAATTGATTTCAGCAAAATAAAAAAGTTGACATAAAATTTCTAACAAATAATAAACTTTTGTTTATGTGCGGTTCAGAAACGTTGATTTTCCGGAACATAATCGCAGTCTTTTGTTTATATTATTCCAAATGTTATTTATTAGTACACTTATGAGATTGGGAATTGTTGGATATTAGTTATCCAGCTCACAGAAGTATTGCCTCTGGATTCTCTTCTTTTAGTAAAATAGTCAGCATATGAGCAAATTGTTTCTGGTTCAAAATGCTACTGTACAATTGTTATTAAATCTACATAATTTTGATTTTCCAATACAAAAAATGGAAATGAAACTTATGATAAATTTTTACTTATGCATTAATGTTTAAACGAAAGACTGCGTGATTATTATCCGGAAATTGATGTTCTTTCATTTCATATAATTTCATGTGGGGAAATGCTAAATTAATATGAAATATCATGTAGTTTCAATATAGATATATAAACAAAAAAATGAACCTATACGAACATCCTGAAATAAAAAAACTGTAACTTCATGTGATCAACATTATTCGATACAAAAATATAAACGATATGATGAACAATAAGTGTATTATAAATTTCCTTCTTTACATTTATTAACTTCCCGTGCGGAAATTATTGTAATGTCCCGAAAATCAAAAATCGATTTTTAATAAAATCTTCACATTTCAAGGTCCGTAGTATAATTTGCAATCATTTTTAGTTGGACGTCTGTGTGTGCGTGTGTGTGTGTGACTGTCGCTGAGTAGTCAAAATTTTCCGTTTTCCATTACGTGAAAACCAATGACCCGATTCAAGTGATCTATGACGCTATAGGTAGGTCTTGATGCAACTTGGTGCTGTAATGTTAATTGGTCCAGATCGGTCCATCCATTGATGAGTTTTTTTCAGGAAAAACTAAATTTTTCAGCTGAAATATGCGTTTGAGCACCGAAAGAATCCAGTAGTTTTGATACCATCTCTATCGGTATCGAATATGTCATTTATTATCTAAATAAATGAAAAAAAAAATAATGATAAATTTTAATTTGGCTACATTTTCTATTCATTCAATTTTTTTCATTTCGATTCATATAAATTATATGAATGAAAACATTAATTATAACATGATAATTTTGTTCTTATAAATTATCGATAATGAGAATTCACACGCGCTTTCGTCTCGGGGAGATAGAAATTTGCGGACGAGCTTTTTTTGTTTATTCATACAATTTCCCAATGATATATTTTATATATAGATTTCATTATTTGTGCGCTTTTCTTATGACATGTAAATGTATCTATCTAAATATTCTTTAGATGTTTCATATTTCTATTTATGATTATATATTTTGTATTCTTTATTATCTTTAATAGACAATCAATTGTGTAGAAATAAATTTCAAAAAAAGCTCATCTCTAATTGGCAGCAACTGTTTGACAGTCTGCACATGCATATGGTTGTTGTATTTCCATTTACACACTTTGCCATGCAAGGGCTTGTGCTACTCATGTATACACGCACGCAGCCTTGTCGAGTGCGCAAGAAATGATGTCCTATTTATTCATTCGGATTGAATGTATAACTAGATGAATAGATGAATATAGATGAATATATATGAATATAGATAAATAGAAATTGTAATGCTATTCCGCAGTAAAGTCCTTTTTACATTCCCGACCTCGCGACAACTTGCGTTTCTATTTCTTGTCGACCCCTTAGGTGCTAATTCATGTTCAGCCCCCAGGATTCGTCGGGCGAGGTGGGTCGTCACGAATAACTTTATCAAATCTCAATTCCTTGTTTTCTTTATAATTTCCTTTTCCTTTATTTTCTTTATTTTACATCTGTGTATTCATTCTTTGGACTAGATACGAGAAAATACCTTACATAAACTTTTGTACTCTTTCATAACAATTGTATCGGACTGCTTGTAATGAATGAAACGAATTATGTGAAACATATTCAAATCAAATAATAATGTAGCAAATAATAAAATGCAAATAAATGCTAGCAATGAGTGAAACGGATCGTATGAATAATATCCAAATCAAGTATTAATGATTAACTGAATCTTTACTTTACATAATGCAAATGCATAAAACAAATCACATGAATAATACTCAAATCAAATAATAATGATTGAATTTTTACTTCATATAATGCATAAAACAAATCATATAAATAATGCCCAAATCAAATAATAATGATTAATCGAATCTTTACTTTTTATAATGCAAATGCATAAAACAACTCATATAACCAATACTCGAATCAAAAAATGATGCACGTAATTAAATGAATCTACACTTTATAATGCATGAAACAAATCATATAAATTATAATTCGGTCAAATAATAACAAATCATAGATGTTGATTCTATACAATGCAATTACAGTTACAAACTTGACTCGATACAATGCCGATAATGGTGATGCTAACTCAAAATAATAACATGTAAATCAAATAATAAATGATAATTCTATACAATGCAATTCAAGTTACGAGCTTGACTCGATATAATGCCAAGAGAATAACTAAAGTGACCATTTCCATATTTTTCGCGGAGCTAAAATCTCATTTTCAACTTATCTTCAGACAGGCACTAACCCCTAATCGTGATGAATAGAGCGCGCACCGGATCCTATCAAAAACCCTCCGACTAGCCTCGCGCTAGTGGATGGGGAAACTAAAAAGATCTTCGACTAGGTCGATTTGGAACGGTACCAACCAGGGATAATGATGAGACATCGCGCACTGCACCCTTGCAGGGTAGCACCAACTATCCGTCTCTAAATCCTGCACACTGAATCCGAATCTCGTCGAGATGACGAAGTCTTCCTTTATTCAGTCCAGTCCCGTACCATCCATCAATTCTTACTGAATACACCGCGCACTGCTCCCTTGCGGGATAGTACCAACCATCCGTATCCAGATCGAACCTCGCGTACTGGCCGAACCTCCTAGAGGTAAGGTTAGCTAACTTTCACCCAATTATCTCAGTCCGGTACCAACCATCAGCTCACTGAATACACCGCGCACTGCTCCCTTGCGGGATAGTACCAACCATCTGTATTCAGATCGAACACTGCGCACTGGCTGAGTCTCTTGGGTGGGAGAGCTCGGTTATAATCGACTTGGATCGCTGCGGTATGCTCAACATGCGTTGATCCATTCGAGACCACTCCCGGTCGCTGACTGATCTTCATATTCGATTCACCACGGCTCAACGACATCCTGTCCAGGTTACTGCCACGAGAGGCCCGGAGCCCCTAGCGGTATATTGCCCAAGCTCTGCAAAGAGAGAACACTGCGAACGCGCTCGTCTCCCCTCTCTGTCATGCTCCCCACTCATACTCGGTGCTCGGCGCTTACAGTAACGTTCGTTACAATATGGATATAAAAACCATGACATTTGAACATTTACATATTCTTTGTCTTAATTCAATTTATATATTATTATTGTTTGTTATTTACATATTTTAATTTCAAAAAAAAACTATACATATAAACATAATCGTAATACTTATAAAGAGTAATCGACTGAGTACATTTATATAAGATAAGGAAGCACATAATATTAACATTTATGTGTATAAATGATAATTGGGAAAATATATGATGAATAAAATGCAATCATCATTTTTTTTGTTTGTTTTCAATCTATTCTACTCTGTGAATGATGAAGTTAAGCGACAAATAATTTTTTTTTCTATTCTACACATTTCCCCAATTATTTTTCATACATATAAATTTCACTATATGTGCTTTCCTATTATATATGAATGTCTTCATTGAATACCCTTCCATAAGAATCAGATTCATATTTATGATTATATATTTTGTATTATTTATCAAAAATAGATTGTTAGCTCTTGTTTATTTTTTTGGAAATTTTCGAAGAGAAATTTTCGCCTTTTTTTTTCTCAATTAATCTTCGGAAAGCTCGAAACTGAGTGAAAAGTCGAAAAAAATTGAATTATTGATTTTTGAGAAGATTTAGTCAAGTTTAAGGAACAAAAATCTCGTTCCCTTAATTTTTCCAAAATTTCAATCAATCGGTCCAGGAAAACTGCTGGACTGATCGATCTACCGATAATGAGGAGTCTTAGGTGTACATTAGAACGTGAAATTTTCTTCTAACCTAAGCATTTCTCCCAATATTGTCGAAGATATGGTCCATTAACCAAAAAAAAAGGGAAAATGGAATTTTATTGCTCTTTTTTAACGTTAACGTTACAGGTGGGAAAACATTTTCCCCCAATCAACCATGATAGATTTTTGTAGGAAATTTTTTGCAAAAAACGAGACTCCGTGTGCGCTTGCTGGAAGACCAGTAGTTTCAGAGATATCGGCAGTTGAGTGAAAAAGGATTCTTTTGCATTCAAAATTCGATATCTCGAAGACAAATGGTCGTATCTCACTCCCGTATTGTCTATGTATCGGTCTAGCTCGAAAAAAATTTTTCATGCCCGTAGAGCGGGAAAAAAAATGAAAAAAATTTGGAAAATTTTTTCTTCGTTCTACATCCAAGAATTGCATGGCTACCGGTGCTCCAAAAAATTTTCAACCTAAAAATTCGAAAACTAGAGTATTCAAGCTTCATGCAATGTTTTTTTCATTTTCTGTACGGCCTTTTTTCACTGAAATACAGCCTATTGAAAATTGCCGAAAAATTTCGAAAATTTTTCTGTTCCTTTAATTTTTGCGAGAAATTTATTTGAAAACCGCTTGGATGGCCCTGCTCTCTGCAATCAAGTGAAATGCGAGGAATCATCTGAATGAAAATATGGTTCGTGCAGGATTCAAACCCGCATCATTATAATTTATAAACATCCATCTTGACCACATGACCAAGAGTTCTATAAGAATAATATAATTGATCTTTTTACATGAGCTACTTCACAAGCATATCATCTACAAATCCAGTTGTAAGCAATTTTCTTATAGAGCGTTGATGTGATTTTTATTTGAAGAAATCGGACTTGTTATTCACAAATGATCATATTATTTCACGGAAAAGATAAGATGAATGGAATAAAATTTTTTGTGACGGACCTGAACCTCTGGAATGCATCTTCCTAGTTCCATTAGAAGCAAAATAATTGTGTTTAAATACTTTGAATACTATCCAAAATTAATTGTATAAGTTGATCAAACTTTAATCATCACACTTGATGAATAAATAGATATTTGATTAACGATTCAGTAAAATTCATACATTTCAAACAAAAAAATACAAAATGAATAAGAAAATATATCTCATTGCAAGTGACAATATGAATAGATAGATAATATATTTATTGTTTGAGCCGCTCAATAAATTATCAGATACATATATGTATACATATAATGTCATGATGGAAAATAACATAAGAAAATAAAAATATTGAAAGAAATAGTTCAATAACTATACATAATAATAATCAAAAGAAATGAAGCACTAAGTGTTCAATCTGAAAAATAAGAAACAATATAACTTGCAAAAATAAAATGGAATAATTAATTGACACAATGAATACAATCCAAAATGATAATAATAGCAAACGAAAAAGGACGGGAGAGAGAGAGAGAGAAAATACATGTTTCGTCACTATTTACGAATAACAGTACGATTGTGTATTTACACTGTCAAGTACCCGTTTTACATATGAAGAGAAAAATGATCGGCAGAGGCGCCGCGGTAGTTGACCACTGCATGCAAAAAAAAAACATTCGAAAATATCCGAAGATAACCGAAGCTGTCGGGTATCCCTGTGATTTGACATTTGAACAATAATGTGTTACTCAGTCTCAGTTCAATTGTTAACCCGTAAACAATGGAGGACATTATAAATCAGGAAATGGAAGGTATGTTACATTATATTATATTATTATATAATTTTTTTACCTATTGAATCAATTTCAGTTTCATGTTCATATGAATTAATATGAATATATTAGTTTATTTTTCATTCATTTATTTCATTTAAAAAATTTTATATTAATTCATATGAATAAGGAAATTATATTGATTCAATGGGGTATGAAGAGTAATGGAATTGAAGACATAAATCGTTTCATCCAATTTTTTTTTTCTTATACATCGATTCATTATTTTATATTAACATATTTCTATTCTTTTTCTTTTTTCTACAGCCATGAAGGTTTCGAATGTAGATTCAGAAAGCCGTCGGACGTCGATTGCTGATCCAGGAACGCCAGTGAGTTTTATTATTCCGAATCTATCAGTCTTATTTTTTTATTTTTTTAGATAATTGTGGTAATAATTTTTTTTTAATTTTGCAGGATGAAAAACAAGACAAATTGCGACGTGCGTTGCAGGCCATCAAAAAACGGGAAGAAAAAACGCGTCGCTTGTTGAATGCAGAGCGGCGCAAATTGCCGCGTTGTACACCAGGCTACATGCCCACACCAGGATATATGCCAACACCAGGATATATGCTAGCACCAGGATACATGCCTACACCGGGATATATGCCTACACCGGGATTCCAAGGGGCAAAAAAATAGAAATAAAAAACAATAGATAATGAAATTATTATTATTATCATTATTATTATTATTATTATTATTATTATTATTATTATTATTATTATTATTATTATTATTATTATTATTATTATTATTGTTGTTGTTGTTGTTGTTGTTGTTGTTGTTGTTGTTGTTGTTGTTGTTGTTGTTGTTGTTGTTGTTGTTGTTGTTGTTGTTGTTGTTGTTGTTGTTGTTGTTGTTGTTGTTGTTGTTGTTGTTGTTGTTGTTGTTGTTGTTGTTGTTGTTGTTGTTGTTGTTGTTGTTGTTGTTGTTGTTGTTGTTGTTGTTGTTGTTGTTGTTGTTGTTGTTGTTGTTGTTGTTGTTGTTGTTGTTGTTGTTGTTGTTGTTGTTGTTGTTGTTGTTGTTGTTGTTGTTGTTGTTGTTGTTGTTGTTGTTGTTGTTGTTGTTGTTGTTGTTGTTGTTGTTGTTGTTGTTGTTGTTGTTGTTGTTGTTGTTGTTGTTGTTGTTGTTGTTGTTGTTGTTGTTGTTGTTGTTGTTGTTGTTGTTGTTGTTGTTGTTGTTGTTGTTGTTGTTGTTGTTGTTGTTGTTGTTGTTGTTGTTGTTGTTGTTGTTGTTGTTGTTGTTGTTGTTGTTGTTGTTGTTGTTGTTGTTGTTGTTGTTGTTGTTGTTGTTGTTGTTGTTGTTGTTGTTGTTGTTGTTGTTGTTGTTGTTGTTGTTGTTGTTGTTGTTGTTGTTGTTGTTGTTGTTGTTGTTGTTGTTGTTGTTGTTGTTGTTGTTGTTGTTGTTGTTGTTGTTGTTGTTGTTGTTGTTGTTGTTGTTGTTGTTGTTGTTGTTGTTGTTGTTGTTGTTGTTGTTGTTGTTGTTGTTGTTGTTGTTGTTGTTGTTGTTGTTGTTGTTGTTGTTGTTGTTGTTGTTGTTGTTGTTGTTGTTGTTGTTGTTGTTGTTGTTGTTGTTGTTGTTGTTGTTGTTGTTGTTGTTGTTGTTGTTGTTGTTGTTGTTGTTGTTGTTGTTGTTGTTGTTGTTGTTGTTGTTGTTGTTGTTGTTGTTGTTGTTGTTGTTGTTGTTGTTGTTGTTGTTGTTGTTGTTGTTGTTGTTGTTGTTGTTGTTGTTGTTGTTGTTGTTGTTGTTGTTGTTGTTGTTGTTGTTGTTGTTGTTGTTGTTGTTGTTGTTGTTGTTGTTGTTGTTGTTGTTGTTGTTGTTGTTGTTGTTGTTGTTGTTGTTGTTGTTGTTGTTGTTGTTGTTGTTGTTGTTGTTGTTGTTGTTGTTGTTGTTGTTGTTGTTGTTGTTGTTGTTGTTGTTGTTGTTGTTGTTGTTGTTGTTGTTGTTGTTGTTGTTGTTGTTGTTGTTGTTGTTGTTGTTGTTGTTGTTGTTGTTGTTGTTGTTGTTGTTGTTGTTGTTGTTGTTGTTGTTGTTGTTGTTGTTGTTGTTGTTGTTGTTGTTGTTGTTGTTGTTGTTGTTGTTGTTGTTGTTGTTGTTTTTGATTTCTTTTCAAATATCTTTCCTTCTTCCTTTTTTTCTTTCTTTCTTTCTTTCTTTCTTCGTTTCTTCGTTTCTTGGTTTCTTCCTTTGTTTTTTTTGTAGGAGGGCACTCGAAAATCGTCATGAGACGCTCCCAAATGCTAAGCAAGAAAAAATGTGTATATGTATATGTATGTCTGTACGTAGGTATGTATATCCGTACATATGAATGTATGTATGCATGCATTTATGATTGTGAGTGAAACTTGATGGATGAACATATTTCTGTTTATTCTAATAGGAGTTATTATAATCTCGTTTGATAATTATAATATATTGATTATATATATATATGAGTGTCGCTTGACACTCATTTCAGCGCCAAATGTGGTCACGTGACGATACTTCGACTAAATTTTGAATATTCCTGCAAATATTTGATTTCGTTTATTCGGGATAAAGTTTATGAGTATGAAAATAACTTCGGTTGATATCCTTATTATTACCATTCATAATGATGACAATATTATCTTAACTAATTTGATCTGATGTTCAAGATATTATTTATTGATTTTCCACAAACTATTTATCAAATAAATGATAGTAGTTATAATGAATTTTTTATCGCGTATACAACTTTTGTCCCGAATTTATACATTCAATTACTGTCAGTACATCATCAATTAATAATTAATCGATTTTTCCACATAATAATGTTTTTCTTCAACCAACTGTATGTGAAAATTGGGAAAAATTATATGCTGTGATTATTATTTGAATTAAAAATGATTATAACATCATTCATAATCAAAACAAGAAATAAAAAAGCGCCTTTCAAACATTATATTTGTTGATTTGCGAATGCAATAGCATTCAAATTCTAATACACAATATCATATTATCATAGCGAAGTGATATCTAGTTGAATGATGTAATCTATATATTCAATTTGGATAGTCAGTGTACCCAACACCGTAATGATCTTGGCTGCGCGTAGCCCTAACGGTTCACAAATTGAGCGATTCCCATGATTCCCCTAGGATAGGGATTTTATAATTCAATTGATCGCATCGCCATCTATTAAAAAACCCAGCAACTAAACTTCGGCTCTGTTTTGCTGCAATGACGTCATTCTACACACACATGGATGCGAAATTTTCATATACACTATTCGTTGGCATATAATGCTGAATTTGATTTTTGTGAATTCATTTATACTCATACATATAACGAAAGATGCGCTACGAAGCGTTCTCTCCAATATCTGCAATAAATCGTCATATGAAGAATTTCTTCTTCGAGTGACGTCACGCGGTGGTAAAAAATCTGCAATTTTGCAAATTTTTTTGGATTTTCGCCAAAATCGCTCTTCAGCGCACTTTTTATGGGTGTCTACTTTAATTCTGTAAAAGGATTTCTCATTTAATGTAAGAAAAAAGGGTGAAAAATGAAAACTACGATTTCGAAATTCCGTCGGTAAAAAAGCTGACTTCAGTTTCGCCTTAACTTAAACTCAACTGAATACTTAAAATTTTCCAAACTGTTAGAATTCTTACGCTAATTTGAGAATTATTTCTTGAAATTTTATTATAAAATGTAGAATAACGAATTCTAATTCAACAATACAATTGATTAATTGAAAATATTATTTGAAACTAAATTCATTCATCTAAAATTTATTTTTATTGAAAATCTTTATATATAAAAATTTTCTGTAAGAAACTTTGTAATCAAACTCCTCCTAAACGGCTGGACCGATTTTGATGAAATTCTTTTTGGTGTATTCCTGTGAGCTCGAGGATGGTTTAGATTTACAATTCAGTCCACTGAAATATGTTTATTTCATGTATTTTACAATATGAAGAGAAAATTTTGTATTTTCTTGAGATGACTGAAAAACTACTGGACCGATTTCAGAAATTTTTTCACTCTCAGAAAGCTATATCATTCCCGAGTAACATTGGCTATATTTCCCACTAGAAAATTTTGAGGATAGGTAGTACAACTTCAATAATATGAAAAAATCAGGAATTATCAGCTATTGTCGCGAACGCTACAAAAACCGTAAGACGTACATCGAAACAATGTATGACGAAAATGTACCTCTTCAATAGTTCTACAAAAAAGTCCGCGACAGCATATGTCTATCTCTCAAGGTTAACATACCATTACCCTTTTATTATAATCAAATTTTTGCCAAAATAATGCATTATTTTGAAGGGTGTTTTCATGAATATGGTGTTGATTCTCATCTGAATGAATACGTTCTCCATCATAAGTATTCAATTTAGTACGAAATTGCCCTTTACATCATTCGATTTCAATGAAGATTTCAGAAGATATCGCAGGTTGAAGATAAAGCCGTAAAAAATAATTCTGTAGTGCTTGACGACGGACACCCAAAATATTTTTCCCAAAATCAGACAGCGCTGCGATCGGAGTATTCCAATAGTAGGCGCTGCGATAAGTAGGCGCTGGAGTAGCTACAGCAATGTTTTGTTTTTGTGTCATAGACAACTGGTTTCGTGTTATTTTTTCTGTTTCTGTTATAAAGTTCTAGCCAAACTTATATTTCTATTCAATTGTTATGACGTTTGATAGTATAATAACGTTCTAGTAAAAATTTCCATCTGATGGTTCTTTCAATAAACTTTCAAATTTGAGATACCTATATCACATGTGTACAGAACAACGTCTGTCAGGACCGCTAGTATTATTATAAATTCATTTGGAATAAAATAAAAATCAATTTGAAAATACAACTTATTCAGCAAAACAACACAGTGCTTAACTCAAACTTAACTGAATATTTAACAATTTTCAAATTAACCATCTTGACAATACAAACAATATGAACAGTACAAACAATATGAACAGTACAAACAATACAAACAATGCAATGACTACAAATAATATTGCGTTTGATGTTTGAAATATTGCATATGAATCTTCTTAAACCAACGTTTGAGATATTCCACTATTTTAATATCAATATTTCCGTAATTCATTCATTTCCCGTCTTTCATCAGAAGATTCTTTAAGTTCTTGCAAATATACAGTTTTGGCTATGTAATGCGTACGCATGTTCAAATAAAATTTTATATATTTTTCTACTTAGTGTCTTCCAACGTTGTAAGACACTTAATCATGTGTATAGCCTGAAAATCATCCTGTATAGCATATCGTATTGCGAAGAATGTATGCATATTTAATTTTTCGGTCTTCATTATTTTTAATACTTGATACTCAATCATTTCCGATAATTCAATCATTGATTCCGAGGGATAAACTCAATTCCCTTTATTAATTGATTTTATGAGTTGGTTTCCTGGACTCATAGTTATTCCAACCGATGTCACTGTCGCCAAACAATCTTTACATTTGCTCCATTGCATGTATTTTTTGGTGACATAGCCAGCCATATAGCCATTTGTATGTGGTCCCACTTCAATGTCGCCATCAAAACTTCTGACATTGATATCTTCGACAGAAGGATTCTTATTCTCATCGAACGCTACTTCATCTTCGGTGACGATAGCTTCTATGATTTTATTAATCTCCTCTTGCTTTTCTTTGATTGATTTATTGTCGATGTTATTTTGATTCATCTAACTATGTAATATTGTGCCTCCACCAATGTTACTACCCTTGGGTGGTTTTAATAAAGAGTATGTACTCATGAGATTGAATATCTGTCCAAATTATATTGAGTCAGGATGATCGTACGAACCACAAACTTGCCTGGCCATACTGAAAAAATGCTGCAATAAAAGAATACAAAAAAAACGAATGTATTGTAATATATAATTTTATGTTTCTTTATGTTTTGAATGTTATGTTATGAATGGATTTCATGTTATGAATGTACTGTAACATAATTTTATAGTTCAGCTAATTATATTATTATATTTAGCTCTAACACAACTTGATTTAAGCGTGCTGTCATTATGTATTCATAGTTGTGTTTAACAGATAAAAATCGCAGCAATTCCAAAGTAGCTTTCAATGTTATTATTGAACCATAACACGTACTTTCTGTGATGAATATATAATTTTTTTCTTTTGGAATTTTTTTCCAATACTGCGAATATTCTAGAAATGTTTCAAGAACCTGTAAACATTGAGAATAAGATATTTATACATAATTTTCAAGACATTTTAGATTGGTAACACCAATTAATAATCATATTATACCTCGTATTCATCTGAGTTGAGTTTTAATCCTCTATCTCCTCTTCGTAGCATCATGACATCAATCAATTCATCTATTTTGTTCATAAATTTCACTGTTGGTAAACAGTCATGAAGATCAGGATGGGCTCTTCGATTTTTTCCGTTATTACTATATATTTGCATAGCGGCAGCAATTCGAGTGGAAAATAACTGGAAAAAGAAATGTTAACATTACATTTCGGTATACAATTATGTAATTTAATTTCGAAAGTAATATATCATACCTGAAATGCAAGAGGGACATTCATTTTTTGGTAATGTTTCGGTTGTAGAACATCAGCAGTGAGTTAATGAGCCACTTTCAAAGAAAATGGCGTCTCACTTTCTTGTTGTAGAACTGCTTTCCGATGCTTCATTTTCACGATACCATCGGGTGTTTGTAATCGTTCATGAATTATTTTATCATTTGATATTTATTTTGTTGTTTGTAATATAAATTATATGCTATTTGGTATGTAATTATGGGTTAATATTGATTATAAAATGATAATGCATAATAATGATTGTTATTCTCACCCAAATTCCTTCTACTTTGATGATGCTATTGCGTAAATTCTTAATCAAATGAGGAAAATCTGAAAAAAACCATAGTCGTCTTGACTCGTCACAAGGATGTTGACAAAAAATCGTTTCTTCACTGATGCCAAATTTTGTCCAAACACTCCGATTCCACGTGGCTCCATCAGTTACTACAATATCACAATAGAGGCCTGTCTCCTCCAACAGTAGAAGGCACTCCAATATCAAACATTCAAGGGCTTCACTATCAGCGCAGCCTTTACTCAAAAAACATCCTAGAGTTTGAATCTATTCACCCCGAAATGGCTGGAACATTATGACAAGTGCATGATTTCCCAATCAATTTTTTTGATGTGTTGGTGTATAATCTCCAAGATCAACAAAATCTTGAAAAAGGCCTGAGGTACTGTCATATTCCATATTTTGAGACAGTTTCATTTCGTCTGATAATATGCCACCCATGAAAAATAATTTCAAAAATAGTCTCATTTTATTAAATTCTTTTATGCGAAATATATATTAGGCAAATTTTTTTTCAACTCTTCTATCGGCAGGATCCATTTCTAACGTTTCCTGTTTGAGGACATTGAAAGTGGATTGTTTGAATCCATACGCACTGCCCATACGTCATATATAATTTTTCAGCGTATTTGGAGAAGGAAGTGGAATCATATCATGGGCCCTCGTATGCGCATATGCTTTGGGGCCTTTCATTTTTGAAAAAATACATTCATATATCCATTGCCGAGTGTATCTGATTCCTTTTTTTAATACTTTGGCGGCAGAAAATATGGCTCTGACTGTCTCTTGTATAGAAGGAGTCAGTTCTGCAATTTTTCCGGTGATTGTATCCTCTGATATATTCTTCCACTTTGCTTTCATATGGAAAATTATTTGTCTTCGAAAAAGTACCTGGAAGTAATTCAATTATCAACATTAGTTTCACTATACATAATTCAACCAATAAGAACATATCAGAATGATAGTAAAATATTACCTTTTTCCGTGAAGATTCATTTTTTTTCTTCATTGATTCGGTTAATTGTTTGGCCAATCTATTCTTTTTTGCTATACGCCTCACCCAATTATCCTTGGTGGAAGAAATCTGCTGTTATTTATTTATTTCTTCCGTACAAGAAATACATCTGGTGTGAACATATAGAACTCGCTCCGTAATTGGTTCAACATATTCAAGGCACTCTTCTGATCTTCTATGAGATACAAAGAAATATATTCAATGGTATAATATTTTACATCTATCATAATATGAAACTGAAAAATTTGATGTCAGACACAACACTTACGTTTCATTCAAACCTGTTCCAAAACATAATAATAAATTTTTCAGAATATTGACATTCTTCATAATGTCATCGTGTTTGAGGAAATGTGTGTATTTTTGGATGAATGATGATGAATGAGAAATGGATGAATGAATGCTGGAGGATGTTTCACACGAGGAGAAGTAAGTTGTGAGATGCACCTTGTAAAATATATTTGTCGATTTATTGATAAAATTACACGCGAGAAGAGATAGCAAACGTTGAATAATGCAAATGATCGTTGATCGTACAAGATATTTGATTGAAATAAGAAGAGTAGTTGTTGAAATGTAGTTGAGAATAGGTTACACGAGATTATATCAATACACGTTGAAGAAATCACGTTGTGAATGGAATTAATAATTCGCGAAGAGAAGTGTAGCACGATGTGCGTTGTGTAATGGTCCGTACAGAAGTGAACGGAAAATAAAATGTGCTCTGCCTTGTCGAACATCTACGAGGTCCAAATTCACGGACCACTTTGTTTAATGCGTCCGTATGTAGATGGGTGAATGTGTTGTCTAGTGAAAACAGCACATTTGCATTGCCGCGCACGACAAGGTTATGTCAGTTTGGTCAAATCTCAAACATTCCGCCCGCGATCAGCAAGTTGTTGATAATGATGATGAATCTGTAACAGGCAGAGCTAATTTTGCAAGTGGTCGAGTTAAAGTTGTTGTAGCTGTTTTGATCGTGACTACTCGAGTCGATCCATCTGGGCCCGGATGAAGAGTTAGTACTCGTGCAAGTGACCACTTGCATGGTGGAAAGCGCTCATCTGTCAATAGGACCAGTGAGCCAACCTTGATGTTGTTGCAAGAGTGATGCCACTTCGAGATTGATTGCATGCGTTGCAGGTATTGGGATGACCATTGAGACCAAAATTGTTGTTCAAGATGTTGAATGTATTGCGACCTTGCTATTGGTGTGAAATTTGTATGAAAAACCGTTGGCTCTGGTAATATTGTGATTGATCTGCCAATGAGGAAGTGTGATGGAGTGAGCGCCGTGAAGTCTTCAGGGTCGTCACTCAGTGGTTCTAATGGTCTCGAGTTCAGCGTGGCTTCAATCTGTGTGAGTAGCGTGGCATACTCCTCAAACGTCATCGATGTCTCTTTCACCGTTCGTTGAAGATGAAATTTGATAGACTTTACCACTGCTTCCCACTTGCCACCCATGTGTGGTGCCGCTGGCGGATCGAATACCCACGTTGTGTTGTCGTTGACAAATAGAGATGATAATCGTTGATTCTCCACGGTGTGTTAGGTGAACATAATTTTAAGTATCTCGTCAGCTCCAATGGAATTTGTTCCACAGTCGGAATACAGAGTGTGTGGAACACCTCGTCGAGATGTGAAACGACGATACGTCGCGATGAAGCCCTCTGTTGAATAGTCAGTGACCAATTCGATGTGTACTGCAGTTGAGAAGCACACAAAAACACAAATCCAACCCTTCTGTGTTTTTGCACCTCTTCCTTTCCACGTTTTGGGTGTAATTGGACCAGCATAGTCTATGCCAGTGTGCGAAAATGGTGATGATGGAGTGACCCTAGAGAGAGGTAGTTGACCCATCAGTTGATGGGCTCGGATCCCCCTCTGTCGAACACACACAACACACCGAAGCACATGAGATTTGATTCCTGCTCGTCCACTAATAATCCAATAATTTCGTCGTATATGGGCCAATGTTAATTGAGTACCTCCATGCAGTGTGCACTTGTGTGAGGCATCAATGATCAGCTCTGTCAGTCGAGAGTGGCGGGGCAGAAACGCAGGATGCTTGTTTTGCTCATTTTGTTGCCATAGTCGAGGGAAGAATTGTCAATTCGACCTCCAACTCGAATCACTCCTTGATCGTCGATGAAAGCAGTGAGGCGGCTGAAGACGTGAAATGATGGCAACGGGTTGTTTTTGGCGAGCATCTTGAGCTCGTATTGGAGAAATATAAATTGGGTGGCCTTGATCCAAAATTGTTTCGCATTTCCCAGGTCTGCCACCGAGTTTGAAAATGAGTTTGTAGAATGACGTCGTCGTAATTTGTTGATGAATCTGTAATAAACTGAAGTAATATTGAGAAGTTTGTCGAGCGATGAGTATCTGTATACTAGATCCCAGTGATACTCGGGAGGTTTTTGTGTTGTTAACACGTTGGCGATGTCAGGTCGGGCTTCTTGTGCACTAGAAATCTCCTTGAGAGTTGATAATTTCGGCCATTTTCCTTGTGATTGTATTAGCCATGATGATCTCGTTCACCACAGCGTGTGTTGTTCAAGCTGAGCGGTTGATAAGCCTCGAGATGCACAGTCTGCGGGGTTGGAAGTGCCAGGTACATGTCACCAATGCGCGTTCCGTGTTAATTCATGAATTTGCGTCACACGATTCCTCATGTGTAGGTGCTTTCGTCGCGAATGTAAATTCATCATTGATTGAATTCCATCGTAATTCGAGAATTTCGGTATTGCAGTCGTCGAGAAATATTGTTGTATTTTGTGCTTGATCATTTTTTGATATTGATTGTAACAATGTCGCGAATTTGGAATGCCACTTGGGAAGTAGGAAACCGCCCGCGCTGCACAACTATGTCAGCTGATTCGCTATCTCAATGAGGTCCTTATTAAGATCTGCACACTGAATATGTCGTCGACGTATCTAGCATGCTCGATTGATGGCACTGCTAGTAGATATTTTTTGCCTTTATCTTCAGCGAGTTGTAATAATGCGCGTATGGCAAAAAATGGCTCTGCCTTTGTACCATAAGTCACTGACGTGAGATTGTACGGTGTCTCTCTCATCTCTTCATCAACCCACAATATTCTTTGGAGTCTCCAATCGTCTTCATGTACTTTTATCTGACGGTACATTTTTGTGATGTCTGTGGCAAACATAAATTTGTGATGACGAATCCACAGCAACACATCGAATATATCAAATAGTGAATTCGCACCAGTGTGCATCAATTCATTGACCGAAAGTTCAGTTGTTCTGGGACTTGAGCCATTGAAGATGACCCGCAGTTTCGTTGATGTACTGTCAGGTTTGGAAACACCATGGTGTGATCATTGGGCGAGATTGAATTTGCTTTGACCATGTGATCAAGCGATTCATATTCTTGCATGAATTTGGTATATAATTTACCATCCTCTGGATTCTTTGTATCGAGCATCACAAACAGAAACTATTAGGAAAGCAGGTAGCGGAAAGAAGGGTCTCGGGGCATGAGACTTGCAGGCAGAGACCAGCAGGGAAGGGATAAAGGAAAGAACGCGAGAGAAAGAGAAAAAAAAAGGACGGGGGATACAATACTTCCTTTACACATGCTCTCAGCATGCCCGTGTAGAGGGGATGCTGGGACAACGCAATAGAAATAGTTTAGCTGGAAAAGACGGAAGGGCTCGCATCGTGGCCTCTCCCGCGTAATGACAGGCGCGGTCGCAGGCATAAAAAGCCATCGACGACTTGTGGAAAATCGTCTTCGGGATATCTCACTTGCTTAGACTGAGTATTCGTGATACACAAAGCTTTGATTATTATTATTTTGTGTGACTACTCATGAGGGGAAGTGCTGAGGCCTCTGAGAAGTATAAGCTGGACTCCAGTTAACAGAATGATCTGGGGAAGTGCTGTGGCTTCAATTTGATCCACGTATAGCCTTTGTAAAAGAGGAAACGCCTAGTCTAGGCGCTACTATTTCCTTGTGTATAAAATCTGTATTTTTGTATTTTACTTGCAGCACTTAATTGGCATTGGCACACCCAAACGTATCTGGGGTCCAATAATAACTTCGGCTAGCCATGAAAGTCCAAGGTAGCCACTCAGTGCGGTCGGTGTACCTCTTGTGAATTCATAATTGCTGGATACGGCAGAATCTAAATTCATATTCGTTATTGTCATATTTTTGCAATAAACAATATCGCTGGCCTCGGCGAAAGGGTTAATTTACACCGCTTGTTTCGGCAAGTATTCGTGTATAATATAGCTGGATTCGGCGAAAGGGTTAATATCGCTGGTTTCGGCAAGTATTTGTGTATGATAACGCTGGCTTCGGCAAGATATTAAAGAATAGATACGCCCACTTGTTTGAAAAACTCAGGGGTTTCAGTAGCGCAAGGGGATAGTTTTCCAGAACGTTATAGTGCCCTGTTACCTGCACGGGGATACAACTGGCTAGTTCTCGCGCTATCGGGGACCCTTATGACACCTCCCTGCAACTGACACTTGCAATGATTAGACAGAAGTGTTAAAAATGTTGACCAAAGTGTTACCCAATCGAGTAAGCGAATTGTTGCACGCGAGAAGATCAATTTGATTAGAAAGAACGCCGGATGCCATCTGGGCATCGCTGCTTTCATCCTTCAAGAGGGAAATAAAGAGTAAACGTGTTGTCAACGGACTTTGGCACCTGAGCTCAACGCAACACTAATTCAACACGTTACATCTTTTTCAACTTGTTAAGGTTGCGTTGCGAACAGAAGTGAGCGGTGTTGTATAAATTGCCCAATGTACTTGAAGATGACATGAGGGGTATTCACACGTTGTATCGACCCGTTGGATCTCGAGAATGCGTTGCAATCAAATGTTCTGCACACTCTCGTTCATCTGCTGTTGGATGTGATGATTGATCAGATGGAGACTCTTCTTGAATCCAGAATTTCGTCAATTAATCTCGAATTGAGGCGTTGCTCTCATGATTTGTTGTGACATTGTATGATGAGGTTGATTGTGGATTGTATGTATTTGTTGAACCGAGAATGAGCCATCTAAATATGGATAATTGTGCAATTGGCATGGTTGGTGGACCCTTGATAATGTTCGGCTTGATGATTTGCCTATAGTAGTCCGCTCCAATGATGATATCGAGTGGTCGTGGTTGTAGATAGTCAGGATCAGCTAGATTGAGCTTGTCGAGATGTGGCCAGTGTGGTCGATGGATTTGAAAGGAAGGTAATATCAAAGTCAACGTTCGTAGAACGTGGGCATGTATATAAATTGTTAGGTTTGAATGACTTGATTTTACCATTATTGTGGCAATACCACGAGTATATGATGACTGATTTCCACCAATGCCGATGATTGAGATGTGTGAAGGCGTTCGTTGAATACCGTGATTGATAATTAATTGTTCTGAGATGAAGGTAAATTCGGACCCAGTATCAATCTGTAGATGCACGTTGTGGAATGCTGTTGATGATGAAATTTGAGCAATAGCGGTTGCCAAGAGCGTATGTTTGTTGTGTGGGACTGTTGCTACTGAACGTTGATCATCAAATTGTTGTATTGTATGTATGTGAAATCGTTGATTGCGTCAAGGTTGTATTTGTGTTGTGACGACTGCATCAAGATCTCAATGTGATTGAGAGTTGGATTTGAGCATTTCTGCTGCTCGTGCCTGAGCCTCAGGTGCTGACTGTTGAGCGTTGCTCATGTGCAAAAGAGCGTAGTGGTTCTCCTCGCACTCCTTGCACCGGTGCACAGACTTGCAGTTTGCAGTCATGTGCCTTCCACAACAATTCCAGCACAAGAACGCCTGCGTAACCATCTGGCGACGTGCCTTGACTGAAAGTGCCCTGAACTCAGTGCATGACACAATGGAGTGGTCGAGTAGGTTGAGCTCGAGATTGGGATGCAGTGTTGGATGATCGTTGACCACCCAAGTAGTTGCTGCTGAACTTCGGTATGTTCAGGTTCGGAAATTCGACTGACACCTGTTGAGATTGAGGTGCAGCGCGGGCATTGTCCTTGACGGCCAGCAGTGACTTGAGTCGTCCAAGTCGCATCTTCGCATCAAGTACCAAATCCATGAACGTTCCAGAGCAGTTTGTTGTGAAATATTCATGGTCAATATTTGTGCTAGGCCATGTGACCTCAAGATAGGCATGGTCCTTATTGAATGTTCTGTTGATCTCATCAATATGCTCAATGAATTGCTGAATCTCCTCGAGTGACATCGAGCTTTCCGAATAAATCGTCGTATTTCCCCACCGTCTTGAATTTCGTGATTCCGGTCGTGTTATTTGTATCATATTTGTAAAATTGGATGCAACGATGTGAGATTGATCGGAAAAATACGTGGTTTGAAAAAAAAATTTTCCAATATATCGGTCGACAGAATATGGAATGACTTGAAAAACGCCGTTTTTCGACGTTACACTCGCACTGAAATGCGTAAAAATAAGTGTTTCGCTTGCGGATGGTGTTTCGACAGGACCCTTAGACGATTGATGCATGCCCATTCGACAGTTTGACAACGAGGCGCTGGATGGTGTGCATGCGATTGATTTGAGATTTTGCCTTCAACTTCAACTCCGTTGGAAGTAATCCGACTGGTGACTGCGAGCGAGTGCGCACCCGTTGTTCAGTAGCTGTTGGTACTGTGAGTGTGTTTGGTTTCAAGGTCGCTGACTTTGTTGAGATTGTGGGTGATGGTGGACGGCTCGACTCGTTGCTAGCGATACTTTTGATGCTTTTCTCGCTTACATTGTCGAGCATGTCAATGTGATCGTCCGTTGGGTCGCTGTTGGTGGAGACGTTGTCTTTGTGTGTAGACATGATTAATGTAAAATGACGTTGTACGCGCACTTTCAATATCAAAACACGTGTATGCGTTGTGCAAACGAAATCAATTTGATTCATTCAGAGCCGATGCGTCGCAACTGAGCTATATATATACCGGCCACGTTGTGACTGTACTATGTATGCTCGTAGTGCATGCAATGCAACAGCAATGAGAAATCGTTGATTTGTACGTAAATTGCACGAGCACGTTGTACACATGATATGGAACTGCCGAAACGTATTGGTTGTGTGCTTCACGTTGTGTACAATGATGAGAAGAAAGAATATTGCGCGAGATATTTGACAATTACACTTTGCAAATTCCTACTCCGATCCGGCTTGAAGGACTGAATGTATGAAAAAATGTGTGTATTTTTGAATGAATGATGATAAATGAGGAATGGATGAATGAAAGCTGGAGGATGTTTCACACGAGGAGAAGTAAGTTGTGAGATACACCTCGTAAAATATATTTGTCAATTCATTGATGAAATTACACGCGAGAAAAAATGGCAAATGTTGAATAATGCCAATGATCGTTGATCGTACAAGATATTCAATTGAAATAACAAGAGTAGTTGTTGAAATGTAGTTGGGAATAGGTTACACAAGGTTATATCAATACACGTGGCCGCCGGTGTGTATGTAGAGAAAAAGAATATAAAACAATTTGCGTAGCAATGTTGGCTAATAATTAATTGTGTTAATTGATTATTGTGTCAGCGAGAATACACCCGGTGAATGAGAGGTGCGTTGTACTTGAATAGTCAAAGAAGTCACGTTGTGAATATGATTAATGATTCGCGAAGAGAAGTGTAGCACAATGTGCGTTGTGTAATGGTCCGTACGGAAGTGAACGATAATAAAACGTGCTCTGCCTTGTCGAACATCTACGGGGTCCAAATCCACAGACCACTTTGTTTGATGCGTCCGTGTGTAGATGTGTGAATGTGTTGTCCAGTGAAAACAGCACATCTGCATTGCCGCGCACCTATTTGCGCGCACGACAAGGTTGTGTTGGTGTGTCCGTGATCGTCCAGTTTGAACGGCATGGTTGTGTGAGGGCCCAGCAAGTGCTGCCCTGAATCTGTGGTGACCAGTTTGGTCAGACCTCAAACACATCAATAGATGTAATAGGTGTAATATTCAGTCCTTTGGCTGGTGAACGGTCAACGAATATCTAGAAAAATATTGATGGAAGCAATCATTGAAATTTAGATTATAAATGACACTTCGACACATGAATATTTTTTTTTTCCTGTACAATTTACCTGTGTCGATGATGAATCGTTGCTTATTTGTAATTGTTTCTTCAGTCCAGTAACTCTGTCTTCTGGACGATGACCAATCACCAACCCATTTGAATTACGTAAGCAAATCTATTCCTCATACAATTTTTCAGATATATCCTTTGATATATCGGATTGCGAAAGGATACCAAAAACTTCGCATGATAATGGTACTTCATGTTGTACCTCATGCTACATTTCGTCTTGCACCTGACTCTGCACTTCATGTTGCACCTCACGCTGCATTTCTTCTTGCACCTCACTTTGCATTTGGTGTTGTACCTCATGTTGTACTTCTTGCTACACCTCACGATGAACTTCGTATTGCACCCCATGATTGAGTGCAATGTCCTTCTTGCGGTCAATATTTGGAATAGCTGAAAGTTTCGAATAACATTACTTCTAGGCAATACATACCTGTTACCATTCGCAAAAGTGAGGGATTGCAATTTTGTTCCATAAATATACATCAATTATTACATTCAGCAGCATGTGTCAAGAATATAAGTCCATTATGGGCATATACGAGTTATCCATTTATAGATTTGAATGGCCGTTTACTTGACCTTGTTCATGGTACATGGCACATCGATACTCAAATTACAAATGCTCATTTCCAATTTATCAAAATGCAAAAAAAATTAGATGAATTACCTAATAGTAGAACAAAACAATTTTGTACCTCTAGAGAATGTCAGGTGCAGTTTCATGAGAAATTATTTAACTATTGTTTTAGCGTTGGAGTTTATAATGAAGTACATGGTCGAACTTTTGTTAATGATATCAATATATATTTAAGAAATAATTGAACAATCAGAAATTCATATAAATGATATAAACATATATTCGCAGTTATTGGAAAATAACAAATTATATATTGCGGAATCTCATTGAAAGGATATGAGGACAAAATCGTCATTTGTTGAATTGAAAAATAATAATGACAGATACATTGGTTCTGTGTTATATTTTATCAATAGTACCCGAGTTGAAATTTCCAACGTACGGTCGCCGTATCCAACTTATTACTTCTGTTTTTACGGATTATCAACCCGAATTTCAACTTATTTCCAACTTTTTCAACTTACCAATGATGAGATGAAAAATTTCTGTTGATTTTCACCGAAAATTCAACGTATTCAACGTACAAGCAATGAAATTTATTACTCGTTATAAAATCGCTCCATGTGAGCTATCCTCACTGCTACTGTACCCAGCTAACCCGCACTACTATACTGTTGGGTCAGCAGTGAAGCAGGGGGCATGATATATATGTCAACATGTATGTGTATATACAATTTTTATGAATTTTTATTTTTTTGTTAATGAATTTTCTTCATAAATTATAAATTTATGTTTATAAAAATATTTTTTCAACAATAACTGTATAAATTAGTGTCAAAATTTTTTTTGTTCCAATGAAAAATACTTTTATTCTATGCTTCTATAATCATAACTCCTTTTATTTACAATTCATCTCACAAATAAAGTTTCTTACAATATTACTTATTCCAATTCTTTCACATCGGAAAGAATTCCAATATATATATGTCGGTCAATCATCATATGAATACATATTGAGAATAATTGTTTGATAGGTATTAATATTATGTCACCGGTGTCATAACATTTCTATATCCTAGGCAATCGGATTTGAATGTCATTAATGCTAATAGTGGAAACTCTTTCAGTTGAATATTTACGAATAACTGCATAATGTATTGCTGAATCACAATCACAATCATCACAAACACAATCATTATGACTTTTAATAAGATATAACACAGAACCAATGTATATATTCATATGAGATTCTGATTGTTCAATTATTTCTTGGATATATTGATATTATTAACAAAAGTTCGACTATGTACTTAATTATAAACTCCAACGCTAAAACAATAGTCAAATAATTTTTCATGAAGCTGCACCTTACGTTTTCTAGAGGTACAAAATTGTTTTATTCTACTATTAGGTAATTCATCTAATTTTTCATGCATTTTGATAAATTCGAAATGAGCATTTGTAATTTGAGTATCGATGTGCCATGTACCATGAACAAGGTCAAGTAAACGGCCATTCAAATCTCAAATGGATAACACGTATATGCCCATAATGGACCTATATTTTCCACACATGTTGTTAAATGTATTAATTAATATATTTTTATGGAACAAAATTGTAATCAATATAAAAATTCGAAATTCTTAACAAAATAATGCAGTCAATCATTTGCTTCCTCCACCATATCAATAGGAATGCTATTTAATCTCAATATAGAAACACGACGTACTAAATTCAAATGATGGTTAAAAAAATCAGATCGGATTATGTTTAATGGAATAGGAATTGAGTAATAGAATGAATAAATGAATATACAAAAAAAAGTTACGGAAAATCAATGCAATTATAGTAAGAGAGACTAGTAGTTCATGCGGTGCGTTTACGTCTCAGAATTTAAAGATCACAGGTTCAAGTCCCGCTGTCGTCTCCTCAAATTTATTTCGTATATTCAATGTTTCAGCTTGAATTCAGTCTTGTGTTGATTTAAATAATAAGATGGATCTTCTGTTCTGTATAAAATAAATTAATGCCATTCATGTATCATAAACTTTGTAAATAATTACCGATGAATATTAATCAAAAATTTGTCACAAATTTTTTTTTTCATTTCAACAAATGAAATGTATACTTATATACGTCGCATGCAATCTGTGTCCATTCTCCTGCATAAAATAGTATAGTAGAAACTGAAAAATTATTATATATATTGTCACGTTCCTCCGGTCCAAGCTGAAATTATTTATAATGAAAATCTACACTTAGCTTTGTTGGTCCCTTTATTCCGGAGGAGCGGTTGGAAGACGTTGTTCCCTTTGGGATGCCACCTGTTTGTCATTTTACAAAAAATGATACAACAGAAAAAACAGGAAAAGTCTTTTTAAATGATGATGATAATTTTATTAACAATCATCCAATATATTTATTTATTATTATTTTATTACTCCTATTCATTGTTCACTATTATCACTTAGTGATATTCAATCTATTTTATTTTGCCCGTTATATTCGTACGGCCCTATACTGTGTAATATTGCCCGGGCGGGCAATGTGGGAAAGGAAGGCAGTGCAGCTACTCGCTCTACGTACGCTGCTGGCGTGACGTCACAGCGTCCTACGTCACAACGCGCCCCACTATGTAGCGCGTGGCCTCTCCGCACAGCATTCGTACTCCACACTATGGTACAGCCTACAGCCAACCTTGCTTTTTTCCTTTTATTATATTTATTATATGAATAATATTTACTGAAGCGGGATGGATCTATATGACTCCTTGTTAACCGATGAGGACGAACGTGGACGAAGCTCTCCTCACAGCAGCAAGATTCGCACCACACTTTCAATAGTTTTTCTCAGTAATAGTTTTTTCCAATTGTTCAATAATATTTAATTCACTTTATCGTTTTTTCACACTCAATTACCCCTCACAAATAGTTATATTCGATAGTTTCACACTTATTATCACCTTCGGCAATTTCAATGCTTTTCTTTTTACTTTTCAATTTCACAGCATTCACATACGTCTAGACACTTCGAGAATTCGTAGGCTAATCCCTGCATAATGTCCGGTCTAGCCACGTTGTGCTAGCCGGCACCACGCGGTAATTGACCACGCCTCACGCGGTTTTCTTCGCTAATTGTTTACCCAATTCCAGATCAATAAATTCATCAATTGCGTAACGCCGGGCAGTGACCCTAGATGGCCCTGCCTGTACCTCTTGAGACGTTACCCGAATGTATCGTCACAATATATATTGTAACGTTCACCCTTCCCGTGAGTTTTCACTACCTGAGAGAGAGCGAGGTTACTGGGGAATTGGAGGGGAAGAAGGGATGCCACCTTATTTTGCTGTTCAGAGGGAACAGCTTGTATGAAAAATAAGGAAACTGAATATCGGACTCTAACTCGATTACAAATGCTCGATGTACTATAAATTTGACCGAAGTGTCAAATTTATTCACTTTATTCTGATTTGAAGACTGCAAATAAAATTCGCGATAAAATAATTCTAAGTCCGTGACGACGAAAATATTCTGAGTCCGAAGTGACGAAAATATTCTAGGTCCAAAGTGACAAAAATATTCTAAGTCCGAAGTGACGAAAATATTCTAAGTCCCGACTCTCGGAATTTTTCTAAGTCCCGCGAGTCAATGACGTCACGGCAACTTCGTTGCAGTTTCTCGTACCGAGGGGGGGGGGGAAGGATTGGTTATACAATCACCGGTGAATCCTTTAAATGGGTAAGAAAATAATCCCAATTTGCTTGTGATTTTTGATTTAAATAATTATTCGTCTTTAATTATTATTCCAGATGGAATATAAGAAAGATTCCATAAGGGCCGCGTGCCATACGGGTATTGTTGCAAATGATGGGGAAATTAATTAATAAAATATTAATTAACTCTCGAACAATTAATATCAACAAACGAACGAACTGGTCGTAATTTTGGGGACTTCTCATTAATTGTTCTTAATTAATACGTACCATTTCACACAACAAAAATACCGAGTGCATGCATACAGTGAATTTATATAATTCAATTCCAGATTATTTTTATTAACAATTTAATTCCAGACACGTAGAATTTACTTACAATAATCGTTGGTATGTCAAAGAGAATATGATGATGATTAGAATTCACAACACAGCACTTAATTAATAATGTTCACTGAGTTAATTCTCGCTGTATCAAAATACAATGTTTATTCACTTATTAAGTAGATGTATGAATATTCAACTGCCTCGTTGATTTTTCCGCTGAGAAGTAACCGTATTGATCTTCCGTGAGAAGTGTCGTATCTATTTTTCGTGAGAAGTGTCGCACAAAGGGCGAGGGGCAGTACTTATAGATGCATTTCTGCAACGGTTTTTCCTCCCACTCGGTCCATCATGCGACAATAACCTTGAATGATTGGCCCAAGACGTTCTTTGTCTTGACAAATGACCAATCACTCCCTTCAAAGGGGTCCAACGGACAAAACCCCTTCCATTTTCCGGGGAGAACAACGACACGCTCTATCGATGTTTACATCGACCGGCGACACGTGCCTGCAATCTCCCCACCACTCAGCGCATGGGAAATTCCATCGATGCTTGAGTGTCGGTGGACAATGGCTCGCCTATGCGTCGTAGATTGCCAAAACATGTGCACAACATCTGTGATGATGCATCATCACAACCCCTCACTAAGATTGGACTTGAGGGTTCACTAACCCATAAGTCCCATCGACCATTACCACCGTACCTAGTCGGTGTAATTCTCAGGATGCGTACCAAGGCTATCCCAATCCTCTTGGCAGATCTTGGATCATTCTGTGCTCATTCACAATCTTTTCGTACCGTCATGGGGTGATGTGTGCGACTGGGGAGTCCTGATAATGATGTCTCCTGGCTTCCTCCTGATCGTCGTGCCGTCACACTGCGAAGGGCTGATCTGCTTATTAAGACTATTTGAACACAGCCAACTGCTCTTTGGCGTTCTCTTTGGTACCATTTATCCCATCAGTCTTCACGTCCTGTCCAGTGTCCGCAATTTCTGATGTATATGAAGGTTGCCCAGGTGAGAGCGTTATTTAGCTCCAAGAGTATCCAGGACGAGAGTGGAGATACCATAGGGAGGGTCATAAGGGCGAATACTTCACAAGGGGAATTAGAAAAGAGGCAGGGATTCCATAAGGGTAGCAAAGGGGAATTCCATACGGGACATCAATCCAAATGGGGAGAGGAGCGTGCTAGGGTTTACCTCCACCACTCAGGATGATTGTTCCGTCTCCAGTGGGGAGCACACTGGGGACAACGGTCCACACTGGTCCCGCGAAACCCGCACAAATAGCAGTACAGCCATTTCTTCGGCTCGATGCATGTCCTGTGAGCATGGCCCTGCTGGCCACATCTCCAACAGGCACCGATGCTCTGCAGGCACATGTTAGGCACATGCGTATTCGTGGGGGCTTTTCGGGGTATTACCAAGGTGAAAGGGGAAGGGAGTTTAAGGCTCATCAGGGAGGGGATGGCCTGTTGGGGAGGAGGAACGGGTATGGCAAGGAGAGGTTGGGGCCTCTTCTGAGCCAGGGAACGGGAAGATGGGGTTTTCCCAAGTCGTGCTTTTGGGGAGTGGGAAGCCACGACCTGGGGAGATGAGGTTTTGGGGGATGTGTTTTCCTCATTCCCCATCATCGACCCAACCAATCTATCTAGTCCCCGCACTAAAGCCGGGGAGTCGACAGACAAGACGGGTGACGAAGGGGGAGGAGGAGAAGAGGAGGGCGCTTTAGGAGTCAAAACGTAATTGGGAGGGAGGGGATTACGTTTTGGGATGACGTATGGGGACTCGAGGGTCTCCATACGCATCTTAATGGCACGGGTACGGGATTTAGGGGTGAGGGGCTTTTTTGGGCTTTTTGCCGAGGAAGCGGCAACGAGAACGGGAATTTTGGGGAGAAGGGCACGGGGGGTTCTGGGAACGCGTTTGGGGACGGTTGGGATTGAGGATGCGACTGTCGTCGATTGCTCGACGACGGGGGTTGTAGCATTGCCGGACTCGGGAATAGGGGAGAGGGTGATGAGGGGAATGTCCGATGCTGGGAGGGCGTCGGACTTGGGAACGGGTGTAGGGTCGGTTGGCAATGGGCTTACCACCGGAAGGGTGGGAAGCTCGGGGGCCGACTCTACCTGTTGAGGGGTGTCCGGGATGGTTATGACCTCCGGGACGGGTTTTTTCGCCACCGGGGCCCGGATGAGGGGAACTCGGGAGGCCGTGGACACTGGAAAGGGGGGTGGAGGTCTTTTCAAGGCTTCGGGTGTCGGGGGAGGTCTTACGGCTGGGCCGCAAACCCCCGGCACTCCAAGGATTTTGAGGAGAGGAAGGGTTGCTGGGGAAGGAGTTCCCAGCAACTGTCAGGAGGGAAAAGGCGTTCTTGGACCTTTGGGAGTGGGTGGCAGAGGTACCTTGCCCCGCTTAGTCACGCTTGCGTAGGTGACGGCGGGGTTTGGTGGGGGAAGGGACTGCACGTCCTCTTGAGGAGGTTCGCCCAGAGAGGGGAAGGCCTCTGTCTTCCTGGAAGTCTCGGTCGACCTCTTCCTCTTCTTTTCCTTCTGGGCAACACGTCTCCTCTCCACTCCCTCCTTCCGTTTCTGGTCCGCCTCTTCCAAGGCCATCGTGAAGGGGTCCCTCACGCTCTCCTTGATGGGCTCTGGGGCCTTTTCCGTTTGGTGGCGGGACCTTGCTGCTACGTCCCGCCCCAGACCCTGATGATGACTTCCTCGCTTCATGATGGGACTCTGTAACCAACTTGAAATTAGTAATATAGGGACGCGATTCACTCACATGCAATTTCCCCGAGAAATTCCCATGCTCATCCACCAATTCGTACACCACAGGGGAGATTACTCGCGATATAGTGAACGGCCTGATGAATTTTGGCCCTAACTTGGCCATATAATATTGAGCTGCTTGCGACAATTTTCGGTTCCTTTCGAGTACCAGGTCTCCTACCCGAAACCGAATGTCACGTCTACGTTTATCGTAAACATTGGAATGCCTGACATGTGCCTTTCCAATGTTCCTTCTAACTAAATCATGCAACAGGGCCAACCGTTTCACTCTATCTCCCCATTGTTTGGGATCGCTTGCTACAATACCATTATCTCCTCTCGGATCGCTGACAAGGTCTAGCACCGGTCGCGCGTTTCGGCCCATATTCAAAAATGCGGGGGACAACCCAGTGGTGGACTGTGCAGCCGTGTTGATCGCGAAAGTCAACTCCGGGAGATATTTATCCCAATCACGATGATTCTCACTCACGTAGGTGCCAAGCATGGGTTCAAGGGTACGGTTGAATCTCTCAACCAGGTTGGATTGGGGATGGTTCGTAGGGGTGGTTACGTGTTTAATTCCGGACTCGGACAGATGCTTATCTAGCTCCTTGTTCACAAATTCCGTTCCTTGATCCGTCAAGAGGAATTTGGGTTTACCCCATCGATTCAAGATTAGTTCGTTGAAGGCCTTCCATACGGCCTTACCATCGGCAGTCCTCACTGCCTTGGTTTCTACGTACTTCGTAAAATAATCTTGAAAAACCAGCCAGAAGTACTTGTTTTGTCCCTTGCTGGGGGGGAATGGTCCCATGAAATCAGCTGATACTGACATCCATGGCTTTTCGACCAATCGTTCTCTCATCAAGCCCACCGGACCCTTCTGGTCATTCTTGTACCTTTGGCATTCAGGGCATTTACGGACGTACTTCGCCACGTCCTGATAAATCCCTGGCTAGTATACCTTCTGGGCTAAACGCTGGTAAGTCTTCTCTGTCCCAAAGTGTCCAGACTGGGGAGGGGAATGCGATGTTTCTATGAACCGTACTTGTTGGCCTTTGGGAGGCACCAACTTCCACGCATCCAAGTCGGGTAAGGTAGGGTCAATAAGGGGGTTGGGTTGCAGGGTATATAACTGGTTATCACGGATCAACCAGTTGGGGTATTTCTCGGGGTGCTCTCGCAAGTTGGTTACTCTTTTCGTGTACCATTGGTCCTCAATGGTCTCAGCGATGTTCACGGGAGTTATCTCTTCTTCTCCAGATCTTGTCAGCAGATCTGGGACGACATGTAAAGATCCTTTACGATGAACAATGTCGAAGTTGTGGGCTTGTACTGCTAGGGACCACCTGGCAAGCCTACCGGATGGATTCTTCAAATTCCTCAGCCATCGCAAACTACTGTGATCGATTATCACAGTGAACTTGCTTCCCTAGATGTAAGGCCGGAATTTCCCTATGACCCAAATTACAGCCAAGCACTCACGCTCAGTAACGGTGTAGTTCCGTTCTGCGGGGGTCAACACCTGACTGGCGTATCTGATGGTTCCTTCTGAACCGAATTTGGATGTTCTATTCTCAACATCATCACCAAACTTTGTCGGTTGAGTGAGCACTGCTCCTAGTGCGACATCACTCGCATCAGTTTGGATTGTGAAAGGCAAATCGAAGTTGGGTCTCACCAGCACTGGTGCTTCTATCAACGCTTTCTTCAGCTTTTCAAAGCTTTGCTGTTGTTCTGGACCCCAAGTCCACTTTGCTCCTTTCTTGACCAAAGCCAACAATGGGATTTCGTCGGCTGATAGATCGGGAAGAAATCTCGCATACCACCCGATCGCTCCAATGAAACGTTGGAGACCCTTCACGTTTTTTGGTGGAGGCATCTTCAAGATAGGGGCAATGCGTTCTGGGTCAGGGAATAGTCCCTCCTGCTCCAATTTATATCCAAGGAATGTTACCTCTTGGCATATAAATTCGCATTTTTCCGGGTTGATGGTGATATTGACCTCAGTCAACTTCTCTACCACCTTCTTCACCCATTCCATGTGTTCCTCCAGCGTTCTTGTAAAAATGATGAAGTCATCAACGTACTTTCTCACGTTGGTTGACCATTCAATTGGTATTGCCAGGTCCGTCAACCTTTGAAAGGATGCTGGCCCATTCCTCAGTCCGAATGCCATTCGTTTGAACTGAAAGAGGCCTTGCCCCGAGACAGCAAAAGCTGTTTTTTCCTTACTGGCTTCATCAACCTCAATATGGAAAAATGCTTGTGATAAATCAAGTTCTGATATTATCATTCCACCCTGTACACTATCCAGCAGATCCTCCAGATCTTGCATTGGTACAGAGTCGTGTTTCGTCACCTCATTCAATTTCCTGAAGTCCACACAGAACCTATAAGAACCATTAGGCTTCCTGTGCATGACTGGCCAACTACACCAGGGACTTTGGGATGGTTCAATCACTCCTTCTCTCAACATCTTATCTACCTCCTCTTGGGCCGCTTTTAGCACCGGAGGGGCATACTGTCTTGTCCCCTGCCGAATAGGGGGGTGATCTCCAGTGTCAATGGTATGTTTTAGGAGAGGAGTGGTTCGGACAATTTCTGGGGCTGGAGGAATTAACTTCCTCAGGGTCTCTCTCGCCTCTTCGAGCTCCTTCTGGGAGAAATTTATCAGATGAAGGGGTTTCTCTACCCCGGACTCTGCTACGAGTGCTTCGAGACTCACGTAGATGGGCTCGGCTTCAACCAAAGGCACTTGGGGATTCTCCAACTCATCACTGCAAATCGGTAGGGTGGGTCCTTTCCCACATCTCCATGCCCGATTGCCGGCGTCTACAATCACGCCCATTTCCGACATGAAATCCATCCCTAGGACCATGTCGTATGCCAATTCATCCGTTACCCTCGTTGGTAACATGCATTGGTCTTACCTTTGGAGAATCTCACCACTAAGCTGCCCTGCAACTCGCCCTGCAATATGAGACCAGGTCTTCATTAGCAACTCGCATGACACCTCCAGTGTCAATGATATAATCGTTCGTGATTTCTGCCACAGCGGGGCCCACGAATGTTCGAGTTGCTCCTGAGTCCACAAGCACTTGGAATTCTCTACCGCACATAGCAACCCTGACAAAACTCCTGTTTTCAATAGGGTGACGTTCCGCCAATTCCAAATAATCATCCTCTGATATTATTTCAGTGGACTTCCCGTGGTCAACAGCCATTGCAAGCTTGGTTTCTTCCCCCTCGGCCTCGGGGCTTGCTTCAATAATTCCTACCCGGTCTAAGTTAGAGTCTATTCTCCCCCTTGTTTCCTGAAGGTGAATTTTTTCGCTTATTTCGCTCCAGAAGGGATGGTCCGCAAGGGAATCGAAAGAAATGGGAACTTCCATAAGAGGTTTGAGTGGGCAAGGTTGGGATTCCTTATGGAGTTTGAGTGGGGCATCCACGGGGTGTTCCATAAGGGGTTTGCGGGAGTGACATTGGGGTTCCATATGGGGTGAGGTTTGGGTTTCCATATAAGACTTGGAATCCAGAAGGGGTATGGGTTCCACAAGAAAGGGGTTTTGGGTCTCCGTACTGGATTTGTGTTCCGAATGGGAAGAGTGTTCCATAAGGGTAAGGGTTTGGGTCTCCATATGGGGCTTGGATTCCAGATGGAGAGAGGGTTTCATAGGGGTAAGGGTTTGGGTTTCCATAGAAGGTTCCATAGGGGTAAGGGTTTGGGTATCCATGAGAGAAAGGGTTTGGGCATCCATAGAGGGTTCCATAGGGGTAAGGGTTTGGGTATCCATATGGGAAAGGGTTTTCAGAGGGTTTAAGGGTTCCATATGGGAAGGGGTTTGGGTGTCCATATGGGCAAGGGTCGGTATTGGTTTTTCCTTACGAGCCCACTGAATCACAGTGGCACGTTACATATTATTAGGGCGATCCATATAAATTTGTTCCATAGGGGAAGAGGTTTCCATAGGGGTATTATTGATATTATAAAGAGGGGTTTTCACCTTGGGGAGTCCCTTGCGAGCAATGGTATTAATTCTACCTAAGCTCTTTAATAAAATAATTTCTGGATCGCATCCAGTACCGACTTGTCTGGGGACAGTTTGAGCTACAACTGACCCCTGGCTTAGTTTTTTGTACCCGATTGTTTCTTGTTGTCATAGCTCTTCCGCGGAGCCCAACAATCCTTGCTGAAGTGACCAACCTTACCATAAATATAGCACGTGCTATCCTCCGGCTTCTTCCGGGTTATTTGTGGTTTATCAGTCCGTGTCGACATTGCTCGACTCAACTGCTTCTTGGGCTTGGCCTCTAAGGTCATGTTATCAACGTCATCTCCATCGTCTATGACCATCATGACACGCTCGACCCGTGCTCTCTCACTATGCCGATTTGCTCCCTTAGCATTTTCTCGTGTACATGCGGCCTGGGGAACAAGGGATTTCTCCGGTGGAGGTGGCGGCGCATAATTCGCAATGGCCCGCATCTTCGTCTCCACTACATGTCCCTCATGTGAAAAGTCGGAATACGATCTGATTCTATTCAGATCCAGGTTTGCAAGGTACGTAGGGTACAAATTTTTGTAAATTATCTCCAATTGCTGTGCGATGGGCAATTGGACATCCAGGTGTGGAAACAAGACCTGCATCTTGGTCACATACTGGGCAATTCTCTCGGTTGGCCCTTGAGTCCTGGCTCGGATCTCCTCCCATAATTGCGATTGCAAATCAACCGATGAAAACCTCAATCGGAACTGGTACAGGAATTCAGAATAATCCCTTATCTGAGTCCTCTCAGTTCGGTACCAATCCGAGGCGGAAGGGCTCAATATGAATGGTAATACCCTGAATATCTCTGGCTCGGATATTCCCAGGGTCTGAGTAGCGTCCGCTAGACTCCGCAGAAATTCTTCAGCGTCTTCACCGACCTGTCCTGAGAATTTTAAATCCATCCGCTGCAACCTAAACCCAATGCGCATGATTCGGTCAGCATTGCGGTCTACCAAATCTATCTCGAATGGATTGTCCCCAGAGCTAAATTCATTACCATATGCGTTGTGGTGAATCATCGTTCGATGCAATAATGATGGTCCATCCTGACCCCTGTCAGAATGACCCATGGAGGATGCGTAAACGTTTGGGGCCCGTCTGGCCGAAGGACGGGCAAAAGGGTTTGAGAAGGAGGTGTTGGGATGAGACTCCATATACGAGGGACGAGCCTCTTCCGTAGGGACATAGGATGTTCGTGGGGAATGACAAACGTAAGGGTTGGATGGTGCAGGGATCCTGGGAGATTCCATATATGAGGGATTTCCCTCTTCCATAATGGGGTAGGGATTCCTCCGGGGTTCATGGACACGGTTGAGGAGAGATATTCCACGCAACCTACTCTCGCAGAGCTCCATGCTGAGCTGGTTAGCAAATGTCACCTGACTCCTTCGGGTGCTCGAATGCACCGCTCGAGGAGTGTCATCGCTAAAAACCCGGTCGGACAAGATTTCCATATGGCCAGGGTTTTCCAGACGCGAATGGGGTTCTAGAGGGGGAGGATTTTCCGTATGGGAGGGATTTTCCAAATGAGTTGGTGTTTCCATATTGGTTGAGGTTTCCGTAATGGTTGGGGTTTCCGTAATGGTTGGGGTTTCCATATGGGTGAGGGTGTCGGGCGCCACGGTTACATCAACAATGAAGTCGTCGCTTCGACGTTGCGACCTCTCGAGGGTGATGTCGTCCACACTTCTCTTAGGTGTGGTCCTGGGACGTCTATCGTCTACAGACCGATCCCAATAGGCAGCTTCCGGGCCTATCTGGGTGCGCGTCTCGTATCTTATCAACCTATCTCTCAAGGTGCTAATTCGCCGCTGAGGTTCAAGCCACGCTCATCAAGATCTCTAATCAACTCGTGAGGTTCCAATTCCCTCACAGTTTTACCAATCTTCGTGATGACGCGTCGATTACCCCTTCGTTCGGCCATTTTAATTCAATTTTAATTCAGTGTACCTATCAATTCGCACGACGACCAGTCGTTATATTCGTTAGAATTACTCCGGTGATTTTCCAATCCCCACAAGGGATGCCAATTGTAACGTTCACCCTTCCCGTGAGTTTTCACTACCTGAGAGAAAGCGTGGTTACTGGGGAATTGGAGGGGAAGAAGGGATGCCACCTTATTTTGCTGTTCAGAGGGAACAGCTTGTATGAAAAATAAGGAAACTGAATATCGGATTCTAACTCGATTACAAATTCTCGATGTACTATAAATTTGACCGAAGTGTCAAATTTATTTACTTTATTCTGATTTGAAGACTGCAAATAAAATTCGCGATAAAATAATGCGATAAAATAATTCTAAGTCCGTGACGACGAAAATATTCCAAGTCCAAAGTGACAAAAATGTTCTAAGCCCGAAGTGACAAAAATATTCTAAGTCCCGACGCTCGGAATTTTTCTAAGTCCCGCGAGTCAATGACGTCACGGCAACTTCGTTGCAGTTTCTCGTACCAAAGGGGGGGGGGGGGTGAAGGGGAAGGATTGGTTATACAATCACCGGTGAATCCTTTAAATGGGTAAGAAAATAATCCCAATTTGCTTGTGATTTTTGATTTAAATAATTATTCGTCTTTAATTATTATTCCAGATGGGGAAAGATTCCATAAGGGCCTCGTGCCATACGGGTATTGTTCCAAATGATGGGGAAATTAATTAATAAAATATTAATTATCTCTCGAACAATTAATATCAACAAACGAACGAACTGGTCGTAATTTTGGGGACTTCTCATTAATTGTTCTTAATTAATACGTACCATTTCACACAACAAAAATACCGAGTGCATGCATACAGTGAATTTATATAATTCAATTCCAGATTATTTTCATTAACAATTTAATTCCAGACACGTAGAATTTACTTACAATAATCGTTGGTATGTCAAAGAGAATATGATGATGATTAGAATTCACAACACAGCACTTAATTAATAATGTTCACTGAGTTAATTCTCGCTGTATCAAAATACAATGTTTATTCACTTATTTAGTAGATGTATGAATATTCAACTGCCTCGTTGATTTTTCCGCTGAGAAGTAACCGTATTGATCTTCCGTGAGAAGTGTCATATCGATTTTTCGTGAGAGAAGTGTCGTATTGATTTTTCGTGAGAAGTGTCGTATCTATTTTTCGTGAGAAGTGTCGCACAAAAGGCGAGGGGCAGTACTTATAGATGCATTTCTGCAACGGTTTTTCTTCCCACTCGGTCCATCATGCGACAATAACCTTGAATGATTGGCCCAAGACGTTCTTTGTCTTGACAAATGACCAACCACTTCCTTCAAAGGGGTCCAACGGACAAAACCCCTTCCATTTTCCGGGGAGAACAACGGCACGCTCTATCGATGTTTACATCGACCGGCGACACGAGCCTGCAATCTCCCCACCACTCGGTGCATGGAAAATTCCATCGATGCTCGAGTGTCGGTGGACAATGGCTCGCCTATGCGTCGTAGATTGCCAAAACATGTGCACAACATCTGTGATGGTGCATCATCACAATATATACAGGGTATTCCATCTCAAACGAGCCACCCCGTATATTTCTTATCCCATAGTAATTGCAAAAATATTCCGAAACACGTCGATTGATTTTGTTTGGGGGACATCTTTTGACGTACATTTGAGGTTTGAACGAACAACCCCCTAAGAGGGGGTGCTTCAACCCCTAAAAATTTAATAGGGAAGAGGGGTTGAGTGATACCTCATTTGAAAGGTCTTGGAAGCCTCTTTACAACGGTGTGTGAGAAACTTAATTTTGATGAACCCTTTCCGCCAAAAATCAATTTTTTAGCTCAAATAAGCCACCTTGAATATCTTGGTTATTTTTACAATGTACAAGCCCATTTTTATTAAGCCCTTTTTACAAACTTAAAAAATCTTAAAAAAAATCACATTCTAAAAAAATTTAATCGTTTTCTCCTCATGTTGTCTTCAATTTTTGTTCTTAGAAGGTGTTTATCTGGTTATAATACGTTTTTTCGATCATTTGATGTATCAATTTGCTGAGTTACTACTTTGCTGATTTGTTTAAAATTTTAAAAATATTCATGGTGTACACATTGCAAGAACGTGTTGAGCTGGTTAGCCTGTATTTTCAAAATCAAAAGAGCGCCTGAGCGGCTGCAAGGATATTTAACCGAAACCATCCTGAACGTAGCGTTCGCCATAAGTACGTAATGGAATTGATTTCAAAATTTGTTGAGACGGGTTCAGTAATGAATAAAGAAAGGGCACCCATTGGAATTGTGAATGATGAAGGAGCAGCTGTGGCGGTATTGGGACATGTCCAACTTATGCCAAACACGCAATCTGTACAACTTTCTGCAGCTTCCGGTATTTCCCGATCTAACGTTTTCAGAATTTTACATAAACACAAATTCCATCTGTACAAAATTAAATTAATTCATGAATTAAATAATGATGATTTGGATCGAAGGCAAGAGTTTTGCGAAATTATGGCCGAGCGTATCAACAATAACCCAAATTTCTTGTACGACGTTTGCTTTTCTGACGAATGCACTTTTTCACTTAATGGAGAGTTTAACCGACATAACTGTAGATTTTGGAGTGATACAAATCCTCATATATTTCGAGAAGCTCACACTCAACATCCGGAAAAGCTAAACGTTTGGGTAAGAATTTTGGGAGACCACCTAATTGGACCTCTTTTCATTCCTGGTAATTTAAATGGCGAAATTTATCTTGAAATGCTGGATAATGCGATTGATCCGTTAATAACAGAAAAATTGGAAAACGATCCTCCACTACTTGAACAACAATTGCATTTTCAACAAGACGGAGCTCCTCCTCACTACGTCGCACCAGTTCGCCAATACCTCAATTTGAAATACCCAGGTCGTTGGATTGGAAGAAGAGGTCCTATGGAGTGGCCTGCCCGATCTCCTGACCTGAACCCTCTAAACTTCTTCTTGTGGGGACATCTTAAGTCCAAGATTTTTGTAACTCAGCCTAAGAATTTGGACGAACTACGCCAACGAATTGTAAATGAGTGTCGTCAAATAACTTCAATTATGCTGAACCATGTTAGAGACGGTTTTCAGTCAAGATTGTATTATTGTATGGAAGTCAATGGAGGACAATTTGAACATTTGATTTAAAAACGCAGATTTAATTTTTTTGATTGTAAACATGATGAAACAATTAAATTTTTTTAGAATGTGATTTTTTCAAGATTTTTCAAGTTTGTAAAAAGGGCTTAATAAAAATGGGCTTGTACATTGTAAAAATAACCAAAATATTCAAGGTGGCTCATTTGAGCTAAAAAATTGATTTTTGGCGGAAAGGGTTCATCAAAATTAAGTTTCTCACACACCGTTGTAAAGAGGCTTCCAAGACCTTTCAAATGAGGTATCACTCAACCCCTCTTCCCTATTAAATTTTTAGGGGTTGAAGCACCCCCTCTTAGGGGGTTGTTCGTTCAAACCTCAAATGTACGTCAAAAGATGTCCCCCAAACGAAATCAATCGACGTGTTTCGGGAAATTTTTCCAATCACTATGGGATAAGAAATATACGGGGTGGCTCGTTTGAGATGGAATACCCTGTATATACAGGTCGGGAAAAAAGGTACATTCATGTACATCATTTGAACCTCAGTAATAAAATCCTTCAGAGATGAAAGAGATATGGTTTTGACTTATTTTAGGATAGAAAGTGGAATTTCGTGCGAAAACGGCCACTTTCTACGCTGAAAGTGAGTTGAAAACACATGTATTTCATATCTGGCAGATTTGAACAGAAAAATTCATTTTATGATTAGATAAACAAAAATTTAAGTTGAATTCGCCGAGCGTACGTTGAAAATTTCGACTCGGGTAATAATAATACTATTCGGGTTGATGATTGTGAGTCAGCAATACATTATGCAGTCATTTGTAAGTATTCAACTGAACGAGTTTTCACTATTCGCATTAATAACATTCAAATCCGATTACCTTGGGTGTGTAAATGTCATGACACCGGTGAATAGTTATTTATACTATTAGGGATGTAAGTAACATTTACCAGTCGAGGATGAGTTTGCGCCCGAGCGATAGCGAGGGCTGGCAAATAAATTCGAGACTGGTTAATGTACTTACATCCCATATAGTATATAACATTTTTTCCCCTCGCTGTATTGTATGTTTACAAGAAAATGTTTGATATATTCCTGGATTTTCATTATCATTACATTTGATAGCATTTTCATTAAATTATGGCATCCGCGGCAGCCGTGATCCGTTGCTGAAGCAACATAAGCAGTTTTCATTTTATCAACAACGTCAAGTTGAGAATCCGTAGCGAAAAGTTCGAAGAAGTCGAATTGTTTGATTCTGTGTGGACAAAATGAATGTTTCAGATATAGAAGAATCAGCGAATATTGCTTGTTTATCTCTACCAACGGAAAAGTCGGAAAAAAGGTATGAAGCAGCATATGAATCCTTTGAGAATTGGTGCCAAAGCAAGACGGCTACTGCAGTCTCAGAAACCTTATTTTTGGCGTATTCCCACGAGAAAAGTGCTTCATTGAAGTCTCCGTCAAGCTTATGGTGTGAATATTCGATGTTGAAGTCCACCCTTTTCATAGAGGAAAATATAGATATTTCTAAGTATCCAAAACTTCAAGCATTTTTGAAGAGAAAAAATGATGGTTATAGACCCAAAAAATCGAATGTGTTCAACAGGGAGGATGTGAATGAGTTCATGCTTGAAGCCCCCGATGATATATACGTATTGATGAAGGTCGTAATGGTAATGGAAGTTGCTGGGGCGTGCCGTTGTAATGAACTCGGTGAAATGCAAATGGACAATGTTAAAATAAGTCAAGAAGTCATAACTGTGACCATTCCTGACTCCAAAAATGGAATGTCACGTACATTCACAGTGACAAAAAGTGACGAAACTCAGGTTTGTCATTTCAAAATAATTCAAAAGTACATTGATATAAAATCCCACATGACGACTATTAATCCCCGCTACTTTATGCGATATCAAAATAGAAAGTGTTAAACCAGCCTGTCGGGAAAAATACGTTTTCGTTAATTCCAAGTAAAATTGCGAAATTTCTCAAGTTTGAGAACTCCAAAATGTATACTGGACACTCTTTCAGAAGAACGTCGGCAACTTTATTAGCAAATACTGGAGTTGATGTATTAGCTATCAAGCGACATGGTGAATGGGAATCTGCTAATATTGCGAAAAGTTACGTAGCTGAGAGCCTCAACAATAAAAAGAAAGTAGCGAATAAAATTTTATACAATACGACCCAGCCAGAAGTCTCTTGCACTGCTTCAACAGTGACAGAAACATTGGTTAGAAATGAAGGATCTGTGGAGTCAGAAAATGTAATACACATCGAGAAAAAACGAGAAAACGTGTTTCCAAATTTCGTTAATAATGTGAATAATTGTTAGAATTGTACCATTAATAATCATCTCAATTCATATCACCAGATGTTTGTCCGGATTTTTGTAATATGTTGATGAAATCAGAAATTAAAGTTACTTATAATAATTTCAGATTATTATTTTCCTAGGGATGTAGGTTGACTTACATCCTGTCGTTAAGGGCAACCCTTACCTTGTTGAGTAACTTTCACTCACGTCTGTCAAAACAGTGTCAAAATAGGTTACTTACAATACAGGGAGGGGAAAAACAATATTAATACCTATCAAACAATTATTCTCAATATGTATTTATATGATGATTGACCAACATATATATATATCGAAACTCTGCTAAATGTAAAAGAATTAGAATGAGTAATATTGCAAGAAATTTTGTTTATAAGATAGATTGTAAATAAAAGTAGTAATAATCATGACAGCATGAAATAAAAATATATTTTATAAAAACAAAAAAATTTTAACACTAATTTATACAATTATTATTGGAAGAATATTCTTATAAACATCAATTTATAATTTATAAAGAAAATTCATTAAAGAAAAAATAATAATTTATAAAAATTGTATATGCATATACATGTATACATATATCATGCCCCCTGCTTCATTGCTGACCCAACAGTATAGTAGTGCGGGTTAGCTGGGTACAGTAGCAGTGAGGATAGCTCACATGGAACGATTTTATAACGGGTAATAAATTTTATTGCTTGCACGTTGAATACGTTGAATTCACGTTGAAAATCAATAGATACTTTTCATCTCATTATTGGTAAGTTGAAGAAGTTGAAAATAAGTTGAAATTTGGGTACATGATTCGCAATAACGAAAGAAATAAGTTGAATACGGCGAGCGTACGTTGAAAATTTCGACTCGGGTACACACACAAACACTCACGTACATGCAATGATATAGATATATATATAGCACATTAACAGAAATTATAATTTGAACCAATGAATCAACCAAGTGATTTGGACAAATGATATTATAAATGAATAAATTTCAGGATTAAATTATGCATTAAATCAAATAATATGGGTCATTCCATGTCCATTCAACGACGTTTTTTCGGTAAGCTCTTTGATTTTTTTGATTTCCGAATATATTATTATATATTTTGAAAGAAGTATTCATATAAATTTTCAACTTTTTATCTTTACTCCCACTAAAGTTATTAATTTTTAACGGAAATAGATTGAAATGTTCATAACTTAGATGAAAATGAAGATATTCTAATTCAATGAGGAGAGGGAAGGGGGGGGGGGGGTAATTTATTTTTGTTTTTAAGGTAATTTTCCAAGAAAAATCTCAAAAATTAAAATAAATATATCTTGATATTCTTTTTGTCTTTTCCACCCAGGAATTTGATTTTCCTTTCAATGCGATACATTCGATTTTTCCCAATAAAATTCACAAAATTCTATATCTAAGAATAAATTTTCTGAGCCCTCGACGAAGAGAGGATTCGAATAACTTGTGATGGAACACAATTTTTTCCGATTTTTTCTTTATATTTCGGCAGTATAGATCGCGAAGTATGATTTTGGATGTTCACATCACATGTTTCATTTCTATAATCTTTCATTCATAAATTCTTCCATAGATTTATAAAAAAGGTTATTTATAAACATCCGTTGAAAGTTGTTGGATACTGTATAATTTACATTTGAAATTTTGCAAACTATCCGTAACCTTGACGCCATATATCGTTAGGACAACGAGCAACGAATAATTATGAATTCACACCTCAAGATCATCTATATTAACATTGTGAATATCATAGTTCGATTTGCATCGAAATCAGAGTATAAATCAATGGAAAAATAATTGTTGGATCGTTTTATCAACAGGAAATCAATACTCAATATACAAAAAATTCATTGTGCTATACCAAATACGGATAATACTATTAGTGTAAAAAGATGTTCTAGATCGATCAATGTTAAAACGCATGATATAATAAAAGTGATTAGAAATGAGAGAAGAAGAATATAATGATGATGAATATAATTAAAATTTTTGTACGTATTAGTTAGCAATAAATAAGATAGTGAACACAATTTTTAATCAATTGAGAAACCGATATAATCCTATGTAATACTCAAAATGTTCGAATATAAATATGAAATGATTGAATAAAGTGCAGACATTACTTAAGTTTTAAATTTTGATGGATATCAGTATTTTTTTTCCGAGTAAGTACTTTGAAGTAATAACATTCTTTAGTTTTTGAAGTTATTTACTTCAACCATCTTGATCTCAACATAAGAAAACTAAAATATAAACAAAAAAATTTTCTTTTCATTACAAGTTATTCGAATCCCCTCTTCATCGAGGGCTCAGAAAATTTATTTTTAGATATAGAATTTTGTGAATTTTCTTGAGAAAAATCGAATATATCGCATTGAAAAAAAATTTAAATTTTTGGGTACAAAAGACAAAAAGAATATCAAGATATATTTATTTTAATTTTTGAGATTTTTCTTGGAAAATTACCTTAAAAACAAAAAGAAATTACCCCTCCCCTCCTCATGAAATTAGAATATCTCCATCTTCATCCAAGTTATGAACATTTCAATCTATTTCCGTTAAAAATTAATAACTTTAGTGGGAGTAAAGATAAAAAGTTGAAAATTTATATGAATACTTCTTTCAGCATATATAATAACATATTCGAAAATCAAAAAAATCAAAGAAGACTCACGAGTCCTGCTCAGTCCTTATCTGCATCGGAGGAATTATACGTTCGACCAAGAGTCATAAACGATTACAGAAACCAATAATAATAATATTCGATGAGGGACTTAGAAAATCTTGACAAAATATCGGAACATGAATAAATTTGATAAAATGGAAATTTTCCAGTTTACTTATAAAATAATTCATTTATTTATAAACAGATGAAAATGTATTGAACAACGTGTTTTTGTTTGAATCACATTATTATGGAAAAAATGATGATTAGTGTATTTATCATTATACGATCGTTCCACAATATGATTGTGTTGTTTTCATTCAATTATTTATTCACTAATTTTCATTCGCAAGTATGATTATCACCAATATACTTATTATAATCATATATTTAATATGTTTATATTGTTTATAATGATTATTATATGCAAGGGCAATGTATTTATTATTTTTTTTTTTTAATTAGTTGGTTTTATAATTCATCTTATATCTGATGATGTCAATGATTTTATGTCGATATAAAAACATACACAAATAAGATCATTGACATCAATTATATTCAAATTTTTTGAAAATGTATATACATATACGAGAAAAATTAATGTTTTCTTTACTCGTACGAATTCGAAAATTTCATCTGAGGTACGTACGTATATACATATTAACACTAAACCTACCAGAGCGGTCAAATGACCGCTTTTGAGACTTTAATCGGAATTGTTGAATTCCAGGTTTTTATTTTTCTTGAACTTACTGTACGACTTTGTCTATAATATATAGCTGTTTAATTTTTCAATATATATTCCTCTTCTTCTTTCGTTTTTCCTGATAATGATATGTATTCTACCATTGTCTACCCTGAGCGGTCTTTTGACTGCTAGAATATATATGAAATTTTATGAAGTTATCTGCATTGAGATCTCAAACTTAACACAAAAACAGTAGTTTTCCAAGAAAATGTCATCCGATTGTGTTCTAGGAAAACACCATGTGCTTTTTTTTGTTTTATGCTGGGTACAGAGCGACTGCTGGTAACTCACGAGGTGAGGCAAAATAGCGATCATTCAAATTAGATTACTAGTTCTGTACGCGGCATCACAAATATTTGCGACGTGATTAGTTCTATTTGTAATAATAAAATAGGCTACAAACTTTGGGTCATAAGCAAATAAAAATAGTAAGTACTAATTTCTGCATTTTATTATTGGTGAACTATTCAAATACAAATCCAAAAATTCAGCTCTAAAATGTCAATGCAAAGAAAATTGCTGGAAGAAATAAATAATATTAGCGAACTATGCTCTGAAGTAGATGAAGAAGAAAATTCTGGAAGTAAGGATAGTATATACGATCCATTAGACACTGACTCTGAGCTATTCGACACGAATAATGAGGAAGAGAACATTGTGAACACGCATAGGGGACGAAAAAGAATGAGATTGTTTTCTAGTTCCGAAGATGAATGTGAAGAAAACGATCAGAATATTGAAACTTCAGTTGATAAAACTGTTTGGCAAAAAATTCACCAAGGTTCTGGACCTGGAAGATCTCCGCTTCATACAATTTTCAGAGAGCTATCAGGGCCAACGGGATATGCGGAACGCAACATTATAAAGGGCTAAGTAAGGAGTGAATTTTCGTTGATACTTGACCAGGGAATTATGAATCATATAAAAATGTGCACAGAATCAGAAACACGTCGAGTTTCAGGATCCGAATGGAGTATAACTTTAGAAAAGTTAAATGCTTTCATTGCAATTTTATATGCACGTGGTGCATAAGAAACAAGAAACTTAAACGTTTCATATTTATGGAATGAAAAATGGGGTCCTGCATTTTTTTCACGAACAATTAACAGTAATCGTTTCACAGAAATTATGCGATTTATTCGTTTTGATTGAAGGAACGAGCGAAGCCAGCGTCTGCATACTGACAAATTTGCTCTCATCTCCAAGGTATGGAATGCATTCATAGAAAATAGTCAAAACTGCTACAAACCAGGTGCAAATATGACTGTTGATGAACAGCTATTTGCGACAAAATCAAGATGCCGATTTACACAATATATGCCTCATAAACCCGATAAGTTCGGAATCAAGTTCTGGTTGGCATCGGACGTTGAAAGTAAATATATTGTGAATGGATTGCCGGATTTGGGAAAAGATGAGACGAGGCCATCAGCAATACCACTTAGTGAATTTGCTGTTCTCAAACCATTTATAGGGTGCGAACGAAATATAACCACCGATAATTTTTTTACGAGCACATCTTTAGCTACAAAACTTTTATCAAAAAGAACTATCTCAGTAGGAACTACTCGGCCGAATGAGAGGGAATTACCCAAACCTGCAAAAGAAAAGAAAGACAAAATTGCACGTTTTTCAACGCAGCTTTACAAATCAGATAATTGTACTCTAACAATTTACAAAAACAAACTGAACAAAAAAGTTCTCTTACTAAGTTCGAAGCATAAATATGTGAGAATTGAAGAAACAGGTAAATGTATATACCTGAACCTATTACTTTTTATGATAACACCAAATTTGGCGTGGATATGACGGATCAAATGGCTAGAAAGTACAGCACAAAATCTAAATCTAATAGATGGCCTGTCTATATTTCTCAACATTCTGGATTCAGCTGCTATAAATGCTTGGATTTTATATAAGCAAACAACTGGAGAAAGGATATCGCGACAAGAATTTTTATTTCAGTTGGCAGAGGAACATGCCACCGAACCGCGATATACACGAACAAGAAAAAATGGAAAGTATGGCGAAAACTTCAGCAGATTCCGCTACAATATCTGAAAGACGAAAAACGTGTCAAATTGGATATTGCAAAAAAAATATAACCATAAACATTTGTTCTACATGTAAAAAATATGTTTGTGGAAAATGTTTACGGGAGAGACCCTCCATCTGTAAGAAGTGCGACAACGAATAAATTTTATTTTAGTTTGAATAAGGATATGTATGTAAATTACTGAAGTAACATATAATTTTTCAGTTTCGAGCCTTCTTTCTGAGAATTTACTCCTAAAGCCCGAAAAATAAATGTTTTTCAATTATTATATGATAACTATTTTGTGTTTATTGTTTATGCTTAATTCTGTATTAATTACAATCAACTGGAAAAGACTATAATGTTTATTTAAGAAGCAGTCATTTGACCGCCATCAGTAGAAATAGGTATATATAATATGTCAGTAGATTTAGTGTTAAAATACATAAATACATGCATATCTGATTTTGAACTTACCTTTTTTGGTACTTTAAATAGAATTTTATTGCGAACTCCAAGCAATTCATTATTTCTCTTTCCCGACGCCGAACCTGAAATGCAACCTGGAACACAACACTTTCTCTTTGTCATTATTGAAAAAATAATTAACTAAAAGATGAACACTGAATCTGAAAAGTAGGAATTGTGAAAATTATTCAAAATTGCGTCTGGCGTTTAATTATCGTACTCGTTCTTGGCAGTCACGAACAGAATGACACGCATGTCACTGAAAGTTTTCAATTGTTCTTAATTTGTTCTGATAAATTTCCGGGGGAAGGTATAGGGGGTTTCTTCTCTTGATTGTTAAGGGACCTCATTTGTACAATGCCATCACTACCTCCAATACTAATTCAAGGGACAGTTAAACTATGCCAAGTCATAGAATGAGATACGAACTTTGGTTCGTTAATTGTATTCATATTTTTCAAAAATGCGATGAAGAAATAAATAACAGAAAATGAGTAGAAGTATATATACTTTTTCACTTGTGCGCTCATATATTTTCAGTATCAACTTTATTCCTTTATGATTACCGAATACATTAATATATATTTAACATTCACGGGCTATTCTTAAAATGATTATTATCTGTTCATTAAAATTAATTTTTTTTTTGTTTATTTATACAATATAGATTTCTTATTATTGTTTTCAACACGACACATGTCTTCTATGATCATATATGTGATATTATATAGTATTTCATATAATTATTTATTTCAAGGGTTAAAATTCTTTGGATCATTAATTGATGAAAATTGATATTTCGTCATTTTTCCATTATTATCATTTTAATATTCATATTCTTGAAGCAATTCATATTCTATTGATATTAGTGAATGACGTATTGAATTGCTGCCAATACAAAAAGTCTGCCACGTTATAGATATGCCAATACATGTATAAAATCCTGACACGCTATAGATAGATATAGTGGCCTATATAAAATATTTTGTCGTGCTTTCGATACCAATCTAACCGATATTTATATAACCCAAAACTATTACTATGAAAAAAATTTAGATCAGACGAATTTCGAAACGAACAAAATCTACTACATCTTTCATTCTAAACTATTTCTGAAGAAGACATAATGAAAATATAATAAACTGAAAGCAAAAACAAATGAGGTGATGAAAAATCTTGAGGCGAAATTGATTTATTATTTTAGATTTTATGGAGAAAGTAACAATACTATTCATTTAGATTATTTCTTAATTAATGATTTGATGTATGCTTTATTTTTGTTTAGAGTTATTTTTATTAATTTTTTGGTGCCATGAAATGAAGGCGTTTCAAAAATGGCATTTCTTTATGGCATATGCATACATACATATGTAGTATGTATGTTTGTATTCGCGAATGTATCTTCAAATGCGTACTTACATTGATAGATAGTGAAATGACATTCATATAGATTATTCATTTTACGTGTATTATAAAAATACGTTTCCTCTTTTGTTTATCATTCAATATACAAATATAAACAACATAAACGATGAAAAATATCTTTAGATTAAATTTTTGTATGCAAATAATGATATGTTTTCATTTTGAAATGAATATATTATAAATTTGCAATTAATCAAATGATGTGATGAAGATAATTTATTCAATTTCTCAATAATAATAGAAATTTTCATTTATATAATTTTATATGTAAAGTAAAGTAATATACGGGAATGTTATTTCCCTACACGTGCAAATACAACACATGAACACAATTTAATTGAGGAATTGAAAGAGTCTTTTTTTTCGTTTCATTCATTAATAAATTAATTCATTTATTGATTGAAATATGACTCTGAAATTTACATTGAAGAAATGTATGACCAATTTGACAAGGACTGATAACAGCTAACAATGTAGGAAACATGAACTATAATAGGATCATAAAGTCAGAATAGAAAGCAGATGTGTCGATCTTACCTGGCTACCCATGAATTTTCGCCTTAACATTTTCGTGGATCTATATGCTTCTGACTCTTGGAAGTGATATAATACACATAAATATTTGAAATTTTATGTATGTTATGATCTTGAATATCATAAAATATCAGGAAATATGAAAAATTCATACATATATTGTAAAAAATCTGATGAGAATTTTAGTGGACTGTATGATGTTGGAATGGGATGAGAAGCCGGGTTGAATTGCTGTTGGAATTGCAATAATCGTAGTGGACAGTTGTGCTGATTTTATGCGTAAAATATATACAACTTTATTGAGACGCACTTAACACTATATTTACGCTTTGTACACTGAATTTTTTGTGAGATGATGAGACAATTGTTGAGATTGAGATGAGAGATGTATTGATATTATTGATCAATATATTTGCATGAGAGATGAGATGTGGACTGATGAATTATTTATCTTTGGAGTAAATGAACCATCACCAAGGAGGATAATATTTATTCACTTGAAATTGTGAGATATTTATGCAATGTTGAGTTACATGAATTAATGAAATAATTTGAGATTTGTGTTGAGAATTTTAGTGAGATTATGAAACACAGTTGTATGCTGTGTGACACGGTGAGAACTGTCGATTCATTTTCACGCGATATCGACGCATTGTCTTGAGATCAATGCGCGCGACGTTCCCTTCGATGCAATTGACCAAAATTGGTCAATTGCGCACCCCCTCTCCGCGTGTGGGAGGAGCAGTTGAGCATCCAGGATAAGTTGCCATCAACCCGTGAAAAGAAGAATAATTGAATATTGGTTGAATATTTAACATATATATTGTTATGCCGTAGGTATACTCAAGAAATTCTCCTGCTTCTTTTTAATATTAATTAATATATTTTCACTTTATTTATCACTTTTAACTTATTCACTAATACAATAAAGTAAATATTATTTCATATGGTTGTATTCAACTCCACTGATCAAAGACGACTGACTAACAAGTAAGTCATATTATATAAAGTAGTGCTATTCTTCTACTATTACACTTTCTGCAACTGCTCTCTAATGAGTAACGCGTCTGCTATCAACGTGAGATTCGCTGACCAAAGACGACTCTCACGGTTACTCTTTTCTGCAACGTCCTACAATTGTTATCAACGTGAGATTCGCTGACAGCAGATGACTTCCGCTCAATGTTGCTTATAAGAATAAAATGATATATGGAGACATAACACCCCTACCGTTAGATAAAAAATATCATCTTATGAAATGATATATTTTTATTTATTTATTAACTAATTAGAGGCTATCGTCAAATTCTGATATGCGGAGTCTTGACCTGGATAATGCTCTTTTCTGACTGGGATTATGAATATGTTGTCTTCCAGGAGATTCGGAAGAGGATTTTGGTGCAGGTGGATCAAAATCTAAATCGGACATTGCAAAGTTTCTCATATTCATGTCTGTTGCGCAAGAATTTTGATTACCATTATTATCACCATAATTTAACAAACAATTATGATAGACTCGAATGCAAGGATTGAATACTCCACATATCAAACATTTTAAGAGTTTAAGAATTTTGAACTTAATCATAAAATATAATATTATTAGAGTACTCAGTGCATATAGAGCATACGTTATCCAACTTATAGCGTTTTCATAAAAAGTTTTAGTTCTCTCGTGATTCCCAATTTCTATTGCTTCTCTTTGAATTTCACTCAGACGCGTACCATATTTAGTTAGATCACCTATTTTTACATCAGGTGTTTCTATTGTATGAATTTTAATAAGACTAAGGTTTAAATGTGGATCTTTAAAAACTTGAAAGTTTTCGCTAAAATTGTAAGAGATTAATGGAATGAAAGCTTTATCATTATCTATTATTTTGCCAATGTGTGAATGTAAAATAACATCATTAGAGATAGCACTACATCCAGGTGATATCCATAGAATTTTCGTACCTGATATCATTATTTCTTCGACTATATTATTACATATAATTTTTATTGTCTCAGGTTGAGGTGCCGAGTATAACCACTCGTTATTGTTTTTAAATTGTATCCACATAGTATGCATCACAGAGACCATTTTAATATTACAATCATCCCCTTTTAATTTGAAAGGTTCATTCACTATTTTACTTAAACATGCGTCATGTGATTTTATGTTATATTTTGGGTAAATACTTTTGCAAAAGTGATTCTTTTTATGAGTTTTACAAGTATTTAAAAAATGTTCATCACTAGGAGTATATAATAATTTTTCATCGTTCGTTATGATATAATCATCAGGAGTAGAAATGTATGCTAATATTTTATCTTTTACAAGCTTTGGTGCTGGTATTACTCTATATGCTTTATAATTTCCTAACTCTAATATTGGTATTTTAATTATGTAAACTAGACGATATTCTAAGACAGCTATTATGACATCACTTATTTCTAAATATTCATAATAATTCCCATTTTCAATCGTAATTGGCATTTCTTTGTTACCTCTTTCATCTCGAATTAATTTAATAGAACTCATTAACATTTCTGGCGAAAGTAACTGAGGGTTAACTTGTCCAGTTTTTGCAAAGGTTAAAGATTGGAATAAAATTCCAATACTTCTGTCTAATTCCATAAATGCTAATTCGATTTCCAAACACATCTCAGTAATTATAGAATCTTTTTGTAATTGAGCTTCTTTTTCTTCTAATTTACGAATGTTTTCATCTACATTTTCAAAATTTGAATTAATTTCTTGAAATATTTTAGAATATTCTCTAAAAAGACCTTCAGTTTTCTGAAGAGTCAATTGTAATATAATTGTAATATATTGTATATAATTGTAATATATGCGTTTGATTTTTAAATAACTCCCCTATCTTTTTATTATCTTTATGTATTGCATCAATTTCAAAATTGTAATATTTTGCATCGTCGTCGCTCAATGTTCCAAAGAGTATTTTACTAATTTTTCCTACAAAATCGAAAATGCCACGTTTATTTCTAAAAAGAGTAGGAACTCCCATTGACGAAAAGATTTTGTATTTATCTTTTCTCACGATATCTAATTGATTTCGCATTCTCTTGATTAAATTCTTTTCATTACATTCGTTCGAAAACAAATTTTCGATGATAGTCAATCCTTTTGATATTTCTGACTCCTCCCAAGTTATTTCATCCAAGTTTATGTAAGAAACAACGTTATACGTCTCATGGAAAAATTTCACATCACCAAGGTATTCCATATAGAGGTTTGGTAGCGTAAGAAATGGTTTCTCTATATAATTTTTGCTCTCCCTTAATGGAACGTTAATCAAAAGGATTCTGAAACAAATTGACATTAGCGTATTTTAACCTATTGGCATGCACAACAATAATTTTATTATTTTTTTTTATCTTGGAATTAGTTTCCGATATTTTATCTATTATCCGGTATGGTCCTTCAAATGGTACATTTAATGTATTAGATTTATCATTAGTAATGCTTCCTTTCCTCAACCAAATCAAATCACCAGTTTTAAATTCTTGTGGATTAATTAATCTATCATATCGTTCCTTAGTGCGTAATTTACTTTCAGTTAAAATTTCTTTACTTTCTTCTGTTAATTTTGTTATTTTCTGTCGTAATTCATTTAAGTATTCGAAGTATGATAAATTTATGTTTTTATTTATAGTTGAAACACCGGTTGTATTAATCCCAAAAACGAGTTCATAAGGTGTATGGCCCGTGCTTTCGTGTTTAGAAGTGTTATAATATAAATTTGCGAAATGAACTTTATCATCCCAATCATCGGAGTTTTTATTTGTGAAGTGTCGCAAATAATCTTCAAGAACTTGGTGACTTCTTTCTAGACTGCCGTTACTTTGTGGATGGAAACTCGTTGTCGTTATTGGCTTAATTCCCATCATCTTCTCAAAATTTTTCATAAGTTCACTTGTGAAGTTCGTCCCTTTATCAGTCAATATATTGCGTGGAATTCCAAAATAACTAATGTAGTTCTTGCAAAATTCATTGATGACAGTACTAGTGGAAAAGTCTTTTATTGGAATTGCTATGAAGTATTTGGTTAAACAATCTTGAATTGTTAAGACATATTTATTTCGATTTTGTGTAACAGGAAAAGGTCCACATATGTCCATGGCAATTTTATCGTTGAATTTATTTGGAATGTCAGTAATTATCATTGGCATTTTTGTTGGGTGCCGATTAACTTTGTTCCTTTGGCAAGTATTACAATTCTTCACGTACCGTTCTACATCTTTCCGTAACGTTTTCCAAAAATATTTTTCCGCTATTCGATAATACGTCTTTTTTATACCACCATGCCCTCCTATTAAACTGTCATGGCATTCAATTAATATTTTTTTTATATCCTCTTTCTTTGGTATTATTCTTTTCGTGTCATGTAAGAATATTTTGACATTTCCATAACAAAAATTTCCACGCCATATTTTCTCGATAGTTTTTTCAGGGAATCCAGTGAGTTGGACACAAGATTCATGATCGACATGAAATTCTTCAATGTTTTCGGCGATCGCAATATTCTTTAATTCCACAATTCTTTCTGTTAGGTCCTCCACAGTAACATCTCGATTCAATTTCACTATGATGTGGTATTCTTGAAATTTTTCCTCAGAATAAACTTCAAGTAGTTCACCATCTTCTTCGATAATGAATGAAACGTCCACACTACCCTCAGGTATTGGTGAGTTTGTCAAGAAAATTTGTTTTCCTAACTTAACTGTTTTTCCTCTTTCTTCATTTTGTCTTTCAATTCCTTCAATTTCTTGCTGGTCCTCGGATTCAACAATTTCTTCTTCTTCTATTAGATCGTCCGCATTCATTCTTTGAGTAATTAAAACGGGATTTCTCGACAACGCATCAGCGTTAGTATTAAAACTTCCCTTTTTATAACATATCTCGTATTCATAATCTTCCAATATGATCCTCCATCTCGCAAGCCGAGAGTGGGGATCTTTATGATTCATTAGCCACGTCAATGGACGATGATCTGTCACAATTTTAAATTTTCTTCCATAAAGGTAAGGTCGAAAATGCTTTACACACCATACGATTGCTAGCAATTCTTTTTCTGTAGTGGAATAATTTCTCTCTGCAGCGTTTAAAGTACGACTCGTGTAAGCTACAGGATGATCTTTTCCATTTTTTTCTTGTGATAAAATTCCACCCAAGGCAATCCCTGATGCGTCTGTTGTCAATGTGAATTCTCGTGAAAAATCAGGATATGACAAAATAGGCTCTTTGCATAATTCTTCTTTTAGTGTAACAAATGCTTTATCCTGTTCTGTTCCCCAAATAAAGTTAGCATTTTTCTGTAATAATTGAGTGAGTGGTTTCGATTTTTTACTATAATCTTTTATAAATTTCCGGTAGTATCCAGTAAGGCCTAAAAATTGTCGAATATTCTTCTCGTTTTTCGGTTGAGGGAACTCCATAACACTTTTACATTTTTCTGGATTAGGTTTCACTCCATTCTCTGTAATAATGTGACCTAAATAATGTAGCTCTGGTTTCAAATATTCGCATTTATCTGGTTGTAGTTTTAATCCGATTTTTCTCACTTGATTCAGAAAGATACGTAGTTTTTCATTATGCTCTGCTAATGTTTTGCCATAAATGACAACATCGTCGAGATATATGAAGCAAGTATTTCTGATTAAATTTCGGAACGCATTATCCATCATCCTCTGAAATGTAGCAGGTGCATTTTTCAGTCCGAAAGGCATCCTTACAAACTCAAAATGTCCTTGTGATGTACTAAATGCAGTTTTTTCTCGATGTTCTTTTTTCATAGGAATCTGATGGAATCCACTTGCCAAATCGAATGCAGAGAAATATCGAGCATTGCCCAATTGATCTAAAATCTCTTCTATGTTTGGAAGAGGGTATGCATCTTGACGCGTTTTTTCATTCAGCTTTCTAAAATCAACAACAACTCTCCATTTTTGTTTTCCAGATGCATCCTTTTTCTTTTTCACTACCCACAATGGAGAATTATATGGGGAGTCTGATTCTTGGATAATTTTTTTGTTTCGCATTTCACAGATTTGCTGATTTATTTCTTCATGTTGTGCAGGAGGATATCTGTATTGTTTCACGTTAATTGGAATTTCATCTGTCGTTCCTATTTTATGTTCGGCCAAGTTGGTACATGGCAATGGATCACCAGGTAAGTAATATACATCTTGAAATGAATCTATAATTGTCCAGAGTTCTTCTCTTTCTTTTTCATTCAATATGTGGTCAATTCGAGTGTTATCCTTTAGTACATGGCTTCTTTGTGAAGAATATTGAGATCCGAGTTTGAAAATTTGAAAGTTTGGAATTTTCCGTTTGAAAATAATTTTGTGTTGTCTGGCTAATATTATTGCGTCTTCTTCTTCCAAAAATGGTCGACCTGCTATTCCGTCTTCTTCCAAAGGAAAATCATCAGGAACAACTAAAACATATGGTCAACATTATCGAGTGAAATTTTACATTCTTGTGTACAAATCATTGGTGTTTTATTAATACCCGTTATTTTTGCAATAATTTTCCGAACTGGCAAACCTCTTGTACATTTCAATTTTATTACATTTACTGCAGCTCCTGTGTCTGCGAGGAGCGTATGAGATCGTCTTCCGGTTGCACCGTCCATTCTGATTGTAAAGACTGCTCCGGGATTTGTTGCTCTACTTGACATTGAGTATATTTTAATTGATTCGGTGGTATATTTGGGATTTTCCTTGATGGAAAATTTCGATTTGTTTGTCTGTTAGGGCAATTTCTAATAAAATGATCCACACTACCGCATCCATGACATGTAAATCGATTTTTTGTATCTGATGTATTATTTTGTATATGTGGCTTACTAGTCCATGATGTCATATGCTGCATATTTCTCTGTCTTACTATGGGTTTATTCTGTTCAAATACTGGTCTTCTATGAATAAATTTGGACGTTATTTCTTCTTTTTCTGTTTCCAATGCAGAATTCTGAGCTTCTCGTATCGTTTTTGGTTGACCTGCTTTAACAAACAACTTAATATTCGATTGTAAACCACGAATATATTGTACTAAACCTTGTTGTTCTTCATTTATTGGACTGATTTTCCGATGAGTCGTGTTAAAATTTGGATTATTATTAATTGCACGTTTTACATTGAGGTGGATTTCATTGAATCGTTTATTATATGTTATTACATTATCATTACCTTGATGGCATTGACTTCTCTCGAGTGTAGCAATATCAAATGATTTTGTCTCCCCAAAATTATTACGAAGTATACTATTTAAATCATCTATCGATCTAATATCATGCCCATCAATAGCTTTCCTTGCTTGTTTCACAATTTTCTTTGAAATAATTAATCGGATAAATTTATTGTGCAAATCTTCTGAAATTTCATCAATTACTGTTTTTATTTCGAAAATGAACGTTTCTACTGAAATATTATTCCCTTCAAATTCCGTGATGAAATCAAGGTGAGCTTTCAAATTATTCATTTCATTTATTATTGTACTATTTGATGTTCTTTCGGATATGTCATCGTTATTCTCATCATTATGTTCGCTTCTCTCGGCTACCGGAATTCTAGTATTATTGAGTTCATGTACGCTTGCATTTAAAACTTCTATTTGTTGTTGTAAAGTCATAAGTGTCTCCGCAAAATTTTCCATTTTTTAAATTTTATTATTAATCTTTGATTTTTCAAAATTGTCTTCGCTACTTTCGATCGATTCACCGGAAGTGGAGTCGTCTGATTTTATCATATTTTTCACTTCCCTATATTTCGTGAATGTATTTTTTATCATATGAAAATTTGTTTAATAATGACTTACAGTATTATAGTGAATTTCATCTTTTCTGTCATTGATCCTGGTTTTCAATATCCTTTACCGCTGCCACCAATTTGTTATGCCGTAGGTATACTCAAGAAATTCTCCTGCTTCTTTTTAATATTAATTAATATATTTTCACTTTATTTATCACTTTTAACTTATTCACTAATACAATGAAGTAAATATTATTTCATATGGTTGTATTCAACTCCACTGATCGAAGACGACTGACTAACAAGTAATTCATATTATATAAAGTAGTGCTATTCTTCTACTATTACACTTTCTGCAACTGCTCTCTAATGAGTAACGCGTCTGCTATCAACGTGAGATTCGCTGACCAAAGACGACTCTCACGGTTACTCTTTTCTGCAACGTCCTACAATTGTTATCAACGTGAGATTCGCTGACAGCAGATGACTTCCGCTCAATGTTGCTTATAAGAATAAAATGATATATGGAGACATAACAATATAAATTAATGTAATTTGCATTAGATGAAAATATAAATACTTATATAACGCTTTGAAGGGTAATATTTTGTGTTCTATTCAGTGAATTTTTATTCAATTAAAATTCAATAGTGACATACTATGATAAAAAAATCATGAGATGAATTATAAAAAGTAGGTATATCTGAATATTGTTGTTTACCGAAATTTGTGAGACTATACCTAAAGACTTATCCATCACGTGTATGCGAGGTATGGTCGTTTTATTTATAATATTGTAGAGAATATTTCAGTACTACATTTTCAGTACATAAACGTCCATAGTTCAGAGATATGACGCAAAATCTGAATAAAGCTATCTATTGCGAAATTTTTTCCCATGCATATATACATTGTGACGGAATCTCCCCTTCCGTCCTGGTTCGATGGGGAATCTGTAAATGAAACAGGTGGGGATGGCCGGCGAATGAGGAATCACAACAAACAAAATAACTCTCGAACAATGGGATTCCAATCAATTCGCGGAATTTATTTCACCAAGAAAATTTTATGACTACAAGAAATGAGTAATATCTTATGTACAAAAAAAATAATTGAAATCGAACGCTGAATAAAGAAAAATATATAATTCTGGAAAATAAAATAAAATAAAATAAAATATTGCATGAATGTATTCGAAAATTCAATTGAGTAAAAAAAAAGAAAATAATTATACGAAATATTAATTGTTCGCAAGAAAAAGAAAAAAAAAAGATTAATTGTCTCGAGGTAGCATTCGCTCAATGCACACTCGCACACACAGTGGAATTCTTTCACTCATACGCCTCAATTTAATTAATAAACCTGTGCCAATCGCACACAATGTTTCACAAAATGATCAATTAATAATTGATAATTGAGTAATGATTAATAATTTGCTTAATGCAATAATGACTTATTGATACAATTCATATCGTGGACGAATCACGGTTAGATCACCCGTGAGGCCGCCAATCCAAACATTCCTCTACATACCATCGCAATCATACAATGTCGTTACTAAATAAATTGGTCAAAGTGTATCCGATTCGCGACTCACTGCAATGGTCAATCCTTCTGACGACACCCTCAGCCTCGATAGACCCACCCGGTGGCACAATCTTACACTTTTATATCACACTGAATAAATGCTCGCGACAACTCGCAAAAACTTCAATTTACTTTCTGGGAAATTGGTACAAAGTTTCACAATATATGATGCTGTACGCACTGCTTGCTAGTCTATCCAGGAGTGAGGTATTTCACCCTCATCCCGCAAGTCGCATGTGCCCTGACGCATATTATACGAACAATGGTAGGACGATATTCCATCGACCAATCACCGCATTCAACATTATTCTAATGATTCAAATTTCATTCAATCCTATTCAACTCATTCAATCGTTACAATACAATCTTTTCAGAATAATTTACTACACTTATTACACACCATACTGTAACATTGTTATTTCATTCACACATTCATCATACACATTACAATGAATTTCATTTTATTTATATTATTTTATTTGAAGTCATTTTCGCATCGATGAATCTAAATCCATGTAGTGGTGCCATCTTGTCCGCAACTTGTGAGCCTTGCCGAATCCTTGTCAATTGGATATTGATTGATGGTGGGAAAATTAATTAATAAAATATTAATTGATTTTTGAACAATTCTAATCGACAAATGAACGAACTGGTCGTATTTTGGGTGACTTCTCATTGATTGTTCATGATAATTACACATAAAATCTTACACAGAAAAATGCCAGATTCATGCAATGAATCAATCTATATAATTCAATTCCAGATCTTCTCTATCAACAATTTCATTCCAGATACGTCGATAATGTACTTACAAAGTGTTGAATATAATTTCGACGATGTTGTTAGAATTTATTATGACACAACACTTAATTAATAATGTTTCAAGAGTCAATTCTCTCTATAAGAAAAATGTATTCATTCACTTTATTTCATTACACGCACGAATATTCAATCGCCTCGTTGATTTTCCGATACGGGACTTGTACGAACGAGTCGTCCAAAAATTGATGCGTACAAATAACTGTGATGCGTCTTTGATATACTTTTTAGATGTGAAGTGTCGTAATAATTCTTCTCTGAGCAATGTTTTGTAATTTTCTATGAAAAGTCTCGTGGAAACTTTTGGGTGAGAAGTGTCGTAATCGTTTCTTTTCTGAGAATTGTTCGAGGAGTGTCGCACAAAAGGCAAGGGGCCGTACTCACAGATGCATTTCTGCAACGGCTTTTCCTCCCACTCGGTCCATTATGCGACATTAACCTTGAGTGGTTGGCCCAAGACGTTCTTTGTCTTGACAAATGACCAGTCACTGCCTTCAAAGGGGTCCAACGGACAAGACCCCTTCTATTTCCCGGGGAGAACAACGACACGCTCTTTTTTTGTTTACATCGACCGGCGACACGTGCCTGCAATCTCCCTACCACGGCATCCACTCGGTGCATCGAAAATTCCATCGATGCTTGAGTGTCGGTTGACGATGGGCTTGCCTATGCGTCGTAGATTGCCAAAACATGTGCACAACATCTGTGATGATGCGTCATTACACAATATAATAAGAAATACATTAATATAATCATATATTCGATTCATATGAATAACATTCATTACTTAAAAATATACATTTTGTTTATATACTTGTTGTCTAGTTTGAGATTGACAATTGTGACAAGCGTCACTACAAAAACTATTAGGAAAGCAGGTAGCAGAAAGAAGGGTCTCGGGACACGTGACTTGCAGGCAAGGGCCACTCACGTTGGCCGATAGGGAGGGGATAAGAAAGAAAAGAAAGGAATAAAGAAAAAGACGGGGGATACAACTTTTTTGCACATGTTCCTTGCATGCCCGGGTAAAAGAGATGCTGGAAACAACGCAATAGATTTAGTTTAGCTAAAAAGGACGAGATGGCTCGCGTCACGGCCTCTCTCGCGTACAGGCAGGCGCGGTCGCGGGCATAAAAACCCATCGACGACTCGTGTCAAATCGTCTTCGGGATATCTCACTTGTTTAGACTGAGTATCCGTCATACACAAAGCTTTGATTATTATTATTTTGTGTGACTACTTGCAAGGGGAAGTACTGAGGCCTCTGAGGAGCATGAGCTGGACTCCAGTTAACTTCTGCAGATTGATCTGGGAAAGTGCTGTGGTTCCAAATCTGATCCACGCATAGCCTTTCTGAAAGAAGTAACGCCCGGTCTAGGCGTCACTATCTCCTGGTGTATTATAAATCTGTATTTTGTGTTCTCATTACAGCAATTCAGTGGGATTGGCACACCCCTAACGTACCTAGGGCCCAATAATAGCTTCGGCTAGCCATAAAAGTCTAAGGTAGCCACCCCGTGTGGTTGGTGTACCTCTTGTAGATCCATAATTGCCGGATACGGCAGAATCTGAATTCATGTTTGTCATTGTCATATTTTGCGAATAAACAATACCGCTGGTTTTGGCTAAAGGGTCAATAAGTAATATCGCTGGTTTCGGCAAGTATTTGTTTATAATAACGCTGGCTTCGGCGAGATATTAAAGAATAGACACGCCTTCTAGTTTTGGGAACTCAAGTAACTCAGTGGCGTAAGAGAATAGTTTCATAGGGCATTATAGTACCCTGATACCAACACGGGGATATAACTGGCTAAATTTCGCGCTCACGCGGACACCTTAGACACTTCCCTGCAACTGACACTTGTGATGATTACACCAAAGGGTTGAATAACAGTTCAACCCATCTGAATGAGCGAGTTGTTGCACCCGAATAGATCAATTTAATTAAGAGTACGCCGGATAAAAACTCATAAGGATTTCGCTACTCTCATGCTTCGCAAGGGAAATAAAGAGTAAACGTGTTGTTTGACGAATCTTGGCACCTGAGCTCAATGCAATACTAATTTAACACGTTACACAATATTTTCTTGAAAATAGAATCTTCGTCTTCAAGAGTTAAGTACGATTTATGGAATATAGCCGCATACCTGAAACTGTCCCTTATAATCTCAGCTGCACCTGTCGTAGCAACGTTGCAATATTCAAATTCCAATCTATTCGTGAAATATGTAGTTATGATATCAATGAAAATAAGATAGTCACTTTAAAATGTTCTATAAAAAAAATAATATACAATGTCTATCAAATCAGTACAATTGATATTAGTATACAATAAAATATGAATAATAATTACGACTCCACAGAATTTGTTCCACTAACCGGGACATTATAATTATTTGTCGATAATTTGATATCTCTATTTGTTTGCTCCTATATTTCTTTTGATCATAATGATATAAAAATGTTGCTATGGATATTTGCATTCGAACAAAAGAAATAGCTGTGAAGCGGAAAAAGTACCAAGTATCGGCACATTATGATTCTCTCACAATTGAAAACAATATTATATCATTTAGTACGGGAATAATTTTAATCATATTTTTTGTTTGCAAGTACATTGGAGACATTTATATCACATAAACTATTACGATAGTAGAGTTTAAAGCACTGACATGTAGTTACTTCATTTTACAAGTGAAGATGTTAATATTTCTTGATGTAAATATCTGTATTGGAATCATCGATCTCAATGAGTTCAAATAGACTATAATATATGGATGTCTGTTATCATGACACGAAATAAAATTCACAAATAATTTAAATTCGTAATATTATCAAAAATCAATGAATGATTTCATAATTCCATATCTTGTTATTGATGAAACAAATATTAGAAAAAAAAGTTCACGAGATCTGTAATTGAGTACGAAAATAAACTTTTTTCATTTCGTTCATTTAAAAATCAATGATTTAGTTATAGAAAGGATCAGAAAGTATAATTTCAATTTGAATAAGGCAGTAGGTACATCTTTAAAAGTATCGTTTTTATTCTAAACGAAATGGAAAATATTGTAAGACAGAGAGCGGTCCCTGTCATATTTTACTTTTTCATGAAGAAAAATGCGATTTCACATTAAAAAATCTGGAAATTTATACGAGGGCGCCACAGTATACAAAAACTTTTCACAAACTTCAGAATTCATTTCCATGCAAAGTCCTGCTTCCAATTCCCTTCCATTTTTATTTTTCTGTACATTGGTGATAGCAGCGACCGTAGTGGTGTGTTTTGGAACTATTCCACTTGATACAATTCTTGTTTGCTTTTAAGCGACCTTCTCGTACAAGTTGAAGCTCCTGTCTCTAGTCTCCATGGTTGTGAGTGAGGAAGGCAGTTAGCCTCAGTATCGCCAACTGTCTCACTCTTGCTTGATGACGTAGTTTCCACACTGTGACGCGCTAAGCGGCCATTTTATGTGCAGCCTCGTGTGTGCCGCACGTGGAATGTGGCCTCAAACTATTTTAACAGTACGTGGCCAACCAGAATCACTATTAAATTTATCGAAATTGCTACAATAATTACTTGGGAATAATTACGATAATTTAATGACGCCTCCCGCGGTCTTCTTGATCAATTATTCACTCGATAGGCGCATCGATAAATTCATCAATATGCGCCCTCATACTTTGTTCCCATAGATGGCATTGCATGAGTCTCCGGAGGCGTCCTCGAACGCATCGTATGTATGTATTGATGTATGTATTTATGTATTGTTTGAGATTGCGACATGCAATTGGTACAATTTCAAACTTAACTGAAATCTCAGTGGCGCACTCGGTCGTTCGTGTTGGGGAACGCCCAACGAACAACCACTATCTCCATTGCCTCTGCACTGGAAGCATCTCTGAATTTCTCCATTTAACAAAACCGCGTTCCTCAACTGTATCGTCTTATTGAAGCCCCACTTCAATCAACCTCAATTATTGTGTCTGCTCTAGTTCAATCATTTCCTTTTTGTATTCTTCAAACAAACATATTTTTCATTACAAGTAAATTTCCAGCCGACGGCAAGTGGCTTTACGACCCACGTGCAATCGCACGTCCGTGAACTTGTAATAAACTGTGGAGTTAGTTGAGTGAAATGTCAATAAATATCATCTATTTTGAATAATCGTCATCGTTGCAAATTTGTTTACACCAAACATTGTCTCCTCCACCAAATTCCTAACATCGAAATCCGGCAACAAATTTTTCACGTTGCATTCCGCAACATTAATGGTCTTTCGAGCCGGATGATTTGGTGAAATCAGTGTGAAAACAAAGTGAAATAGTGAGCTGAAAGAATATATAAAAGGATGTGTGCTGTGATTGCCGAAAATTCAATCTGAAAAACATTAAATTTCATTGCTTTCTTCTGTAACATCGTGCATTCCCGTGTGAGTATCCTAGAAACTTCTGGAAAATTCCATTCAACGGTCATACAGCCGTTGTGCTGGTGCGTGTGCGCGGTGTCCCCTCTGCCAGAGTGAGTGCTCCCCTTCGCGCGGCGTCCCTACCTCTCGACGCTCGAGCGGTCAAGCGGTCGAGCCGCCGATTGCCAGCTCGCTAGTGCGGTACGCTAAACGGGGATTAGCTGTAGCGACAACGGTCATACACCTACGGGAAACTTTCGGGCGTATATATAGATATACAAACTGTGCAATTCAACCGGTGTTCTCGCTGCAATCTCATTTCGTGAATTATTACAAATTGACTCAAAGTGAAAGTGTTTCCCAATTCAATCATTAAATATAAAGTGACTCCCCAGTGAATTGTCAGTGAATTATCTGGGCCGAATTTGTAACAATCTGTGCAATTTGTGACACTTCAATATTCATGTGCAATTGTGACACTTCAAACAATTCATCTGGTGCGATTATTGACACTTCCATTCAACATTTTTGTTTCAATACTTTGCTTCCTCGTGTGTGATTCTCCCCTTGTTCTTCTTATTTTTTGGCAACATCATTTTCATTTGCTTTCAGTTTGAAAAAAATTTGAATTGGTGAAATTGTGATCAAGTGCACAGACGCAGTGTAACAATTCTTCGAGTTCAATTTCAAGTGTAGTGCTCAGTGACACTTTATAAACAAGTCAACAGTAGAAACCTTGTGAAGTCATCAACATTGATTAACATTGAATTAATTATCAATCAACAATAAATCAATTAACTTGACAATTCTTTGAACATCTTTTTTGAATAAATTTCGCGAATTGTTGGTCTTGAATTTGCCCTTTCAAGTCAATTGTGAACATTTTTGAACTACGTTTGAAGCATTCCGCGAACATTTCTGTGGATTGTTTTGTGAGTGGTTCGTTGCAGCAATCTTCAGAATGTCCAAATCAGGTCGGAGTTCGCCAGCCATATCAGATGATGGGAAGATGAGCCCAACTGCTCCTCCCACACTGGTGCTGCCTGGATCGCCAGCATGAGCAGAGACCACGCCTGTAGCCATGACCAGCGACGTGAGACGCTTGAAAGCGTCTTCTCCAACCTGCCTGCCATCCGAATTGACGTTGGGGGTGCAAACTCAGATGTCAAGGCTTGCTCGGATACAAAACATAGCAAGTGAGTTGAAACATCCTGAAATTAGTTCATCATCGGCAGCTCTTGAGCAACTCCTCAAGACTGTTGAAACCATTGTGGAAGCATTTGAGAAGGAGCACGTGTACTTTGAGATGACGTGGCCAAAGGAATATCTCAACCACGAATATTTTGCTGAAGACTTCTATCGGCAAATAGGTCTAGCGGTTGGCCATGCTAAAGTTCAGATCCTAATAGCTAAGGAAAAAATCACTCCAATGGCTTCATCCACTGGCACCTCACACACGGCCTTCTCATGTGAAACAAAACTGCCTGATCTGACGATACCCGACTTCAAGGGTGATGTCACTGAATGGCCAGCCTTCAAAGAATTGTTCAGTATGGCAATCCTCAATAATAACGAATTGTCCGACATTCAAAAATTGCAATATTTGCGCAGCTACCTAAAGGGGTCGGCATTACAACTGATTTCATCTCTTCCTCTCATATCATCATCACTCACTGCATCATGGGATCTCCTCACAGCACGATTCGAACACAAAATAGTCCTGGTCCAAGCTCATCTGGACAGAATAATCAACATCAATCCTGTCAACTCACCATCGCCTGAACTTCTGAGGCAGATGGTTGACACAATTAATGAATCACATCAAGCACTGATAACATTGGACGTTGCTGAACAATTGGGAGACTGTCTCCTCACTACGTTAACAATGAACAAATTGGATCGGTCAACACGACTGGCGTGGGAAACAAGCTTTGGGTCTTCAAGGTAATACCCCAAACTCAAGGACTTGCTGAAGTTCATTGAAAACAGGGCTGTGGCATTTAAAAATGCGAAATCTGGATCCGCAACGACTGGCAGCGCACGAACAAGTAGCTCATCCACATTTTGGCCATCCGTGAAAAAATCTAGTCTCACGGCTACTGCCACCTCATCACTAAGGGTTGGAAGCACTCCAAAACAAACGGAGAAGTGTGCTTTTATGCTTTAACTGCCTGGGACGACACTCATCAAAAGATTGTCGTACCACTCATTGTTGCAAGACATGTGACGTGAGAAACCACACTCTACTTCACGGCTCAAAATATATGGAGAATCTGCCACCGCGTACCAATGACTCCTCGAATGCAGAGCCCTCCACTTCAACTGCCTCCACATGAACATCAGCTCAATGAGAACTCTGACTAGTTGTTGAAAGAGAACTCTGACTAGTGGTTGAAACTGTTGGCAACTCCAGTATCACCTCATCATCTGACAATTCATGACAACTCTGCTAGCTACTGCAACTGCTAGTGTGCCGACTCCTTCTATTGATCTCACTGTACGGTTACTGGTATCGATCCTCTAGCCAAATGGCATTTGCCTCATCCTGACCTGCTAGAAAAAGCATCACTTGACGAATCAACCTGCAAGTAAGCAAATTTCAACAACTACAACTCAAATTATCTCGGAACAAGCTGGAAATCTCAACCCAACACTTTCACATTCATCATTAAGCTGCCTCCAATTGTGAAGATCTCCAAACAAACTGCTCAATTAGAACTGCCAACAAATCCGACCCATTGGGGTCTATCTCGCCAGTTGTTATTGAAACGAAATTTCTATTACAGAAACTCTGATTACTCAAACTCAACTGGGATGCTCAATTGCCGTCTCGACTGTCTGAACACTGGCTCTCAATCAGAGAAGAATTGGAAAACTTGGCCAAGATAACTGTTCCACGTTGGCTCAACACCTGGAGTTCATCAAAAATCGAGCTACACGGCTTCTCTGTTGCATCGCTACATGCGATGGCTGCTGTTGTCTATTCCACTGTCTCAATTGAGTCCACAGGCTGCCTTAATCGCTCGTTTGCTCGAAAACAAAGGCATCGCCTCTCGAAAAAGCTGACCATTACGCATCTGAAACTGACTTCATCATTGCTGCTGACAAAATTGGTGGCTTGTGTCCAGAAATTGATCTCCCCCATGTCGCATGAATCTGTGTACTAACTCAACTGCAACTCTGTCATGGATAGGACACACTCATCTGGTTGGAAAGAATAAGTGGAAGACAGAGTATCTCACCTAAAAGAACTTCTATCAACTGTTGTTTGGCGAAAATTGACCTGACACCTCAAACCCTTCCTATTGGGCCTCTCAAGACATGTCTCTTGTTCAATTGAAACTTAATCGAGGTGGTGATCTGAACCACGTCCAGGTCTACACAACAATGATCCACACTGGTCAACTTAACCATCTTCAACGGACTTCTAATGTGAACCTGAAGCGTCCAGGAAGCTCACTGTTGGTTACCTCTATCACACATAAGTATCATTGGAATTTGATTGATCTCATCAACTCATTGTATAAACTGTTTCACCTCATTGCAATTTGTTTCAGAATGCTCAATCGATTGAAATTACAACCTGGCTCAAACCTGTAATTAATGTGAATCTGGCCAACATAAAACAAGGCCAAACGTTTTGAATTGATGCAACACAACAATTACGATTGCCTCTAAGCTGAGATTGCGCTATCAAGATCATCAAGAATAACCAAATCACTTCTTTGCTGAACAGCTGCTTTCCTCAATGGAAGTAGAATTATCAGAGTCTGGGGTTGGCTCAATTACCCTGCTTCATCTGAAAAATTTAAACATCCCGCCATGTCACCACACGAGAATCACGAGTGAACTCCTTTATTATTGCGAACATTCATGAAAAAACGCCACATAAAGGTTCTCAATCGACTCTGGACTGTGCAAGGTACTTGCATTGGAAAACAGGTGACCATATAACTGCAAACTGTCAAACATGCAAAGCTGTGTTGTGTGGGCTCGACAGAGGGGGATCCGTGCCCATCAACTGATAGACTAACTACCCCTCTCTCGAGTGTCATTCTCACGCTCAACTGTAATCATTGGAGTGGACTACGCTTGTCCAATGACAATCAAACCAAAGACGCTGTGCCATGTTGATTTAATGTTCAACTGAAGATGCAAGTTTGACCACTCAACTGGCCACTCAAGGAATTGAAAGCACTTCTATCTACCTGCATCACCACGCATGAGTGGGAAAAGGGAAAAGGCTGTAAGATCTGTAAAAATTCACCTGAGCCGCACGGTGGGAGACACACTCCTGACGTTCGAAAAATTGAGCCCTGCTGTTGCAGATGAAACTGAGGTCTCTACATTGACCCTGCACATCGTCTCAAGAGCAGCAGAATCAATGCAATACTTGAGCCTGTACTAAAAGGTCGATCCATCGAAACGTTGTCACACTGGCAATTAATTCAAGAAACAAAATGTAAGAACTCTAGAAAAATTGGTCAATGCACGACTGACCCTATCGTCAATCGATATTAAAACGCAATCACCCATGTCATGACGGGCACCGGTAAATCAATGAAGATCCTCACTGAAGAAGGATTGCCTTCCAGCTAGTGACTTTACGACCCACGGGCAATCGCACGTTCGTGAACTTATAATAAACTGTGAAGTCAGTCAAGTGAAATGTCAATGAATATCATCTATTTTGATTAATTGTCATCTTTTCAAATTTGTTCACACCAAACATTGTCTCCTCCACCAAATTCCTAACATCGAAATCCGGCAACAAATTTTTCACGTTGCATTCCGCAACATGTCTGTATTCATGTAGGTATTCATGTATGTATACATATATATATATCGTGATAATGCATCATCACAGATGTTGTGCACATGTTTGGGCAATCTACGACGCATAGGCAAGCCCATTGTCAACCGATACTCGAGCATCGATGGAATTTCCCGTCCACCGAGTGAATGTCGTGGTGGGGAGATTGCAGGCACGCGTCGACGGTCGATGTAAACATCCATAGAGCGTGTCGTGCTTCTCACCGGAAAATGGAGAGGGTTTTGTCTGTTGGACCCCTTTGAAGGTAGTGATTGGTCATTTGTCAAGACAAAGAACGTCTTGGGCCAATCACTCAAGGTTAATGTCTCACGATGGACCAAGTAGGAGGAAGAGCCGTTGCAGAAATGCATCTATAAGTACGGCCCCTTGCCCTTTGTGCGACATTTCTCATAGAAAATCAGTGTACACTTCTTAAGGAAAAATCATTACGACTTCTCATAGAAAATTGCTACGACTTCTAATTATAATCCATTACGACACTTCTCATGGAAAAGATGTACGAAAAGTACATCAAAGACGCATCACCGCTATTGTACGTATCAATTTTTAAACGACTTGTTCGTACAAGTCCAGTACCGGAAAATCAACGAGGCGATTGAATATTTGTGCGTGTAATAAAATAAAGTACAACCAACCTTATTAACTTCCATCAAACATTAGATAACTACGGACATATGTTCTGCATATATTTACTAACTCTCTCTTATGACGATCTGGCTGACTGAACGATGATGACCCTCAGCAACGATGTTCCCAGCAGCAGAACAATTTCACACAATAAGTTACTTAATAGCACTTCTTCACCTTGTAGTATTTCACAGTTATTCAATTCTCACTTTGTTAATTGTTCTCAACAGTTTATAATTGTTTTCAATAGTTCTATAAGTTATTTTATCGCTTTTTCGTTTATTCACTTTATTTAATGCTTTTCTTTATTCTTATCAATTCTATTAATTCAATACACGTCGTTGCACCTAGACGATCCGTGGGCTAATCTTTGCATAATGGCCGGTCTAGCCATGTTGTGCTAGCCGGCCCCACGCGGTGATCGACCACGCCTCCCGCGGTCTTCTTCACCAATTAATCAATTAAAATTGTACATCGATAAATTTATCGATTATACTGCACAAGGCAGTTGCCCTAGATGGCACTGCCTGTACCTCCGGAGACGTTACCCGAGTGTATCGTCACAATATATATATATATATATAAAAGCGATTTACCACTCACTGACTCATGTCCGAACTAGCGAAACTACAGTTCTTATTGACTTGAAATCTGGCATGGAGATTGCTCATATAATGTAGACACTTACTGAGAACGGATTTTGTGAAATTCTTACAGGAAAATTTTTTTTTTCGAAAATTCGTTATGACCGGAAAAGAGATGGTAACGGTTGCTATGTTGATGTATGATCGTGTCTTCTTTGCCATGCTAATGGTTGTCCTTGGCAACGAATGTTATGGTGATGGTATCTTTGGCAACGATTGTCATGGCGATGGTTGTTATTGATCCCGTCAATATGATGATTTCTGTTCTCGGCAATCGTCACTGTTTCGATGAATGTTTTTTGAAACTGAACTTATTATTTTTGCATTTTATAATACGCAGTTGATTATCCTATAGGTGAGTGAAAATAGAAACACAGAAAAACCATTAAATTCGCAACAATCAAAAGAATTGAAACGTAGAGATCCCTTTCGCTCAATGTGGTGTTTTAATTTTAATATATGAAGACATACTCATCTCAGAGACGATAACAAGAACCGACAAACTGGCGATCCAAAATAATTGAAAACAGGGTTTTTGAATCGAAATAAAAAGACTCATGATATACCAGCTAATACCTGTCCACTTCGCTATACGTGAGATGAAATCGATTCATGAACTGTTGTTTTCATATTGGTAGGCGAATTTCGAGTAGAAAAGTATGATAATTTATCACTTCTAGTGAGGATGAAATCAGTCAGTAGGTGGAAGAATCTGTCAAAACACAGATTTCCACATTACTCATGCAGTACTGTGTAATGGGAAACGTTCCCGTCATTTTACATGGCAGGTCTCTGTATTTCCTGTTCATGTATATTTATTCAGGATAATCGTATAATATTGAATTCCATTTTTTTTTTCATTTATGACCTTTATGATTCATTATGACATTATGAAATAAACAAAAAAAAGCATACTGACAGAATTTTGCATTTATTCATTACATATGATTTATGTAATTTCAATAATACAAATCAATCATAGAGTTAACGTGAATTTTCACAATCATATCTCTAACAAAATGTGAAAATTGAATAAATAATTACCATTGATAATTATTCTATCAAGATTATGGTGAAAATTGTTTTTAATGTTCAACGAATAAAAATGAAATAAATTTACTCTTTTTGAGAAAGAATAATATCAATCCCATTTATCTGTTAATGAGAATCGTTATGATGGAAAAATGCAGATTATACATTTTTATCATACTATATGATAATGTATGGTTATTATAATTATTCAAAATAAAATAAAAACGATCCGAACTAATCCAATCGGAATGCTGAATGAAATCAAACATTATAACATTCCTATATTATTGAACAATATGTATTAATAAAAATACATGAACAAAATTTGGAGAGCCGTGGCTACATACGCACACAAGGGCAGTATACCTGGCGCACATCTGGATTTCAGTGTGCTTTATCCACAAATAAAAGAATAAATCCCGACCTATCCTCACTGTCTTCAATTATTTATGTTTACCCAAATATTAATTTACATGTATTTGACCGAGCTTGCATTGAATGATTTCATATCACATTATTAAATTATCGATAAATATATTCACTTATTGTAGTATCATTAGAAATAAAAAAATGAATAAATAGATTGAAGCAGTTGTGAACTAAGTGAATAGATAAAAAATTATCAAATTAAATTTCAAAAAACAATTCAATATTCACCATTCAAAGCTATTTTATCGATTGAAATCGATGATATACACTTTGAATAATGAATGAATTGAAAATAATAAAATATGATGGACGAAAGAAACTTTCAATAAATTTATATTTTGCATCAACAAAAAGAAAAATGTATTCAAACGTTGTTATAATGATAAAAGAGAAACATATCCAGATAATCACATCATCTAGTAATTGAAATGAATTATTATTGGCGATGACTTGAGTCTTTTTCACTTTCTCTCATTAAACTATACACACAATTGTCAATAATATAATCGACATCTTATTTCAATTTGAAAAATATTTATTAAGAATTATGTTTCAATTTATTTATTTACTCCTGATGAGCACCATTTTTTTATAGTTTCAATGATGGACCTGTTATTAATGAATAATATTAAATATTAAAACAGTTGCCAATTCGATTGGTCAACATATCGTGAAAAGTGTCTATTTATTCACATAATTCACGAAAAATCATGTAGGTTAAGAACATTTTCAAGAGAAAATTTAAGCTGAAATTCTATTTTGAAAAAGATCGTAGACCCATCTAGTGCTCAAAAATGACCGCAAGTCCCAGGGTAATATTGACCTCAAAGATATTTACCGAGGAATGCAATCGAATGGTATCCTCCCGCACAGGAATCTGTTTCACATCCATCTCCCCACCTGCAGCCGTGGCGCTAAAATAATGCATCCTGATTGACCGTACTTAATTTCGTCCTTTCTTATCGGAGTTAGTGAACAACTCCAAATTAATATCCCATTAAAATTATCATTATCCCCTTTCAAAACAAATTTGATCATGATGGATTCGGAATATATTTCTTACTGATGGAATATCAATTCTTTTCAAAATTATAAACATTCCTGGTGAAGATGCGTGTTCGTTTTCGTGATTGTCTTCTCTAATGTACGGTAATATATCAATAGCTAATAATATTAGGGAAAATATTGTCATTCACGTATCCAACAACAGACATCGTATCGAATGTTTTACTCAACAATTATCTGGAGCTCCTCACGATACCAAACATTTGTACTGTACAGAAATGTCGAAGCCTCATACATATAGATCTATTCGTGGAATCATGGTGGCTGGAGAGATATTTTCTTATTAGTTTGATGTGTATCAAGGTGGCTGCCTCATAGCTTCCGTTGGAGGAGCAATACTAGGAGTGAAAATATCACGTTTCACGTGTCATTCCAATAGTGTTCATTTAGACGTTTTAATCGATGATTAAATTATTAGATAATTGATTACCTAGGAAATCGTGGAAAATATTCCAATCTCAGTATCACAGCCTGAAATAAATGACATAGCCATAGTATCACAGCCTCAACATATTTCTGATGATGATTTGATGAGTTTAAATGAAACTATCACTACTATTGAAGGACCACCCTAATCATGAGAAAGAAAGAAAAAGAGAAAAAGATTCACAAACTCAGTCAAAAATAAACAATCCAGAAAATCTGCGTCACATTATGTTGGAATTTATCCTGAAGTCCATAGGATGACAAAAAAAAATTATAATAGGAATCATCCTGAAGTAAATAGAACGGCCGTACGTCATTATAGAGAAAATCATCCTGACGTCAATAAAGTGGCTACTATGAGATGAAATGCTAAGAGATTACAACTCAAATTATTGCCCTGAACAACGAAATATATGCTTGGTTATAATCATGAACCGCATATCGATTATATCTATCCTGTCATTGAGCCGGAATTGGTTAGCCAACTGCAGAATTAATTGCATGAGAGCAACAGATATATTGGAGATTTCGAGGCTGCTGTTGATTCAGTTCCTAAAGAGAAATAAGATTCCGCGGTTGAAATCAATGCAGATAAAAGACCGGCTCAAGCACACAAAGGTCGTAATGATGTTCCTCAAACGGAAAAATTAGCAGTTCTTATTGTCGGACAGGATTTCGAAAAACGAAATATCGTTGTCCATAGTAGAGACAACATATTGGTACGGACAAGTGAGACACATCGTGCCCATGACCCTCTACAGTAACCTCTGATGTTTTCCCATGGAGAAGATGGTTATCATATCAATATACCTGTACGTGATGCAAAGACTGAGGATCCTCTTGATAATACCGTCTCTGCTTCTGAATTTTATTGGTATGGAATAATGGAACGTGAGGCTCAACCATGCTATTTAGTGCTGTTTCGCAATCTTTTCAATCAATTTCTGGTGGATATGTATGCAAAAATAGAAACTGAAAGATTCAATTGGATTCGGAATAATCAAAAAAAGCTGAGAAGTGAGAAATATATTCATCTCAAAGATGCAATGACGCGAACCGACATTGAGTTTTCAGAAATTGGCAAAAGAGTTATGTTGCCCTCTTCTTCCACTGGAGAACCTCGCTATATGCATGAACAAACTCAAGATGCGATGAGGTATGTACGTTATTTTGAAAGGCCTGATTTGTTTATAACATTCACTTGCAATCCTAAATGGTCAGAAATACACGAGCTTTTGGGTCAAATTCAGAATTCTCGTGATAGACATGACATTATAGCGGGGGTGTTCCACTTGCAAGTTGTACACATAATCAATCCGCTAACAAGAGGTTGTATTTTTGGCAATACTCAGTGTTATGTGTATACTGTGAAATAGCAGAAGCGTGAACTTCCTCATGTTCTTATTTTGCTCTGGGTGCAGCAAAAAATCAGACCAGATTCTATTGATGAAATTATAATTATAAGGGCTGGATTACCCGACCCCGATCAGGATCCAGATCTTCATGAAATTATGAAACAATAATTATTTACAGTCCATGTGGACTTTTTAACCTCACATCATCTTGCATGTCGTCTGGTGTTTGTACAAAATATAATCTGGAACGTTTTCTGAAAGGAACCCAAGCGAAGATGGCTATCCTCAGTATCGTAGACGATCGGAATCAGATGGTGGAATGATAGTGAAAATCAATGGAATTTATATTGACAATAGTAGGGTGGTCCCATATAATCCAGTTCCGTCCCGTACTTTTGGAGCTCACATTGATGTCGAGTACTGCAATTCAGTTAAATCTATGAAATATAATATCTGTCAGTACGTAAATAAGTTATCCGATCAGGCAGCATTCACCGTTGAAGCTCTAGATGAGATTTCTAGATATGAAGCAGGACGATACATAAGTAGTTCCGAAGCATTTTCGCTTATTCTTTGTTTTCTGATGCATGAGAGGTTTTCGCCTGTTGTTCATCTTGCTGTTCATCTTGAGAATGTCCAAAGAGTTCATTTCACGGAAGAGAATGTTATTAACAGGATTAATAATCTTTTGAAAACGACACTCATGGGTTTTTTCGAATTGTGTCAAGTACATAAGTTCGCAAAAACTCTTTTATATTGTGAAGTTCCAGCATTTTATATATGAGGGAACAACCAATTCCATAGGAAAAAAAAGGAGAAATCGGGCCAGGTTATTCAGGAATGAAGAAAAAGTGCACAGGTTGGGTGTAGTATATACCGTTCATCCTGGTAACACTGGGTGCTACTATTTGCGCCTTCTCTCACATGAAATTTGAGGCCCCACATTATTTTATATTCTGAAAACTGTATCAGGAGTAGTGCAGCCAACGTTTCAGAAAGCTTTCAGAGCACTTGGTTTGCTGTAAGATGATGTTCACTGGGATCGTACTTTGGAAGAAGCCTCTATTTCTGATTCTGCTTACAAAATCAGAGAGTTATTTGCTGTTATGTCAGTTTTTTGTCAAGTTGGAAATCCGATAACGCTGTGGGAAAAATACCGTGGAAGTTTGGCAGAAGACATCAAAATACAAATGGAAAAAGACCGTGGAAGTGTCGAACTAGACCTGGACATTATTTATAAACAATGTCTCATTCTTCTTGGAGATATTGTTGTTTCAATGTCAGGTAAAACATTGGTACAATTTGGACTTCCAAAACCATCAAGAGAGCAAAGTTCCATAATCAATAACCGTCAGCACCTAAGTGAATAAGCCTACGATGTAGCTCAATTAATCGAAGTAGTGGCTGCAGATATTTCAAAATTAAATCGAGAACAAAAAGAAGCATATGATGAAATCTTGAACAGTGTTTTTTCTAATTCCGGACAGTTGTTCTTTCTCGATGCTCCTGGCGGTATTGGAAAAACATTCTTAATTGATTTGCCTCTTGCTAGAATTAGGGGTGGAGAAAATATCGCTATTGCTGTTGCTCCATCAGGTATTGCAGCTACTTTGATTAAAGGTGGGAAGGAGGTGGAAGGTTCACTCGGCTTTTAAACTGCCTCTCGATTCAAATCATTCAGAAAATGCAATTTGCAACATCTCCAAGCAAAGTAATGTTCACATATGTGCTTTGGGAAGCAAAAATCATCGTGTGGGACAAAGGTACTATGACTCACGAGAAAGATATTGAGACATTGAGTAGGACTATTCAAGATATTCTAGATTGTGATCGAGTTATGGGTGTAACGACTGTTTTTTCAGTTGGTGACTGTGAACAAACTTTGCCTGTTGTACCGTGAGGAATGCGTGCAGATGAAATTGAAGCGTGTTCGGAATCATCTATTTCATGGCCTCATGTGTAAGTTCTATCTTTGATAGTTAACATGCAGGTGTATCCTCGGAATGATTCAAGAGCGGAGGAGTCTTTCAAATCATTAATTGATATAGGCAATAGGGATATCCTGTAAGAAGAAGAAAGATCAAATATTCCGAGTAACCTTTGTGATGTTGTAGGCGATTCGGATACTTCGACTGATAAAATATATCCTAACCTTCAGCATGATGGAATACAGAGTATGCCATAGGTAAGAGAAAGAGCGATTGTCATTCCAACAAATGACTTAGCCAATAGCATCAATTCTCTTGTGCTCGAGAAGCTGCCAAATGAACATATGAAATATGGATCTGTGGATACAGTTATAGAAGTAGAGGATACTGTTCACTATCCTGTAGAGTTTCTTCATACACTCAAGGGGTTACATGGGTTTCCTCCGTAAAAAAAAGGCCTATTTTCAATAATTTTTTTTCAATATAAAAAATGAAATATTTAACTCAAACTTTTTATTGTCTCAAAGATATATATTCAATAACGAATTACTGAAATTTTTGTGGAAAAAAATTGAGAACTCTGTCATTGTGACGTCATTTCCGACGAGCCCTCGGAAAAAAGGTGCGTCCGCGTTGACAGCAGAACTCCTAGCAAGATTATCTGAAGTGAAAAAAAAAAAAAAATACGTGTTTTACTTGAGACTTTAAACTAGAACTTGGATGAAGGAAAAAAAAAATTAAAATTGGATTTTTGGTACAGGTTTTTACGAAAAAATAAAAAATTTGGCTAAAATTTCGCGGCTTTTTTTTTAAACACTAAACGTACCATGACCGGTCAAATGACCGGTTGTAAACTTTTTATTAGAAAATTCGCATAAAATGTTATCGCTTTTCCTCATTTGACTTCATGACTTTTTCTTTTAAATATACACAATTGATTTTACATCATTTGTTTATATTTTTATTTGTTGAATCTGATAAACACGTGTAACCTAGCCGTTATTCACCACGACAGGTCATTTGACCGGGAGCCTTTCATAAGAGCATTGCATTTGATTTTGTATTTGTATTGTAGTATTACTTGACTTTGTGGTACACTTCTGCAAAGACTGTTGCTGGGTAAGCTCTGTCGAAAATAGTTGTGGATTGAAATTGCAATAACGTGCTTAAAATTTCAAGTTGCAAATATCGTTTTAGTGGAAAGAAAGGTGAAAACAAACGAAACATTGTTGGTAGCTAGTTTATATTTTGCTTTTTAGAGCGTCCCTCCATTCCCGTTACATAAGTGTTACCGTATACCCAGAAAAATATCGAAACAATCGAGGCAGTCCAAGTACTTAGAAGAAATCAATAACATAGGCAAAGAGTTTTCGGGAATTGATGAGGATGGACTCTCTGAAAATGAAGATATACTATTTGGAAGTGATAACGATCTGCTAGACAGTGAGTCTGAGTCTGCAGATTCCGACGATGAGGAAGAAAATATTATGAATAAACGTGAAAGACGAAAAAGAATGCTCTCAAATTCTGAAGAAGAGAGTGAAAAAAATGATCAGCATATTTCAATTGATGGAACTGTTTGGGAAGAAATGCAAATAGGTGCTATACCTGGAAGAGCACCACTTCATAACATTTTCAAAGAAGAACCAGGTCCAACTGGATATGCAGAACGTAACATTATCAAGGGTAAGATGAAAACTGCATTTTCGTTGATTATTGACCACCACATTATGAAACATATAAGAATATGCACAATAGAAGAAGCAAATAAAGTTTTAGAAACTGAATGGAGTCTATCTCGAGCGAAATTAGATGCATTTGTGCAGTTTTATATGCACGAGGTGCATATGAAGCAAACAATTTGAAAGTTTCTTTTTTGTGGAATAGAACATGGGGCCCTAAATTCTTTTCAGAAACCATGAGCAGGAATTATTTTATAGAAATTCTAAGATTTATCCGTTTTGATAAAAAAAGTGTCCGTAGCCAACGCTTGAAAACAGATAAATTCGCCTTGATATCTGAGGTATGGAATAAATTCATTGAGAACAGTCAAAACTGTTATAAACCAGGGGCAAAAGTTACTGTGGACGGACAACTATTTCCGACGAAAGCAAGATGCAGATTTACGCAATATATGCCCAATAAGCCAGACAAATTTGGCATTAAATCCTGGTTAGTATCAGACGTCGACAGTAAATACATCATCAATGCACTTCCATATTTGGGAAAAGATGAAGATAGGCTCCCGTCAGTACCATTAGCCGAACATGTTGTACTGAAACTCATGGAACCATTTACGGGTTGTGGAAGATCTGTAACTACAGACAACTTTTTTACAAGCATATCTCTAGCTACAAAACTCCTAGCAAAAAGGACTACATTAGTTGGAACTATCCGCTCTAATGAAAGGGAATTGCCCACAATTGCGAAGCAGAAGAAAGATGATAAGAAAAGGTTTTCAACGAAAGTTTTCACGTCAGATAATTGTACTCTCACAATTTATAAAAGTAAGCCAAAGAAAAAAGTACTTTTACTCAGCTCCAAACATAGATCTGTGAAAATTGAAAAAAATGATGAAAGTTTACCTGAGACCATTTCATATTACAACCAAACTAAATTCGGTGTGGACATGGCCGATCAAATGGCGAGGAAATATAGTACAAAATCGAAGTCTCACAGATGGCCTATCCAAGTATTTTTTGATATCCTTGATTTAGCAGGCATAAATGCTTGGATATTGTATAAGGAAACGACAGGAGAAAATATATCTCGACAAGATTTTTTACTCTAGTTAGCAGTAGAACTTGCCGCTGATTATCGGGAAGCCAGAGAAAAACAGATAATAAAAATAACAAATACGGTAAGAAGATCGACTAATTTCACGACAGATTCCAATAAACGTAAAACATGTCAAATAAAGTATTGTAAAGACAATATAACCACAAAAATCTGTTCCAAATGTAAGAAATACGTTTGCGGAAAATGTACATCAGAACCTCTCTGCATCTGTGAAAAATGCGGAGCTGAATGAATGACTTATTATTAAGTTTTTGTTTTTTATAATGGTAGAAAAAATACATTTTTGTTTGATTATTTCCTCAAAGTTACTTTGTTTCATTTCCTTGCTAAAATCAATATTTCTTCATTCAATCAGGAAAAATGAAGTCCTTTTCTAAAAACAGGTCATTTGACCGGTTGCGGTACAAATAGGTATATATTAAGTCTCGGTACGTTTAGTGTTAAATAACTGTAATTGAAAAAAAAAGATTCTTCGTCCAAGTCCTTGTGAATTGTATCTTGGAGACCTATCTAAAATTTCATCAAGATCGGTTGAGTAGTTCTCGAGAAATCTTGACAACCGTCTTTGAAAACACAGTTTTGAGAAAAATGCGTTTAAAGTTTTGAGTGACAATGAAACAGGGTAAGAAAATGCAACTTCTTAAGACTGTATCTCCAAAACTATTACTCGGATCAACTTGAAAATTCAGAACAATATTACAGAGATGATGTAGAATTTAATAAGACAATAAAAAAAAAGTCGATTTTTTGAAACCGTGAAACCCATGTAACCCCTTAACCCATCAGGTATACCTCACATTCACTCCCTCAAGATTGGTACACCCATCATGTTGTTGCGAAATTTGAACCCTTCTAAAGTGTGTAATGGTACCAGACTCTAAGTCAAATCTTCGTAGGAAAATGTAATTGAAGCTACAATTTTCACCGGAAAATATATTGGAGGAAATGTATTTATTCCGAGAATACCCTTGATTCCATCAGACTATCATATCGAATTTAAACGGCTACAATTTCCGGTCAGAGTTTGCTTTTGCGATGACTATCGATAAAGCCCAAGGGCAGAGTTTGAAAATGTCTGGAGTGGATTTGAGAAGTGACTGTTTTCCCCATCGTCAATTCCATGTAGCATGCTCAAGAGTAAGTTCACCTGACAGTCTGGTTATTCTTCAACGAGAAAAACGAACAGAAAATGTTGTTTATAAAGAAATCATTAGTACATAATCATATTATTCCATTCATTTTTATGGCCATTAAATATTCATGGTAAATTATTTTATTTAATTTAATGTGTTTGTGATTTTTTTTTTTCGTGAGTCATTCATGTTTTAGGCCTACAGCAGACCTGCCATTTGAAATAATGGAAATGCATCCCACGATGAAGTACTTCATGGATAATGTGGGAATCTGTGTCACGATTGATTCTCCCACTTACTGACTTATCTCCTTATCACTATAACTGATAAATCATCATACCTATATATTTGGAATTCGCTTACCTATATTAAAACAATATTTCACGGTTTAGTTTTATCTAACGTGCAGTGAAGCGGACGGGTTTCAAATAGTGAATGTATGAATGCATATCAGTGATGCAGAGTTGGGTACGCCAGCAGCAAGCAGCAAGAGCGGTGGGGGTAACTCACACAGTCTCAAGCCACGTACGTGTGAACAGCACGCTTCGGCTAGCTTCGGACAGTGGAAAAGAGCGAACAGTATATTTCTTTCGCCTTTTTCCGAATTGAAACGAGGCTGGTCGACGTCGAACGATGTCGATGCCGGCTAGAGGGCTAAGATATTGTCGGTAAAATAATTTGAATATGCTTTTACCGACACAATTGTACGAATGATCGCCAAAAATATTTAAACTTTTCAGCATTTAATATAAAAAAGTAACTTTTTTCGTTCAGTTTAGATTAAAGTTTTTTGTCAATAAATTAATATACATATTTTTTTGTTTAGCGTGTAATTTATCTATAAATATTTGTGTTAAATATAGAACAATGATTGTTGGTAACATATGTAACTTTCATGCAGCAAATTTATTTTTATTAACATATCACAGATAAAACTTACGAAAATATTCGCACATATTCCCTGGCTACCTCCTATTCACGATCATATATATATATCTTTTTACCAGGTGTTAATTGTACATGACTATATTATAGCTATGGAGACGGGAATATATGTTTAATATGATGGAATACTATGAATTGAATTTGAAGTGGTACTTATTGAATTATTTTTGTCTAAATAATGAAAAAATAAAAAATAAAAAAATATATTTAATCGAATGTCTTAACATGAAATTATTCATATTTCATAAATAATTTCATAATATTCATATTTGATTGTTCATGAATCTGAAATGAATAAAATATATTATTTGTAGTATGATGAGGACAATTATTTTGGAGAACGGTTGTTAACAGTTTATAATTATTAATGATAGATTATAGATATATAAAAGAAATATATACAAATATATCAATAGATAAAATGTCATTACTATTTATTAAATACATATTTATTTACATGCATCATTCTCTCTATTTCCTATTACTGTTTCCGAATAAGACGACTACATTATGACGTAGCTTGAACACATGGGCCGGGTGTCATTAACTAATTGCCTGGTATACCTGAAACGTATATTTTTTCTTACAATATTCATTTATGTTTTAAAAACTCATGCCCAGTGGAAAATATTATATGATATTTTGCTCTACTGAATAGAAAAACATCACTTACTCACAGATTTTATATTATTATCAAAATCATATAATTCCTAATAATTATTTCATGATCACGAAAAAAAAAAAAAAAAAAAAAATCAAGAAATCAATGTTTCAGATTTTTATTCATCATTTTTTTGTTTTAAATCAAAATTAAAATATTTTCGTAAATCCACAGATATGCAATCATTATGCTCATACATATTATTCTTCAAATATAAATCAAAGCCACCGGAAAATGATAATAATAATAACTCACTGCACCATCGAGAACCAAATGTGAACCATACTTTAATCTAGTATATACGAATACACAATATTCATGCAAGTATGCACACATACAAGTAAGAAACAAATTTTATTCATATCTCTCTCTCTCTCTCTCTCTTTCTCTTCTTTCCTTGCTGTATTTATATATATATCTTTCTTTTTCTTTCTCATTGCTGTTTGTGCTCGAAACTTGTACTATCATAAAATGAGCGTTCAGAACCTTTTACCAATTGCACCGTATACCTGGATCTCACAAATTTTTCGACAATATTTATTCGCAATCAGAGAATATGAAATTTTATTCGATCATTCATATCTCTAAAAAAGATACAATTGATGAAATATTAATAGATGAATGAATAAATAAATAAATAAATAAATAAATTAATTAATTAATTAACTAATTAATTAAGCGTTAAGTAAACATATATAGAATTAATATTTATTTCTGTTATTAATATAAAAATGCGATTTATATATTATTATTTATGAAAATGCTTTATTCAAGGTTTGTGGCCGTGTGGTTAGGCGATGTAATTGTCATGCGAAAAGTCTGGGTTCGGTCCCAGATGTCATTTTTTTTTTCTTTCTCATATTATATATTAAAAAAATTTTCTTATATCACATTTTATCAAATCATTACTTGATACTCTACCAACCAAATATTCGTATATACATTCATATTTACAAATATGAAAAAAAAATTATTCATCATGAAAAAAAAAAAAAAATCAAGGAATCAATCTTCGAGATCTTTGTTCATCTTTTTTTAAATTTAAATAAAAATTTGAATATTTTCGCAAATGCTTAGATAATCAATCATTATATTTATATATATTATTTTTCCAATATAAATCATAGCAACCAGCAAATAATGATGAATATGCACTACGTCATTTAGAAACAATTGTGAATCATACATTTATATAGAATATACAAATGCAGAATATTCATACAAGTATGCACACATACAAGTAAGAAACAAATTTCATTCCTATCTCTCTCTCTCTTTCTCTTCTTTCCTTGCTGTATTTATATATATATCTTTCTTTTTCTTTCTCATTGCTGTTTGTGCTCGAAACTTGTACTATCATAAAATGAGCGTTCAGAACCTTTTACCAATTGCACCGTATACCTGGATCTCACAAATTTTTCGACAATATTTATTCACAATCAGAAAATATGAGATTTTGTTCGATCTTTCATGTGTATGAAAAAGATTCAATTGATGAAATATTAATAGATAGATAAATGAAGCATCAAGTATACGTATATTAATTATTTTTTTGTTGCTAATATGAGAATGCGACTTATATATTATTATTTAACATCACTAACCAATTATGTTTCGTAGTCATGTGGTTAAGCTGTATGATTACCATTCAGAGGATTTGGGTTACGATCCCACATAACAGTATTTTTTTTTTTTTTTAATTAATTTGAAATCAATTTTTTTTTAAGTTACACTGCTGAAAATATTACCATCTTGAATAATACTTTCAAATGATAACAATTCAACAGAGTGTAACATCAATAAAAATTCTCCATCATAAGCCATTCATCTTCTTCTTCTTCTTCTCTTTGATTAATAATAATAATAATAATAATAATAATAATAATAATAAAAGTGAAAGTGGAATATGCACTTACGATTGTTTCTTCTTTTTTTTTTCATTTATAATTACCAATGAATAATGATTATATAGTAACAAAATAATAAAATGTAATAGTAATAATAGTGATAAGATGTAAAATGTGAAATCATATTTGACGCACTTTATTTGAATTAACGCGGGGAACGGCTGGCACAGAAAATGCTGGCGCGCTATAGATATAGTAACGCGTATATAAGCGTGAGCCTACAAAATATGTTTCAATCAACAATAAAACAAGATAAAATAATTGTTACATGTATATATATGTACAGTACTTTGATAACAATATCTTCATAATAATGAACTGTGATTAATGATTATGAATTTTCACTATTATAAATGACTACCAAAAATATATTAAACATTTTTACCCCAATGAATTCAAGAATTGAGATAATTTAAATATTGTTTCAAAATATTATATTCAATGATTTATGAGTCAATATTCAACTATTTATGATTTATGTTTTTTTTCTTGTACTTTATTTATTTTATAACAAATTTTTCCATTTATAATTTATATATATTTTAATTTATTAATTCATGTGTAAATACAAATAATATAACAAAATTAAATAGTAGACATTATTTTAATTGTATAATGAACAAATTCCTCTTATAGTTGAAAAATCAAACAAAAAAATATAATTTAGGTTTTCACAAATTATTTTTATGATTTGAAAAAAAAAAATTTTTTTTATTCATATAATTAAATATAAAAAATATAAATTATACATAATTATCTTTAAAAATATTATATTTGTATTTATAATTATATATCCTGTATGTTTCATAATTTTTATTAATAAAATGATAAATTCATATATATATATGAGAATAAGAGGAATATAGATGATGGACAAAAATTCCCGAGTAAAAATTTTTCGTCTTTCCGCACGCCCAAAACGCGCCCGATACGCGCCCAAAATTGTTTACTTAACGCGCCCAAAACGCGCCCAAACCAGGCACCGTTGCAGGACACTCACGCCCAAATTTGTTTACTTAACGCGCCCAAAACGCGCCCGATGCGCGCCCAAAGCACGCCCGAAAATGTGAATTCGGGCGTGCTTTGGGCGCGCTTTGGGCGCGTTTTGGGCGTGCGGACTGACGAAAAATTTTTACTCGGGATTGTTTATTTAACGCGCCCAAAACGCGCCCAAAGCGCGCCCAAAGCACGCCTGAATTCACATTTTCGGGCGTGCTTTGGGCGCGCATCGGGCGCGTGTTGGGCGTGCGGAAAGACGAAAAATTTTTACTCGAGTCGGCTTCATATTTCTAACCTTATAAAGTAAATGAGCAAAATTTGAAAAAAAAAAACGTTTGTACACACTTAGTTATGGATTGTAAGTGTGTAATTTTGTCGCGTAATTGATTGCTAATAATTTTGCATCGGATTATTTAAATCAATAGTAAAGGGTTATATATATTATGTTGCAAACCTGAAAGATAATTGAAAATTAAATATTAAACATTAAGCATAAGTCTGAAAAAATAGAATATTCGATGGGGAGACTCGAACCTGGAATCCTTGGACAGCATAATTTGTAGACTGGCACGCTACCCAATACGCCACTCAGCTATTTACAAATAAAATCGTAAAAAGTAAACTGTAATTCACTAAGGCATATCATGTACACTTATTTACATTTACACTTACACTTACACTTACACTTACACACACACACACACACACACCTGCGCATAGATACGAATGCCAACACAATAATTAAAAAAAAAAATTTATTAAATAGTAAATATATGAATAAACAAATAACTAATAAATATTAAATATATTCAAAAAATTTGTGAAATAAAGATAAAATAAAATCAATAACGAATTGATTAATTAAAAATAAATGAATAAATATTAAATATTTTAAGCAAATTTATTAAATATTAAATGAATAAATAAATAAATAAACATTAAATATATTTAAAAAAATTTATAAAATAAAAATGAAATAAAAGAAATAGTAAATAAGTAAATTAAAAATAAATGCATAAATAATGAATATATTAAAAAAATTTATTAAATAAAAATTACACATAGTAAATATTAAATCAGGTATTTTACAAAGATGTATATTTATTTGAAGATCCATTGGAGGATTGATTCGGTTGATTAAGATATTGATAACTTTCCAAATTTTCATATTTATTATAATTGAAATGATCAAAACTCGCATCATGATAGTTATCATGATTGGGAATCGAACTATGAGATTGATTAAAGTTATAAAATAAATGTGGAGGATTTATAAAGGGTGGTGGATCTTGATATAAATTACTCGGTAACAATGATGATGATGCTTGAGGAGGTGGTGGTTCTTGATATAAATTACTCGGTAACAATGATGATGATGCTTGAAGAGGTGGTGGTTCTTGATATAAATTACTCGGTAACAATGATGATGATGGTTGAGGAGGTGGTGTTGCCGATCCTGTAATTGTTGGTTTTTTTGAAGATGATGATACAGAAGAGACATCATGCCCATCATCAGATATAACTGAAACTATTAAAATAAGAATTAGAAAAATACATATTCGGCACCTTGGCGATTAATTATATAATGCTTATAATACTCACTTTTCCTTTTTTTCGAATTTATAACATTATTTTCCCCACTTTTTTTTGTTTCTTTAATTTCATTTTTTTCCATTTCTTTTTCTTCACTGCTCTTTTTGATTTTTCCTCGTAATGATTGGATTTTGTGATTAATAATACTATTAAATTCTTTCATCGTTACTATCATGTTAAAATGGGTTTTCAAGTAGCCTGTAAAATATTAATTTATCAATTATAAAATATATTCACTTCCTGAAGTCAGGAATATATAAACCATTATATAAACAGTTACCTATAATAGCTGTTCGAACTTTTGGATTCTTTTCATTCAATTTTTCAGCCGATCCGCTATTAACTAATTTTTCTTCGCCTACTATTGCTACTAATAGGTTTCTCACAACTGCACGTTTCTGATTATTGGATTTCGCTATGATTACGTCAATTTGATCTTGTTGCAGATATATGCTGGTATTGGGATGTAATTCAATCTAAAACAGACATAAAAAATTTTTATATTAAATTATATTCATACATGGTAAAATATATAAATATGCATATATATTAAAAAGTTTTCTTACCTTCGCCATGTCTTTAAGTGGATAGAATTTTGCTAAATGTTTTTTCAGTGCTTCATAATGTAATCCAAAAATTTCCACGTACTCTGGAGTGACTAAAATTCACCAAAATTTATCAAAATAACAATAAATAATTGCAATAATATAAACGAAAAATAATTGTCGCGAAACAATACTTACTGCGCGATGTCCACCCCTTACATACGCAGCTCCGGCAATTTTCGCATTGCGAAAGAATTTTTTCTGTATTTTGGTCAATCCGAATCTCTCTATTTATTGATGTCTCTGCCACCCCGCCCAGATTTTCCAGAGTTGAAATTTCCTGCTGTTTTTTCTTCTGGATTGTAATTTTTACCTTTTTATTTTGTTTTTTTTTACTTTTTAACTCTTTATTCATTTCCATGATGTGCACTGGAATTTTTTTTTTCAATATTTCACCGTTTATATTAATATTTAAATGTTGTAAATAATCATTATTACCTGTATCACGAATAAATTTAAAAAAATTTGAATAAAAATTAATAAACAAAAAAAAATTATATGAATAATTTAATATAACATGAAACACTTGAGTTCACTCAACACCAACAACTAACTAAATGAGAATAAATCGTCTGAACACAGCATAGATGTGAAGGAATACTTATCAAGTAATAAAATATTGGAAAAACCTAATGAGTAATAATGCATGTAAAGGCCTATAATAATAACCTAACTATTTATGACTGGATTTTATCCTGTAGGAAAATTAAAAATAATGAAATAAGATACGAAATTATATATTAAAAATATAATTGAAATGTACTTACTCGAAATTTTTAAAATTTTTGCTTCATATAAAGTAGTTATTTTATGTTCATCTACCCATGGTAGATCGCCTTGCCAGCCAACTTTAATTACTTGCAATTTTAAAACTTGAGCAATATCGACGAAATCCACTATTGTCACCTCGCTTGTTTCTTCCCAAAAAATTAATGCCCATCGGCCCTTTTTTTGTTTCACCATATCGTTTTGATATGTAATGAAAAATAAACAAAAAAATATAATTGCACTTTTCTTCAAAACACGTGGTGGACTTTGGTTATGGGAAAAATTTCAAACTTCGGAAGTGATCGACAATATTCGATAATAGTCGGCGCAAAGGTCATATTCATGAATATACTCTGCAGGTATATTCAGTCTTATCTTCAAAAAAAGTGATGCAAATGCATATTTATTAGACCTGTGTGTAGTAAATGTTTTTTTTGGTTAAATAAAAGTTATAACGTATAGTTATTTGTTGTTATATTTTAATATTCAGTGCTTCAGTGTTGTTTAGTGATTTTTTCAATTTTTGAATTATTATTATTCACTATAATGCCGAAAATAAATAAATCTTATAATCCATCCGATTATAGTAGATCAAGAAAATACGAGTTCTTGAAAAGAATAAAAACTGTACCATCATTTCACCAACGGTAAATATTATTATGTAAAATAGCATTCATTATGATATATTTATGTAGTTACATTTGTAATTTTAAACATAGTAAATACTCATTACAATTAAAATTTTTATCCTCATTTCGTACGTATAATAGTGTATATAGGTTATAGTTTATTAGTGTTGATCAAAAATAAAAACTAATGTTTATTAGTATTAAAAAATTGTATAATTAATATTTTCAGGAAACACATTTGGGAACATGGCATGAATGTGGAAAATAATACATCTTTAATGGATACTGGTGACTTCTCAGGTAATGAAAAGTTGAATAGGGAAAATGTAGAAACAGAAAACATCAATACAAGATATATGACTGAAATCGCTGAAGCTGAACAGTTAGAAATCGAAAACGGGGACGAAGAAGATGACTCTTCTGATGATGAAGAAATATGTTATAACAGAGATAATCATAATGATAGTGATAATAGAAACAGTGATAATGATGAGAATAATGATGAGAATGAAAATGATAATGATGATGATGACGATGTCGATGCCAATGCCGATGCCGGTGATGATGATGAGGATGATGATGAAAATGATAATGATGATGATGACGATGTCGATGCCAATGCCGATGCCGGTGATGATGATGAGGATGATGATGAAGATGATGATGATAATGAAAATGATAATGATGATAATGACGATGCTGATGATGATGATGATGATGATGATGATGATGAGGATGATGATGATCCTCCTATATATGAAAATGCTTCTCTCAAATTGTCGGAGAGTATGTTGTCCATATTTATGTATGCAACAAAGTACAATTTAACTGGGACCGCTTTTGCAGATCTATTGTCATTACTATCATTGCATTTACCACGTGATTCCCGGCACAAAAAAACTGTGTATAAATTTCATAAGTATTTTCATGGCAGTGAAGTACCTTTGAGGAAACACTATTATTGTTCTGAGTGTACAAGTGATCTTGCTTCCAATAATGCTGTATGTGATTGCTCAATCAATGCACATGATCAACCCAAAAATGCATATTTTATAGAAATTCCTATAGCGGATCAATTACAAACACTTCTCCTGCAACCTGGATTTGTTGATGATTTGTCATATAAAGACAATCGTATAAAAGATCATAATGATAACATTGAAGATATATACGACGGTTTATTATATAAGGAATATATGAAAGTAAAAAATCCGAATTCAGATAATTTCCATTTCACATTTATGTGGTACACTGATGGTGTACCAATATTCAAATCCGTTAAATCAAGTGCATGGCCATTTTATTTAGTCATTAATGAACTTCCTTATAAAAAACGTATCTTGAAAGAAAATATGATTTTAGTCGGGTTATGGTTCGGTCCTTTAGATCCTGATGTAAATTCATTTCTACGACCGATTCATTCACAAATGGCAGCTTTCAATAATGGTGTAAATTTAAGAGTGCCAACTCCAAATAATTTTCAAATGGTTAAAGCATCTATCCTCTGTGGAACCTGCGATGCTTTGGCTAGAGCCGAATTTTTAAATCATGTGCGGTTTAATGGAGACCACGGTTGTCCAAGATGTTACGCTAAAGGGGACACCATAAGGGAAGAAGGTGTATACGGAAATACACATATATATCCATTTGAAGGAGATTTAATGTATCGTGATATTCAAACTTATGATAATTCAGTTGCATCCGCGATTGAAACTGAAAGACCACATTTTGGAGTAAAAGGTTCGACAATTCTGAGTAAATTAATGCCGAATATAATACGTGGAACTGCAATCGATGTGATGCATAATGTTTATCTTGGAGTAACAAAATATTTAATAAAGTTGTTATTTGATGGTGCTCATCGATATAAACCTTGGTCACTACATACTCATGGGTATATCATAGATGAACGATTGAAAAAAATTTACCCTCCTACTTTTATAAGAAGAGCACCTAGAACTTTAACAAAACATTCGAATCACTGGAAAGCTAGTGAATGGAAATGCTTCCTTTTATTTTATTCACTTCCGATTTTTGAAGATTTGATGGAAGAAAAATATTTCCATCATTATTCAGAATTAGTGTTCGGTATATACTTACTAAATCAAAGGTCAATAAAACAAGAAGATCTTGACTTAAGTAGAAAACTTTTGACAGCATTCGTGGCAAAATTTCAAACATTATACGATCCTCAATTCGTAACTTTTAACATTCACTGCTTATTACATTTACCAGAAGTTGTTCAAGATCTTGGACCATTGTGGGTTACTTCTTGCTTTCCTTTTGAAGATATTCTCGGAAAAATAAAAAATTATGTTCATGGTACACGCTATATTGGTTTACAAATATATTCCAAAATATCCCATCATTCAATAACCGCAAATAAATTCAGAAATATAGATAACAATACTGATGTTTTTGAGTATTGTAATAAATTGAAAACAATTGGTAAAAGAGTCAATCCTCTTCGGCAAATAGGTACAAATATATATGCACTTGGAAAAATGATGTTTTTACATAGTATTCCCCAGAACCTCGAGTTAGCACTCCATAATATTGTAGAAATAACAAATCATAGTAATATAAAAATATCTAAATTTTTACGATTAAAAATTAAAAATCAAACGATTTATTCTCGATGCTACAAAAGAAAGACTACATCTGATTCTTACTGCGTGAAAGTTATGACCGAACAAGGCCCAAAAATTGGATTTATTGAATTTTTCATAAAAGTATGTGATTGTAACACAGTTAACTGTGATTTAAATTGTAAGAATTCCAAATATTATGCCTTTTTCCAGGAAGTAATTGGTCGGAAATCATATCAATTGAGATCTGCGCTGAATGTTATAGAAAAAAGAGTCGATAATTACATGGACAATAATATAATTCAAGTTACAATTCCATATATATGGAATCCTGAAAAAATAGATTTATGTCAGATATTGATAAGTGTAAATTCAATTATTAATTTATGTTTCATTGTTAAAATAAGTGAAAAAATGTATATTATAGAGCCGGATAATAATATAGAATATTGTGAATAAAAATAAAAAACGAATAAATAAATTATTTTATGATAAGTTGAGTACAAATAAAATTCAGTATAAATAAAATAATGTGAGTATGAATTTTTTATGTTAATCCTTCGCTAGTTATTCGATTGAAGAAAAGGAGAGAGAAGAAGATTCATATAATAATAATCCATATATATATTAATCGAGTATATATTATGTATGATATATATATATATATAGATATAGATATAAATGTGTATATCTATATGCTGACAATTGACATTGACCAGTGCGAAATTCTTGTTGAGTATTTCGGGTAATAAAACGAACCCTCATAAAAAGATTAGGATGGTGTGCAGTTCGGGCGCTTCTCGAATTTGGGCGCGCTCGGGCGCGTTTTGGGCGTGTATATTTACACTTGAGATTAACAAAATACTTTTGGGCGCGTATTGGGCTTGTATCGGGCGCTTCTTGAATTTCGGGCGTGCTTTGGGCGCGTTTCGGGCGCGTATATTTTTACTCGGGTTATTTACGTTATCATTTTTTAATTTCATCATTTAATATTTTCCATGATATAATAGGATAAAATTATAGAAAAAATAATTTCTTTTCTATATCATATGTATATTACAAATTTTCTTACATCTCGAATGAATTCATCATCCATTATAAAAATTATATTGGTATTCAGATTAATATATTTTTTATTTTTTTGATTAACACATAAATTTTGTAAATACATATTAAATCCATATAAAAGGGAAGTAGATCGATGATATATATATATATGGTACGAGAAAAAATTATATTCTGTATAATTCCATTCTATTATATCTTGAAAAAAATTAAATAATGAAATTAAAATTGACATAATTTTTGTCTATCATCTATAGCCCTCTCATTCTCATTCATATATAAATCTATTATTTATTCATAAAAATTATGGAACATCCAATATATATAAATATAAATACAAATTTATTACTTGTAAGGGATAATCGGGTAATTACAATTGTAAATACAATAATTGTATTTACTCAACTATCCTCCTATCGATAGATAGTAAATGCATATAAAAGGGAAGTGAATTTATGATGAATTTTCGTTCGCAGCACCGAAACAAAAACGACTCATTTCCAACGGTCATTTTATTTATTTGTTTCGAGCTGCGAATTAGTCGTTACTGTTTCTTGGCGGCATATCGTACCATTATTGTGAGGATCGTTTTATTCCATTCGTCAATCATTATAGTGATATATCGTGATTTTCAATCGTGTGTATTACTCGTGCTTGGTGTTGTGTTGTAACTTTCGTCATATATAATATATAAAAATTCAATTTTTCATAATATATTACTTCATAGTAATATATTCTTAATATAAAATTAGAAATATTTTTTGATATAAATTTAAAAAAAAAATGGCGACTTCGTGTGAAAAAAAATCAAAACGAAGTTTCATGGATGCGAGGGTTTCGGATGAAAGACTGAAGGACTGGATCAAAAAAGTGCCATTTAACGATACATTTGATCATTGTATCATGTGCAATAAGGACATCTCGTGTAATACTTTTCCGCCAAGACATGCTGATTCACTACTTCATAAAGAAAATATGAAGAAAAGTGTTCTTATCATCAGCGAAAATTATAATCGTGAGTGCCTTGGGGAAAATGTGTGCGAGTCAGTTCCAGGATCAACATATTCAAGGAAACGGAAGTTCAACAAACAATGGTCAGAATTAGAGGTATGTAAATCATGGTTGCAGCAAGTGCCTAATGTGGATAAAACTTTTTATTGTTCGATATGTAACACATCGTTGGTAGGAAGTTTATCACATATAGAACGGCACGCTGAATCATCAATACATATATATAATGTTAATAATAATAACAATAAGAATAATAGCAATAATAACAATAACAATAACAATAATAATAATAATAAGAATAACAATAATAATAATAATAACAATAATAACAATAACAATAATAACAATAACAACAACAACAACAACAACAACAACAACAACAACAATAATAATAATAATAATAATAATAATAATAATAATAATAATAATAATAATAATAATAATAATAATAATAATAATAATAATAATAATAATGATAATGATAATAATAATAATGGTGGTGGTAGTGGTAGTGGTAGTGGTAGTGGTAGTAGTAATAATATTAATGCGTCGAATGCGTCATTTCCATCGTTCGATGAAAGAAAGAAATCAGCAGAGGTACAGTTTGCAGCGCTGATCGCGGTAAAAAATATTCCATTTCACGTCGCGAATGATATTTTGAGTTTTTTTCAAGCAGTCGGCAAAGATGCGGATGTACTCCAAAGCATGCGTATGAATAGGGACAAGTGTCAAAAAATAATATCTAATGTCTTATACCCTGTAGAGTCGAGTAGGGTCGTAAATATTCTTCAAAATTCGAAATTTTCAATTTTTGTTGATGAAACTTCTGATATCTCAAATGAGAAATGGATGACATTTCATGTACGATATGTTCATCCTGAAACATTAGAAGTTTCATCACAGTTATTAAAACTAATAAATATAGATGCACGCGATAGTAGCGCGGAAAAATTGTTCCACACATTTAAATGTGAAATGTGGAAATTTCAAATCCCGTTTTCAAATATTATTGCTCTGTCATGCGACAATGCGTCTGTCATGACAGGTAGGCATGAATCTTTCAAGAAAAAATTGGAATCGGTATGTCCAAATTTATTAACATTTACATGTCCCTGCCATGCGTCTGCTTTGGTTGCACAAGCCGCTTGTGCTGCAATTCCTCATCATTGTGAGGAATTCATTAAAAAAATCGGGAGTTTCATTAACTGCAGTCCGAAACGCAGTGCCATTTATAAAGAATTTTCGGAATGTTTTGCGAATTCGAACAAAAAAATTTTAAAATTATCAGAAACGCGATGGCTTTCTCGGCACGCGTCCATTGCAAGAGTAGTTGAATCGTGGACTACTCTTGAAAATTTTTTAACGGAAATGGTCCTAAGCGACAAAGTTGGAGAAAACCTATTATTAATAATGAAAAATCCAGATACGCGAGCTTATTTATTATTTTTAGAATATGTTTTAAATTTTTTTAATCAATTTAATGCTTTTTTCCAATCTACAGAAACTAGAATACATATTTTGCACACGAAATCGTTCGAATTTCTGTTCAAAATATGTAAACATTTTTTACGATCGGAATTTTTAGACAATTTCGATATAAACATTAATTTCAAATTAAATAATAATTATAAAATGATTAATGAAGTTCATTTGGGAACTCGTTGCGAAACGTACTTGGCGCAATTAGTGACAGATGGACATGTAAACATAGTATCTGAAATACGAGAAAATTGTTTACAGTTCTATGTTACTGCTGCCCAGGAAATCCGAAAACGATTGCCCATTGAAAATAAATTTTTATTAAAATTAAAAGTTTTAAAGCCACAAGTGGCACTCTTTGATTCAAATCGGGAAACGTCGTTTGATGATGTTCGGTTTATAGCTCAAACCCTTAATGGTTTCGATGAGCAAAAATTAAAAGAAGAATGGTATAATATATACCATTCAGTATCGCATATAGAAGAAGAAAAATTTATAAATTTGAATTTTGATGAAGGTTGGAAAAAGGTTTTCACGTATCTGGATAGCCATAAATTTCATAATTTGTTATCTCTTTTGAACGCTGTCAGATCGTTGCCGAATTCAAACGCGGATTCAGAACGTGTTTTTTCAATATTGCCAGATTTGAAAACAAAAAAACGTAATAAACTTTCATCCTCCAGCGTCAATGCAGTATGTGTGTTGAAGTCTGCATGGAGAGCGATGAAAATGACGGCGACAAACTATAAAATTAATGATGAGCATTTAGAGCGCATGGCTCATAAAAATTTATATAAAGTAGATGGGGTAAAAAGCATGAGCAAATTGAAATTGCATGCCGCAGATGCTGGGGATATTTAGCATAGTGAATGTATGAGTGGTATTATAGGGTTCTCGGCGAAGGTCCACTTTAAAAAAACCTAACGCGCCATTTGTGGAACCTCAAAGGTGGTGTGGAATACCACAATATATGTTTTTTTTTTCAGGAAAAAGAAGTTACCAAGAGGGAAATGGACAAAATATATAATTATTATACATATGATATAGAAAAGAAATTATTTTTTCTATAATTTTATCCTATTATATCATGGAAAATATTAAATGATGAAATTAAAAAATGATAACGTAAATAATTTTTGTCCATCATCTATATTCCTCTTATTCTCATATATATATATGAATTTATCATTTTATTAATAAAAATTATGAAACATACAGGATATATAATTATAAATACAAATATAATATTTTTAAAGATAATTATGTATAATTTATATTTTTTATATTTAATTATATGAATAAAAAAAATTTTTTTTTTTCAAATCATAAAAATAATTTGTGAAAACCTAAATTATATTTTTTTGTTTGATTTTTCAACTATAAGAGGAATTTGTTCATTATACAATTAAAATAATGTCTACTATTTAATTTTGTTATATTATTTGTATTTACACATGAATTAATAAATTAAAATATATATAAATTATAAATGGAAAAATTTGTTATAAAATAAATAAAGTACAAGAAAAAAAACATAAATCATAAATAGTTGAATATTGACTCATAAATCATTGAATATAATATTTTGAAACAATATTTAAATTATCTCAATTCTTGAATTCATTGGGGTAAAAATGTTTAATATATTTTTGGTAGTCATTTATAATAGTGAAAATTCATAATCATTAATCACAGTTCATTATTATGAAGATATTGTTATCAAAGTACTGTACATATATATACATGTAACAATTATTTTATCTTGTTTTATTGTTGATTGAAACATATTTTGTAGGCTCACGCTTATATACGCGTTACTATATCTATAGCGCGCCAGCATTTTCTGTGCCAGCCGTTCCCCGCGTTAATTCAAATAAAGTGCGTCAAATATGATTTCACATTTTACATCTTATCACTATTATTACTATTACATTTTATTATTTTGTTACTATATAATCATTATTCATTGGTAATTATAAATGAAAAAAAAAAGAAGAAACAATCGTAAGTGCATATTCCACTTTCACTTTTATTATTATTATTATTATTATTATTATTATTATTATTAATCAAAGAGAAGAAGAAGAAGAAGATGAATGGCTTATGATGGAGAATTTTTATTGATGTTACACTCTGTTGAATTGTTATCATTTGAAAGTATTATTCAAGATGGTAATATTTTCAGCAGTGTAACTTAAAAAAAAATTGATTTCAAATTAATTAAAAAAAAAAAAAAATACTGTTATGTGGGATCGTAACCCAAATCCTCTGAATGGTAATCATACAGCTTAACCACATGACTACGAAACATAATTGGTTAGTGATGTTAAATAATAATATATAAGTCGCATTCTCATATTAGCAACAAAAAAATAATTAATATACGTATACTTGATGCTTCATTTATCTATCTATTAATATTTCATCAATTGAATCTTTTTCATACACATGAAAGATCGAACAAAATCTCATATTTTCTGATTGTGAATAAATATTGTCGAAAAATTTGTGAGATCCAGGTATACGGTGCAATTGGTAAAAGGTTCTGAACGCTCATTTTATGATAGTACAAGTTTCGAGCACAAACAGCAATGAGAAAGAAAAAGAAAGATATATATATAAATACAGCAAGGAAAGAAGAGAAAGAGAGAGAGAGATAGGAATGAAATTTGTTTCTTACTTGTATGTGTGCATACTTGTATGAATATTCTGCATTTGTATATTCTATATAAATGTATGATTCACAATTGTTTCTAAATGACGTAGTGCATATTCATCATTATTTGCTGGTTGCTATGATTTATATTGGAAAAATAATATATATAAATATAATGATTGATTATCTAAGCATTTGCGAAAATATTCAAATTTTTATTTAAATTTAAAAAAAGATGAACAAAGATCTCGAAGATTGATTCCTTGATTTTTTTTTTTTTTTCATGATGAATAATTTTTTTTTCATATTTGTAAATATGAATGTATATACGAATATTTGGTTGGTAGAGTATCAAGTAATGATTTGATAAAATGTGATATAAGAAAATTTTTTTAATATATAATATGAGAAAGAAAAAAAAAATGACATCTGGGACCGAACCCAGACTTTTCGCATGACAATTACATCGCCTAACCACACGGCCACAAACCTTGAATAAAGCATTTTCATAAATAATAATATATAAATCGCATTTTTATATTAATAACAGAAATAAATATTAATTCTATATATGTTTACTTAACGCTTAATTAATTAGTTAATTAATTAATTAATTTATTTATTTATTTATTTATTTATTCATTCATCTATTAATATTTCATCAATTGTATCTTTTTTAGAGATATGAATGATCGAATAAAATTTCATATTCTCTGATTGCGAATAAATATTGTCGAAAAATTTGTGAGATCCAGGTATACGGTGCAATTGGTAAAAGGTTCTGAACGCTCATTTTATGATAGTACAAGTTTCGAGCACAAACAGCAATGAGAAAGAAAAAGAAAGATATATATATAAATACAGCAAGGAAAGAAGAGAAAGAGAGAGAGAGAGAGAGAGATATGAATAAAATTTGTTTCTTACTTGTATGTGTGCATACTTGCATGAATATTGTGTATTCGTATATACTAGATTAAAGTATGGTTCACATTTGGTTCTCGATGGTGCAGTGAGTTATTATTATTATCATTTTCCGGTGGCTTTGATTTATATTTGAAGAATAATATGTATGAGCATAATGATTGCATATCTGTGGATTTACGAAAATATTTTAATTTTGATTTAAAACAAAAAAATGATGAATAAAAATCTGAAACATTGATTTCTTGATTTTTTTTTTTTTTTTTTTTTTCGTGATCATGAAATAATTATTAGGAATTATATGATTTTGATAATAATATAAAATCTGTGAGTAAGTGATGTTTTTCTATTCAGTAGAGCAAAATATCATATAATATTTTCCACTGGGCATGAGTTTTTAAAACATAAATGAATATTGTAAGAAAAAATATACGTTTCAGGTATACCAGGCAATTAGTTAATGACACCCGGCCCATGTGTTCAAGCTACGTCATAATGTAGTCGTCTTATTCGGAAACAGTAATAGGAAATAGAGAGAATGATGCATGTAAATAAATATGTATTTAATAAATAGTAATGACATTTTATCTATTGATATATTTGTATATATTTCTTTTATATATCTATAATCTATCATTAATAATTATAAACTGTTAACAACCGTTCTCCAAAATAATTGTCCTCATCATACTACAAATAATATATTTTATTCATTTCAGATTCATGAACAATCAAATATGAATATTATGAAATTATTTATGAAATATGAATAATTTCATGTTAAGACATTCGATTAAATATATTTTTTTATTTTTTATTTTTTCATTATTTAGACAAAAATAATTCAATAAGTACCACTTCAAATTCAATTCATAGTATTCCATCATATTAAACATATATTCCCGTCTCCATAGCTATAATATAGTCATGTACAATTAACACCTGGTAAAAAGATATATATATATGATCGTGAATAGGAGGTAGCCAGGGAATATGTGCGAATATTTTCGTAAGTTTTATCTGTGATATGTTAATAAAAATAAATTTGCTGCATGAAAGTTACATATGTTACCAACAATCATTGTTCTATATTTAACACAAATATTTATAGATAAATTACACGCTAAACAAAAAAATATGTATATTAATTTATTGACAAAAAACTTTAATCTAAACTGAACGAAAAAAGTTACTTTTTTATATTAAATGCTGAAAAGTTTAAATATTTTTGGCGATCATTCGTACAATTGTGTCGGTAAAAGCATATTCAAATTATTTTACCGACAATATCTTAGCCCTCTAGCCGGCATCGACATCGTTCGACGTCGACCAGCCTCGTTTCAATTCGGAAAAAGGCGAAAGAAATATACTGTTCGCTCTTTTCCACTGTCCGAAGCTAGCCGAAGCGTGCTGTTCACACGTACGTGGCTTGAGACTGTGTGAGTTACCCCCACCGCTCTTGCTGCTTGCTGCTGGCGTACCCAACTCTGCATCACTGATGCATATATGCAACAATGTATTGGAGTGTGCATGCATGACTGTTGTAACGTACCAACCTTCTGATATTATATTCATCTTCTACAATATCGGTATTTCACTATTCATACAATATTTCGTTCTACAGGAATGAATATTGTTCGTTTTTATTGTTGGTGCGTCACAGAAAGGTGGGAGGTATGTGAATTTACTCCGGGTATTATATCTCAATCAATTTATTCATTTATTATTATTGTTCACCAAAACTCTTGCGTAAAATACATTCTTCATCCAATCGTGCTACCATCTGTATCGAATCGTCATTGTTAAATATTCAATAAATATTCAATAGCTCATTTCATCATTATGCCATGCTGATGGCAGCACGTCCCGGACAGGCACACTGCTCTTGTCTTGGATGCTCAACTGCTCCTCCCACATGCGGGGAGGGGATGCGCAATTGACCAATTTTGGTCAATTGTACCGAAATGACCAATGCGCGCATCGATCATGCGTCGATATTACGTTGATAAAATCAATATTCTCTTCTCATAGTGCTTCTCATAGTGCAACTTAGCTTACAACTGTGTTTCACCATTCTCAAAACTATTCTCAATAAATAACTCAATTATCTCATCAATTAATTAACTTACAAGTATATCAAGATCTCAGAATCCCAAGCGGATAAATACTATCCTACTTGGTGGTGTCTCATTTATTGGAAAATAAATTGATTCACCAGTCTACATCTCAACATAAATTCACGGCGTGCTTTTTTTGTTTACGATCACAGCTCTTCTCACTAAAGTGTTCATCCTCATCATTGATCTCAATATCTCAATTTTGTAAATAGTGTAAATATAGTGAAAAGTGCTTTTCTCAATAAATATTACATATTTAAGGACATTTACGTGCAATTGTTCATTTCACGATAATCACAACCCCATCAGTGATATTGCCGGCTTACTATTTCATTCCAATTCAGACTCTCATATACAGTCCACTTCAATCTAATAATGCATAATTTATTTTTCTCGTACGATTTTTTACAGTCATCCATAATCGTATCTCATTCAAAATGATACTCGTCTCCCCAATTGTCGACTCCCGACACTAATCCGTGTCTTTTTGTCAAGGTCGTTGTCTGGTGTTACTCCACGATTCAATAGGTAGTATCCTACCCTTTTCGTGATGTCTTTCCAGTGGAAACCCACCTGCTCCGATCGTACTCCAATCGTACCTCAATCTGAGGAAGCACGAGTTGATACCTCACCAATAGGAGCTATAGTACCCTATCGCGCTCAGTGGTTCCCCACTTCGTGGTCAAACGGAGTAATTTCTTACCAAGAGCTCCAGTACACTGTTGCACTTCCGGAGGTTCCTCTCCAACCATTGTGATTTGGTCCTTACCCAGAAGCGTAGTTTCCTACTCGTATCCCAGTAGTTCCCCACTGATCGTGTTCCGGAGTGATACCTCACTCGGTGTATAGTCCGTTGCTGAATAGATCCCCACTTCACTGGTGACGTAATACCTCACCTTGACACTAGTTCCCTAGCCGCTAGTGGTTCCTCACTTTCGTCGACAAAGGAGCACCAGTACTCTCAATAGGCAAGTTCCCTTACCATATTCGTAGCTGGTGTTGGTTGTAGTTTGTCTAGGTGAATTACCCTTCGGACTTAGGCGAACTATGGAGCGCCTATTTCGGGTTGCCGACCTGTTTTTATGCTACTCTCAGTCATGCCGTGCTAGCAAGAACCTCTCGTCCCCTAGCTCTCTAGCAGTCATATTTCGCACCGTATATATCCTACATTTCGTCAAAATTATTCATATATCTTGTGGAATCTTCTTACATCATGAAACTTATTATTCAAATAACTCTTTTCGTTAATGATTCTATATAATGCAAAAATGAATCTTTTATTCAAATAAACCCTTCAGTTAATGACACTATATAATGCAGAAATAATTATTCATGGATCAAAAAAGACTATTTGAACTGAATCCATATAATACAAGTTTCGTCGCACTGCAGTGAATACCTAAAGTGACTTTTTTTTTCCTGCTCGCGATTCTATCCTAATAATAATCGTTCATTATTCTTTTCCAGGCACCAACCTCTGTTCCTGATGAATGAAACGCGCACTGGTCACAAATACAGGAACAATCTATCGGTACCTGCCGTTATTTGACAGATGATACGCGCCAGCGGATTGTGAACAAAAAGTTGAGTGTACAACACTCGTTGGTTTGGTCTTCGACTCGATCAATTCGGATCGGTACCATCCATCGATCTTATTGACACACCGCGCACTGTTTCCTCACGGGGAAGTATCATTCATCTGCCTTAATAAGATCCTGCGCACTAGATCCGAATCTCGTCGAGATGACGAAGCCTTCACCCAGTCACTTTAGATCGGTATCAACCATCAATCCTATTGAGATACCGCGCACTGCTCCCTTACGGGGTAGTCCAATCCATCCGCCTCAACAACCCAGACAGCATAAAATATTGCAGCAATATTGCAATAATATTACTTTGTAATATTAAGGAGGTATTCTGGTCTAGAGGCACGAATTCAACGCAATTTTTGAAGTGCTGTAAAAAAAAAGCAATCAATATTTATAGTATTCATTTTTTTATAGAATATTCATCAATATTACGAGAATACGGAGAACAAACAAAATGAGATTATTAATTCACAGGAATGCCTCTACCGTTTCGTCTGGGAAAAGAATTTTTTTTTCACAAAATAGCGACGACTTGAAAGAAAAATTCATTTTTGTACCACTTTTTTCTAGTTTTTCGAATTTTTGAAAAATAGTAAATATTGAAATTTGGGGATGAGGATAGTTCATGCAATAGAAAAGCCTATGAAGAAGATCTCTGAAAAATTTGGAGTAAATCGGTCGAGTAGAACTTGAGATATTGTGGGCATCGTTTTAAAAAAGACAGTTTCGAGAAAAACGCGTTCAAAGTTTCACGTAAAGTCTTTCGTTCGATTCGTTCCGGCCGAGCCGGTTTGACTGTCGCGTCAGCAAAACAGACATATCTCCGAAAATAATTTGAATTTTCTGAAATCTTCCTAAAGACATATTCTTAGGAGGTAAAGCTTTGAAAATATGAGAAACAAAATGATTTTTCCAACTTTCTAGACCAGAATACCCCCTTAAATGTTGCAGGGAATATTGCAACAACATTGCTGCAATATTGTTATGTCCGCCTCTTTGTAACTTGCAGGAATATTGTGGGAATATTACACCCATCGTTGCAGCAATATTACACCCAATATTGCAGGGATATTGCAGAAATATTCAATAATGTCTCAAGTCTTTATTTGATTCAACATATCAAATGTAATAACATAATTGTTAAATATTCAACCACGATTTAATTATTCATTTTCTCACGGCTTGATGGCAGCTTGTCCTGGATGCTCAACTGCTCCTCCCACACGCGAGGAGGGGATGCGCAATTGACTAATTCTGGTCAATTGCACCGGAGGGAACGTCGCGCGCATTGATCGCGAGACAATGCGTCGATATTGCGTGAAAAATAATCAATTAGTTCTCATCGTTCTAACCAGCTTACCACTGCGTTTTAACATCTCATGAATTGTTCTCAAATTGTATTCTCACCGTTCATTCATAAATTTATGTGACAATAATCTACATAAATTTCTCACAATTCCAAGTGGATAAATATTATCCTCCTTGGTGGTGTTTCATTCATTACGAATAAAAATAACTCATCAGGCCACATCTCATCATAAGTCCCAACGTTTTGTGATCAATACGATCAAACGCATTAATCATCAATCAAACATATTGTTATTTCATCGTTCTCATCTATCAACATTGTGTACATAGTGTAAATATATTAGAAGGTGCTTTTCATAATAAATTGTAAATATTTCAACACAAAATTGTGACACAACTGTCCACCACGATTATTGCGCTTCCAACAGCAATTTCTACCCGGCTTCTCATCCCACTCCAACATCATACAGTCCACTAAAATTCTCATTCATATTTTTCACAATAATTATTCATTACAATTTTCTCAATTCTCAGTTCCATATTTTGTTAATTTATTTTATATAACAATATTCAATGTCATTAAAGTCTTGAAGAATTTATATAATTGAAAAAGAAAATTGAAGATTGATACATAAATTGATAAGTTTTAATCAGAGCTTTTATATTTCATTCATCAATAATGGAAATGTAATTTGAAAAGTGAATATTTTTTTTATTGTATAAACATATAGGTCGTTGAGATAAAAGGATAGAAATTAACGAAAGGATGAGGAAATGTATAGAAATTGAAATAAGTTTACGAAAAAAAAATTGAATATACTAACTAGCGCTAGATTCGCCATTACTATTGATCTCGACTTCTTCGCTATCAGATGAGTCGTGTAATGAATTTTTAGCACGACTCATTCTTGTTTTGGCTTGAGTGAGCCACTTTGCGATAGCATCAACAATTCCCTTTGTGGTCCATTTTTCCTTGCCGATCATTTCAAAAGTTTCTGCAAAATAAAAGTAAGAAAATATGACATATCTGGCGATGATGCCACAATATTGGCTTCTGAAGAGAGAAACTTACTTTGAAGCAACCTAGCCGCTGTTAGTTTACTGAAACATTGTTTCTCGGACCGACCTTGCCAAGTGAATTCAATCGCAATGGTGTCGGCGATCAACCTTGAGCAGACCGCAGACATACCCAATTTTCCGGAACCGACATTTACCAGGCGATGGAGCTGAAAAATAACATTCCAAAACTATCTAAAACTCTCAAAAATAAAAAACTATCGCATTGGTAACTTGTGTTTGACATAAAATAGAAAGCAGCATTCAGCAATATGGAATTAATGAAAAAGTTTTGGGTCACCACGTAACGGTAGAAAATAAAGGAAATAAGAACAGGAGAAGAGAGTTATCTAAAATCTCAAGGAATTACAAGAAAGGAATATAGAATTGGTGACAACATTGATACCTCAGTTGGATCAATTTCAACTCCTATCTTCCTATCATTCCTATTGAACAGTCACTTCCAACAAGTTCATATAAACTAATTAATAGAGTTTAACAGTCAGTCACATGCTGACTCAATATGAAAACATGAAACATCTACAAAATAAAATATTAAAATGTAAAAGTCAATGAAACACATTAATATAGATTTTAGTTGTGTCGATACGTACTAGTAGATCCCAAACAACGTTCAACTTCGCGAAGATCCCAATTTTCAACATCTTCAGGTCAATTCACAGCTTTTATCAATTTTCCTAAAGTATTTCATGATTTAATATAGCTTGGCCACAGACTTTTATCTTTCATCTCATTCAACCAGCAAGTTGGAAAAATTTGCAATCCGTCCTCAAATTGAGCGATTGTATATTTTTTTGTTGGATATGTATTCATCATACACCTGAAGAAAAGTCATGAAGAATGATAAAAAAAAAATGTGTATGTGTGTACTTATGTCCGCGCGTAAGAAGTTATACTTTTTTAGCGTAACAAGATAAAAATTAAATTTAATTTGATATTTGAAATAATTCAATTTTTCTGGACCTTAATAATTATTATTTGTATCAATCATCAATTCATTAATTTATTTGTACACTTATTACATATCAAATAATAATGAAATAATTCATTTTATTTCATGATGTAAACAAATAATACATACCGTCAACTTATCTCAAATTCAGAAATACTTGAATGAATATCTTGAATACAGCTGCCAGTTCTCACGCAAACCAAAATGTTAACCAGCTAATTTCATAGTGTCGGCGCATGCGCATTAGAAATAACATGGGAAGTGTAATATCCATCATGGGTCAGAGGGCGCTACTGTTTCAAAACAATATGGTCGTCACTAAAAATTCGATAAACAAAACTTCTAAGATAATAAATTTCTCTCAGTAAAAATGAAACTTTCACTCAAATTATTATTCATAACAATAATTTTTCACATAATGGACGATATGGAGCAAAGACAGAAATATTTTGGTGACTGTTCGCGCAGACATCAAAGACTAATTAGACAAAATATGAAAAGTATATTTAACACGAATGCTTCCACTGCAAAGAAACTTATCAATTTTTGATACAAGAGAAAATGTAAGTGATGAGAACATTGTCAAAATAAGTATAAATAATTTTAAATCAAATAGTGCAAATAACTGTATGGAAGAAACTGTAGAAATAAACCTCGAATGTGAAGACGATTCTTTAGATGAAAATAATCTGAATGGAGATATTTTATCCGATGAAGAAATTGTAGATTACCTATCAGAAGACGACTTACGTGAATGGGCTCGAGGCAACAAGTTAGTCACTTATAGAGCAATTGATGATCTGTTGAAAGTGTTATTAAGGAATTTTCCTGGTTGTGGATTACGGAAAACTGCTATAACTCTACTTGGAACGACTCAAATGACTAACACAGTGCCTATTCAGGGTGGAGAATATGTGCGCATGGGATTGGGATCAGTTATAACAGCCTTTATGGATGAACACAGTCAAGCCAAGCTCGACGTGAATTATCTGAAGTTATCATTGAGTGTCGATGGTTTACCTTTATCAAGATCATCCAACAAATGTTTATGGCCAATTCTAATATCAGATGATATAATAAAATCCATTCTAATGGTTGGAATTTTTCATAGTAGAGGAAAACCAATATTTGCAAATGGATTTATGGCTTTGTTTGTGAACGAAATGACAGCACTTATGTAAAACGGATTCATATATAACGACAAAACAATAAAAGTGACTCTTGATAAGATTATTTGTGATGTACCAGCTAAAGCTATTTTATTGAACTTTAAAAGCCATACTAGTTATTCCAGCTGCTCCAAGTTACGATTGTCGGACGAACGATTTCTGGAACGACGTGTTTTCCTTATGAAGATCCTCCTAGTCCACCAAGAACCGATGAAGATTTTTACTTAGAGCATGATAGGAATTATCATTATGACGAAACAATTTTGAGAAAAATACCAAACCTAAGTTTGGTTTCAAATGTAACACTCGATTACATGCATTCATTATGTTTTGGTGTTATGAAAAAACTGTTGTTGCTATGGATAACAGGTCAAATTCCATCAAAATTGGGAAGAGTTGCCATTGATCAAATATCGCAAAGAATGTGTTCATATAAACAAATTAGTCCGAGACAATTCAACAGAAAACCGAAAAGTCTTACAGAAATAAAGTTTCGGGAAGCAACTGAATTTCGGCAATTATTGTTGTATACAGGACCCATCACATTAAAATCGATACTAGACCAGGAGAAATATGAGCACTTTCCATCTCTTCATGTTGCGATATTCATTCTTACGAACCCTAAGCTAGTAATGAATGAAAATAATATCAAATACTCTGAGCAGTTAATAAAATACTTCGTTAGAAAATTCGAAAATTTATACGGGAAACAATATATTCCACATCATGTCCAAAATCTCACAGGAGAAGTAAGGAAATATGGGGTGCTAGAAAATTTCAGCGCTTGTCATTTTGAAAATTACTTGGGTGGTCTGAAACGGTTAGTAAGAAAAGGAGAAAGACCATCGCAACAGATAGCTCGCCAATTGAGCGAGAAATATATGATTCATTTGGAGCAAGGGATCCAACTTCACAATTGCAAACTTCTGCGGAAGAATCTTGATGGACCCTTATTAGATCATTTTTTTGGGCAGCGATTTGTGCAGTATAAATCTATACAAAGTAATGGTCTTTACTTGAACTGTGATAATTTCCATGAAAGTTTGGTGATGTTGGACGATAAGATGATTTATCAAGTGCAGAATATTGTGAAAATGTTACCAGACCAAATTCATTTCATCATGAAACGTTTCAGAATAATTGGTACTATATATGAGAAACCATGTTCTTCTGCTATGTTATCTATGTTTGTGATAACAAAAGATAAGCACCATGCCCTGACGACATGTCTCAAGTCGAATGTCATCTATGAAATATGGGTGATACCAAAGTCGCGCAGAGGGTACTTTGCCATGGGATTATGTCATTCATCAAATGGACATGTCCAAACTATTTGGATGAAATTCTATCATGTAGATGCTACATGTAATGAAAACAGTAAATGTATTTATGAATAATAATAATAATATGCTCAATGGATCTTTGCTATATGCTCTACTTGTATTGATCCGCTCGAGATGACTTCCGGTCGCCGACTGAATTTTTCGACCGAGGCATCGCAGCCAGTGATGTACATTTTGAGACGCGAGCAGCAAGCGTCCACAGTAGAGGGGGTAACTGACACAAGTGCAAGCCATGTACGTGTGAGCAGCATGCTTCGGCTAGCTTCGGATGGTGGAAGAGAGCAGTCAATCTATTTCTGTCTTCGTTTTTCGAACTGATATGAAGCTGCATGTTAAGCTTTGTCGATGTCGGCCCACTGGTTGCTTTTCAGCCAAATATTCGTCGGTTATCATATAAATATGGTTTCACCGACGCGCTCTCGTGAATTATATGTTTCTACCGACACGTTCTGATGGATGAATATGAAAATATATGAATTAAACATGAAAATATTTCTTATATCCACATGCATGCTCTTGAAAATCCACTCATGTTGAGGGAATTTATTGTAACTTATATACACCGTGTCCCAGAATCACTAGTCCAACCGAATCGTGGAGAAAGATATGGTGATGCTGATCACGATGCATAGTCATAACGTACTTACATCTGGATTCGTTTACGAGATATTCATGAATAAAGTTTATATGCTATAACCAATCGGGGCGCGAGAAAGTAGATCATACAGAGGTGGGCGTGCTTACATTATTGTATGAAAAATGATAAAATGTATGTACCGACTCAGAATAAGCATAATTACGATCGGTAATGATTTGGGTCTGCAGGTAATTTTCGGTAGTAGAGGGCCTTGCACATTATTTCTTCATTTATTTTACGCAAATAGTAAGGCTGTAATATTTAGGTTTCTACTCGAATTTTTCTACCTGTCATTCATTAAATATTTTAAAATAAAATTTTCCATGTCCGAGTTGGCTTAGTGCGCTAAAGCGTTTCGCTAGCCACTAGGCGGGATCGAAGTAGGTTCGATTCTAGGATTCGGCTTTTTTTTTTAAATTTATTTATATTTGTATTTTTATTCAAAAAAATGGCAAAAGATTCTGCTACGTATCGCCGAATAGATATCCACACCCGTTATGTACTCAATCGACATTCTTTTCAGAGTTCCACATTAACTTAAAATTATTTGCGATCAATAGTTCTTGTAAAATATGCATGATTTATTGAATGAGTTATATTTTTTATTTATAAAATTTTCAAATGAAAATTATGCGATGGAAGAGAAAAGACTACGTATCAAGTCTAATCGCAAGGCATTTTCATTTATTTCATGTGTACACGAATACTGAAGGACAAATATTTATAACATTTTTTTCTTAATATTGTGCTATAAAGAAGTCTTTATAGCACAATATTAAGAAAAAAATGTTATTGACTTGTACGTCAATAATAGAAAATTGATTTACGCGGCATTTAAATTCAATATTTTACAAATATAAAATGGAGAAATGATATTTGTAATCCATGAAGGAGCAGGTAGCATGTCCCGAAACTGATAATTACTTTAATAATAATATTTATATCAATACATAATTATTTGATGAAAATAATTCTCATGAATGAAATAATGTTTATTTCTCATAATGAATATATGAGACGTATGCAAAAAAATTTAGAATGGAAATTATTGAAGAATGAAGAATTTTATTTCACAAAAGTAATAATTTTGATTTTCTCAAGTCCGTTGTGGCATAAAACCAGAGTCTCATAAAGAAAAATTCACAAACAGATTATTATCAAAGGTATTCAAATGGTTATTGCCCCCTTGTTACCTGTCCTTTTCGTACTACAGCAAGATTTTCCCCCATTGTGAATTTTATTTGTTGACTATTTTTTTTTATATTGTAATATAACATCATGAATTTGAGAAAAAAAAAGAAATTTTCACTGTTGCAGAGAGTTTGTGATTCCCAAAACAGTCCATTATATCTTTCATGCCTTCAATTTAACAACATATTCATCTTTTTTTTTTTTTTTTTTTTTTTTTTTCTTCCTTTATTCTTTAACTACACAACTGTGATTTTTCCACACATCAAAAATGATATGAAATTATTTGATATGCATTTTTTAATGGAATTCCTTTTCATTGCACTGGTATCGGAATAATTTTATATTGGTCCTGAAGGCGATGAAGAAAATTTGGGATCGTATACCTGACACCGAAACGCTAGAAATATTTTCAAGTCGTTTTGATTATGATCTCATTATTATAATTCGAATGCTCGACAGAAAAATCGAATGTTTTTGAATTGTAATAGAATATTTGTGAATATTCGCAAAACACCATTTAATACGTAATGAAAAATAAATATACATTCGTATCTTATTCTACTTTTTATTTATTTATTAATCATATTTATTAATAAAAAAATAAAAAAATGAATCATTTTGCAAAATGTCAAGCATGAAAGAAATTATGAACTATTGCATCACTTTAATGTATTTGTTATGATGAATAAGATTCCTTCATTCATGAAAACTATTTTTACCAAATAATTATCTATTGATAAAAATATTATACAAGTAACCGTTTATTTTGGGACCGGCTACCTGGACTTCCATGGCTTACAAATATATTTTCTTCATTTTAGGTCTGTGAAATATTGGATTTAAATGACGAGTAAATTAATTTTCTATTATTGACATACGAGTCTTCATTATGCAGTATGAAACATAACAAAAAAAAAAACGTTTCAATTGTTCATCCATGGAGTTATAAATGAAAACCGCTTCTATCACACATTAAGTTTCATGGAAAAGTTGATCATGATAAAATAAATTTAATAATAATATAATAATATTCATCATAGGACACATTTTTTTATTATTCAAAACAAAAAAAAATTTCCTTACATGTTTTTTTTTTCCAAATCGACTGAATGTTTAAATTGAGAAGAATGAAAATTAATGAATAATTTTATAGAATTAATGGTTTTAAAGGCAATAAAGAAAATTTTCGATTGGTATACCTAGCAGCGGATGACCTGGAATATTTCCATGATGTTTTGAAATCATTCAAATGCCTGACAGATAATTCAATGTTTTTGAATTGCAAGATAATATTGATAATCGTCTGCGGTACAGCATTCAATATATTCGCAAGACGGTCATTATATCGTTCATGCCATCAATTTAACAATATATTCATCTTTAAAAATAAAAAATGAAATGAAATAAGATGGAAAAAAATAATTTTATAAATAGTTTATATTCAATTTATATTGAAATTTAGAAAAAAATAAAAATGAATAAATAAAATGAAATAAATTGAGAATAAATAAGTTGAATGTAATACAATGAAAATAAATAAATAAAATAAAATAAAATAAAAAAAAATAATTTTATAAATAGTTTATATTAATTTATATTATATTCAATTTATATTATATTCAATTTATATTAATATTTTTCTTTTTGTGATAATATTTCGTTAGTTCAATGAAATAGTGAATAAAATAAAATAAAAAAAAAAAAATAAAAAAAAATCAATTCGTATATAAATAATGTATATTAATTTTTCTTATTAAATTTTTTCTTAATAAAATATTTTGTGAGTTAGTTTAGTCGAATAGTAAATAAAATAGAAAAAAATAAGAATAAATAAATAAAATGAAATAAAATGAAAATGAATAAATTAAATGAAATAAAATAAAAATAAATAAATTAAATGAAATATATAAAAATAAATAAATAAAATGAAAGAAAATGAAAATAAATGAATTAAATGAAAAAAAATGAATATTAATTAATTAAATGAAAAAAAATAAAAATTAATAAATTAAATGAAAAAAAATAAATAAATAAGATGAAAAAAAAAAAATTTTATAAATAGTTTATATTAATTTATATTATATTCAATTCATATTAATTTTTTTTTTTTCCGATGAAATATTCCGTTAGATCAATGAAATAGTAAATAAAATGAAATTAAAAAGAAATAAAATAAAAAAAAATCAATTCTTATATAAATAATGTATATTAATTTTTCTTATTAAATTTTTTCTTAATAAAATATTTTGTGAGTTAGTTTAGTCGAATAGTAAATAAAATAGAAAAAAATAAGAATAAATGAATAAAATAAAATAAAATAAAAATGAATAAATTAAATGAAATAAAATAAAAATAAATAAATTAAATGAAATAAAATGAAAAAATTATAATTATATAAATAATTCATATTAATTCATACTACATTTTATTTATATTAATTTTTTTTTTTTGATGAAATATTTCGTTAATTAGCTCAATAAAATAGTAAATAAAATAATATCAAGTAAAATAAAAAGAGTAATTATATGAATTATTCATATCAATTATTATTATCAATAAGAAATGATTAAATTACTATCGTAAATTAGGAAGACGAATAAGGAATATGGATCATACTTATGGATAAGGAATATTATTAAATTTGTATAATAATAATTTTTTTTTGTTAATTCATATTTATTAATAAAATCGAAAAAAACATACATCATACATGATTTATTACATGTTTGAACTAGTGAAAATATCTCTTCGATAATTGTTTATATCTTATAAAATAGTTAAGGGCATCGGAAATCATCAATCCTTTCTGACGATCTCCTAAATTTTCCTCCTAGATCTCAAACAAAAAAATATATTTTCACAAATAAACAAACGAAAAAATCAATAAATGAAAAAAATAAAAAAATTTATGTATATGGAAAAATACTTATCTTTCGTAGTCCCCCTTTCTGGATCTGGAACAGAAAAAAATATTTTCACAAATAAATAAATGAAAAAATCAATAAATGAACAAAATAAAAAAATTTATGTATATGGAAAAAATACTTATCTTTCGCAGTCCCCTCTTCTGCATCTGAAAAGAAAATGAATGAAAATAAAACTAGGTCAACATTATAAACAACATGAACAAAATAAATGAATAAATAAAACAAAAATAAAAAATTCAATTCGTCATTTCATACTTATCTGAAATGATGGATTCTTCTCACTCATGTAGAGCTCCGGACTAATAATCCCGTACTGTTGTCGAGTGCTGAAAAAGAAAAATAAAATGAAAATGATTATAAACGAAAAAATAAATGAGGAATATATGAACATTCATCGAATTTCTGAAGGATACTTACGTCATTACATTAGTGGTTGGAAATGACCCCCATTTTGCTCAATACAAAGTTGAGCACGTTTCAATAAATTTCCGATGGCCTTCGAAAATATTTCAGGGGTTATTTCGCTCCTGGCCTGGTCTATCCGTCGACGGAGCTCAGCTTCATCATCGATCGGGGTTTTATATACCCGATCTTTCATGAACCCCCAAAGAAAATAATCCAGGGGATTCAAATCAGGTGATCGTGGAGGACAATTGATCACACCCCCTCTGCCGATGAAACGATCCTGGAAGTGCCGTTGCAAGCACCGCTGTGCTTTTAATGCGGTATGGGCCGGCGCGCCATCATGCTGAAACCACATCTCCTGATAGGCTTCGCGGGTGACTCCGGCATCCCTCGATAGCGGCCAAAGACGGCGGCTTATAAAATTGATATATTGTTTTGAGTTCACGGTACCCTGGAACTCGTGAAATCCAATCTAAAAAAGGATAAAAAAATTTTTTGAATTAATTATTTATTCATTTAGAAATATTTAAATAATAATAATAATAATAATAATAAATTAATAATAAATTAATAAATAAATGAATAAATAAATGAATAATAATAATAATAATAATAAATAAATGAATAAATAAATAAATAATAATAATAATAATAATAATGATAATAATAATAATAATAATAAATAATTATTATATCTTACCATTTTTTCTCCTGTCATGCCTGCCCATAAGTTTATTTTGAAGCGCTCCTGCACGCTTTTACCCTCATCAATGACGTGAGGGTTTTTTTTGGCATAATAATGCCTATTACGCCGGTTGAAGGGCCCGTTTCGCGGCAATGTACATTCATCCCTGAATATAATTTTTCCCAAGAAACCGGGGTCCGCTTCAACTCGGTCCAGGAGCCACTTACAAAATTCCTTACGGGCAGGATAATCTTTTTCCTGAAGTCGTTGCACCCGTATGAATTTATACGGGTGATAGCCCGCCTTTTTAATTATCCTGTGGATCGTGGATCTTGAGGTGTGGGTCGCGGTCGTCAACTCGCGAACACTTATTTGCGGGTTACATTCTAATTGATTAATCACGCGACGTTTGCGCGCGCTCGATCGCACTGATTTAACGCGACCTCCATTCCGGTCTGGCATGGGGTCGCTTTTTTCGCGAATGCGTCTATCAGCGGCGATGATAGCGCGATGGTCGGGATGCGCACGATGCGGAAACTCTTCTTTATAAACTCGCGCCGCGAGTCTACCGTTGCCCCCCACTTCACGGTATATTCGTACCATATCGTGGTACTCATTCGCGCTGTATACTACCATTTTCATAAGAAACAGAACGGACAAAAAATACGAAAAAATAATAACTGAAAAAAAATGAAGAATATTAATAAAATATGAAACACGAAAATTGAAAACAAAAATGAACGCTGACAGTATTCGATTGAATATCGCGTCAAAACTGAATAAAATTGAAACTTGTGAGGGTTTAAGTACCTACAAAGGAAAGATGAGAGCAATAAAATGCTCATTACGATAATAAAAAGAACAATATATACAATGAAAATATGAAATATCAGTATATAATCCGATTCGTATGCAAACTGATGATTAGAAACATATAACCAGACTATAAACTGGACAAATACGGGTGAAATGTAAACGAAAATAAATTTATAATGAATATCACGATGACATACCTGCAATAACGGACTTTTAAACATCTCATTCCAACACAAAATAATTTCATTTTTCGGATTTAAATGCTCGATTTCGGATTTAAATACCCAAGTTACCCTAATATTTTACAACAAACGTAATTTTATTGCACCGAGTACTAACATATTCATAGATTTCACAAAATGATGGAAATTTAATTTATTTTGTTCATAAGTATACATTAGGAGAGGATAGAAAAAAAAATGAATGAAAAAAAATTGAGAGTTTGGCAAATCCCGGGATGATTTAAGAAAGACAAACAATAATGCAGTATTATTCATTCATGCATATGGAAAAATAATCTGATTAAGAATTTTTATTTATGCTACTTCTGTAATTTGATAATTTCTTATTGATAATAATAATTGATATGAATAATTCATAAAATTACTCTTTTTATTTTACTTGATATTATTTTATTTACTATTTTATTGAGCTAATTAACGAAATATTTCATCAAAAAAAAAAAATTAATATAAATAAAATGTATGAATTAATATGAATTATTTATATAATCATTATTTTTTTCATTTTATTTCATTTAATTTATTTATTTTTATTTTATATCATTTTATTTTATTTTTTTCATTTTATTTCATTTAATTTATTTATTTTTATTTTATTCATTTATTCTTATTTTTTTCTATTTTATTTACTATTCGACTAAACTAACTCACAAAATATTTTATTAAGAAAAAATTTAATAAGAAAAATTAATATACATTATTTATATAAGAATTGATTTTTTTTTATTTTATTTCTTTTTAATTTCATTTTATTTACTATTTCATTGATCTAACGGAATATTTCATCGGAAAAAAAAAAAATTAATATGAATTGAATATAATATAAATTAATATAAACTATTTATAAAATTTTTTTTTTTTCATCTTATTTATTTATTTTTTTTCATTTAATTTATTAATTTTTATTTTTTTTCATTTAATTAATTAATATTCATTTTTTTCCATTTAATTCATTTATTTTCATTTTCTTTCATTTTATTTATTTATTTTTATATATTTCATTTAATTTATTTATTTTTATTTTATTTCATTTTATTTATTCATTTTTATTTTTTTCTAAATTTCAATATAAATTGAATATAAACTATTTATAAAATTATTTTTTTCCATCTTATTTCATTTCATTTTTTATTTTTAAAGATGAATATATTGTTAAATTGATGGCATGAACGATATAATGACCGTCTTGCGAATATATTGAATGCTGTACCGCAGACGATTATCAATATTATCTTGCAATTCAAAAACATTGAATTATCTGTCAGGCATTTGAATGATTTCAAAACATCATGGAAATATTCCAGGTCATCCGCTGCTAGGTATACCAATCGAAAATTTTCTTTATTGCCTTTAAAACCATTAATTCTATAAAATTATTCATTAATTTTCATTCTTCTCAATTTAAACATTCAGTCGATTTGGAAAAAAAAAACATGTAAGGAAATTTTTTTTTGTTTTGAATAATAAAAAAATGTGTCCTATGATGAATATTATTATATTATTATTAAATTTATTTTATCATGATCAACTTTTCCATGAAACTTAATGTGTGATAGAAGCGGTTTTCATTTATAACTCCATGGATGAACAATTGAAACGTTTTTTTTTTTGTTATGTTTCATACTGCATAATGAAGACTCGTATGTCAATAATAGAAAATTAATTTACTCGTCATTTAAATCCAATATTTCACAGACCTAAAATGAAGAAAATATATTTGTAAGCCATGGAAGTCCAGGTAGCCGGTCCCAAAATAAACGGTTACTTGTATAATATTTTTATCAATAGATAATTATTTGGTAAAAATAGTTTTCATGAATGAAGGAATCTTATTCATCATAACAAATACATTAAAGTGATGCAATAGTTCATAATTTCTTTCATGCTTGACATTTTGCAAAATGATTCATTTTTTTATTTTTTTATTAATAAATATGATTAATAAATAAATAAAAAGTAGAATAAGATACGAATGTATATTTATTTTTCATTACGTATTAAATGGTGTTTTGCGAATATTCACAAATATTCTATTACAATTCAAAAACATTCGATTTTTCTGTCGAGCATTCGAATTATAATAATGAGATCATAATCAAAACGACTTGAAAATATTTCTAGCGTTTCGGTGTCAGGTATACGATCCCAAATTTTCTTCATCGCCTTCAGGACCAATATAAAATTATTCCGATACCAGTGCAATGAAAAGGAATTCCATTAAAAAATGCATATCAAATAATTTCATATCATTTTTGATGTGTGGAAAAATCACAGTTGTGTAGTTAAAGAATAAAGGAAGAAAAAAAAAAAAAAAAAAAAAAAAAAAGATGAATATGTTGTTAAATTGAAGGCATGAAAGATATAATGGACTGTTTTGGGAATCACAAACTCTCTGCAACAGTGAAAATTTCTTTTTTTTTCTCAAATTCATGATGTTATATTACAATATAAAAAAAAATAGTCAACAAATAAAATTCACAATGGGGGAAAATCTTGCTGTAGTACGAAAAGGACAGGTAACAAGGGGGCAATAACCATTTGAATACCTTTGATAATAATCTGTTTGTGAATTTTTCTTTATGAGACTCTGGTTTTATGCCACAACGGACTTGAGAAAATCAAAATTATTACTTTTGTGAAATAAAATTCTTCATTCTTCAATAATTTCCATTCTAAATTTTTTTGCATACGTCTCATATATTCATTATGAGAAATAAACATTATTTCATTCATGAGAATTATTTTCATCAAATAATTATGTATTGATATAAATATTATTATTAAAGTAATTATCAGTTTCGGGACATGCTACCTGCTCCTTCATGGATTACAAATATCATTTCTCCATTTTATATTTGTAAAATATTGAATTTAAATGCCGCGTAAATCAATTTTCTATTATTGACGTACAAGTCAATAACATTTTTTTCTTAATATTGTGCTATAAAGACTTCTTTATAGCACAATATTAAGAAAAAAATGTTATAAATATTTGTCCTTCAGTATTCGTGTACACATGAAATAAATGAAAATGCCTTGCGATTAGACTTGATACGTAGTCTTTTCTCTTCCATCGCATAATTTTCATTTGAAAATTTTATAAATAAAAAATATAACTCATTCAATAAATCATGCATATTTTACAAGAACTATTGATCGCAAATAATTTTAAGTTAATGTGGAACTCTGAAAAGAATGTCGATTGAGTACATAACGGGTGTGGATATCTATTCGGCGATACGTAGCAGAATCTTTTGCCATTTTTTTGAATAAAAATACAAATATAAATAAATTTAAAAAAAAAAGCCGAATCCTAGAATCGAACCTACTTCGATCCCGCCTAGTGGCTAGCGAAACGCTTTAGCGCACTAAGCCAACTCGGACATGGAAAATTTTATTTTAAAATATTTAATGAATGACAGGTAGAAAAATTCGAGTAGAAACCTAAATATTACAGCCTTACTATTTGCGTAAAATAAATGAAGAAATAATGTGCAAGGCCCTCTACTACCGAAAATTACCTGCAGACCCAAATCATTACCGATCGTAATTATGCTTATTCTGAGTCGGTACATACATTTTATCATTTTTCATACAATAATGTAAGCACGCCCACCTCTGTATGATCTACTTTCTCGCGCCCCGATTGGTTATAGCATATAAACTTTATTCATGAATATCTCGTAAACGAATCCAGATGTAAGTACGTTATGACTATGCATCGTGATCAGCATCACCATATCTTTCTCCACGATTCGGTTGGACTAGTGATTCTGGGACACGGTGTATATAAGTTACAATAAATTCCCTCAACATGAGTGGATTGTCAAGAGCATGCATGTGGATATAAGAAATATTTTCATGTTTAATTCATATATTTTCATATTCATCCATCAGAACGTGTCGGTAGAAACATATAATTCACGAGAGCGCGTCGGTGAAACCATATTTATATGATAACCGACGAATATTTGGCTGAAAAGCAACCAGTGGGCCGACATCGACAAAGCTTAACATGCAGCTTCATATCAGTTCGAAAAACGAAGACAGAAATAGATTGACTGCTCTCTTCCACCATCCGAAGCTAGCCGAAGCATGCTGCTCACACGTACATGGCTTGCACTTGTGTCAGTTACCCCCTCTACTGTGGACGCTTGCTGCTCGCGTCTCAAAATGTACATCACTGGCTGCGATGCCTCGGTCGAAAAATTCAGTCGGCGACCGAAAGTCATCTCGAGCGGATCAATACAAGTAGAGCATATAGCAAAGATCCATTGAGCATATTATCAAGGACACCCATCTGAGAGATTCAGATCGAGTGCGCGGGACTCTATTTGAGACAGATGGATGGTACTATCCCGTAGGGAAGCAGTGCGCGGTGTCTCGATAAGATTGTTGTCACTCGGTTGTCAACGGTTGTTGCCACTCCAGATAGACCGAGTCGAAGTCAACCGACTGTATCACTCAACCTATAACCCACTGGCCCATATCACCTGTTGATTGGCAAGACCTCCTCTGTACCGAGAGTGCGCTCTTGAGAACAAAGGTTGGCACCTCGCCAGGGCAACGAGAATCAAAAAGTTTACTTTTCAGCTTCGTGAATAAATGGTCACTCTATCTATCGAAAGCATGATGTAAAGATTGTATTGTATTGAGTCACAATTGGTTGGAAGATTGTAACGAGTCACAATTAATCGAAGTACGGAAAATATTGTGTTGCATTGTATTGAGTCATAATTAATTGAAGTATTGACAGATGGAATAATATCGGGTCAAGGAACAGATATTCAAAGAAAGCATTTAGGTCTAATAGAATCCAAATGATTATTTGAACAACAGATACATAATAAAGGAAGCAATAGGTTGCAGTAAAATTGAGACGATTATTTGATCGAATAAATAGATAATCATTGAGAAAAGCATCAAGTTGGAGTAAGATTCAAACAATCATTTAAAACAAGAAATAACGTATAAGAGAGACACTAAGTTGCAAGAAATAAGAATTGATGATTGAAAAGAGCTTGTAAAGTAGTAGGAAACATTGAGTAGAATATTGTCATTCAAGTTGAATTATTTCTTTCACTATTTGGTATGCACAATGTCCATTTGATTCATGATATTATTTTGAGAAGATTCACGCAAAGTTATCCATTTATTATTTGATATGAAAATCATATTAAATAGAATTATAATTACACAAAGTTATTCACTAATTATTTGATTTTTTGATATAAGAATGTTTGAGAAATTGAATGAATTATTGTATGAATGATAATGAATGGTGGAATAGATGGATGGATACCGGAAGGTGTTTTACACGAGGTGAAGTAGAGTTGCAAGGCACACCGTCCAAAATATATAGTCGATTTATTGAAAAAATGCACTTGAAGTATCACAGTAATTATTGCACAATGTAAGTGATCGTTGATCGCAAAAATGTTCAATTGTATTACAAGAATAATTGTCGAGATGTATCATGAGATTTTGGTTACACGCGATTATATTATGCACGTGGCCGCTGGTATGTATATAGGAGGAACCATATGAAACCAATCTGCGTTGCAGTATTGGCCAATAATTAATTCATATAATTAATTGGCCAATAATTAATTATATGAATTGATTATTGAACATACACTCGGTAATGATGAGATGTGTGTTGCACTTATCTAATTGTAAGATCACATTGTGATGAAAAAGTTATTATTTTAGAAACGAGAAGTAGCGCGATGTGCGTCGTATGGTTGTCCGTGCGGTAGTGAATGGAAAATAATTATGCGTTGCAGTGTCGAAAATCTACGGGGTTCAAGTCCACGGACCCCTTTGTTTGATGCATCTGTGTATAGATATGTTAATGTGGTGTCCAGTGGACTGCACATTTGTATTGTCGCGCACATGTTAGCGCGCACGACAAGCTTGTGTTAGTGTCTGTGGCGTCCAGTGTGGACAGCATGTGAGTGTTGCCGCGCACGTAAAACGCGCACGACAAGCTTGTGTTGGTGTGTATGTGATCGTCCAGTTTGGACGACATGGTTATGTGCGAGTATGTATGTGAAGGCCCAGCAAGTGTTGCCCTGAATCGGTGGTGACCAGTTTGGTCAAATCTCAAACAAAGAATTATATTTGATTGAATACAGTTACAAAAAGTTGAGCATCTATTATTTTCATTACATGATACTGAACATATTATATTATTTGTTTTGAGTTAAAAAGTATAGTTAGTGTATCAAATCCAAAGAGAAAATGTATGAAGGAGGAAGGCAAAAACAAAAAGGAGAATAAATTGAGAAATCGTAACAAGAACTTATTTGTGACGACCCACCCCGTCCCGACGAATCCTGAGATGCTGAGCTCCTATAGCATATAAGGGGTCCACTAGAAAGTATAACATTTAGGTGGTCGCGAGGTCGGAATATTCAAACGATTATTTTTGGAAAAGCATCACAATATATAAACACTGATATGAAAAAAATACCATGTATATATTTTCATATATTCCTATATATATCTACCTCTTTCTCTCCCATTACTATTCCCATATAAGATTTACACTCTGGAATAACAATCAATATCAGTGGTTGAGTGTTGAGATCCTTTCACTCATTGCCCTATTTACCTGTACCGCATTCTTTCACGAATACTACTCATTTTAGTTTGTGCAAATATGAAATTTACACCATTTGAAAAATATGAAGAGAGATATTACTCTGTCGCACATGCATGAGAATATGATTTATTCAATGAAGGCAAAAAAAATGAAAAAACAAAAAACTTGAAGTATATGATATATACAATATATTTATATTTTGTTTATTTATACAAAAATATTACTCATATAATTTTTTTGAACTTATTGAAAGATGTCGTTCATGGTTACATGGTTAAAGTTTATGATTTACAATCAAAAGGTTCGATCCTGGGTATGAATTTTTTTCATTATCTATTATTTTTGAACAATTTTTTTGTTTATTATTTTCCATCAAATATCATATTTTCGAATAATGTGACGATGGAGGAACATACATGATATTTTTCAATTTATATGTACTATATCTGTACAAAACATGTGTAAATGTAAACGTGACTCACTTTGTAATACTGAAATACTTGAAAAAATAATACAAATCGCATAAATAAATACATGAATTTATTTATTAACCCTTTACTGCATGATATATTGAATAAGTGAAAAAAAAAATCCTTCTAAGTAAATGGTTTTATTCAGGCTCCTGTTAAGGTGGTAGGTTTTAATGATATATTTCTTAATTATATGAACATAGTAATTCTTTATTATATGGAATATGATAAATTTATATATATTTGATGTAACGGCTTCTTGACTATTCAGTGTCCTGCGCACACCTACATCCCAAGATGGCGGCTTAACTTCCCACCAACTATTACTAGATTTAAAAGGCTCTAAGACATACATATAGCACGGCACTGAATATAGATATGCTTTATACTTAACACGCCTCCTCACATCTATATCGTACTTATGTTTGATTCAAATTCAACTAATTTCGATGCTTTTCGAATATTTCTCGGCACAAAGATTTTGTGAAGATATCTGCAACATTATCATCTGATTCAACTTCTACTATATCTATATCCTTTTCTTTCACACTTTCATGTACATAAATGGTAATGTACTTCAATATGCTTAGAATTCTTTGTGAAATTTCCATACTTTGCAATATCGATTGCACCTGAATCGTCTTTATATATCTTAATTGGTTTTCTTAATTCAACACTCAATACATTCAATAACTCTTTTATGCATCTCAACTTACTCACAGCTTCTGACAAGACAATGCCACATACTCTCCAAATGATGACGCTTTTGTTACACTCTTCCGCTTTCTTGATTTCCAATATATCACTTTACCAAATACAATAACCTTATTACATAGCCAGTCGTTGATTTCCTATCGTAACTATCACCAGCCCAGTCTGCATCAACATAACAATCCAAAGTCTCACAATGCTCATTTCTCTTATAACTCAGTCTCAGATCTTTGGTCGAATACAAGTACTCTAAAATTCTTACAGCGTATTTGTAATGTGATTCATCATAACCGTTTTGGAATCTACTTAAACAATTCACACTGAAACTTATATCAGGTCTCGTTGCTGAACTTATATATAATAATGCACTAATTAAATGTCTATATCTAATATCTCTTCCACACGCATCAGACTTTTCAATTTTCAAATTAACTTCCATAGGTGTACTATGCAATTTACTATTTTTCAACTTATATTTCTCAACCAATGATTCGGTATACTTTGTCTGACTTAGTTTCATTTCATGTTTATGAGACTAATATTCAATGTTAATTCCAAGATATTCTCCAATTATTCCAAGATCTTTCATTTTAAACTTTTCTGACAGTAAAACTTTGAATCTTCTTATTTCTATTTCATTTTCCCCACACATTCATGAATCATCAACATAAATCAACGAATGAATGAATAAATAAATAAATATTCCAACGTGTCGCGCTACAATAACTTACCCATTCAGTAGTACACGATACCCAATTTTACTGTAACCGATCAAAATACCCACGTCGGATTTTTCATCCCATTTTGACATTCTCTTTTCTTCTGGTTTTTCAACAAATACTTTACTTCCGTACAAACGTAAGTTCGAAACATCCGGTTTCTTCCCGGAAAATATCTCATAAAGAGTCTTCTTTTCAATGGTGTTAGATAATGTATGATTTTTTGAAGAAGTGGCCGCACAAACAATTTCCGGCCAATACTTTTTATCAACATTCGCTTCCGCTAATAAATAACGCGCCATATTCATAATTGTTCTATTAAAACGTTCCGCAGTTCCATTTAATTCATGTACATACGCAGGAGAGTTATCAATTACAATGCCTTTACTTTTTGCAAAATTATAAATCTTACTATTTAGATATTCTTTGCCATTATCACATCTCAAAAACTTTACCTTTTCCCCCATTAAATTTTTACATTCATTCACATATTGAACTAGGTAATCATAAACTTCTGCCTTGGATTGCAATATATATACTTTAGAAATTTTACTATAATCATCAATGAAAGAGACAAAATATTTTTCACCTACAAAACCTATTGTTTTGAAAGGTCCAAAAACATCGGTATGAATAATTTCCAACCCGTCTTTTGCCTTTTCTCTATTATTTTCAAACGGAACATTATGCATTTTATTTTCAATACATGTCTTGCATTTCATAAACTCAGATCCAAGTTCTTTTGGAATACCATTTAGTAGCTGATCTTCAGCTAAAACATTCAAATATTCAAAATTTACATGGCCCAACAAGCGATGCCATCTTTCTTTTTCACTCATACTACATGTACACTTATTTGCAACATTTACAAAAGATTTAGTCAACTTTGGTTTACTTTTCATACTATATAACCCATTTTTTTTTCAAAGCTATCGCCATTACTTTACCGTTATCTGAAATCCTTGTCATTTTTCCTTTAAAAATAATTGTGTTATTTTTCGTTATTTTACTGTAACTAATCAAATTCGATTTCATATCTTTCACATAAAATACATTTTTCATATCAATCAAACTTTTTTCTCCAAAGACATCAAAGTAACTCAGAACATTCCCAATTTTAAAAGCTTTTACAATTCTATTATCAGCCAAATAAACATTTACCGGCTCATTAAGTGAAATACATTTATCAAAAAATCTTTCATCATTGATTATGTGGTCCGTACAGCCACTGTCTCATATCCATTTTATTCCGTTGCGATCTGAACTACCTATTTCAGTATTTTGGGCCGCTGAATGAGCAACAGTTGTAGCCGGTGCGCTGTTCCTACTTTCTTGTTGAGTTGCTTGCTGAGCTCTTGCTCCGCGCTGTCCACGAAAATTATCTCGCCGTCTACCGTTTCCGCTTTCGGCTCCTCTCCTGCTTTGTGACGAATGCCTCACGCCTCTAACGCTTTCCGTTTGGTCGCCATTTTTGCATTCTCTTTGTATATGTCTAATTTCACCACATTGAAAACATCCCCGATCCTGTCGACTTTGATCTGTCATGAATGCGTTGCTTCTCCTTCCAGAATATCCCTCCTTTGGATTTTTCAGCCATTCTAATTGGATTTCAGCCATTTGAATTTTACTTTCCACATGGTCCGCAATTTGATCTTCTTTCAAAGTATCAATCAAATCACCAATATAACTAGATTTTTCAGGTGATGTTTAACATATAGTTCAATTTTTTCTTTTCAGTTACATTCGCACCTGCGGCTTCCAACTCATTTATTGTCTTTTCAAAATCACAAAAAAATGTCATCGAATCACTGTAATTTTGAAGTCTCATTTTTTCCACTTTATTCCCGCACACAATTTGAAACACCGTTGATTCTTTCATTTATAATTTATCAAGCTTCTCAATTATCTCATGAGTCGTTGTTTTCTCACATACAAATTCCAACTATTTATTCGACAGAGCACTGTATATATGGTTGATAGCTTTCAAGTCCTCTTCATCCCATCCATTATTATCTGTACCTACTTTTGCTCTTCCTATAACTTCATCCCACTTTTTAAATCTCAAAAATAACGTAATCCGTTTTTTCCACATATTGTAGTCTTCTTCATCAAACACCGGTATAACTACGTCACAGTTTTTCGCAATTGTGTATCACGCGTGCTTTCCTTTGTACACTGTAATCAAAATGTTATTTCACTTTTCAATAATCACTTTTCAATAATTACGCTCTGCCACCATGTTGAGGTGGTGGGTTTTCATGATATACTTCGTAATTATAAGAACATAGTCATTCTTTATAATATGGAATATGATAAATTTATATATATTTGATGTAACGGCTTCTCAACTATTCAGCGTCCTGCGCACACATACATCCCAAGATGGTGGCCTAACTCCCCACCAACTATTACTAGATTTGAGGGGCTCTAACACATACATATAGCTCAGTATTGAATATAGATATGCTCTACACTTAACAGCTTCAAAATTAATTATAATTTTTTTGTTCATCAAAAAGTACCTGTTTCATTTTTTTTTTTTTCAGAAACCATACATGGTTTCGTATGCATACTAAGCACATATGCTAAGTGATATCAAAACCATATTATATTTGACGGAAATCAAGTAATGAAGAATGTTATACAAAATTATTGATGAAACTTAATTAAACCATTTCTCTCGTCATTATGACATAAGAATACCTTATTTGGAACATATGGTATGGGTTTTCATTGAACAAACTCGACAAATTTGGTGAGTTTTCTACCACTCTGGCAAGTACCCAATATTGTCAGTCTTCACAGAGGTCAGGGATAAGTCCGAATGATTTTCTAGACCTCTCTCATTTTCTTCCTCTGAGTTACTATCCCAGGGCTTGAACAAATTGAAGGACTGCCATGGCGTCTCGTAGATGGTGAACCAGCCACTGAATCAGCCAATGGACAACCCTTTTATCGAGTAAGAGCCTTTCCTGCTGTGCCGTAAATTATGTGAATAAATAAACGCTTTTTACGATATGTTGACTGATCGAATTGGCAACTGTTTCAATATTGAATATTGTTCATTGATAGCAGGTCCATTATTAGAACTATGAAAGAATGAATGATGCTTTAGAAGTTGATGAATGAATCTTAGAAATCATTCTTGATGAATATTTTTAGAATTGAAATAATATGTCGACTATATATTATTGACAATTGTGTGTATAGTTTTATGAGAGAGAATGAAAAAGGCTCGAGTGATCGCCAATAATATTCCATTTTACTCACAAGATGATGTTGTAACTTACCAACTTCCGGATATTATACTTTATCTTCTACAATATCGGTACTTTACCATTCATAAAATAGTTCGTTTTACCAAATTGAATATTGTTCGTTTTTATTATTCGTGCGTCACAGAAAGGTGAGGGAACGTGTAAATTGATTCCGGATATTATATTTCAATCAATGAATTTATTTATACGTCATTTACTATACTCTTGTGCAACATACATTTATTCGTTTAATCGCACTATTGTCTGTATGTAATCGTTATTAATAATAGTTTCCTATTCGAAATGATACCCGTCCTCATATTTGTTGACTCCTGACACTAGTCCGTGTCGTTTCGTCAGGGTCGTCGTCTGGTAATACCCCTTGATCCAATAAGTAGTATCCTACCCGTTTCGTGACGTCTCGTCAGTTGTATCCTTACCTGCGGAGGCACGAGTTGATACTTCAACAAAACGAGCGATAGTACCCTATCACGCTCCAGTGGTTCTCTACTTCATGGTCAAACGGAGTAATTCCTTACCAAGTGCTTCAGTACCCTGTTATACTTCTAGAGGTTCCCCTCCAACTGTTGTGACCCGGTAATTCCTTACCAGGAGCGTAGTTTCCTACTCGTATATCAGTGGTTCCCCACTGATCGTGTTTCGGAGTGATACCTCACTCGGAGTATGGTTTGTTGCTGTGTGAATCCCCACTTTGCTGGTGACGCGGTAATACCTTACCCTGACACTAGTTCTCCAGCCGTTAGTGATTTCTCACTAATCGTCGACAAAAAAGGCACCAGTACTTAATGGGAAAGTTCCCTTACCTTATCGTAACTGGTGGTTGTAGCTTGTCTAGGTGAAGTCCCCTTCGGACTCTGGGCGAACTATGGAGCGACGATTCCGGATTCCCGACCCGTTACTATGCTATTCTCATTCATGTCGCGCTAGCGAGAACCTCTCGCGCTCTCTAGCGGTCATATTTGATACTATAATATTCGTTAACATTATATCCATATTATTTACTTGTGACTATCGTCACAACGTGATTATTTGTATATGTTCTTCTCCTATTATTATTAACACGTTTAAGGCGAAACTGGAGTCACATCCGCACTCAAACGTGAAAACGCCCTCATCTCATTTCACATTAATTTTTTTTGTTGGATAGCAGAATATAATGGAACTGGTGGTGCGAAAAACGCCATCAGGCCATGAAACGGTATTTTTGGAAAATTTGAATTTTCAAAATGTCTAAAAAAAACATAACTTTTAAATATATTGAACAAAAAAACGAAAAATTTTAGATAGAAGTTTCAAAAGTATGTACAACCGAATACATTTGTTTGCATTTTTCAAGTCACGAATATAGTTATGTTGAAGCTTCACCTTTTCTCCTGTTTTATTGTGTTGCAACGTTGAATTATGGTATATGTGGTTTACAACTTTTTTGCTGGCATGCGTTCCAGTTTACACAGACTCGACAATTCTCAATATATGTAATATTTACCGATATCATCAATACACATTCAAATATAAATCAATAAGGTATAAAAATTATATGATGAAATATCTAGTATATGATCAAAATTATTGAATGGTTTAGAATATGTATTGCGATATTGTTTTGCAGAATAATTCTTCAAATAATTCTGACCTTGCGACCAGTTAAATTTCATAATTGATTGTCGACCCCTCATGTGCTGATGGGCTCAGCCACCAGGATTCGTCAGTTTGGGTGGGTCGTCACGAATAATTCACTTCTTCCTAATTTATTGTAATTTATCATGAATCTTCTTCCATATATTATCTTTGGTTTTCACATCCATACTTTGGACTTGATACAATATCGTCAGTAAAAAAATAATAATATAAAGTTTGCTTTCAAGCTTATGATACTCGGATCCATATGAATGCGAAATAATATATGAAATTATATTTTAGATGAATAATCATATGAAGGATGAAAATAGTCAATGATGTCAACAAAATATAATTCCAATAATATACCGAGTGAGTCATTTAACTTGAGACAACGTAATAATTTTTTAAGGTCACATTATTTCGAGAAAAATTTCATATAAAAGATGTAAGGTTCCAAGGGAGACATTTGGTGATGACCTTGAGAATGACCTCGACCTTGACTTCCAATGCCATTTGAATGTCAACCTTGAGAACTCAAACAGGATTCCCTACTTTTGACACCAGAAATGGAAAGGTCGGGAAATTTTACACAAAATTCAAGTCTAATCATCCGGTTATCCGAGGGAACGTGTGTGTGTGTGTGTGTGTGTGTGTGAATGAGGGGGGGGGGGGGGGCACTCCCTCGGATAACTGAAAACTCGAATAATTCGGATTTATTTTTTATTCGTTCAAAAAATAAACACCAATACTTCGAACAGTTTATTAACGTTTCAAACATGTAAATAATTACATCACAAGGCAGTGAAATATGTCTCTATGCGTTCCTGTATCATATTGCAACTTCTTTTTCTCGCTGAAATGTGTCTTCATCCATTAAGAAGAATTGAATCCGCTGGGGTTGCCTCTAGTTGTTGTTCAGTGTACCTAAGAGCATTTTTCGAAGGAGTAAATCCTCCTTGATGAGAAATCTTAGTAGAAGGGTGTTCAACCATAACTTCATTATCGTCATCTGATTTTTCGGTTTCCTCAAAGGCATTCGTTATTCCTTCAATACTCATTTATTCTTCTAAATCATCTGCCGTAACACATTTAACATCATCTTTTCATGTCACATTTTCGCGACTCTTCAAGTTTTGCATTGATTCGAATGAACGTTTTTCTTCTTCTCCCACCTCGCTGTCATCTTCACTACCATTGAAATCCCCAAAATCAATTACTTCCGACCAGGATTTTTGAATAGTGGTACAACAAACAGAATCCTAAGCTCGGCTTAGCCAGTAAATGACATTTCTTAGTGAATTATTTCTCATCGCACTGACGATATCCTCTTCTGTGTATGTCAATAACCCAATAATTCAATTTTTTCATTATAATATCAGCTATTCTTCTAAGAGAAAGAATAGAGATGATCCTCATTTATGGAGAATTTGCTAGAAATATCGATAATGCTCTCATACTGTATGCGGAACGTTTTCCCGACAACGTGTGATCACGCGCCTCTTTTCACCGCGTTGTTGACCAATTCGTAACTGAAAGAAGTGTACAAAAAAAAAAGAAATCGTGGAAACACGGTTACTGGACCTGACAATGAGGTTACAGTACTAACTGCAATAAATGCAAACCCTCAAGTTAGTACTCGAGAAATCAGCAATTCGGAATCACACAATCTAGTGTGAACAGGATAATACGGCGTCATAAATACCATCCTCATCACATTTCTCTTCGTCAACAACTGCATGGTGATGATTTTTGGAATCGAGTAATTTTGTGTCAATGGGCCCGTCAATAAATTCAATTGGATGCTAATTTTTCCAGCAAAGTACTCGTTGCTGATGAATCCAGTTTCACGAATCATGATACGATTACTTTTATGAAAATGATGTGATTCGATGGAATGACCTTGAATATCCATGGTGTGACTCATAATTAGACCTGAATCTTGTGTGAAATTTCCTGCTCCTACCATTTTCGGTGTCAAAAAAAGTGGATCCTATTCGAGTTTTTAAGGTTGACCTTCGAATGACCTTGAAGGTCAGAGTGAAAGTCACTTTCAAGGCCATCACCAAATGCCTCCCTTGGAACCCTACAGCTTTTGTATGAAACTTTTCTCAAAATAATGTGATTCCAAAAAGTTATTACGTTGTCTCAAGTTAAATGACTCACCCGGTATATGATATGTGGATCACTTCGCATAGGATAATTTTATCCAATCAAAAATATAATTTTTGTGCCGAACAATAAATGACTATATTCTACTCAATGTTCCCTACTATTTTTCAATTGTCAAATCTTGTTTCTCGCTACTTGATGCATTTATCAAACGTTATTTGTTGTTTCAAATGATCACTCAAATCTTACTGCAACTTGATGCCTCTCCCAATTATCATCTCTTATCTCGATTAAATAATCGTCTCAATTCAAATGCAACTTGATGCTTCCTCTGTTACGTATTAGTTGTTTGAATAATCATTTAACTCATATGCAACCAAATGCTCTCTTCGAGCAGTGATGTTGAATTGGTTACGCTATCAGCAAGCAGCAAGAGTGGAGGGGGTAACCTACACAACTGCAAGCCATGTACATATCAGCAGCGTGCTTCGGCTAGCTTCGTTCAGTGAAAGAGAGTGGACAATCTATCTTCGTTCACCGAACTGATACAAAGCTGAACGACTCTGAACGACGTCGACGCTAGCTAGAAGGGTAAGAAATTGTCGGTAAAATTATTCACACATGGTTTTACCGACACGTTGACATGAAAGTGATGATTTTACCGACACCCTTTTATGAATGACCGCCAAAAATATTCAAACTTTTCAGCATTTAATATAAGAAAGTAACATCTTTTCATCAGTTACGATAATTGAACTTTTCTGTTAATCAATTTATATACTATGACGTTACATTCGGCAACGTCTCCGGAGGTACAGGCGGTGCCATCTAGGGCAACTGCCCTGTGCAGGGCCATCGATAAATTCATCGATAGGCTATTGGAATTAATTAATTAGTCAAGAAGACCGCGTGAGGCGTGGTCAACCACCGCGTGGTGCCGGCTAGCGAAAACGTGGCTAGGCCGGCCATTATGAAGAGATTAGCCCACGAGTTACGGTAGTGTGAAGACGCATAAATTTGTGACGCCGAATATTGAATTGATAAACTGAATTTGAAGCAATTAAGACTATTTGTGGTAATTGTTAAAGCAGTGAAAAGCATTGAAAAGTAGCGGAAAGTATTGAACAGTATTGTATAATTGAAGTGAACTATTAATCAAAACTATTGAATAAAAGGTGAAGTGAAAGAAAAGAAAACTATTGAAGAAACTATTGTACTAAAGTGTTGACCGGTGCGACTCCCAAGTCGAGTGGAAACCATCACCAGCATTCACCACCATCATCTTACGAGGAGAGGCCTCATCGGTAGATTTTCATCCGCAGCAAAGAGTAATTATTCTGCGATATCCTTTTCACGTAATATAATAATATAAGTTGGCTGTAGGGAGCTATAAGCGCATAGAATTGCGGCGTAGTCTATCTACGTGTTTCGTACTACTGCTGCACTGCCTTCCTTTCCCACATTGCCCGTCCGGGCAATACCATATTATACAGGGCCGTACGAATATAACGCGCTAGATAATCAAATTATATAATATATTATTGGACAAATAATGAAGTTCAAAATAACTGTGATCAATATAATAATAATAAATAAACAAACACTTCGAATAATTAATAAATCAAATCATTTGTAAGGATCTTTCCTGTTGTTTCTATCCTATTAAAAAACAGGTGGCATCCCAAAGGGAACTACTTCGTCCAACCGCTTCTCCGGAATAAAGGGACCGAAACAGCTAAGTGTAAATTTTTATATCATAGAATTTCAGCTGGGACCAGAGAAACGTGACAATACATATTCATTCTTTCCGTCGTAATGAAATAGCATGTGTTTATTCATCGATATTCAATTTAGATATAGATGTATGATTGTTTGTTATGTACGTGATTTCTATACGGAAAAAATTTTTCATGTTACTACATCAAAGGCGAAAGTTGAACAAATATCCCCCTCCCCTGCCCGATTCATGATTATATATATATATGCTGTCACGTTCCTCCGGTCTCGAGTGCTGAATTTTATTTTATATTTCAAATTTGCACTTATCTTTTGATGATCGTCCATTCAATGGTTCCGGAAGAAATGTTGAAAGTTATCCCCGGGATGCCACCTGTATTTCTTTCAATTGTTCGGAAAATAAGGGGAAATTACAAGAAAACATTTTATATAATTTATTATTATCATTTATGATTCAATTCTTTATTCATTCAATTATTCAAGATTATTATTTATTATTTGTCTATTCATTTAGCGATTTATTCATTCAAATCAAAATTCTTTCTACTTTACTCTTGTAAAATTGCGCAAGTGAAACGGAGCGCCCAATTTACCGGCCGCTACTATGATACGGACCCGGTAGATTATTGCTTATCCGCTCTGCTTCCCGATGCTGTGAATGAGGAAGGCAGTTAGCTGTCGAATACCAACTTTCTCATTTAACGGAACTCGAAGCAGCCATTTTACACCATGACGCGTACACGCCAGGTGTTGCATACGTGGCCTTGGATTGTCTTTATTATATAAAGCCAACCAGACTATATGAAATGATAATTATTATATATTTATATTTACGGGAGACGGTGAATTCGCTGAGGATGAGGAAGTTGATCTGCAACGTTGATCGGAGATGTTTCAGCACGTCCCTCGACTCGTACTCCACACACTGACTTCAATATAATTTTTTATTAGTCTTCAATTATTATTCCACACACCAATTTCACTCCAATTTTCAATAATCTTAGTGATTTCAATAGTTTCAATTGTTACAATCCTAATTATCACTCGTTCACACTACTCGATTTACTGCTTGCGCCTCGCTTTGTTCTATATCGCTCTTCACTTTCCACGTACGTCCGCACTTGACGAAGATCCAAGGGCTAGTGAGGAAAAATGGCCGTGCTCGCCACGTTCTGCGAGCCGGCACCACACGGTTGATCGCCACGCCTCCCGCGGTCTTAATCAACAAGTATCGGGTCAGTACACGTATCGACAAATTCATCGATACGTACCCTGTTTCTAGTTGCCATGGATGGCAATGCATGTACCTCCGGAGGCGTCTTTGAACGCATCGTCACAATATCGTTACGAACGTTACTGTGAGCGCCGAGCACCGAGTATGAGTGGGGAGCGCGACAGAGAGGGGAGACGAGCGCGTTTACAGTGTGCTCTCTCTGCAGAGCTTGGGCAATATACCGCTAGGGGTTCCGGGCCTCTCGCGGCAGTAGCTTGGGTGAGACGTTGTTGAGCCGCGGTAAATTGAAGGGAAAAATCAGTCAGCAACTGGAAGTGGTCTCGAACGGATCAACGCACGTTGAGCATACCGCAGTGATCCAAGTCGATTATAACCGAGCTCCTCCACCCAAGAGGTTCATCCAGTGCGCGGGGTTCGATTAGGTACGGATGGTTGATACTATCCTGCAAGGGAGCAGCGCGTGGCATATCCAGTGTGGATTGATGGTTGGTACCGGACTGGACTGAATAGAGGGAGGCTTCGTCATCTCGACAAGATTCGGATCCAGTGCGCGGGATCTAGAGACGGATGGTTGGTACTGTCTCGCAAGGGAGCAATGCGCGGCGTCTCAATATAGTCCTGGTTGGTACCGTTCCGAACCGACCGAGTCGAAGACCTTTTCAGCTCCCCCATCCACTAGCACGAAGCTAGTTGAAGAGTTTTTGGTAGGATCCGGTGCGCGCTCCATTCATTACGAATAGAGGTTGGTGCCTGGCTGAAGATGAATCGAAAATAAGATTTCAGCTTCGCGAAAAATATGAAAATGGTCACTCCAGTGTTTCTATTCTCATTGTATCGAGTCAAGCTTGTAACTTCAATTGCATTGTATAGAATCAACATTTATTATTTGATTTACATATAATTATTTCCAGTCAGCATCACTAATTATTGGCATTGTATCGAGTCAAGCTTGTAGCTGTAATTGCATTGTATAGAATCAACATTTATTATTCTATTATTTTGGAGTTAGCATCACTATCATTGGCATCATATGGAGTAAATATTCATGTAATTATGTGCATCATCATTATTTGAGTCGAATATTATTTATATGATTTGTTCCATTTATTACAGGCGTCCATGTGTATTTCATAGAGTAAAGATTCATTCAATTATTCGCAACATTATTATTTGGTTCGAATATTATTTATACGATTCGTTTCGTTCATTACGAGCATTTAGTTGCATTATATGAAGTACAGATTCATTGAAGTATTTACATTATTATTTGAGTTGAGTATTCTTTGATTTAACTATTACGAGCATCAATTTGCCTTAAATAGAGTGACGATTTATTTTGATTACTGGCATTTGACTATCAGAAATTCAGTTATTCCTAACTAACATTACGTAACCAGTATTATGAGAAGGTGAAAATATAAGATGCAATTAACATAAAGAAATACAAAAGTTCATGTGTTGAATAATATATTTTATAGGAAAACTTCTTGAATCAAGTCCAAAGAATAAATACACAGATGTGAAATAAAGAAAATGAAGGGAAGAAGAATTATATCGAAAATGAAGAATTAGGATTTGATAAATTCATTTGTGACGACACACCCCGCCCAACGAATCCTGGGGGCTGAGCATAAATTAGCACATAGGGGCTCAACAGGAATTAGAAAGACAAGTTTTCGCGAGGTCGAGATAGTAAAACGAACTTTCCTGCGAAATAGCATCACAATATATATATATATATTTTTTCGAGGGTTTAATTAATATTTATATTGGAATCGTGAGGCAATATATTCAATAAAATTCTTTTAAATACACAATTGCTAATATTTGTAATGTTATGTGACAATAAATTCACAGACACTACATAAGTCTGACATAAATTAAATATATTTTTTGTAGTATGATGGAAATGATCATTTGGGAGAATGACTATTAATAGTACATAATTATATAAATGACGGAATGTAGATACATATTTGAGATGTAAAATGTATTTGAGATGTAAAATAGTGAATGAATATTATTTGAAATGGTGCGGAGAATTGCTGCTGAATTTAATACCATGGTGCGCTACAAATATAGAAATACGTGTATTGATGGACGCGAACAAATTTTGGCACATTTCGTCAACGCTTGAGCGTACAATCCATGTATGTATATATATATATTGCTTTACATTATATATAATATACATGTCGAATCAATGATAACGTATTACTTTGCAATGACATGATTGTGCATCATCCATTACTATAGTGGATATGAACATATACACATACAAATATAGAAAAAATTACATTGGTACATATATATATATTTCCATGCTTCTTTCTCTCTTTTTTTTCTATCATTGTTTTCGAAAAAGACTTGCATACGATTTTGAAGATTGAAAATATTTACCGGACGTCACGACCATTTTATTCATTGCTGCGCATACCTGGAACATATACTTTTATCAAAAATATTTATTTAGGTTTAGAAATCGAGAAGTTCATACACTTCGAGGAATATTATTTGATATTTCATTCTATTTAATTGGGAAATATTACTTATAGATTCCAAATTATCATTGGAAATACATTTCATGAGCTTGTCCCTTGAAAGTGTGCACTTCATGCACATGGTTTATATTTCATTTCAGCCTTGCGAGTTTTCTTTTGTTTTTGTTTGAATTTAGTCATTCTAGTACATTTTTTCATACAGCATCTGTAAAAATCATTATGTATGAGCAATTTCTTGATTTTCAGTAAGCATTTTTTTTTCAGTACGAATCGAATGTGATAAAGTGGAAAAATCCTCATAAAAAAGTGATCAATCGTCTGCGAAACACTCGTTTCTACGCGTTTCAGTGCGAGTGAAACGTCAGAAAAAGGGCGTTTTTCAAGTCATTCCATATTTCGTCGACCGATATGTTGGGAAAATTTTTCCTCAAACCACATGTTTTTCTGATCAATTTCGCATCGTTGCATTCAATTCTACCAATATAATGCAAATAACACGACCGGAATCACGAAATTGAAGATGGAAAAGGCAAGATGAAAATCTAAATATGAGCCAAAAACAATCACAAAGAGAAGAAATGATAGAAAAAAACTTCAATGATCACATTAAAGTAAGAAATTATAGGATAGATTTATATAATTTAGATGATAACAAAAAAAAACAAAATAAAAGATTGATATAAGAATATGAAGCAATATCTGCCGAAGATAAATATAAAATAGAAACCGTAAGAGACTATAAAGCAAGAATAGATCTCTTAGTGGACAAATTTCATAGTAAAGGACCAGATAGATGAATCATTGAAGACAGAAATGGAATAGAACAGCGAGTGGCAAAACTATTGGTAAAAAATTTAATTAAAGAGTCATACAGCCCATTTGCTGCACCAGTGACTCTAGCATTGGAAAAAGGTGAAGGAAAGACTAGATTATGCATTTATTCTAGAGATTTATATGTTATTGTGACACTACAAGATCAACCTCTTTGCTAATTGATGTCCTAATAATTGAAGATAGAAATTGTGAATAATTCACATCACTGGACATCAATTCAGCATTTTGGTCATTACCACTAAGGCTAGAAGATAGAAATGGAACAGGCTTAATAACTCGAAAAGGACACTATCAATGGAATCGCCTACTATTCAGTTTGAAAACAGCACCAGCAATCTTCCAAAGAATTATGTCGAGTATACCAAGGAAGAATAATCTCAACACATTATACGCCGGTGGCATCTGGGTCATTTGGAGTCCGAGCGCCAGTACGGTGTCGACCGCCTGAAGCCTGCGCGCCGGCATTATTCGCATATTGACGACCAATGAATAAGTGGAAAAAATATCTGGAATTTTATACATTATCGTAAAACACTAAATTTAGTTTGCGTATTCGTTATATGCAATTTACGATAACGAAAAATGGAAACAAAATAAAGAAATTTGATTTATAATTATCGAAAAATATACCCGTTTTATTCGACGATTGATTATACCATATATGTAGATGATACGAACAGAAAGAAAAATATTGATATTTGAGGGATGTATGGGATTTTTGAAGACAATTATCAAAATGTCGAGGCGCTAGGCACAGAAAACACATAAGCTAGCCGTATTTCTCCAACATCTTCAATTCCGTGATTTCGGTCGTGTTATTGGTACTATATTGGAAGGATCGAAAACAACAGTGCGAAATTGATCGAGAAAATATGTGGTTTGGAAAGAAAAATTTCTGACATATCGGTCGACGAAATAAGCAATGACTTCGAAAACGCTGTTTTTCGACGTTTCACTGAACTGAAACGCGTGAAAACGGGCATTCCGCCGCGGAACGCGAATAAGGAACAATCGCAGATGATTAATCCTGGTTTTTCGTGAATTTTTTCGAATTTCATACACTCATATCGTATTAAAATGATACCAATGGGCATTGAGAGAAAGAAAAAAATTTTCGATCGGATAGTTTGGAATGAACTTTCGATGAAAGTCTCACCAAATCTTCGTATTTCTTGACCATCTCAGATTTTGTGATTCCAGTCGTGATTTCTGCACCATGTTAGTAAGAATGAATGCAACGATGCGGGATTGATGATAGGAATATTTTGTTTGGAAAAATGAATTTTCGATGAATGTCTCACAAAATCGTCGTATTTCTCGACCATCTCGAATTTCGTGATTCCGGTCGGGATTTTTGGATGAAATCGGTAGAACTGGATGCAACAATGCGTGAGTAATCAGAAGGATATGTTGTTTGGAAAAATTTTTTCCGAACATATTGGTCGACGAGATATGGAATGACTTCGGAAACGCTGTTTTTCGACGTTTAACCAAACTGAAACACGTAAAAACAGGCATTTCGCCCGCGGTACGATATAAGGGAGCAATCGTAGATAATTGATACGGGTTTTTCGAGGATATTTCCAAATGTCATACACTCGAATCGTGTTGGGTGAGAAATGTTGGGTATTCACAAAGAAAAAGATTTTCGATCGGAAAGTTTAGAACGAACTTCCGATAAAAGTCTTATGAAATCGTCATATTTCTCGACCATCTCAAATTTCGTGATTCCGGTCGTGATTTTTGTTCAATATCAGTAGAAATGAATGCACAATGCAGGATGGATCGGAAAAATATTTTGTTTGGAGAAATGAATTTCCGATAAATGTCTCACAGAATCGTCGTATTTCTCGACCATCTCGAATTTCGTGATTCCGGTCGTGATTTTTGTTTCATATCAGTGGAAATGAATGCAACAGTGCGGGATTGATCGGAAAAATATGCTGTTTGGAGAAATGAATTTCCGATAAATGTCTCACGGAATCGTCGTATTTCTCGACCATCTTGAATTTCGTGATTACGGTCGTGATTTGTGTTCCATATCAGTAGGAATGAATGCAACGATGCGGGATTGATCGTAAAAATATGCTGTTTGGAAAAAATTTTTCCGAACATATCGGTCGACGAGAAATGAAATGACTTCGAAAACGCTGTTTTTCGTTGTTTCACTGAACTGAAACGCGTAAAAACAGGCATTTCGACTGCAGTACGTTATCAGGAAGCAGTCGCAGTTGATTGATCCGGTTTTTTCGGAAATATCTTTGAATTTTTCACACTCGAATCTTGTTGGGTGAGGAGAAGTCGAGCTTCGAAAATAAAAAAAATTTTCCGAGCGGAAAGTTTGCAATGTACTTTCGATAAAAGTCTCACAAAATCGTCGTATATCTCGACCATCTTGGATTTCGTGATTCCGGTCGTGATTTTCGTTTCATATCAGTAGAAATGAATGCAACGATGCGGGATTAATCGGAAAAATATTTTGTTTGGAGAAATAAATTGCCGATAAATGTCTCACGAAATCGTCGTATTTCTCGACCATCTTGAATTTCGTGATTCCGGTCGTGATTTTCGTTTCATATCAGTAGAAATGAATGCAACGATGCGGGATTGATCGGAAAAATATTTTGTTTGGAGAAATGATTTTTCGATAAATGTCTCACAAAATCGTCGCATTTCTCGACCATCTTGAATTTCGTGATTCCGGTCGTGATTTTTGTTCAATATGAGTAGAAATGAATGCAACGAAGCAGGATTGATCGGAAAAATATGCAGTTTGGAAAAAAATTTTCCGAATATATCAGTCGACGAGATATGGAATGACTTCGAAAACGCTGTTTTTCGACGTTTCACTAAACTGAAACGCGTAAAAACAGGCATTTCGACCGCGGTACGTCATTCGGAAGCAGTCGCAGTTGATTGATCCGGTTTTTTTGAGAACATCTTTGAATTTCTCACACTCGAATCTTGTTGGGTGAGAAATGTCGAGCATCGAAAAAAAAAAAAATTTTTCGATCGAGAAGTTTGTAATGAACTTTCGATAAAAGTCTCCCAAAATCGTCGTATATCTCGACCATCTCGAATTTCGTGATTCCGGTCGTGATTTTCGTTTCATATGAGTAGAAATGAATGCAACGATGCGGGATTGATCGGAAAAATATTTTGTTTGGAGAAATGATTTTTCGATAAATGTCTCACAAAATCGTCGTATTTCTCGACCATCTTGAATTTCGTGATTCCGGTCGTGATTTTTGTTCAATATGAGTAGAAATGAATGCAACGATGCGGGATTGATCGGAAAAATATTTTGTTTGAAGGAATGCATTTCCGATGAATGTCTCACAAAATCGTCGTATTTCTCGACCATCTTGAATTTCGTGATTCCGGTCGTGATTTTTGTTTCATTTCAGTAGAAATGAATGCAACGATGCGGGATTGATCGGAAAAATATGCAGTTTGGAAAAAATTTTTTCGAACATATCGGTCGACGAGATATGGAATGACTTCGAAAACGCTGTTTTTCGACGTTTCACTGAACTGAAACGCGTAAAAACAGGCATTTCGACCGCAGTACGTTATTTGGAAGCAGTCGCAGTTGATTGATCCGGTTTTTTTGAGAACATCTTTGAATTTCTCACACTCGAATCTAGTTGGGTGAGAAATGTCGAGCATCGAGAAAAAAAAAAATTTTCGATCGAGAAGTTTGTAATGAACTTTCGATGAAAGTCTCACAAAATCGTCGTATATCTCGACCATCTTGAATTTCGTGATTCCGGTCGTGATTTTTGTTCAATATCAGTAGAAATGAATGCAACAGTGCGGGATTGATCGAGAAAAAATTTTGTTTGGAAAAATGATTTTTCGATAAATGTCTCACAAAATCGTCCTATTTCTCGACCATCTCGAATTTCGTGATTCCGGTCGTAATTTTTGTTTAATATGAGTAGAAATGGATGCAACGATGCGGGGTTAATCGGAAAAATATTTTGTTTGGAGAAATAATTTTTCGATAAATGTCTCACAAAATCGTCGTATTTTTCGACCATCTTGAATTTCGTGATTCCGGTCGTGATTTTTGTTTCATATCAGTAGAAATGAATGCAACGATGCGGGATTGATCGGAAAAATAAGCAGTTTGGAAAAAATTCTTTCGAACATATCGGTCGACGAGATATGGAATGACTTCGAAAACGCTGTCTTTCGACGTTTCACTAAACTGGAACGCGTAAAAACAGGCATTTCGACCGCAGTACGTTATTTGGAAGCAGTCGCAGTTGATTGATCAGGTTTTTTTGAGAACATCTTTGAATTTCTCACACTCGAATCTTGTTGGGTGAGAAATGTCGAGCATCTGAAAAAAAAAAATTTTTCGATCGAGAAGTTTGTAATGAACTTTCGATAAAAGTCTCACAAAATCGTCGTATATCTCGACCATCTTGAATTTCGTGATTCCGGTCGTGATTTTTGTTCAATATCAGTAGAAATGAATGCAACGATGCGGGATTGATCGGAAAAAAATTTTGTTTGGAGAAATGAATTTCCGATAAATGTCCCACAAAATCGTCCTATTCCTCGACCATCTCGAATTTCGTGATTCCGGTCGTGATTTTTGTTTCATATCAGTAGAAATGAATGCAACGATGCGGGATTGATCGGAAAAATAAGCAGTTCGGAAAAAATTTTTTCGAACATACTGGTCGACGAGATATGGAATGACTTCGAAAACGCTGTTTTTCGACGTTTCACTGAACTGAAACGCGTAAAAACAGTCATTTCGACCGCAGTACGTTATTTGGAAGCAGTCGCAGTTGATTGATCCGGTTTTTTTGAGAACATCTTTGAATTTCTCACACTCGAATCTCGTTGAGTGAGAAATGTCAAGCATCGAAGAATAAAAAAATTTCTCGATCGAGAAGTTTGTAATGAACTTTCGATAAAAGTCTCACAAAATCGTTGTATATCTCGACCATCTTGAATTTCGTTATTCCGGTCGTGATTTTTCTTCAATATCAGTAGAAATGAATGCAACGATGCGGGATTGATCGGAAAAAAATTTTGTTCGGAGGAATGAATTTCCGATAAATGTCTCACAAAATCGTACTATTCCTCGACCATCTTGAATTTCGTGATTCCGGTCGTGATTTTTGTTCAATATCAGTAGAAATGAATGCAACGATGCGGGATTGATCGGAAAAAAATTTTGTTTGGAGAAATGATTTTTCGATAAATGTCTCACACAATCGTCCTATTTCTCGACCTCCTTGAATTTCGTGATTCCGGTCGTGATTTTTGTTCAATATGAGTAGGAGTGAATGCAACGATGCGGGATTGATCGGAAAAACATGCTGTTTGGAAAAAATTTTTTCGAAAATATCGTTCGACGAAATATGAAATGACTCCGAAACGCTGTTCTTCGACGTTTCACTAAACTGAAACGCGTAAAAACAGGCATTATGAACGCAGTACGTTATTAGGAAGCAGTCGCAGTTGATTGATCCGTTTTTCTCTGAAATATCTTTGAATTTTTCACACTCGAATCTTGTCGGGTGAGAAATGTCGAGCTTCGAAAAAAAAAAAAAATTTTTTGAGCGGTAAGTTTGCAATGAACTTTCGATAAATGTCTCACAAAATCGTCCTATTCCTCGACCATCTCGAATTTCGTGATTCCGGTCGTGATTTTTGTTTAATATCAGTAGATATGAATGCAACGATGCGGAATTGATCGGTAAAATATTTTGTTTGGAGCAATGAATTTCCGATGAATGTCTCACAAAATCGTCGTATTTCTCGACCATCTCGAATTTCGTGATTCCGGTCGTGATTTTACTTCAATATAAGTAGATATGAATGCGACGATGCGGGATTGATCGGAAAAATATTTTGTTTGGAGAAATGATTTTTTGAAAATTGTCTCACAAAATCGTCCTATTCCTCGACCATCTCGAATTTCGTGATTCCGGTCGTAATTTTTGTTTAATATGAGTAGAAATGGATGCAACGATGCGGGGTTAATCGAAAAAATATTTTGTTTGGAGAAATGATTTTTCGATAAATGTCTCACAAAATCGTCGTATTTTTCGACCATCTTGAATTTCGTGATTCCGGTCGTGATTTTTGTTTCATATCAGTAGAAATGAATGCAACAATGCGGGATTGATCGGAAAAATAAGCAGTTTGGAAAAAATGTTTTCGAACATATCGGTCGACGAGATATGGAATGACTTCGAAAACGCTGTCTTTCGACGTTTCACTAAACTGGAACGCGTAAAAACAGGCATTTCGACCGCAGTACGTTATTTGGAAGCAGTCGCAGTTGATTGATCAGGTTTTTTTGAGAACATCTTTGAATTCCTCACACTCGAATCTTGTTGGGTGAGAAATGTCGAGCATCAAAAAAAAAAAAATTTTTCGCTCGAGAAGTTTGTAATGAACTTTCGATAAAAGTCTCACAAAATCGTCGTATATCTCGACCATCTTGAATTTCGTGATTCCGGTCGTGATTTTTGTTCAATATCAGTAGAAATGAATGCAACGATGCGGGATTGATCGGAAAAAAATTTTGTTTGGAGAAATGAATTTCCGATAAATGTCCCACAAAATCGTCCTATTCCTCGACCATCTCGAATTTCGTGATTCCGGTCGTGATTTTTGTTTCATATCAGTAGAAATGAATGCAACGATGCGGGATTGATCGGAAAAATAAGCAGTTCGGAAAAAATTTTTTCGAACATACTGGTCGACGAGATATGGAATGACTTCGAAAACGCTGTTTTTCGACGTTTCACTGAACTGAAACGCGTAAAAACAGTCATTTCGACCGCAGTACGTTATTTGGAAGCAGTCGCAGTTGATTGATCCGGTTTTTTTGAGAACATCTTTGAATTTCTCACACTCGAATCTCGTTGAGTGAGAAATGTCAAGCATCGAAGAATAAAAAAATTTCTCGATCGAGAAGTTTGTAATGAACTTTCGATAAAAGTCTCACAAAATCGTTGTATATCTCGACCATCTTGAATTTCGTTATTCCGGTCGTGATTTTTCTTCAATATCAGTAGAAATGAATGCAACGATGCGGGATTGATCGGAAAAAAATTTTGTTCGGAGGAATGAATTTCCGATAAATGTCTCACAAAATCGTACTATTCCTCGACCATCTTGAATTTCGTGATTCCGGTCGTGATTTTTGTTCAATATCAGTAGAAATGAATGCAACGATGCGGGATTGATCGGAAAAAAATTTTGTTTGGAGAAATGATTTTTCGATAAATGTCTCACACAATCGTCCTATTTCTCGACCTCCTTGAATTTCGTGATTCCGGTCGTGATTTTTGTTCAATATGAGTAGGAGTGAATGCAACGATGCGGGATTGATCGGAAAAACATGCTGTTTGGAAAAAATTTTTTCGAAAATATCGTTCGACGAAATATGAAATGACTCCGAAACGCTGTTCTTCGACGTTTCACTAAACTGAAACGCGTAAAAACAGGCATTATGAACGCAGTACGTTATTAGGAAGCAGTCGCAGTTGATTGATCCGTTTTTCTCTGAAATATCTTTGAATTTTTCACACTCGAATCTTGTCGGGTGAGAAATGTCGAGCTTCGAAAAAAAAAAAAAATTTTTTGAGCGGTAAGTTTGCAATGAACTTTCGATAAATGTCTCACAAAATCGTCCTATTCCTCGACCATCTCGAATTTCGTGATTCCGGTCGTGATTTTTGTTTAATATCAGTAGATATGAATGCAACGATGCGGAATTGATCGGTAAAATATTTTGTTTGGAGCAATGAATTTCCGATGAATGTCTCACAAAATCGTCGTATTTCTCGACCATCTCGAATTTCGTGATTCCGGTCGTGATTTTACTTCAATATAAGTAGATATGAATGCGACGATGCGGGATTGATCGGAAAAATATTTTGTTTGGAGAAATGATTTTTTGAAAATTGTCTCACAAAATCGTCCTATTCCTCGACCATCTCGAATTTCGTGATTCCGGTCGTAATTTTTGTTTAATATGAGTAGAAATGGATGCAACGATGCGGGGTTAATCGAAAAAATATTTTGTTTGGAGAAATGATTTTTCGATAAATGTCTCACAAAATCGTCGTATTTTTCGACCATCTTGAATTTCGTGATTCCGGTCGTGATTTTTGTTTCATATCAGTAGAAATGAATGCAACAATGCGGGATTGATCGGAAAAATAAGCAGTTTGGAAAAAATGTTTTCGAACATATCGGTCGACGAGATATGGAATGACTTCGAAAACGCTGTCTTTCGACGTTTCACTAAACTGGAACGCGTAAAAACAGGCATTTCGACCGCAGTACGTTATTTGGAAGCAGTCGCAGTTGATTGATCAGGTTTTTTTGAGAACATCTTTGAATTCCTCACACTCGAATCTTGTTGGGTGAGAAATGTCGAGCATCAAAAAAAAAAAAATTTTTCGCTCGAGAAGTTTGTAATGAACTTTCGATAAAAGTCTCACAAAATCGTCGTATATCTCGACCATCTTGAATTTCGTGATTCCGGTCGTGATTTTTGTTCAATATCAGTAGAAATGAATGCAACGATGCGGGATTGATCGGAAAAATATTTTGTTTGGAGAAATGAATTTCCGATAAATGTCTCACAAAATCGTCGTATCCCTCGACCATCTCGAATTCCGTGATTCCGGTCGTGATTTTTGACCAATACGAGTAGAAATGGATGCAACGATGAGGGACTAATCGGAAAAATATTTTGTTTGAAGAAATGAATTTCCGATGAATGTCTCACAAAATCGTCGTATTTTTCGACCATCTTGAATTTCGTGATTCCGGTCGTGATTTTTGTTTCATATCAGTAGGAATAAATGCAACGATGCGGGATTGATCGGAAAAATATGCAGTTTGAAAAAAATTTTTTCGAACATATCGGTCGACGAGATATGGAATGACTACGAGAACGCTGTTTTTCGACGTTTCACTGAACTGAAACGCGTAAAAACAGGCATTTCGACCGCAGTACGTCATTTGGAAGCAGTCGCAGTTGATTGATCCGGTTTTTTTGAGAACATCTTTGAATTTCTCACACTCGAATCTTGTTGGGTGAGAAATGTCGAGCATCGAAGGAAAAAAAATTTTTCGATCGAGAAGTTTGTAATGAACTTTCGATAAAAGTCTCACAAAATCGTCGTATATCTCGACCATCTTGAATTTCGTGATTCCGGTCGTGATTTTTGTTCAATATCAGTAGGAATGAATGCAACGATGCGGGATTGATCGGAAAAAAATTTTGTTTGGAGAAATGAATTTCCGATAAATGTCTCACAAAATCGTCGTATTTTTCGACCATCTTGAATTTCGTGATTCCGGTCGTGATTTTTGTTTCATATCAGTAGAAATGAATGCAACGATGCGGGATTCATCGGAAAAATAAGCAGTTTGGAAAAAATTTTTTCGAACATATCGGTCGACGAGATATGGAATGACTTCGAAAACGCTGTTTTTCGACGTTTCACGAGACTGAAACGCGTAAAAACAGGCATTTCGACCGCAGTACGTTATTTGGAAGCAGTCGCAGTTGATTGATCAGGTTTTTTTGAGAACATCTTTGAATTTCTCACACTCGAATCTTGTTGGGTGAGGAATGTCGGGCATCGAAAAAAAAAAAAATTTTTCGATCCGGAAGTTCATAATGATTTTCCGATAAATGACTCACAAAATCGTCGCATTTCTCGACCATCTCGAATCTCGTGATTCCGGTCGTGATTTTACTTCAATATTAGTAGATATGGATGCAACGATGCGGGATTGATCGAAAAAATATTTTGTTTGGAGAAATGATTTTTCGATAAATGTCTCACAAAATCGTCGCATTTCTCGACCATCTCGAATCTCGTGATTCCGGTCGTGATTTTACTTCAATATTAGTAGATATGGATGCAACGATGCGGGATTGATCGGAAAAATATTTTGTTTGGAGAAATGATTTTTCGATAAATGTCTCACAAAATCGTCCTATGCCTCGACCATCTCGAATTTCGTGATTCCGGTCGTAATTTTTGTTTAATATGAGTAGAAATGGATGCAACGATGCGGGATTAATCGGAAAAATATTTTGTTTGGAGAAATAATTTTTCGATAAATGTCTCAAAAAATCGTCGTATTTTTCGACCATCTTGAATTTCGTGATTCCGGTCGTGATTTTTGTTTCATATCAGTAGAAATGAATGCAACGATGCGGGATTGATCGGAAAAATAAGCAGTTTGGAAAAAATTCTTTCGAACATATCGGTCGACGAGATATGGAATGACTTCGAAAACGCTGTCTTTCGACGTTTCACTAAACTGGAACGCGTAAAAACAGGCATTTCGACCGCAGTACGTTATTTGGAAGCAGTCGCAGTTGATTGATCAGGTTTTTTCGAGAACATCTTTGAATTTCTCACACTCGAATCTTGTTGGGTGAGAAATGTCGAGCATCTGAAAAAAAAAAATTTTTCGATCGAGAAGTTTGTAATGAACTTTCGATAAAAGTCTCACAAAATCGTCGTATATCTCGACCATCTTGAATTTCGTGATTCCGGTCGTGATTTTTGTTCAATATCAGTAGAAATGAATGCAACGATGCGGGATTGATCGGAAAAAAATTTTGTTTGGAGAAATGAATTTCCGATAAATGTCTCACAAAATCGTCCTATTCCTCGACCATCTCGAATTTCGTGATTCCGGTCGTGATTTTTGTTTCATATCAGTAGAAATGAATGCAACGATGCGGGATTGATCGGAAAAATAAGCAGTTTGGAAAAAATTTTTTCGAACATACTGGTCGACGAGATATGGAATGACTTCGAAAACGCTGTTTTTCGACGTTTCACTAAACTGAAACGCGTAAAAACAGGCATTTCGACCGCAGTACGTCATTCGGAAGCAGTCGCAGTTGATTGATCCGGTTTTTTTGAGAACATCTTTGAATTTCTCACACTCGAATCTTGTTGGGTGAGGAATGTCGAGCTTCGAAAAAAAAAAAAATTTTCCGAGCAGAAAGTTTGCAATGAACTTTCGATGGAAGTCTCACAAAATCGTCGTATTTCTCGACCATCTTGAATTCCGTTATTCCGGTCGTGATTTTTGTTTCATATCAGTGGAAATGAATGCAACGAAGCGGGATTGATCGGAAAAATATGCAGTTTGGGAAAAATTTCCCGAATATATCAGTCGACGAGATATGGCATGACTTCGAAAACGCTGTTTTTCGACGTTTCACTAAACTGAAACGCGTAAAAACAGGCATTCCGACCGCAGTACGTTATTTGGAAGCAGTCGCAGTTGACTGATCCTGTTTTTTGGAGAACATCTTTGGATTTCTCACACTCGAATCTCGTTGGGTGAGGAATGTCGAGCATCGAAAAAAAAAAATTTTTCGATCGAGAAGTTTGTAATGAACTTTCGATAAAAGTCTCACAAAATCGTCGTATATCTCGACCATCTTGGATTTCGTGATTCCGGTCGTGATTTTTGTTCAATATGAGTAGAAACGAATGCAACAATGCGGGATTGATCGGAGATATATTTTGTTTGGAGAAATGAATTACCGATAAATGTCTCACAAAATCGTCGCATTTCTCGACCATCTTGAATTTCGTGATTCCGGTCGTGATTTTTGTTCAATATGAGTGGAAATGAATGCAACGATGTGGGATTGATCGGAAAAATATGCTGTTTGGAGAAAATTTTTTCGAACATTTCGGTCGACGAGATATGGAATAACTTCGAAAACGCTGTTTTCCGACGTTTCACTGAACTGAAACGCGTAAAAACAGGCATTTCGACCGCAGTACGTCATTTGGAAGCAGTCGCAGTTGATTGATCCGGTTTTTTTGAGAACATCTTTGAATTCTCCACACTCGAATCTTGTTGGGTGAGGAATGTCGAGCTTCGAAAAAAAAAGAAATTTTCCGAGCAGAAAGTTTGCAATGAACTTTCAATAAAAGTCTCACAAAATCGTCGTATTTCTCGACCATCTTGAATTTCGTGATTCCGGTCGTGATTTTTGTTCAATATGAGTAGAAATGAATGCAACGATGCGGGATTGATCGGAAAAATATTTTGTTTGAAGGAATGCATTTCCGATGAATGTCTCACAAAATCGTCGTATTTCTCGACCATCTTGAATTTCGTGATTCCGGTCGTGATTTTTGTTTCATATCAGTAGAAATGAATGCAACGATGCGGGATTGATCGGAAAAATATGCAGTTTGGAAAAAATTTTTTCGAACATATCGGTCGACGAGATATGGAATGACTTCGAAAACGCTGTTTTTCGACGTTTCACTGAACTGAAACGCGTAAAAACAGGCATTTCGACCGCAGTACGTTATTTGGAAGCAGTCGCAGTTGATTGATCCGGTTTTTTTGAGAACATCTTTGAATTTCTCACACTCGAATCTAGTTGGGTGAGAAATGTCGAGCATCGAGAAAAAAAAAAATTTTTCGATCGAGAAGTTTGTAATGAACTTTCGATAAAAGTCTCACAAAATCGTCGTATATCTCGACCATCTTGAATTTCGTGATTCCGGTCGTGATTTTTGTACGATATCAGTAGGAATGAATGCAACGATGCGGGATTGATCGGAAAAAAATTTTGTTTGGAGAAATGAATTTCCAAGAAAGGTCTCACAAAATCGTCCTATTCCTCGACCATCTCGAATTTCGTGATTCCGGTCGTGATTTTCGTTCAATATCAGTAGAAATGTATGCAACGATGCGGGATTAATCGAAAAAATATTTTGTTTGGAGAAATGATTTTTCGATAAATGTCTCACAAATCCGTCGTATTTCTCGACCATCTTGAATTTCGTGATTCCGGTCGTGATTTTTGTTCGATATCAGTAGAAATGAATGCAACGATGCGGAATTGATCGGAAAAATATTTTGTTTGGAGCAATGGATTTCCGATGAATGTCTCACAAAATCGTCGTATATCTCGACGATCTTGAATTTCGTGATTCCGGTCGTGATTTTTGTTCAATATCAGTAGGAATGAATGCAACGATGCGGGATTGATCGGAAAAAAATTTTGTTTGGAGAAATGAATTTCCAATAAATGTCTCACAAAATCGTCCTATTCCCCGACCATCTCGAATTTCGTGATTCCGGTCGTGATTTTTGTTCAATATCAGTGGAAATGTATGCGACGATGCGGGATTAATCGAAAAAATATTTTGTTTGGAGAAATGATTTTTCGATAAATGTCTCACAAAATCGTCGTATTTTTCGACCATCTTGAATTTCGTGATTCCGGTCGTGATTTTTGTTCAATATGAGTAGAAATGAATGCAACGATGCGGGATTGATCGGAAAAATATTTTGTTTGAAGGAATGCATTTCCGATGAATGTCTCACAAAATCGTCGTATTTCTCGACCATCTTGAATTTCGTGATTCCGGTCGTGATTTTTGTTTCATATCAGTAGAAATGAATGCAACGATGCGGGATTGATCGGAAAAATAAGCAGTTTGGAAAATATTGTTTCGAACATATCGGTCGACGAGATATGGAATGACTTCGAAAACGCTGTTTTTCGACGTTTCACTGAACTGAAACGCGTAAAAACAGGCATTTCGACCGCAGTACGTTATTTGGAAGCAGTCGCAGTTGATTGATCCGGTTTTTTTGAGAACATCTTTGAATTTCTCACACTCGAATCTAGTTGGGTGAGAAATGTCGAGCATCAGAAAAAAAAAATATTTTTCGATCGAGAAGTTTGTAATGAACTTTCGATAAAAGTCTCACAAAATCGTCGTATATCTCGACCATCTTGAATTTCGTGATTCCGGTCGTGATTTTTGTTCAATATCAGTAGAAATGAATGCAACGATGCGGGATTGATCGGAAAAAAATTTTGTTTGGAGAAATGAATTTCCGATAAATGTCTCACAAAATCGTCGTATTTTTCGACCATCTTGAATTTCGTGATTCCGGTCGTGATTTTTGTTTCATATCAGTAGAAATGAATGCAACGATGCGGGATTGATCGGAAAAATAAGCAGTTTGGAAAATATTGTTTCGAACATATCGGTCGACGAGATATGGAATGACTTCGAAAACGCTGTTTTTCGACGTTTCACTGAACTGAAACGCGTAAAAACAGGCATTTCGACCGCAGTACGTTATTTGGAAGCAGTCGTAGTTGATTGATCCGGTTTTTTTGAGAACATCTTTGAATTTCTCACACTCGTATCTTGTTGGGTGAGGAATGTCGGGCATCGAAAAAAAAAAAAAATTTTTCGATCCGGAAGTTCATAATGATTTTTCGATAAATGACTTACAAAATCGTCGTATTTCTCGACCATCTTGAATTTCGTGATTCCGGTCGTGATTTTTGTTTAATATGAGTAGAAATGGATGCAACGATGCGGGATTAATCGAAAAAATATTTTGTTTGGAGAAATGATTTTTCGATAAATGTCTCACAAAATCGTCGCATTTCTCGACCATCTCGAATTTCGTGATTCCGGTCGTGATTTTTGTTGAATATGAGTAGAAATGGATGCAACGATGCGGGATTAATCGAAAAAATATTTTGTTTGGAGAAATGATTTTTCGATAAATGTCTCACAAAATCGTCGCATTTCTCGACCATCTCGAATTTCGTGATTCCGGTCGTGATTTCTGTTTCATATCAGTAGAAATGAATGCAACGATGCGGGATTGATCGGAAAAAAATTTTGTTTGGAGAAATGAATTTCCGATAAATGTCTCACAAAATCGTCGTATTTTTTCGACCATCTTGAATTTCGTGATTCCGGTCGTGATTTTTGTTTCATATCAGTAGAAATAAATGCAACGGTGCGGGATTGATCGGAAAAATATGCAGTTTGGAAAAAATTTTTTCGAACATATCGGTCGACGAGATATGGAATGACTTCGAAAACGCTGTTTTTCGACGTTTCACTGAACTGAAACGCGTAAAAACAGGCATTTCGACCGCAGTACGTTATTTGGAAGCAGTCGCAGTTGATTGATCCAGTTTTTTTGAGAACATCTTCGAATTTCTCCCACTCGAATCTTGTTGAGTGAGAAATGTCGAGCATCGAAAATAAAAAAAAATTTTCGATCGAGAAGTTTGTAATGAACTTTCGATGAAAGTCTCACAAAATCGTCGTATATCTCGACCATCTTGAATTTCGTGATTCCGGTCGTGATTTTTGTTCAATATCAGTAGAAATGAATGCAACAGTGCGGGATTGATCGAGAAAAAATTTTGTTTGGAAAAATGATTTTTCGATAAATGTCTCACAAAATCGTCCTATTTCTCGACCATCTCGAATTTCGTGATTCCGGTCGTAATTTTTGTTTAATATGAGTAGAAATGGATGCAACGATGCGGGGTTAATCGGAAAAATATTTTGTTTGGAGAAATAATTTTTCGATAAATGTCTCACAAAATCGTCGTATTTTTCGACCATCTTGAATTTCGTGATTCCGGTCGTGATTTTTGTTTCATATCAGTAGAAATGAATGCAACGATGCGGGATTGATCGGAAAAATAAGCAGTTTGGAAAAAATTCTTTCGAACATATCGGTCGACGAGATATGGAATGACTTCGAAAACGCTGTCTTTCGACGTTTCACTAAACTGGAACGCGTAAAAACAGGCATTTCGACCGCAGTACGTTATTTGGAAGCAGTCGCAGTTGATTGATCAGGTTTTTTTGAGAACATCTTTGAATTTCTCACACTCGAATCTTGTTGGGTGAGAAATGTCGAGCATCTGAAAAAAAAAAATTTTTCGATCGAGAAGTTTGTAATGAACTTTCGATAAAAGTCTCACAAAATCGTCGTATATCTCGACCATCTTGAATTTCGTGATTCCGGTCGTGATTTTTGTTCAATATCAGTAGAAATGAATGCAACGATGCGGGATTGATCGGAAAAAAATTTTGTTTGGAGAAATGAATTTCCGATAAATGTCCCACAAAATCGTCCTATTCCTCGACCATCTCGAATTTCGTGATTCCGGTCGTGATTTTTGTTTCATATCAGTAGAAATGAATGCAACGATGCGGGATTGATCGGAAAAATAAGCAGTTCGGAAAAAATTTTTTCGAACATACTGGTCGACGAGATATGGAATGACTTCGAAAACGCTGTTTTTCGACGTTTCACTGAACTGAAACGCGTAAAAACAGTCATTTCGACCGCAGTACGTTATTTGGAAGCAGTCGCAGTTGATTGATCCGGTTTTTTTGAGAACATCTTTGAATTTCTCACACTCGAATCTCGTTGAGTGAGAAATGTCAAGCATCGAAGAATAAAAAAATTTCTCGATCGAGAAGTTTGTAATGAACTTTCGATAAAAGTCTCACAAAATCGTTGTATATCTCGACCATCTTGAATTTCGTTATTCCGGTCGTGATTTTTCTTCAATATCAGTAGAAATGAATGCAACGATGCGGGATTGATCGGAAAAAAATTTTGTTCGGAGGAATGAATTTCCGATAAATGTCTCACAAAATCGTACTATTCCTCGACCATCTTGAATTTCGTGATTCCGGTCGTGATTTTTGTTCAATATCAGTAGAAATGAATGCAACGATGCGGGATTGATCGGAAAAAAATTTTGTTTGGAGAAATGATTTTTCGATAAATGTCTCACACAATCGTCCTATTTCTCGACCTCCTTGAATTTCGTGATTCCGGTCGTGATTTTTGTTCAATATGAGTAGGAGTGAATGCAACGATGCGGGATTGATCGGAAAAACATGCTGTTTGGAAAAAATTTTTTCGAAAATATCGTTCGACGAAATATGGAATGACTCCGAAACGCTGTTCTTCGACGTTTCACTAAACTGAAACGCGTAAAAACAGGCATTATGAACGCAGTACGTTATTAGGAAGCAGTCGCAGTTGATTGATCCGTTTTTCTCTGAAATATCTTTGAATTTTTCACACTCGAATCTTGTCGGGTGAGAAAGGTCGAGCTTCGAAAAAAAAAAAAAATTTTTTGAGCGGTAAGTTTGCAATGAACTTTCGATAAATGTCTCACAAAATCGTCCTATTCCTCGACCATCTCGAATTTCGTGATTCCGGTCGTGATTTTTGTTTAATATCAGTAGATATGAATGCAACGATGCGGAATTGATCGGTAAAATATTTTGTTTGGAGCAATGAATTTCCGATGAATGTCTCACAAAATCGTCGTATTTCTCGACCATCTCGAATTTCGTGATTCCGGTCGTGATTTTACTTCAATATAAGTAGATATGAATGCGACGATGCGGGATTGATCGGAAAAATATTTTGTTTGGAGAAATGATTTTTTGAAAATTGTCTCACAAAATCGTCCTATTCCTCGACCATCTCGAATTTCGTGATTCCGGTCGTAATTTTTGTTTAATATGAGTAGAAATGGATGCAACGATGCGGGGTTAATCGAAAAAATATTTTGTTTGGAGAAATGATTTTTCGATAAATGTCTCACAAAATCGTCGTATTTTTCGACCATCTTGAATTTCGTGATTCCGGTCGTGATTTCTGTTTCATATCAGTAGAAATGAATGCAACAATGCGGGATTGATCGGAAAAATAAGCAGTTTGGAAAAAATGTTTTCGAACATATCGGTCGACGAGATATGGAATGACTTCGAAAACGCTGTCTTTCGACGTTTCACTAAACTGGAACGCGTAAAAACAGGCATTTCGACCGCAGTACGTTATTTGGAAGCAGTCGCAGTTGATTGATCAGGTTTTTTTGAGAACATCTTTGAATTCCTCACACTCGAATCTTGTTGGGTGAGAAATGTCGAGCATCAAAAAAAAAAAAATTTTTCGCTCGAGAAGTTTGTAATGAACTTTCGATAAAAGTCTCACAAAATCGTCGTATATCTCGACCATCTTGAATTTCGTGATTCCGGTCGTGATTTTTGTTCAATATCAGTAGAAATGAATGCAACGATGCGGGATTGATCGGAAAAATATTTTGTTTGGAGAAATGAATTTCCGATAAATGTCTCACAAAATCGTCGTATCCCTCGACCATCTCGAATTCCGTGATTCCGGTCGTGATTTTTGACCGATACGAGTAGAAATGGATGCAACGATGAGGGACTAATCGGAAAAATATTTTGTTTGAAGAAATGAATTTCCGATGAATGTCTCACAAAATCGTCGTATTTTTCGACCATCTTGAATTTCGTGATTCCGGTCGTGATTTTTGTTTCATATCAGTAGGAATAAATGCAACGATGCGGGATTGATCGGAAAAATATGCAGTTTGAAAAAAATTTTTTCGAACATATCGGTCGACGAGATATGGAATGACTACGAGAACGCTGTTTTTCGACGTTTCACTGAACTGAAACGCGTAAAAACAGGCATTTCGACCGCAGTACGTCATTTGGAAGCAGTCGCAGTTGATTGATCCGGTTTTTTTGAGAACATCTTTGAATTTCTCACACTCGAATCTTGTTGGGTGAGAAATGTCGAGCATCGAAGGAAAAAAAATTTTTCGATCGAGAAGTTTGTAATGAACTTTCGATAAAAGTCTCACAAAATCGTCGTATATCTCGACCATCTTGAATTTCGTGATTCCGGTCGTGATTTTTGTTCAATATCAGTAGGAATGAATGCAACGATGCGGGATTGATCGGAAAAAAATTTTGTTTGGAGAAATGAATTTCCGATAAATGTCTCACAAAATCGTCGTATTTTTCGACCATCTTGAATTTCGTGATTCCGGTCGTGATTTTTGTTTCATATCAGTAGAAATGAATGCAACGATGCGGGATTGATCGGAAAAATAAGCAGTTTGGAAAAAATTCTTTCGAACATATCGGTCGACGAGATATGGAATGACTTCGAAAACGCTGTCTTTCGACGTTTCACTAAACTGGAACGCGTAAAAACAGGCATTTCGACCGCAGTACGTTATTTGGAAGCAGTCGCAGTTGATTGATCAGGTTTTTTCGAGAACATCTTTGAATTTCTCACACTCGAATCTTGTTGGGTGAGAAATGTCGAGCATCTGAAAAAAAAAAATTTTTCGATCGAGAAGTTTGTAATGAACTTTCGATAAAAGTCTCACAAAATCGTCGTATATCTCGACCATCTTGAATTTCGTGATTCCGGTCGTGATTTTTGTTCAATATCAGTAGAAATGAATGCAACGATGCGGGATTGATCGGAAAAAAATTTTGTTTGGAGAAATGAATTTTCGATAAATGTCTCACAAAATCGTCGCATTTCTCGACCATCTCGAATCTCGTGATTCCGGTCGTGATTTTACTTCAATATTAGTAGATATGGATGCAACGATGCGGGATTGATCGGAAAAATATTTTGTTTGGAGAAATGATTTTTCGATAAATGTCTCACAAAATCGTCCTATGCCTCGACCATCTCGAATTTCGTGATTCCGGTCGTAATTTTTGTTTAATATGAGTAGAAATGGATGCAACGATGCGGGATTAATCGGAAAAATATTTTGTTTGGAGAAATAATTTTTCGATAAATGTCTCAAAAAATCGTCGTATTTTTCGACCATCTTGAATTTCGTGATTCCGGTCGTGATTTTTGTTTCATATCAGTAGAAATGAATGCAACGATGCGGGATTGATCGGAAAAATAAGCAGTTTGGAAAAAATTCTTTCGAACATATCGGTCGACGAGATATGGAATGACTTCGAAAACGCTGTCTTTCGACGTTTCACTAAACTGGAACGCGTAAAAACAGGCATTTCGACCGCAGTACGTTATTTGGAAGCAGTCGCAGTTGATTGATCAGGTTTTTTCGAGAACATCTTTGAATTTCTCACACTCGAATCTTGTTGGGTGAGAAATGTCGAGCATCTGAAAAAAAAAAATTTTTCGATCGAGAAGTTTGTAATGAACTTTCGATAAATGTCTCACAAAATCGTCCTATTCCTCGACCATCTCGAATTTCGTGATTCCGGTCGTGATTTTTGTTTCATATCAGTAGAAATGAATGCAACGATGCGGGATTGATCGGAAAAATAAGCAGTTTGGAAAAAATTTTTTCGAACATACTGGTCGACGAGATATGGAATGACTTCGAAAACGCTGTTTTTCGACGTTTCACTAAACTGAAACGCGTAAAAACAGGCATTTCGACCGCAGTACGTCATTCGGAAGCAGTCGCAGTTGATTGATCCGGTTTTTTTGAGAACATCTTTGAATTTCTCACACTCGAATCTTGTTGGGTGAGGAATGTCGAGCTTCGAAAAAAAAAAAAATTTTCCGAGCAGAAAGTTTGCAATGAACTTTCGATGGAAGTCTCACAAAATCGTCGTATTTCTCGACCATCTTGAATTCCGTTATTCCGGTCGTGATTTTTGTTTCATATCAGTGGAAATGAATGCAACGAAGCGGGATTGATCGGAAAAATATGCAGTTTGGGAAAAATTTCCCGAATATATCAGTCGACGAGATATGGAATGACTTCGAAAACGCTGTTTTTCGACGTTTCACTAAACTGAAACGCGTAAAAACAGGCATTCCGACCGCAGTACGTTATTTGGAAGCAGTCGCAGTTGACTGATCCTGTTTTTTGGAGAACATCTTTGAATTTCTCACACTCGAATCTCGTTGGGTGAGGAATGTCGAGCATCGAAAAAAAAAAATTTTTCGATCGAGAAGTTTGTAATGAACTTTCGATAAAAGTCTCACAAAATCGTCGTATATCTCGACCATCTTGGATTTCGTGATTCCGGTCGTGATTTTTGTTCAATATGAGTAGAAACGAATGCAACAATGCGGGATTGATCGGAGATATATTTTGTTTGGAGAAATGAATTACCGATAAATGTCTCACAAAATCGTCGCATTTCTCGACCATCTTGAATTTCGTGATTCCGGTCGTGATTTTTGTTTCATATCAGTGGAAATGAATGCAACGATGCGGGATTGATCGGAAAAATATGCTGTTTGGGAGAAATTTTTTCGAACATATCGGTCGACGAGATATGGAATAACTTCGAAAACGCTGTTTTTCGACGTTTCACTAAACTGAAACGCGTGAAAACAGGCATTTCGACCGCAGTACGTTATTAGGAAGCAGTCGCAGTTGATTGATCCGGTTTTTTCGAGAACATCTTTGAATTTCTCACACTCGAATCTTGTTGGGTGAGAAATGTCGGGCATCGTAAAAAAAAAAAATTTTTCGATCGGGAAGTTTGTAATGAACTTCCGATAAAAGTCTCACAAAATCGTCGTATATCTCGACCATCTTGGATTTCGTGATTCCGGTCGTGATTTTTGTTCAATATGAGTGGAAATGAATGCAACGATGCGGGATTGATCGGAAAAATATGCTGTTTGGAGAAAATTTTTTCGAACATTTCGGTCGACGAGATATGGAATAACTTCGAAAACGCTGTTTTCCGACGTTTCACTGAACTGAAACGCGTAAAAACAGGCATTTCGACCGCAGTACGTCATTTGGAAGCAGTCGCAGTTGATTGATCCGGTTTTTTTGAGAACATCTTTGAATTCTCCACACTCGAATCTTGTTGGGTGAGGAATGTCGAGCTTCGAAAAAAAAAGAAATTTTCCGAGCAGAAAGTTTGCAATGAACTTTCAATAAAAGTCTCACAAAATCGTCGTATTTCTCGACCATCTTGAATTCCGTTATTCCGGTCGTGATTTTTGTTTCATATCAGTGGAAATGGATGCAACGATGCGGGATTGATCGGAAAAATATTTTGTTTGGAGAAATGAATTTCCGATAAATGTCTCACAAAATCGTCGTATTTCTCGACCATCTTGGATTTCGTGATTCCGGTCGTGTTTTTTGTCCAATATGAGTAGAAATGAATGCAACGATGCGGGATTGACTGGAAAAATATTTTGTTTGGAGAAATGAATTTCCGATAAATGTCGAACAAAATCGTCGTATTTCTCGACCATCTTGAATTTCGTGATTCCGGTCGTGATTTTTGTTCAGTATGAGATGAAATGAATGCAACGATGCGGGATTGATTGAAAAAATATTTTGTTTGGAGAAATGAATTTCCGATAAAAGTCTCACAAAATCGTCGTATATCTCGACCATCTCGAATTTCGTGATTCCGGTCGTGATTTTCGTTTCATATCAGTAGAAATAAATGCAACGATGCGGGATTGATCGGAAAAATATTTTGTTTGGAGAAATGATTTTTCGATAAATGTCTCACAAAATCGTCGCATTTCTCGACCATCTTGAATTTCGTGATTCCGGTCGTGATTTTTGTTCAATATGAGTAGAAATGAATGCAACGAAGCGGTATTGATCGGAAAAATATGCAGTTTGGGAAAAATTTCCCGAATATATCAGTCGACGAGATATGGAATGACTTCGAAAACGCTGTTTTTCGACGTTTCACTAAACTGAAACGCGTAAAAACAGGCATTCCGACCGCAGTACGTTATTTGGAAGCAGTCGCAGTTGATTGATCCGGTTTTTTGGAGAACATCTTTGAATTTCTCACACTCGAATCTCGTTGGGTGAGGAATGTCGAGCATCGAAAAAAAAAAATTTTTCGATCGGGAAGTTTGTAATGCACTTTCGATGAAAGTCTCACAAAATCGTCGTATATCTCGACCATCTTGGATTTCGTGATTCCGGTCGTGATTTTTGTTCAATATGAGTAGAAACGAATGCAACGATGCGGGATTGATCGGAAATATATTTTGTTTGGAGAAATGAATATCCGATAAATGTCTCACAAAATCGTCGCATTTCTCGACCATCTTGAATTTCGTGATTCCGGTCGTGATTTTTGTTTCATATCAGTAGAAATGAATGCAACGATGCGGGATTGATCGGAAAAAAATTTTGTTCGGAGAAATGAATTTCCGATAAATGTCTCACAAAATCGTACTATTCCTCGACCATCTCGAACTTCGTGATTCCGGTCGTGATTTTTGTTCAATATCAGTAGAAATGAATGCAACGATGCGGAATTGATCGGAAAAATATTTTGTTTGGAGCAATGAATTTCCGATGTATGTCTCACAAAATCGTCGTATTTCTCGACCATCTTGAATTTCGTGATTCCGGTCGTGATTTTTGTTCAATATCAGTAGATATGAATGCAACGATGCGGGATTGATCGAAAAAATATTTTGTTTGGAGGAATGATTTTTCGATAAATGTCTCACAAAATCGTCCTATTCCTCGACCATCTTGAATTTCGTGATTCCGGTCGTGATTTTTGTTTCATATCAGTAGAAATGAATGCAACGATGCAAGATTGATCGGAAAAATATGCAGTTTGGAAAAAATTTTTTCGAACATATCGGTCGACGAGATATGGAGTGACTTCGAAAACGCTGTTTTTCGACGTTTCACTAAACTGAAACGCGTAAAAACAGGCATTCCGACCGCAGTACGTTATTAGGAAGCAGTCGCAGTTGATTGATCCAGTTTTTTCGAGAACATCTTTGAATTCCTCACACTCGAATCTTGTTGGGTGAGGAATGTCGGGCATCGAAAAAAAAAAAAATTTTTCGATCCGGAAGTTCATAATGATTTTTCGATAAATGACTCACAAAATCGTCGTATTTCTCGACCATCTCGAATTTCGTGATTCCGGTCGTGATTTTACTTCAATATTAGTAGATATGGATGCAACGATGCGGGATTGATCGGAAAAATATTTTGTTTGGAGAAATGATTTTTCGATAAATGTCTCACAAAATCGTCCTATGCCTCGACCATCTCGAATTTCGTGATTCCGGTCGTAATTTTTGTTTAATATGAGTAGAAATGGATGCAACGATGCGGGATTAATCGGAAAAATATTTTGTTTGGAGAAATAATTTTTCGATAAATTTCTCAAAAAATCGTCGTATTTTTCGACCATCTTGAATTTCGTGATTCCGGTCGTGATTTTTGTTTCATATCAGTAGAAATGAATGCAACGATGCGGGATTGATCGGAAAAATAAGCAGTTTGGAAAAAATTCTTTCGAACATATCGGTCGACGAGATATGGAATGACTTCGAAAACGCTGTCTTTCGACGTTTCACTAAACTGGAACGCGTAAAAACAGGCATTTCGACCGCAGTACGTTATTTGGAAGCAGTCGCAGTTGATTGATCAGGTTTTTTCGAGAACATCTTTGAATTTCTCACACTCGAATCTTGTTGGGTGAGAAATGTCGAGCATCTGAAAAAAAAAAATTTTTCGATCGAGAAGTTTGTAATGAACTTTCGATAAAAGTCTCACAAAATCGTCGTATATCTCGACCATCTTGAATTTCGTGATTCCGGTCGTGATTTTTGTTCAATATCAGTAGAAATGAATGCAACGATGCGGGATTGATCGGAAAAAAATTTTGTTTGGAGAAATGAATTTCCGATAAATGTCTCACAAAATCGTCCTATTCCTCGACCATCTCGAATTTCGTGATTCCGGTCGTGATTTTTGTTTCATATCAGTAGAAATGAATGCAACGATGCGGGATTGATCGGAAAAATAAGCAGTTTGGAAAAAATTTTTTCGAACATACTGGTCGACGAGATATGGAATGACTTCGAAAACGCTGTTTTTCGACGTTTCACTAAACTGAAACGCGTAAAAACAGGCATTTCGACCGCAGTACGTCATTCGGAAGCAGTCGCAGTTGATTGATCCGGTTTTTTTGAGAACATCTTTGAATTTCTCACACTCGAATCTTGTTGGGTGAGGAATGTCGAGCTTCGAAAAAAAAAAAAATTTTCCGAGCAGAAAGTTTGCAATGAACTTTCGATGGAAGTCTCACAAAATCGTCGTATTTCTCGACCATCTTGAATTCCGTTATTCCGGTCGTGATTTTTGTCTCATATCAGTGGAAATGAATGCAACGAAGCGGGATTGATCGGAAAAATATGCAGTTTGGGAAAAATTTCCCGAATATATCAGTCGACGAGATATGGAATGACTTCGAAAACGCTGTTTTTCGACGTTTCACTAAACTGAAACGCGTAAAAACAGGCATTCCGACCGCAGTACGTTATTTGGAAGCAGTCGCAGTTGACTGATCCTGTTTTTTGGAGAACATCTTTGAATTTCTCACACTCGAATCTCGTTGGGTGAGGAATGTCGAGCATCGAAAAAAAAAAATTTTTCGATCGAGAAGTTTGTAATGAACTTTCGATAAAAGTCTCACAAAATCGTCGTATATCTCGACCATCTTGGATTTCGTGATTCCGGTCGTGATTTTTGTTCAATATGAGTAGAAACGAATGCAACAATGCGGGATTGATCGGAGATATATTTTGTTTGGAGAAATGAATTACCGATAAATGTCTCACAAAATCGTCGCATTTCTCGACCATCTTGAATTTCGTGATTCCGGTCGTGATTTTTGTTTCATATCAGTGGAAATGAATGCAACGATGCGGGATTGATCGGAAAAATATGCTGTTTGGGAGAAATTTTTTCGAACATATCGGTCGACGAGATATGGAATAACTTCGAAAACGCTGTTTTTCGACGTTTCACTAAACTGAAACGCGTGAAAACAGGCATTTCGACCGCAGTACGTTATTAGGAAGCAGTCGCAGTTGATTGATCCGGTTTTTTCGAGAACATCTTTGAATTTCTCACACTCGAATCTTGTTGGGTGAGAAATGTCGGGCATCGTAAAAAAAAAAAATTTTTCGATCGGGAAGTTTGTAATGAACTTCCGATAAAAGTCTCACAAAATCGTCGTATATCTCGACCATCTTGGATTTCGTGATTCCGGTCGTGATTTTTGTTCAATATGAGTGGAAATGAATGCAACGATGCGGGATTGATCGGAAAAATATGCTGTTTGGAGAAAATTTTTTCGAACATTTCGGTCGACGAGATATGGAATAACTTCGAAAACGCTGTTTTCCGACGTTTCACTGAACTGAAACGCGTAAAAACAGGCATTTCGACCGCAGTACGTCATTTGGAAGCAGTCGCAGTTGATTGATCCGGTTTTTTTGAGAACATCTTTGAATTCTCCACACTCGAATCTTGTTGGGTGAGGAATGTCGAGCTTCGAAAAAAAAAGAAATTTTCCGAGCAGAAAGTTTGCAATGAACTTTCAATAAAAGTCTCACAAAATCGTCGTATTTCTCGACCATCTTGAATTCCGTTATTCCGGTCGTGATTTTTGTTTCATATCAGTGGAAATGAATGCAACGATGCGGGATTGATCGGAAAAATATTTTGTTTGGAGAAATGAATTTCCGATAAATGTCTCACAAAATCGTCGTATTTCTCGACCATCTTGGATTTCGTGATTCCGGTCGTGTTTTTTGTCCAATATGAGTAGAAATGAATGCAACGATGCGGGATTGACTGGAAAAATATTTTGTTTGGAGAAATGAATTTCCGATAAATGTCGAACAAAATCGTCGTATTTCTCGACCATCTTGAATTTCGTGATTCCGGTCGTGATTTTTGTTCAGTATGAGATGAAATGAATGCAACGATGCGGGATTGATTGAAAAAATATTTTGTTTGGAGAAATGAATTTCCGATAAAAGTCTCACAAAATCGTCGTATATCTCGACCATCTCGAATTTCGTGATTCCGGTCGTGATTTTCGTTTCATATCAGTAGAAATAAATGCAACGATGCGGGATTGATCGGAAAAATATTTTGTTTGGAGAAATGATTTTTCGATAAATGTCTCACAAAATCGTCGCATTTCTCGACCATCTTGAATTTCGTGATTCCGGTCGTGATTTTTGTTCAATATGAGTAGAAATGAATGCAACGAAGCGGTATTGATCGGAAAAATATGCAGTTTGGGAAAAATTTCCCGAATATATCAGTCGACGAGATATGGAATGACTTCGAAAACGCTGTTTTTCGACGTTTCACTAAACTGAAACGCGTAAAAACAGGCATTCCGACCGCAGTACGTTATTTGGAAGCAGTCGCAGTTGATTGATCAGGTTTTTTTGAGAACATCTTTGAATTTCTCACACTCGAATCTTGTTGGGTGAGGAATGTCGGGCATCGAAAAAAAAAAAATTTTTCGATCCGGAAGTTCATAATGATTTTCCGATAAATGACTCACAAAATCGTCGTATTTCTCGACCATCTTGAATTCGTGATTCCGGTCGTGATTTTTGTTCAATATGAGTAGAAATGGATGCAACGATGCGGGATTAATCGAAAAAATATTTTGTTTGGAGAAATGATTTTTCGATAAATGTCTCACAAAATCGTCGCATTTCTCGACCATCTCGAATCTCGTGATTCCGGTCGTGATTTTACTTCAATATAAGTAGATATGGATGCAACGATGCGGGATTGATCGGAAAAATATTTTGTTTGGAGAAATGATTTTTCGATAAATGTCTCACAAAATCGTCCTATGCCTCGACCATCTCGAATTTCGTGATTCCGGTCGTAATTTTTGTTTAATATGAGTAGAAATGGATGCAACGATGCGGGATTAATCGGAAAAATATTTTGTTTGGAGAAATAATTTTTCGATAAATGTCTCACAAAATCGTCGTATTTTTCGACCATCTTGAATTTCGTGATTCCGGTCGTGATTTTTGTTTCATATCAGTAGAAATGAATGCAACGATGCGGGATTGATCGGAAAAATAAGCAGTTTGGAAAAAATTCTTTCGAACATATCGGTCGACGAGATATGGAATGACTTCGAAAACGCTGTCTTTCGACGTTTCACTAAACTGGAACGCGTAAAAACAGGCATTTCGACCGCAGTACGTTATTTGGAAGCAGTCGCAGTTGATTGATCAGGTTTTTTTGAGAACATCTTTGAATTTCTCACACTCGAATCTTGTTGGGTGAGAAATGTCGAGCATCTGAAAAAAAAAAATTTTTCGATCGAGAAGTTTGTAATGAACTTTCGATAAAAGTCTCACAAAATCGTCGTATATCTCGACCATCTTGAATTTCGTGATTCCGGTCGTGATTTTTGTTCAATATCAGTAGAAATGAATGCAACGATGCGGGATTGATCGGAAAAAAATTTTGTTTGGAGAAATGAATTTCCGATAAATGTCCCACAGAATCGTCCTATTCCTCGACCATCTCGAATTTCGTGATTCCGGTCGTGATTTTTGTTTCATATCAGTAGAAATGAATGCAACGATGCGGGATTGATCGGAAAAATAAGCAGTTCGGAAAAAATTTTTTCGAACATACTGGTCGACGAGATATGGAATGACTTCGAAAACGCTGTTTTTCGACGTTTCACTGAACTGAAACGCGTAAAAACAGTCATTTCGACCGCAGTACGTTATTTGGAAGCAGTCGCAGTTGATTGATCCGGTTTTTTTGAGAACATCTTTGAATTTCTCACACTCGAATCTCGTTGGGTGAGAAATGTCAAGCATCGAAAAATAAAAAAATTTCTCGATCGAGAAGTTTGTAATGAACTTTCGATAAAAGTCTCACAAAATCGTTGTATATCTCGACCATCTTGAATTTCGTTATTCCGGTCGTGATTTTTCTTCAATATGAGTAGGAGTGAATGCAACGATGCGGGATTGATCGGAAAAAAATTTTGTTTGGAGAAATGATTTTTCGATAAATGTCTCACAAAATCGTCGTATTCCTCGACCATCTCGAATTCCGTGATTCCGGTCGTGATTTTTGACCAATACGAGTAGAAATGGATGCAACGATGAGGGATTAATCGGAAAAATATTTTGTTTGAAGAAATGAATTTCCGATGAATGTCTCACAAAATCGTCGTATTTTTCGACCATCTTGAATTTCGTGATTCCGGTCGTGATTTTTGTTTCATATCAGTAGGAATAAATGCAACGATGCGGGATTGATCGGAAAAATATGCAGTTTGAAAAAAATTTTTTCGAACATATCGGTCGACGAGATATGAAATGACTACGAAAACGCTGTTTTTCGACGTTTCACTGAACTGGAACGCGTAAAAACAGGCATTTCGACCGCAGTACGTTATTTGGAAGCAGTCGCAGTTGATTGATCAGGTTTTTTAGAGAACATCTTTGAATTTCTCACACTCGAATCTTGTTGGGTGAGAAATGTCGAGCATCTGAAAAAAAAAATTTTTCGATCGAGAAGTTTGTAATGAACTTTCGATGAAAGTCTCACAAAATCGTCGTATATCTCGACCATCTCGAATTTCGTGATTCCGGTCGTGATTTTTGTTCAATATCAGTAGAAATGAATGCAACGATGCGGGATTGATCGGAAAAAAATTTTGTTTGGAGAAATGAATTTCCGATAAATGTCTCACAAAATCGTCCTATTCCTCGACCATCTCGAATTTCGTGATTCCGGTCGTGATTTTTGTTTCATATCAGTAGAAATGAATGCAACGATGCGGGATTGATCGGAAAAATAAGCAGTTTGGAAAAAATTTTTTCGAACATACTGGTCGACGAGATATGGAATGACTTCGAAAACGCTGTTTTTCGACGTTTCACTAAACTGAAACGCGTAAAAACAGGCATTTCGACCGCAGTACGTCATTCGGAAGCAGTCGCAGTTGATTGATCCGGTTTTTTTGAGAACATCTTTGAATTTCTCACACTCGAATCTTGTTGGGTGAGGAATGTCGGGCATCGAAAAAAAAAAAAATTTTTCGATCCGGAAGTTCATAATGATTTTCCGATAAATGACTCACAAAATCGTCGTATCTCTCGACCATCTTGAATTCGTGATTCCGGTCGTGATTTTTGTTCAATATGAGTAGAAATGGATGCAACGATGCGGGATTAATCGAAAAAATATTTTGTTTGGAGAAATGATTTTTCGATAAATGTCTCACAAAATCGTCGCATTTCTCGACCATCTCGAATCTCGTGATTCCGGTCGTGATTTTACTTCAATATAAGTAGATATGGATGCAACGATGCGGGATTGATCGGAAAAATATTTTGTTTGGAGAAATGATTTTTCGATAAATGTCTCACAAAATCGTCCTATGCCTCGACCATCTCGAATTTCGTGATTCCGGTCGTAATTTTTGTTTAATATGAGTAGAAATGGATGCAACGATGCGGGATTAATCGGAAAAATATTTTGTTTGGAGAAATAATTTTTCGATAAATGTCTCACAAAATCGTCGTATTTTTCGACCATCTTGAATTTCGTGATTCCGGTCGTGATTTTTGTTTCATATCAGTAGAAATGAATGCAACGATGCGGGATTGATCGGAAAAATAAGCAGTTTGGAAAAAATTCTTTCGAACATATCGGTCGACGAGATATGGAATGACTTCGAAAACGCTGTCTTTCGACGTTTCACTAAACTGGAACGCGTAAAAACAGGCATTTCGACCGCAGTACGTTATTTGGAAGCAGTCGCAGTTGATTGATCAGGTTTTTTTGAGAACATCTTTGAATTTCTCACACTCGAATCTTGTTGGGTGAGAAATGTCGAGCATCTGAAAAAAAAAAATTTTTCGATCGAGAAGTTTGTAATGAACTTTCGATAAAAGTCTCACAAAATCGTCGTATATCTCGACCATCTTGAATTTCGTGATTCCGGTCGTGATTTTTGTTCAATATCAGTAGAAATGAATGCAACGATGCGGGATTGATCGGAAAAAAATTTTGTTTGGAGAAATGAATTTCCGATAAATGTCCCACAGAATCGTCCTATTCCTCGACCATCTCGAATTTCGTGATTCCGGTCGTGATTTTTGTTTCATATCAGTAGAAATGAATGCAACGATGCGGGATTGATCGGAAAAATAAGCAGTTCGGAAAAAATTTTTTCGAACATACTGGTCGACGAGATATGGAATGACTTCGAAAACGCTGTTTTTCGACGTTTCACTGAACTGAAACGCGTAAAAACAGTCATTTCGACCGCAGTACGTTATTTGGAAGCAGTCGCAGTTGATTGATCCGGTTTTTTTGAGAACATCTTTGAATTTCTCACACTCGAATCTCGTTGGGTGAGAAATGTCAAGCATCGAAAAATAAAAAAATTTCTCGATCGAGAAGTTTGTAATGAACTTTCGATAAAAGTCTCACAAAATCGTTGTATATCTCGACCATCTTGAATTTCGTTATTCCGGTCGTGATTTTTCTTCAATATGAGTAGGAGTGAATGCAACGATGCGGGATTGATCGGAAAAAAATTTTGTTTGGAGAAATGATTTTTCGATAAATGTCTCACAAAATCGTCGTATTCCTCGACCATCTCGAATTCCGTGATTCCGGTCGTGATTTTTGACCAATACGAGTAGAAATGGATGCAACGATGAGGGATTAATCGGAAAAATATTTTGTTTGAAGAAATGAATTTCCGATGAATGTCTCACAAAATCGTCGTATTTTTCGACCATCTTGAATTTCGTGATTCCGGTCGTGATTTTTGTTTCATATCAGTAGGAATAAATGCAACGATGCGGGATTGATCGGAAAAATATGCAGTTTGAAAAAAATTTTTTCGAACATATCGGTCGACGAGATATGGAATGACTACGAAAACGCTGTTTTTCGACGTTTCACTGAACTGGAACGCGTAAAAACAGGCATTTCGACCGCAGTACGTTATTTGGAAGCAGTCGCAGTTGATTGATCCGGTTTGTTTGAGAACATCTTTGAATTTCTCACACTCGAATCTCGTTGGGTGAGAAATGTCAAGCATCGAAAAATAAAAAAATTTCTCGATCGAGAAGTTTGTAATGAACTTTCGATAAAAGTCTCACAAAATCGTTGTATATCTCGACCATCTTGAATTTCGTTATTCCGGTCGTGATTTTTCTTCAATATGAGTAGGAGTGAATGCAACGATGCGGGATTGATCGGAAAAAAATTTTGTTTGGAGAAATGATTTTTCGATAAATGTCTCACAAAATCGTCGTATTCCTCGACCATCTCGAATTCCGTGATTCCGGTCGTGATTTTTGACCAATACGAGTAGAAATGGATGCAACGATGAGGGATTAATCGGAAAAATATTTTGTTTGAAGAAATGAATTTCCGATAAATGTCTCACAAAATCGTCCTATTCCTCGACCATCTCGAATTTCGTGATTCCGGTCGTGATTTTTGTTTCATATCAGTAGAAATGAATGCAACGATGCGGGATTGATCGGAAAAATAAGCAGTTTGGAAAAAATTTTTTCGAACATACTGGTCGACGAGATATGGAATGACTTCGAAAACGCTGTTTTTCGACGTTTCACTAAACTGAAACGCGTAAAAACAGGCATTTCGACCGCAGTACGTCATTCGGAAGCAGTCGCAGTTGATTGATCCGGTTTTTTTGAGAACATCTTTGAATTTCTCACACTCGAATCTTGTTGGGTGAGGAATGTCGGGCATCGAAAAAAAAAAAAATTTTTCGATCCGGAAGTTCATAATGATTTTCCGATAAATGACTCACAAAATCGTCGTATCTCTCGACCATCTTGAATTCGTGATTCCGGTCGTGATTTTTGTTCAATATGAGTAGAAATGGATGCAACGATGCGGGATTAATCGAAAAAATATTTTGTTTGGAGAAATGATTTTTCGATAAATGTCTCACAAAATCGTCGCATTTCTCGACCATCTCGAATCTCGTGATTCCGGTCGTGATTTTACTTCAATATAAGTAGATATGGATGCAACGATGCGGGATTGATCGGAAAAATATTTTGTTTGGAGAAATGATTTTTCGATAAATGTCTCACAAAATCGTCCTATGCCTCGACCATCTCGAATTTCGTGATTCCGGTCGTAATTTTTGTTCAATATGAGTAGAAATGGATGCAACGATGCGGGATTAATCGGAAAAATATTTTGTTTGGAGAAATAATTTTTCGATAAATGTCTCAAAAAATCGTCGTATTTTTCGACCATCTTGAATTTCGTGATTCCGGTCGTGATTTTTGTTTCATATCAGTAGAAATGAATGCAACGATGCGGGATTGATCGGAAAAATAAGCAGTTTGGGAAAAATTTCCCGAATATATCAGTCGACGAGATATGGAATGACTTCGAAAACGCTGTTTTTCGACGTTTCACTAAACTGAAACGCGTAAAAACAGGCATTCCGACCGCAGTACGTTATTTGGAAGCAGTCGCAGTTGACTGATCCTGTTTTTTGGAGAACATCTTTGAATTTCTCACACTCGAATCTCGTTGGGTGAGGAATGTCGAGCATCGAAAAAAAAAAATTTTTCGATCGAGAAGTTTGTAATGAACTTTCGATAAAAGTCTCACAAAATCGTCGTATACTCGACCATCTTGGATTTCGTGATTCCGGTCGTGATTTTTGTTCAATATGAGTAGAAACGAATGCAACAATGCGGGATTGATCGGAGATATATTTTGTTAGGAGAAATGAATTACCGATAAATGTCTCACAAAATCGTCGCATTTCTCGACCATCTTGAATTTCGTGATTCCGGTCGTGATTTTTGTTTCATATCAGTGGAAATGAATGCAACGATGCGGGATTGATCGGAAAAATATGCTGTTTGGGAGAAATTTTTTCGAACATATCGGTCGACGAGATATGGAATAACTTCGAAAACGCTGTTTTTCGACGTTTCACTAAACTGAAACGCGTGAAAACAGGCATTTCGACCGCAGTACGTTATTAGGAAGCAGTCGCAGTTGATTGATCCGGTTTTTTCGAGAACATCTTTGAATTTCTCACACTCGAATCTTGTTGGGTGAGAAATGTCGGGCATCGTAAAAAAAAAAAATTTTTCGATCGGGAAGTTCGTAATGAACTTCCGATAAAAGTCTCACAAAATCGTCGTATATCTCGACCATCTTGGATTTCGTGATTCCGGTCGTGATTTTTGTTCAATATGAGTGGAAATGAATGCAACGATGCGGGATTGATCGGAAAAATATGCTGTTTGGAGAAAATTTTTTCGAACATTTCGGTCGACGAGATATGGAATAACTTCGAAAACGCTGTTTTCCGACGTTTCACTGAACTGAAACGCGTAAAAACAGGCATTTCGACCGCAGTACGTCATTTGGAAGCAGTCGCAGTTGATTGATCCGGTTTTTTTGAGAACATCTTTGAATTCTCCACACTCGAATCTTGTTGGGTGAGGAATGTCGAGCTTCGAAAAAAAAAGAAATTTTCCGAGCAGAAAGTTTGCAATGAACTTTCAATAAAAGTCTCACAAAATCGTCGTATTTCTCGACCATCTTGAATTCCGTTATTCCGGTCGTGATTTTTGTTTCATATCAGTGGAAATGAATGCAACGATGCGGGATTGATCGGAAAAATATTTTGTTTGGAGAAATGAATTTCCGATAAATGTCTCACAAAATCGTCGTATTTCTCGACCATCTTGGATTTCGTGATTCCGGTCGTGTTTTTTGTCCAATATGAGTAGAAATGAATGCAACGATGCGGGATTGACTGGAAAAACATTTTGTTTGGAGAAATGAATTTCCGATAAATGTCGAACAAAATCGTCGTATTTCTCGACCATCTTGAATTTCGTGATTCCGGTCGTGATTTTTGTTCAGTATGAGATGAAATGAATGCAACGATGCGGGATTGATTGAAAAAATATTTTGTTTGGAGAAATGAATTTCCGATAAAAGTCTCACAAAATCGTCGTATATCTCGACCATCTCGAATTTCGTGATTCCGGTCGTGATTTTCGTTTCATATCAGTAGAAATAAATGCAACGATGCGGGATTAATCGGAAAAATATTTTGTTTGGAGAAATGATTTTTCGATAAATGTCTCACAAAATCGTCGCATTTCTCGACCATTTTGAATTTCGTGATTCCGGTCGTGATTTTTGTTCAATATGAGTAGAAATGAATGCAACGAAGCGGGATTGATCGGAAAAATATGCAGTTTGGGAAAAATTTCCCGAATATATCAGTCGACGAGATATGGAATGACTTCGAAAACGCTGTTTTTCGACGTTTCACTAAACTGAAACGCGTAAAAACAGGCATTCCGACCGCAGTACGTTATTTGGAAGCAGTCGCAGTTGATTGATCCGGTTTTTTGGAGAACATCTTTGAATTTCTCACACTCGAATCTCGTTGGGTGAGGAATGTCGAGCATCGAAAAAAAAAAATTTTTCGATCGGGAAGTTTGTAATGCACTTTCGATGAAAGTCTCACAAAATCGTCGTATATCTCGACCATCTTGGATTTCGTGATTCCGGTCGTGATTTTTGTTCAATATGAGTAGAAACGAATGCAACGATGCGGGATTGATCGGAAATATATTTTGTTTGGAGAAATGAATATCCGATAAATGTCTCACAAAATCGTCGCATTTCTCGACCATCTTGAATTTCGTGATTCCGGTCGTGATTTTTGTTTCATATCAGTAGAAATGAATGCAACGATGCGGGATTGATCGGAAAAAAATTTTGTTCGGAGAAATGAATTTCCGATAAATGTCTCACAAAATCGTACTATTCCTCGACCATCTCGAACTTCGTGATTCCGGTCGTGATTTTTGTTCAATATCAGTAGAAATGAATGCAACGATGCGGAATTGATCGGAAAAATATTTTGTTTGGAGCAATGAATTTCCGATGAATGTCTCACAAAATCGTCGTATTTCTCGACCATCTTGAATTTCGTGATTCCGGTCGTGATTTTTGTTCAATATCAGTAGATATGAATGCAACGATGCGGGATTGATCGAAAAAATATTTTGTTTGGAGGAATGATTTTTCGATAAATGTCTCACAAAATCGTCCTATTCCTCGACCATCTTGAATTTCGTGATTCCGGTCGTGATTTTTGTTTCATATCAGTAGAAATGAATGCAACGATGCAAGATTGATCGGAAAAATATGCAGTTTGGAAAAAATTTTTTCGAACATATCGGTCGACGAGATATGGAGTGACTTCGAAAACGCTGTTTTTCGACGTTTCACTAAACTGAAACGCGTAAAAACAGGCATTCCGACCGCAGTACGTTATTAGGAAGCAGTCGCAGTTGATTGATCCAGTTTTTTCGAGAACATCTTTGAATTCCTCACACTCGAATCTTGTTGGGTGAGGAATGTCGGGCATCGAAAAAAAAAAAAATTTTTCGATCCGGAAGTTCATAATGATTTTTCGATAAATGACTCACAAAATCGTCGTATTTCTCGACCATCTCGAATTTCGTGATTCCGGTCGTGATTTTACTTCAATATAAGTGGATATGAATGCAACGATGCGGGATTGATCGAAAAAATATTTTGTTTGGAGAAATGATTTTTCGATAAATGTCTCACAAACTCGTCCTATTCCTCGACAATCTCGAATTCCGTGATTCCGGTCGTGATTTTTGTTCCATATCAGTAGAAATGAATGCAACGATGCGGAATTGATGGGAAAAATAAGCAGTTTGGAAAAAATTTTTTCGAACATATCGGTCGACGAGATATGGAATGACTTCGGAAACGCTGTCTTTCGACGTTTCACTAAACTGAAACGCGTAAAAACAGGCATTTCGACCGCAGTACGTTATTTGGAAGCAGTCGCAGTTGATTGATCAGGTTTTTTTGAGAACATCTTTGAATTTCTCACACTCGAATCTTGTTGGGTGAGAAATGTCGAGCATCTAAAAAAAAAAAATTTTTCGATCGAGAAGTTTGTAATGAACTTTCGATAAAAGTCTCACAAAATCGTCGTATATCTCGACCATCTTGAATTTCGTGATTCCGGTCGTGATTTTTGTTCAATATCAGTAGAAATGAATGCAACGATGCGGGATTGATCGGAAAAAAATTTTGTTTGGAGGAATGATTTTTCGATAAATGTCTCACAAAATTGTCGCATTTCTCGACCATCATGAATTTCGTGATTCCGGTCGTGATTTTTGTTTCATATCAGTAGAAATGAATGCAACGATGCGGGATTGATCGTAAAAATATGCTGTTTGGAAAAAATTTTTTCGAACATATCGGTCGACGAGATATGAAATGACTTCGAAAACGCTGTTCTTCGTTGTTTCACTAAACTGGAACGCGTGGAAACAGGCATTTCGACCGCAGTACGGTATTTGGAAGCAGTCGCAGTTGATTGATCAGGTTTTTTTGAGAACATCTTTGAATTTCTCACACTCGAATCTTGTTGGGTGAGGAATGTCGGGCATCGAAAAAAAAAAAAATTTTTCGATCCGGAAGTTCATAATGATTTTCCGATAAATGACTCACAAAATCGTCGTATTTCTCGACCATCTTGAATTCGTGATTCCGGTCGTGATTTTTGTTCAATATGAGTAGAAATGGATGCAACGATGCGGGATTAATCGAAAAAATATTTTGTTTGGAGAAATGATTTTTCGATAAATGTCTCACAAAATCGTCGCATTTCTCGACCATCTCGAATCTCGTGATTCCGGTCGTGATTTTACTTCAATATAAGTAGATATGGATGCAACGATGCGGGATTGATCGGAAAAATATTTTGTTTGGAGAAATGATTTTTCGATAAATGTCTCACAAAATCGTCCTATGCCTCGACCATCTCGAATTTCGTGATTCCGGTCGTAATTTTTGTTTAATATGAGTAGAAATGGATGCAACGATGCGGGATTAATCGGAAAAATATTTTGTTTGGAGAAATAATTTTTCGATAAATGTCTCACAAAATCGTCGTATTTTTCGACCATCTTGAATTTCGTGATTCCGGTCGTGATTTTTGTTTCATATCAGTAGAAATGAATGCAACGATGCGGGATTGATCGGAAAAATAAGCAGTTTGGAAAAAATTCTTTCGAACATATCGGTCGACGAGATATGGAATGACTTCGAAAACGCTGTCTTTCGACGTTTCACTAAACTGGAACGCGTAAAAACAGGCATTTCGACCGCAGTACGTTATTAGGGAGCAGTCGCAGTTGATTGATCCGGTTTTTTCGAGAACATCTTTGAATTTCTCACAATCGAATCTTGTTGGGTGAGGAATGTCGGGCATCGGAAAAAAAAAAAATTTTTCGATCGGGAAGTTTGTAATGAACTTTCGATAAAAGTCTCACAAAATCGTCGTATATCTCGACCATCTTGAATTTCGTGATTCCGGTCGTGATTTTACTCCAATATGAGTAGAAATGAATGCATCGATGCTGGATTAATCGAAAAAATATCTTGTTCGGAGAAATGATTTTTCGATAAATGTCTCACAAAATCGTCGTATTTCTCGACCATCTTGAATTTCGTGATTCCGGTCGTGATTTTTGTTTCATATCAGTAGAAATGAATGCAACGATGCGGAATTGTTCGGAAAAAAATTTCGTTTGGAGAAATAAATTTCCGATGAATGTCTCACAAAATCGTCGTATTTCTCGACCATCTTGAATTTCGTGATTCCGGTCGTGATTTCTCTTTCATATCAGTAGAAATGAATGCAACGATGCGGGATTGATCGGGAAAATATTTTGTTTGGAGAAATGATTTTTCGATGAATGTCTCACAAAATCGTCGTATATCTCGACCATCTTGAATTTCGTGATTCCGGTCGTGATTTTTGTTCAATATCAGTAGAGATGAATGCAACGATGCGGGATTGATCGGAAAAAAATTTTGTTCGGAGAAATGAATTTCCGATAAATGTCTCACAAAATCGTCCTGTTTCTCGACCATCTCGAATTTCGTGATTCCGGTCGTGATTTTTGTTCAATATCAGTAGAAATGTATGCAACGATGCGGGATTAATCGAAAAAATATTTTGTTTGGAGGAATGATTTTTCTATAAATGTCTCACAAATTCGTCGTATTTCTCGACCATCTTGAATTTCGTGATTCCGGTCGTGATTTTTGTTCAATATCAGTAGAAATGAATGCAACGATGCGGGATTAATCGGAAAAAAATTTTGTTTGGAGAAATGAATTTCCGATAAATGTCTCACAAAATCGTCCTATTCCTCGACCATCTCGAATTTCGTGATTCCGGTCGTGATTTTTGTGTCATATTAGAAGAAATGCATGCAATGATGCGAGATTGATCGGAAAAATATGCAGTTTGGAAAAAATTTTTTCGAACATATCGGTCGACGAGATATGGAATGACTTCGAAAACGCTGTTTTTCGACGTTTCACTAAACTGAAACGCGTAAAAACAGGCATTCCGACCGCAGTACGTTATTAGGAAGCAGTCGCAGTTGATTGATCCAGTTTTTTCGAGAACATCTTTGAATTTCTCACACTCGAATCTTGTTGGGTGAGGAATGTCGGGCATCGAAAAGAAAAAATTTTTCGATCGGGAAGAGTGAAATGAACTCGCGATAAATGTCTCACAAAATCATCATATTTCTCGACCATCTCGAATTTCGTGATTCCGGTCGTGATTTTTGTGTCATATTAGAAGAAATGCATGCAATGATGCGAGATTGATCGGAAAAATATGTTGTTTGGAAAAATTTTTTTCGAACACCTCGGTCGATGAAATATGGAATGACTTCGAAAACGCTGTCGTTCGACGTTTCACTAAACTGGAACGCGTAAAAACAGGCATTTCGACCGCAGTACGTTATTTGGAAGCAGTCGCAGTTGATTGATCAGGTTTTTTCGAGAACATCTTTGAATTTCTCACACTCGAATCTTGTTGGGTGAGAAATGTCGAGCATCTAAAAAAAAAAAATTTTTCGATCGAGAAGTTTGTAATGAACTTTCGATAAAAGTCTCACAAAATCGTCGTATATCTCGACCATCTTGAATTTCGTGATTCCGGTCGTGATTGTTGTTCAATATTAGTAGAAATGAATGCAACGATGCGGGATTGATCGGAAAAAACTTTTGTTCGGAGAAATGAATTTCCAATAAATGTCTCACAAAATCGTCCTATTCCTCGACCATCTCGAATTTCGTGATTTCGGTCGTGATTCTTGTTCAATATCAGTAGAAATGTATGCAACGATGCGGGATTAATCGAAAAAATATTTCGTTTGGAGAAATGATTTTTCGATAAATGTCTCACAAAATCGTCGTATTTCTCGACCATCTCGAATTTCGTGATTCCGGTCGTGATTTTACTTCAATATAAGTAGATATGAATGCAACGATGCGGGATTGATCGGAAAAATATTTTGGTTGGAGAAATGATTTTTCGATAAATGTCTCACAAAATCGTCCTATTCCTCGACCATCTCGAATTTCGTGATTCCGGTCGTAATTTTTGTCCAATATGAGTAGAAATAGATGCAACGATGCGGGATTAATCGAAAAAATATTTTGTTTGGAGAAATGATTTTTCGATAAATGTCTCACAAAATCGTCGTTTTTTTCGACCATCTTGAATTTCGTGATTCCGGTCGTGATTTTTGTTTCATATCAGTAGAAATGAATGCAACGATGCGGGATTGATCGGAAAAAAATTTTGTTTGGAAAAATGAATTTCCGATGAATGTCTCATACAATCGTCGTATTTCTCGACCATCTTGAATTTCGTGAGTCCGGTCGTGATTTTACTCCAATATGAGTAGAAATGGATGCATCGATGCGGGATTGATCGGAAGAATATTATGTTTGGAGAAATGATTTTTCGATAAATGTCTCACAAAATCGTCCTATTCCTCGACCATCTCGAATTTCGTGATTCCGGTCGTAATTTTTGTTTAATATGAGTAGAAATGGATGCAACGATGCGGGATTAATCGAAAAAATATTTTGTTTGAAGAAATGATTTTTCGATGAATGTCTCACAGAATCGTCGTATTTTTCGACCATCTTGAATTTCGTGATTCCGGTCGTGATTTTTGTTTCATATCAGTAGAAATGAATGCAACAATGCGGGATTGATCGGAAAAGTAAGCAGTTTGGAGAAAATTTTTTCGAACATATCGGTCGACGAGATATGGAATGACTTCGAAAACGCTGTTTTTCGACGTTTCACTGAACTGAAACGCGTAAAAACAGGCATTTCGACCGCAGTACGTTATTTGGAAGCAGTCGCAGTTGATTGATCCGGTTTTTTTGAGAACATCTTTGAATTTCTCACACTCGAATCTTGTTGGGTGAGAAATGTCGAGCATCGAAAAAAAAAAAAATTTTTCGATCGAGAAGTTTGTAATGAACTTTCGATAAAAGTCTCACAAAATCGTCGTATATCTCGACCATCTTGAATTTCGTGATTCCGGTCGTGATTTTTGTTCAATATCAGTAGGAATGAATGCAACGATGCAGGATTGATCGGAAAAAAATTTTGTTCGGAGAAATGAATTTCCGATAAATGTCTCACAAAATCGTCCTGTTCCCCGACCATCTCGAATTTCGTGATTCCGGTCGTGATTTTTGTTCAATATCAGTAGAAATGTATGCAACGATGCGGGATTAATCGAAAAAATATTTTGTTTGGAGGAATGATTTTTCTATAAATGTCTCACAAAATCGTCGCATTTCTCGACCATCTCGAATTTCGTGATTCCGGTCGTGATTTCTGTTTCATATCAGTAGAAATGAATGCAACGATGCGGAATTGATCGGAAAAATATTTTGTTTGGAGCAATGAATTTCCGATGAATGTCTCACAAAATCGTCGTATTTCTCGACCATCTCGAATTTCGTGATTCCGGTCGTGATTTTACTTCAATATAAGTAGATATGAATGCAACGATGCGGGATTGATCGAAAAAATATTTTGTTTGGAGAAATGATTTTTCGATAAATGTCTCACAAAATCGTCCTATTCCTCGACCATCTCGAATTTCGTGATTCCGGTCGTAATTTTTGTTTAATATGAGTAGAAATGGATGCAACGATGCGGGATTAATCGAAAAAATATTTTGTTTGGAGAAATGATTTTTCGGTAAATGTCTCACAAAATCGTCGTATTTTTCGACCATCTTGAATTTCGTGATTCCGGTCGTGATTTTTGTTTCATATCAGTAGAAATGAATGCAACGATGCAGGATTGATCGGAAAAATAAGCAGTTTGGAAAAAATTTCTTCGAACATATCGGTCGACGAGATATGGAATGACTCCGGAAACGCTGTTTTTCGACGTTTCACTAAACTGAATTGCGTAAAAACAGGCATTTCGACCGCAGTACGTTATTTGGAAGCAGTCGCAGTTGATTGATCAGGTTTTTTTGAGAACATCTTTGAATTTCTTACACTCGAATCTTGTTGGGTGAGGAATGTCGGGCATCGAAAAAAAAAAAATTTTTCGATCCGGAAGTTCATAATGATTTTTCGATAAATGACTCACAAAATCGTCGTATTTCTCGACCATCTTGAATTTCGTGATTCCGGTCGTGATTTTTGTTTAATATGAGTAGAAATGGATGCAACGATGCAGGATTAATCGAAAAAATATTTTGTTTGGAGAAATGATTTTTCGATAAATGTCTCACAAAATCGTCGCATTTCTCGACCATCTCGAATTTCGTGATTCCGGTCGTGATTTCTGTTTCATATCAGTAGAAATGAATGCAACGATGCGGAATTGATCGGAAAAATATTTTGTTTGGAGCAATGAATTTCCGATGAATGTCTCACAAAATCGTCGTATTTCTCGACCATATCGAATTTCGTGATTCCGGTCGTGATTTTACTTCAATATGAGTAGATATGAATGCAACGATGCGGGACTGATCAGAAAAATATTTTGTTTGGAGAAATGATTTTTCGATAAATGTCTCACAAAATCGTCCTATTCCTCGACCATCTCGAATTTCGTGATTCCGCTCGTAATTTTTGTTTAATATGAGTAGAAATGGATGCAACGATGCGGGGTTAATCGAAAAAATATTTTGTTTGGAGAAATGATCTTTCGATAAAAGTCTCACAAAATCGTCGTATATCTCGACCATCTTGAACTTCATGATTCCGGTCGTAATTTTTGTTCAATATCAGTAGAAATGAATGCAACGATGCGGGATTGATCGGAAAAAAATTTTGTTTGGAGAAATGAATTTCCGATAAATGTCTCACAAAATCGTCGTATTTTTTCGACTATCTTGAATTTCGTGATTCCGGTCGTGATTTTTGTTTCATATCAGTAGAAATGAATGCAACGATGCGGGATTGATCGGAAAAATATGCAGTTTGGAAAAAATTTTTTCGAACATATCGGTCGACGAGATATGGAATGACTTCGAAAACGCTGTTTTTCGACGTTTCACTGAACTGAAACGCGTAAAAACAGGCATTTCGACCGCAGTACGTTATTAGGAAGCAGTCGCAGTTGATTGATCAGGTTTTTTTGAGAACATCTTCGAATCTCTCACACTCGAATCTTGTTGGGTGAGAAATGTCGAGCATCTAAAAGAAAAAAATTTTTCGATCCGGAAGTTCATAATGATTTTTCGATAAATGACTCACAAAATCGTCGCATTCCTCGACCATCTCGAATTTCGTGATTCCGGTCGTGATTTCTGTTTCATATCAGTAGAAATGAATGCAACGATGCGGAATTGATCAGAAAAATATTTTGTTTGGAGAAATGAATTGCCGACGAATGTCTCACAAAATCGTCGTATTTCTCGACCATCTCTAATTTCGTGATTCCGGTCGTGATTTTACTTCAATATAAGTGGATATGAATGCAACGATGCGGAATTGTTCGGAAAAATATTTTGTTTGGAGAAATGAATTCCCGATGAATGACTCACAAAATCGTCGTATTTCTCGACCATCTTGAATTTCGTGATTCCGGTCGTGATTTTTGTTTAATATGAGTAGAAATGGATGCAACGATGCGGGATTAATCGAAAAAATATTTTGTTTGTAGAAATGATTTTTCGATAAATGTCTCACAAAATCGTCGCATTCCTCGACCATCTCGAATTTCGTGATTCCGGTCGTTATTTCTATTTCATATCAGTAGAAATGAATGCAACGATGCGGAATTGATCAGAAAAATATTTTGTTTGGAGAAATGAATTTCCGATGAATGTCTCACAAAATCGTCGTATTTCTCGACCATCTCGAATTTCGTGATTCCGGTCGTGATTTTACTTCAATATAAGTAGATATGAATGCAACGATGCGGAATTGTTCGGAAAAATATTTTGTTTGGAGAAATTAATTTCCGATGAATGTCTCACAAAATCGTCGTATTTCTCGACCATCTCGAATTTCGTGATTCCGGTCGTAATTTTACTTCAATATAAGTAGATATGGATGCAACGATGCAGGATTGATCGGAAAAACATTTTGTTTGGAGAAATGATTTTTCGATAAATGTCTTACAATATTGTCGTATTTCTCGACCATCTTGAATTTCGTGATTCCGGTCGTGATTTTTGTTCAATATGAGTAGAAATAAATGCAACGATGCGGGATTGATCGGAAAAATATTTTGTTTTGAGAAATGAATTTCGATGAATGTCTCACAAAATCGTCGTATTTCTCGACCATCTTGAGGTTCGTGATTCCGGTCGTGATTTTTGTTCAATATCAGTAGAAATGAATGCAACGATGCGGGATTTATCGGAAAAAAATTTCGTTTGGAGAAATGAATTTCTGATAAATGTCTCACAAAATCGACGTATTTCTCGACCATCTTGAATATCGTGATTCCGGTCGTGATTTTACTCCAATATGAGTAGAAATGGATGCATCGATGCGGGATTGATCGGAAAAATATGCAGTTTGGAAAAAATTTTTTCGAACATATCGGTCGACGAGATATGGAATGACTTCGAACACGCTATTTTTCGACGTTTCACCAAACTGAAACGCGTAAAAACAGGCACTTCGACCGCAGTTCGTTATTTGGAAGCAGTCGCAGTTGATTGATCCGGTTTTTTTGAGAACATCTTTGAATTTCTCACACTCGAATCTTGTTGGGTGAGGAATGTCGAGCATCGAAAAAAAAAAAAATTTTTCGATCGAGAAGTTTGTAATGAACTTTCGAGAAAAGTCTCACAAAATCGTCGTATATCTCGACCATCTTGAATTTCGTGATTCCGGTCGTGATTTTTGTTCAATATCAGTAGGAATGAATGCAACGATGCGGGATTTATCGGAAAAAAATTTTGTTTGGGGAAATGAATTTCCGATAAATGTCTCACAAAATCGTCGTATTTTTCGACCATCTTGAATTTCGTGATTCCGGTCGTGATTTTTGTTTCATATCAGTAGAAATGAATGCAACGATGCGGGATTGATCGGAAAAATAAGCAGTTTGGAAAAAATTTCTTCGAACATATCGGTCGACGAGATGTGGAATGACTTCGAAAACGCTGTTTTTCGACGTTTCACTGAACTGAAACGCGTAAAAACAGGCATTTCGACCGCAGTACGTTATTTGGAAGCAGTCGCAGTTGATTGATCCGGTTTTTTTGAGAACATCTTTGAATTTCTCACACTCGAATCTTGTTGGGTGAGAAATGTCGAGCATCAAAAAAAAAAAATTTTTCGATCGAGAAGTTTGTAATGAACTTTCGATGGAAGTCTCACACAATCGTCGTATATCTCGACCATCTTGAATTTCGTGAGTCCGGTCGTGATTTTACTCCAAGATGAGTAGAAATGAATGCAACGATGCGGGATTGATCGGAAAAATATTTTGTTTGGAGAAATGAATTTCGATGAATGTCTCACAAAATCGTCGTATTTCTCGACCATCTTGAGGTTCGTGATTCCGGTCGTGATTTTTGTTCAATATCAGTAGAAATGAATGCATCGATGCGGGATTGATCGGAAAAATATGCAGTTTGGAAAAAATTTTTTCGAACATATCGGTCGACGAGATATGGAATGACTTCGAACACGCTATTTTTCGACGTTTCACCAAACTGAAACGCGTAAAAACAGGCATATCGACCGCAGTACGTTATTTGGAAGCAGTCGCAGTTGATTGATCAGGTTTTTTTGAGAACATCTTTGAATTTCTCACACTCGAATCTTGTTGGGTGAGGAATGTCGGGCATCGAAAAAAAAAAAAATTTTTCGATCCGGAAGTTCATAATGATTTTTCGATAAATGACTCACAAAATCGTCGTATTTCTCGACCATCTTGAATTCCGTGATTCCGGTCGTGATTTTTGTTTAATATGAGTAGAAATGGATGCAACGATGCGGGATTGATCGAAAAAATATTTTGTTTGGAGAAATGATTTTTCGATAAATGTCTCACAAAATCGTCGCATTTCTCGACCATCTCGAATTTCGTGATTCCGGTCGTGATTTCTGTTTCATATCAGTAGAAATGAATGCAACGATGCGGAATTGATCGGAAAAATAAGCAGTTTGGAAAAAATTTTTTCGAACATATCGGTCGACGAGATATGGAATGACTTCGAAAACGCTGTTTCTCGACGTTTCACTGAACTGAAACGCGTAAAAACAAGCATTTCGACCGCAGTACGTTATTTGGAAGCAGTCGCAGTTGATTGATCCGGTTTTTTTGAGAACATCTTTGAATTTCTCACACTCGAATCTTGTTGGGTGAGAAATGTCGAGCATCGAAAAAAAAAAAAAATTCTTCGATCGAGAAGTTTGTAATGAACTTTCGATGGAAGTCTCACAAAATCGTCGTATATCTCGACCATCTTGAATTTCGTGATTCCGGTCGTGATTTTTGTTCAATATCAGTAGAAATGAATGCAACGATGCGGGATTGATCGGAAAAAAAATTTTGTTTGGAGAAATGAATTTCCGATAAATGTCTCACACAATCGTCGTATTTTTTCGACCATCTTGAATTTCGTGATTCCGGTCGTGATTTTTGTTTCATATCAGTAGAAATGAATACAACGATGCGGGATTGATCGGAAAAATAAGCAGTTTGGAAAAAATTTCTTCGAACATATCGGTCGACGAGATATGGAATGACTTCGGAAACGCTGTTTTTCGACGTTTCACTGAACTGAAACGCGTAAAAACAGGCATTTCGACCGCAGTACGTTATTTGGAAGCAGTCGCAGTTGATTGATCCGGTTTTTTTGAGAACATCTTTGAATTTCTCACACTCGAATCTTGTTGGGTGAGAAATGTCGAGCATCAAAAAAAAAAAATTTTTCGATCGAGAAGTTTGTAATGAACTTTCGATAAAAGTCTCACGAAATCGTCGTATATCTCGACCATCTTGAATTTCGTGATTCCGGTCGTGATTTTTGTTCAATATCAGTAGAAATGAATGCAACGATGCGGGATTGATCGGAAAAAAATTTTGTTTGGAGAAATGAATTTCCGATAAATGTCTCACAAAATCGTCGTATTTTTCGACCATCTTGAATTTCGTGATTCCGGTCGTGATTTTCGTTTCATATCAGTAGAAATGAATGCAACGATGCGGGATTGATCGGAAAAATAAGCAGTTTGGAAAAAATTTTTTCGAACATATCGGTCGACGAGATATGGAATGACTTCGAAAACGCTGTTTCTCGACGTTTTACTGAACTGAAACGCGTAAAAACAGGCATTTCGACCGCAGTACGTTATTTGGAAGCAGTCGCAGTTGATTGATCCGGTTTTTTTGAGAACATCTTTGAATTTCTCACACTCGAATCTTGTTGGGTGAGAAATGTCGAGCATCGAAAAAAAAAAAAAATTCTTCGATCGAGAAGTTTGTAATGAACTTTCGATGGAAGTCTCACACAATCGTCGTATATCTCGACCATCTTGAATTTCGTGATTCCGGTCGTGATTTTTGTTCAATATCAGTAGAAATGAATGCAACGATGCGGGATTGATCGGAAAAAAATTTTGTTTGAAAAAATGAATTTCCGATGAATGTCTCACAAAATCGTCGTATTTCTCGACCATCTTGAATTTCGTGAGTCCGGTCGTGATTTTACTCCAAGATGAGTAGAAATGAATGCAACGATGCGGGATTGATCGGAAAAAAATTTTGTTTGGAAAAATGAATTTCCGATGAATGTCTCACAAAATCGTCGTATTTCTCGACCATCTTGAGGTTCGTGATTCCGGTCGTGATTTTTGTTCAATATCAGTAGAAATGAATGCAACGATGCGGGATTTATCGGAAAAAAATTTTGTTTGGAGAAATGAATTTCCGATAAATGTCTCACAAAATCGTCCTATTCCTCGACCATCTCGAATTTCGTGATTCCGGTCGTGATTTTTGTTTCATATCAGTAGAAATGAATGCAACGATGCGGAATTGATCGGAAAAATAAGCAGTTTGGAAAAAATTTTTTCGAACATATCGGTCGACGAGATATGGAATGACTTCGAAAACGCTGTTTCTCGACGTTTCACTGAACTGAAACGCGTAAAAACAGGCATTTCGACCGCAGTACGTTATTTGGAAGCAGTCGCAGTTGATTGATCCGGTTTTTTTGAGAACATCTTTGAATTTCTCACACTCGAATCTTGTTGGGTGAGGAATGTCGGGCATCGAAAAAAAAAAAAATTTTTCGATCCGGAAGTTCATAATGATTTTTCGATAAATGACTCACAAAATCGTCGTATTTCTCGACCATCTTGAATTTCGTGATTCCGGTCGCGATTTTTGTTTAATATGAGTAGAAATGGATGCAACGATGCGGGATTGATCGCAAAAATATTTTGTTTGGAGAAATGATTTTCCGATAAATGTCTCACAAAATCGTCGCATTTCTCGACCATCTCGAATTTCGTGATTCCGGTCGTGATTTCTGTTTCATATCAGTAGAAATGAATGCAACGATGCGGAATTGATCGGAAAAATATTTTGTTTGGCGCAATGAATTTCCGATGAATGTCTCACAAAATCGTCGTATTTCTCGACCATCTTGAGGTTCGTGATTCCGGTCGTGATTTTTGTTCAATATCAGTAGAAATGAATGCAACGATGCGGGATTGATCGGAAAAAAATTTGTTTGGAGAAATGAATTTCCGATAAATGTCTCACAAAATCGTCCTATTCCTCGACCATCTCGAATTTCGTGATTCCGGTCGTGATTTTTGTTTCATATCAGTAGAAATGAATGCAACGATGCGGGATTGATCGGAAAAATAAGCAGTTTGGAGAAATTTTTTCGAACATATCGGTCGACGAGATATGGAATGACTTCGAACACGCTGTTTTTCGACGTTTCACCAAACTGAAACGCGTAAAAACAGGCATATCGACCGCAGTACGTTATTTGGAAGCAGTCGCAGTTGATTGATCCGGTTTTTTTGAGAACATCTTTGAATTTCTCACACTCGAATCTTGTTGGGTGAGAAATGTCGAGCATCGGAAAAAAAAAAAATTCTTCGATCGAGAAGTTTGTAATGAACTTTCGATGGAAGTCTCACAAAATCGTCGTATATCTCGACCATCTTGAATTTCGTGATTCCGGTCGTGATTTTTGTTCAATATCAGTAGAAATGAATGCAACGATGCGGGATTGATCGGAAAAAAATTTTGTTTGGAAAAATGAATTTCCGATGAATGTCTCACAAAATCGTCGTATTTCTCGACCATCTTGAATTTCGTGAGTCCGGTCGTGATTTTACTCCAAGATGAGTAGAAATGAATGCAACGATGCGGGATTGATCGGAAAAATATTTTGTTTGGAGAAATGAATTTCGATGAATGTCTCACAAAATCGTCGTATTTCTCGACCATCTTGAGGTTCGTGATTCCGGTCGTGATATTTGTTCAATATCAGTAGAAATGAATGCAACGATGCGGGATTTATCGGAAAAAAATTTTGTTTGGAGAAATGAATTTCCGATAAATGTCTCACAAAATCGTCCTATTCCTCGACCATCTCGAATTTCGTGATTCCGGTCGTGATTTTTGTTTCATATCAGTGAAAATGAATGCAACGATGCGGAATTGATCGGAAAAATATTTTGTTTGGAGCAATGAATTTCCGATGAATGTCTCACAAAATCGTCGTATTTCTCGACCATCTCGAATTTCGTGATTCCGGTCGTGATTTTACTTCAATATAAGTAGATATGAATGCGACGATGCGGGATTGATCGGAAAAATATTTTGTTTGGAGAAATGATTTTTCGATAAATGTCTCACAAAATCGTCGTATTTTTTCGACCATCTTGAATTTCGTGATTCCGGTCGTGATTTTTGTTTAATATGAGTAGAAATGGATGCAACGATGCGGGATTGATCGAAAAAATATTTTGTTTGGAGAAATGAATTACCGATAAATGTCTCACAAAATCGTCGTATTTTTTCGACCATCTTGAATTTCGTGATTCCGGTCGTGATTTTTGTTTCATATCAGTAGAAATGAATGCAACGATGCGGGATTGATCGGAAAAATAAGCAGTTTGGAAAAAATTTTTTCGAACATATCGGTCGACGAGATATGGAATGACTTCGAGAACGCTGTTTTTCGACGTTTCACTGGACTGAAACGCGTAAAAACAGGCATTTCGACCGCAGTACGTTATTTGGAAGCAGTCGCAGTTGATTGATCCGGTTTTTTTGAGAACATCTTTGAATTTCTCACACTCGAATCTTGTTGGGTGAGAAATGTCGAGCATCGAAAAAAAAAAAAATTCTTCGATCGAGAAGTTTGTAATAAACTTTCGATGAAAGTCTCACAAAATCGTCGTATATCTCGACCATCTTGAATTTCGTGATTCCGGTCGTGATTTTTGTTCAATATCAGTAGAAATAAATGCAACGATGCGGGATTAATCGGAAAGAAATTTTGCTTGGAAAAATGAATTTCCGATGAATGTCTTACAAAATCGTCGTATTTCTCGACCATCTTGAATTTCGTGAGTCCGGTCGTGATTTTACTCCAATATGAGTAGAAACGGATGCATCGATGCGGGATTGATCGGAAAAATATGCAGTTTGGAAAAATGATTTTCCGATAAATGTCTCACAAAATCGTCGCATTTCTCGACCATCTCGAATTTCGTGATTCCGGTCGTGATTTTTGTCCAATATGAGTAGAAATGAATGCAACGATGCGGGATTGATCGGAAAAATATTTTGTTTTGAGAAATGAATTTCGATGAATGTCTCACAAAATCGTCGTATTTCTCGACCATCTTGAGGTTCGTGATTCCGGTCGTGATTTTTGTTCAATATCAGTAGAAATGAATGCAACGATGCGGGATTTATCGGAAAAAAATTTCGTTTGGAGAAATGAATTTCTGATAAATGTCTCACAAAATCGTCGTATTCCTCGACCATCTTGAATTTCGTGTTTCCGGTCGTGATTTTACTCCAATATGAGTAGAAATGGATGCATCGATGCGGGATTGATCGGAAAAATATGCAGTTTGGAAAAAATTTTTTCGAACATATCGGTCGACGAGATATGAAATGACTTCGAAAACGCTGTTTTTCGACGTTTCACTAAACTGAAACGCGTAAAAACAGGCATTCCGACCGCAGTACATTATTAGGAAGCAGTTGCAGTTGATTGATCCAGTTTTTTCGAGAACATCTTTGAATTTCTCACACTCGAATCTTGTTGGGTGAGGAATGTCGGGCATCGAAAAAAAAAGAAATTTTTCGATCCGGAAGTTCATAATGATTTTTCGATAAATGTCTCACAAAATCGTCCTATTCCTCGACCATCTCGAATTTCGTGATTCCGGTCGTAATTTTTGTTTAATATGAGTAGAAATGGATGCAACGATGCGGGGTTAATCGAAAAAATATTTTGTTTGGAGAAATGAACTTTCGATAAAAGTCTCACAAAATCGTCGTATATCTCGACCATCTTGAACTTCGTGATTCCGGTCGTAATTTTTGTTTAATATCAGTAGAAATGAATGCAACGATGCGGGATTGATCGGAGAAATAAGCAGTTTGGAAAAAATTTTTTCGAACATATCGGTCGACGAGATAGGGAATGACTTCGAACACGCTGTTTTTCGACGTTTCACCAAACTGAAACGCGTAAAAACAGGCATTTCGACCGCAGTACGTTATTTGGAAGCAGTCGCAGTTGATTGATCAGGTTTTTTTGAGAACATCTTTGAATTTCTCACACTCGAATCTTGTTGGGTGAGGAATGTCGAGCATCTGAAAAAAAAAAATTTTTCGATCGAGAAGTTTGTAATGAACTTTCGATGAAAGTCTCACAAAATCGTCGTATATCTCGACCATCTTGAATTTCGTGATTCCGGTCGTGATTTTTGTTCAATATCAGTAGAAATAAATGCAACGATGCGGGATTGATCGGAAAAAAATTTTGTTTGGAGAAATGAATTTTCGATAAATGTCTCACAAAATCGTCCTATTCCTCGACCATCTCGAATTTCGTGATTCCGGTCGTGATTTTTGTTTCATATCAGTAGAAATGAATGCAACGATGCGGGATTGATCGGAAAAATAAGCAGTTTGGAAAAAATTTTTTCGAACATATCGGTCGACGAGATATGGAATGACTTCGAAAACGCTGTTTTTCGACGTTTCACTGAACTGAAACGCGTAAAAACAGGCATTTCGACCGCAGTACAATATTTGGAAGCAGTCGCAGTTGATTGATCCGGTTTTTTTGAGAACATCTTTGAATTTCTCACACTCGAATCTTGTTGGGTGAGAAATGTCGAGCATCTGAAAAAAAAAAATTTTTCGATCGAGAAGTTTGTAATGAACTTTCGATGAAAGTCTCACAAAATCGTCGTATATCTCGACCATCTTGAATTTCGTGATTCCGGTCGTGATTTTTGTTCAATATCAGTAGAAATAAATGCAACGATGCGGGATTGATCGGAAAAAAATTTTGTTTGGAGAAATGAATTTTCGATAAAAGTCTCACAAAATCGTCGTATATCTCGACCATCTTGAATTTCGTGATTCCGGTCGTGATTTTTGTTCAATATCAGTAGAAATGAATGCAACGATGCGGGATTGATCGTAAAAATATGCTGTTTGGAAAAAATTTTTTCGTACATATCGGTCGACGAGATATGGAATGACTTCGAAAACGCTGTTCTTCGTTGTTTCACTAAACTGGAACGCGTGAAAACAGGCATTTCGACCGCAGTACGTTGTTAGGAAGCAGTCGCAGTTGATTGATCCGGTTTTTCGAAAATATCTTTGAATTTTCCACACTCGAATCTTGTTGGGTAAGGAATGTCGAGCTTCGAAGAAAAAAAAAATTTTCCGAGCGGAGAGTTTGCAATGTACTTTCGATAAAAGTCTCACAAAATCGTCGTATATCTCGATCATCTTGAATTCCGTGATTCCGGTCGTGATTTTTGTTCAATATGAGTAGAAATGAATGCAACGTTGCGAAGTTGATCGGAAAGATATACAGTTTGGAGAAATGAATTTTCGATTAATGTCTCACAAAATCGTCGTATTTCTCGACCATCTCGAATTTCGTGATTCCGGTCGTGATTTTACTTCAATATAAGTAGATATGAATGCAAGGATGCGGGATTGATCGGAAAAATATTTTGTTTGGAAAAAATTTTTTCGAATATATCGTTCGACGAAATATGGAATGACTCCGAAAACGCTGTTCTTCGACGTTTCACTAAACTGAAACGCGTAAAAACAGGCATTATGAACGCAGTACGTTATTAGGAAGCAGTCGCAGTTGATTGATCCGTTTTTCTCTAAAATATCTTTGAATTTTTCACACTCGAATCTTGTCGGGTGAGAAATGTCGAGCTTCGAAAAAAAAAAAAATTTTTTGAGCGGTAAGTTTGCAATGAACTTTCGATAAAAGTCTCACAAAATCGTCGTATATCTCGACCATCTTGGATTTCGTGATTCCGGTCGTGAGTTTTGTTCAATATGAGTAGAAATGAATGCAACGATGCGGGATTGATCGGAAAAATATTTTGTTTGGAGAAATGATTTTTCGATAAATGTCTCACAAAATCGTCGTATTTCCCGACCATCTCGAATTTCGTGATTCCGGTCGTGATTTCTGTGTCATACCAGTAGGAATAAATGCAACGATGCGGGATTGATCGGAAAAAAATGCTGTTTGGAAAAAATTATTCCGAACATATCGGTCGACGAGATATGGAATGACTTCGAAAACGCTGTTTTTCGACGTTTCACTAAACTGAAACGCGTAAAAACAGGCATTTCGACCGCAGTACGTCATTTGGAAGCAGTCGCAGTTGATTGATCCGGTTTTTTTGAGAACATCTTTGAATTCTCCACACTCGAATCTTGTTGGGCGAGGAATGTCGAGCTTTGAAAAAAAAAAAAATTTTCCGAGCAGAAAGTTTGCAATGAACTTTCGATGAAAGTCTCACAAAATCGTCGTATTTCTCGACCATCTTGAATTCCGTTATTCCGGTCGTGATTTTTGTTTCATATCAGTGAAAATGAATGCAACGATGCGGGATTGATCGGAAAAATATTTTGTTTGGAGAAATGAATTTCCGATTAATGTCTCACAAAATCGTCGTATTTCTCGACCATCTTGGATTTCGTGATTCCGGTCGTGTTTTTTGTCCAATATGAGTAGATATGAATGCAACGATGCGGGATTGATCGGAAAAATATTTTGTTTGGAGCAATGAATTTCCGATGAATGTCTCACAAAATCGTCGTATTTCTCGACCATCTCGAATTTCGTGATTCCGGTCGTGATTTTTGTTTCATATCAGTAGAAATGAATGCAACGATGCGGGATTGATCGGAAAAATAAGCAGTTTGGAAAAAATTTTTTCGAACATATCGGTCGACGAGATATGGAATGACTTCGAAAACGCTGTTTTTCGACGTTTCACTGGACTGAAACGCGTAAAAACAGGCATTTCGACCGCAGTACGTTATTTGGAAGCAGTCGCAGTTGATTGATCCGGTTTTTTCGAGAACATTTTTGAATTTCTCACACTCGAATCTTGTTGGGTGAGAAATGTCGAGCATCGAAAAAAAAAAAATTCTTCGATCGAGAAGTTTGTAATAAACTTTCGATGAAAGTCTCACAAAATCGTCGTATATCTCGATCATCTTGAATTCCGTGATTCCGGTCGTGATTTTTGTTCAATATGAGTAGAAATGAATGCAACGTTGCGAAGTTGATCGGAAAGATATACAGTTTGGAGAAATGAATTTCCGATGAATGTCTCACAAAATCGTCGTATTTCTCGACCATCTTGAATTTCGTGAGTCCGGTCGTGATTTTACTCCAAGATGAGTAGAAATGAATGCAACGATGCGGGATTGATCGGAAAAAAATTTTGTTTGGAAAAATGAATTTCCGATGAATGTCTCACAAAATCGTCGTATTTCTCGACCATCTTGAGGTTCGTGATTCCGGTCGTGATTTTTGTTCAATATCAGTAGAAATGAATGCAACGATGCGGGATTTATCGGAAAAAAATTTTGTTTGGAGAAATGAATTTCCGATAAATGTCTCACAAAATCGTCCTATTCCTCGACCATCTCGAATTTCGTGATTCCGGTCGTGATTTTTGTTTCATATCAGTAGAAATGAATGCAACGATGCGGAATTGATCGGAAAAATAAGCAGTTTGGAAAAAGTTTTTTCGAACATATCGGTCGACGAGATATGGAATGACTTCGAAAACGCTGTTTCTCGACGTTTCACTGAACTGAAACGCGTAAAAACAGGCATTTCGACCGCAGTACGTTATTTGGAAGCAGTCGCAGTTGATTGATCCGGTTTTTTTGAGAACATCTTTGAATTTCTCACACTCGAATCTTGTTGGGTGAGGAATGTCGGGCATCGAAAAAAAAAAAAATTTTTCGATCCGGAAGTTCATAATGATTTTTCGATAAATGACTCACAAAATCGTCGTATTTCTCGACCATCTTGAATTTCGTGATTCCGGTCGTGATTTTCGTTTAATATGAGTAGAAATGAATGCAACGATGCGGAATTGATCGGAAAAATATTTTGTTTGGCGCAATGAATTTCCGATGAATGTCTCACAAAATCGTCGTATTTCTCGACCATCTTGAATTTCATGAGTCCGGTCGTGATTTTACTCCAATATGAGTAGAAATGAATGCAACGATGCGGGATTGATCGGAAAAATATTTTGTTTGGATAAATGAATCTCGATGAATGTCTCACAAAATCGTCGTATTTCTCGACCATCTTGAGGTTCGTGATTCCGGTCGTGATTTTTGTTCAATATCAGTAGAAATGAATGCAACGATGCGGGATTGATCGGAAAAAAATTTTGTTTGGAGAAATGAATTTCCGATAAATGTCTCACAAAATCGTCGTATTTTTCGACCATCTTGAAGTTCGTGATTCCGGTCGTGATTTTTGTTTCATATCAGTAGAAATGAATGCAACGATGCGGGATTGATCGGAAAAATAAGCAGTTTGGAAAAAATTTTTCCGAACATATCGGTCGACGAGATATGGAATGACTTCGAAAACGCTGTTTCTCGACGTTTCACTGAACTGAAACGCGTAAAAACAGGCATTTCGACCGCAGTACGTTATTTGGAAGCAGTCGCAGTTGATTGATCCGGTTTTTTTGAGAACATCTTTGAATTTCTCACACTCGAATCTTGTTGGGTGAGAAATGTCGAGCATCGAAAAAAAAAAAAATTCTTCGATCGAGAAGTTTGTAATGAACTTTCGATGGAAGTCTCACAAAATCGTCGTATATCTCGACCATCTTGAATTTCGTGATTCCGGTCGTGATTTTTGTTCAATATCAGTAGAAATGAATGCAACGATGCGGGATTGATCGGAAAAATATTTTGTTTGGAGAAATGAATTTCGATGAATGTCTCACAAAATCGTCGTATTTCTCGACCATCTTGAGGTTCGTGATTCCGGTCGTGATTTTTGTTCAATATCAGTAGAAATGAATGCAACGATGCGGGATTTATCGGAAAAAAATTTTGTTTGGAGAAATGAATTTCCGATAAATGTCTCACAAAATCGTCCTATTCCTCGACCATCTCGAATTTCGTGATTCCGGTCGTGATTTTTGTTTCATATCAGTAGAAATGAATGCAACGATGCGGGATTGATCGGAAAAATAAGCAGTCTGGAAAAAATTTCTTCGAACATATCGGTCGACGAGATATGGAATGACTTCGGAAACGCTGTTTTTCGACGTTTCACTAAACTGAATTGCGTAAAAACAGGCATTTCGACCGCAGTACGTTATTTGGAAGCAGTCGCAGTTGATTGATCAGGTTTTTTTGAGAACATCTTTGGATTTCTCACACTCGAATCTTGTTGGGTGAGGAATGTCGGGCATCGAAAAAAAAAAAAATTCTTCGATCCGGAAGTTCATAATGATTTTTCGATAAATGACTCACAAAATCGTCGTATTTCTCGACCATCTTGAATTTCGTGATTCCGGTCGTGATTTTTGATTAATATGAGTAGAAATGGATGCAACGATGCAGGATTAATCGAAATAATATTTTGTTTGGAGAAATGATTTTTCGATAAATGTCTCACAAAATCGTCGCATTTCTCGACCATCTCGAATTTCGTGATTCCTCGTGATTTCTGTTTCATATCAGTAGAAATGAATGCAACGATGCGGAATTGATCGGAAAAATATTTTGTTTGGAGCAATGAATTTCCGATGAATGTCTCACAAAATCGTCGTATTTCTCGACCATATCGAATTTCGTGATTCCGGTCGTGATTTTACTTCAATATGAGTAGATATGAATGCAACGATGCGGGATTGATCGGAAAAATATTTTGTTTGGAGAAATGATTTTTCGATAAATGTCTCACAAAATCGTCCTATTCCTCGACCATCTCGAATTTCGTGATTCCGGTCGTAATTTTTGTTTAATATGAGTAGAAATGGATGCAACGATGCGGGGTTGATCGAAAAAATATTTTGTTTGGAGAAATGAACTTTCGATAAAAGTCTCACAAAATCGTCGTATATCTCGACCATCTTGAACTTCGTGATTCCGGTCGTAATTTTTGTTTAATATCAGTAGAAATGAATGCAACGATGCGGGATTGATCGGAAAAATAAGCAGTTTGGAAAAAATTTTTTCGAACATATCGGTCGACGAGATAGGGAATGACTTCGAACACGCTGTTTTTCGACGTTTCACCAAACTGAAACGCGTAAAAACAGGCATTTCGACCGCAGTACGTTATTTGGAAGCAGTCGCAGTTGATTGATCAGGTTTTTTTGAGAACATCTTTGAATTTCTCACACTCGAATCTTGTTGGGTGAGGAATGTCGGGCATCGAAAAAAAAAAAAAATTTTCGATCCGGAAGTTCATAATGATTTTTCGATGAATGACTCACAAAATCGTCCTATTCCTCGACCATCTCGAATTTCGTGATACCGGTCGTCATTTTTGTTTAATATGGGTAGAAATGGATGCAACGATGCGGGGTTAATCGAAAAAATATTTTGTTTGGAGAAATGATTTTTCGATAAATGTCTCACAAAATCGTCGTATTTTTCGACCATCTTGAATTTCGTGATTCCGGTCGTGATTTTTGTTTCATATCAGTAGAAATGAATGCAACGATGCGGGATTGATCGGAAAAAAAATTTTGTTTGGAGAAATGAATTTCTGATAAATGTCTCACAAAATCGTCGTATTTTTTCGACCATCTTGAATTTCGTGATTCCGGTCGTGATTTTTGTTTCATATCAGTAGAAATGAATACAACGATGCGGGATTGATCGGAGAAATAAGCAGTTTGGAAAAAATTTCTTCGAACATATCGGTCGACGAGATATGGAATGACTTCGAAAACGCTGTTTCTCGACGTTTTACTGAACTGAAACGCGTAAAAACAGGCATTTCGACCGCAGTACGTTATTTGGAAGCAGTCGCAGTTGATTGATCCGGTTTTTTTGAGAACATCTTTGAATTTCTCACACTCGAATCTTGTTGGGTGAGAAATGTCGAGCATCAAAAGAAAAAAATTTTTCGATCGAGAAGTTTGTAATGAACTTCCGATAAAAGTCTCACGAAATCGTCGTATATCTCGACCATCTTGAATTTCGTGATTCCGGTCGTGATTTTTGTTCAATATCAGTAGAAATGAATGCAACGATGCGGGATTGATCGGAAAAAAATTTTGTTTGGAGAAATGAATTTCCGATAAATGTCTCACAAAATCGTCGTATTTTTCGACCATCTTGAATTTCGTGATTCCGGTCGTGATTTTCGTTTCATATCAGTAGAAATGAATGCAACGATGCGGGATTGATCGGAAAAATAAGCAGTTTGGAAAAAATTTTTTCGAACATATCGGTCGACGAGATATGGAATGACTTCGAAAACGCTGTTTCTCGACGTTTTACTGAACTGAAACGCGTAAAAACAGGCATTTCGACCGCAGTACGTTATTTGGAAGCAGTCGCAGTTGATTGATCCGGTTTTTTTGAGAACATCTTTGAATTTCTCACACTCGAATCTTGTTGGGTGAGAAATGTCGAGCATCGAAAAAAAAAAAAATTCTTCGATCGAGAAGTTTGTAATGAACTTTCGATGGAAGTCTCACACAATGGTCGTATATCTCGACCATCTTGAATTTCGTGATTCCGGTCGTGATTTTTGTTCAATATCAGTAGAAATGAATGCAACGATGCGGGATTGATCGGAAAAAAATTTTGTTTGGAAAAATGAATTTCCGATGAATGTCTCACAAAATCGTCGTATTTCTCGACCATCTTGAATTTCGTGAGTCCGGTCGTGATTTTACTCCAAGATGAGTAGATATGAATGCAACGATGCGGGATTGATCGGAAAAATATTTTGTTTGGAGAAATGAATTTCGATGAATGTCTCACAAAATCGTCGTATTTCTCGACCATCTTGAATTTCGTGAGTCCGGTCGTGATTTTACTCCAAGATGAGTAGAAATGAATGCAACGATGCGGGATTGATCGGAAAAATATTTTGTTTGGAGAAATGAATTTCGATGAATGTCTCACAAAATCGTCGTATTTCTCGACCATCTTGAGGTTCGTGATTCCGGTCGTGGTTTTCGTTCAATATCAGTAGAAATGAATGCAACGATGCGGGATTTATTGGAAAAAAATTTTGTTTGGAGAAATGAATTTCCGATAAATGTCTCACAAAATCGTCCTATTCCTCGACCATCTCGAATTTCGTGATTCCGGTCGTGATTTTTGTTTCATATCAGTAGAAATGAATGCAACGATGCGGGATTGATCGGAAAAATAAGCAGTCTGGAAAAAATTTCTTCGAACATATCGGTCGACGAGATATGGAATGACTTCGGAAACGCTGTTTTTCGACGTTTCACTAAACTGAATTGCGTAAAAACAGGCATTTCGACCGCAGTACGTTATTTGGAAGCAGTCGCAGTTGATTGATCAGGTTTTTTTGAGAACATCTTTGAATTTCTCACACTCGAATCTTGTTGGGTGAGGAATGTCGGGCATCGAAAAAAAAAAAAAATTTTTCGATCCGGAAGTTCATAATGATTTTTCGATAAATGACTCACAAAATCGTCGTATTTCTCGACCATCTTGAATTTCGTGATTCCGGTCGTGATTTTTGTTTAATATGAGAAGAAATGGATGCAACGATGCGAAATTGATCGAAAAAATATTTTGTTTGGAGAAATGATTTTTCGATAAATGTCTCACAAAATCGTCGCATTTCTCGACCATCTCGAATTTCGTGATTCCGGTCGTGATTTCTGTTTCATATCAGTAGAAATGAATGCAACGATGCGGAATTGATCGGAAAAATGAGCAGTTTGGAAAAAATTTTTTCGAACATATCGGTCGACGAGATATGGAATGACTTCGAAAACGCTGTTTCTCGACGTTTCACTGAACTGAAACGCGTAAAAACAGGCATTTCGACCGCAGTACGTTATTTGGAAGCAGTCGCAGTTGATTGATCCGGTTTTTTTGAGAACATCTTTGAATTTCTCACACTCGAATCTTGTTGGGTGAGAAATGTCGAGCATCGAAAAAAAAAAAAATTCTTCGATCGAGAAGTTTGTAATGAACTTTCGATGGAAGTCTCACAAAATCGTCGTATATCTCGACCATCTTGAATTTCGTGATTCCGGTCGTGATTTTTGTTCAATATCAGTAGAAATGAATGCAACGATGCGGGATTGATCGGAAAAAAATTTTGTTTGGAAAAATGAATTTCCGATGAATGTCTCACATAATCGTCGTATTTCTCGACCATCTTGAATTTCGTGAGTCCGGTCGTGATTTTACTCCAAGATGAGTAGAAATGAATGCAACGATGCGGGATTGATCGGAAAAATATTTTGTTTGGAGAAATGAATTTCGATGAATGTCTCACAAAATCGTCGTATTTCTCGACCATCTTGAGGTTCGTGATTCCGGTCGTGATTTTTGTTCAATATCAGTAGAAATGAATGCAACGATGCGGGATTGATCGGAAAAAAATTTGTTTGGAGAAATGAATTTCCGATAAATGTCTCACAAAATCGTCCTATTCCTCGACCATCTCGAATTTCGTGATTCCGGTCGTGATTTTTGTTTCATACCAGTGAAAATGAATGCAACGATGCGGAATTGATCGGAAAAATATTTTGTTTGGAGCAATGAATTTCCGATGAATGTCTCACAAAATCGTCGTATTTCTCGACCATCTCGAATTTCGTGATTCCGGTCGTGATTTTACTTCAATATAAGTAGATATGAATGCGACAATGCGGGATTGATCGGAAAAATATTTTGTTTGGAGAAATGATTTTTCGATAAATGTCTCACAAAATCGTCGTATTTTTTCGACCATCTTGAATTTCGTGATTCCGGTCGTGATTTTTGTTTAATATGAGTAGAAATGGATGCAACGATGCGGGATTGATCGAAAAAATATTTTGTTTGGAGAAATGAATTTCCGATAAATGTCTCACAAAATCGTCGTATTTTTTCGACCATCTTGAATTTCGTGATTCCGGTCGTGATTTTTGTTTTATATCAGTAGAAATGAATGCAACGATGCGGGATTGATCGGAAAAATAAGCAGTTTGGAAAAAATTTTTTCGAACATATCGGTCGACGAGATATGGAATGACTTCGAAAACGCTGTTTTTCGACGTTTCACTGGACTGAAACGCGTAAAAACAGGCATTTCGACCGCAGTACGTTATTTGGAAGCAGTCGCAGTTGATTGATCCGGTTTTTTTGAGAACATCTTTGAATTTCTCACACTCGAATCTTGTTGGGTGAGAAATGTCGAGCATCGAAAAAAAAAAAAATTCTTCGATCGAGAAGTTTGTAATAAACTTTCGATGAAAGTCTCACAAAATCGTCGTATATCTCGACCATCTTGAATTTCGTGATTCCGGTCGTGATTTTTGTTCAATATCAGTAGAAATAAATGCAACGATGCGGGATTAATCGGAAAGAAATTTTGTTTGGAAAAATGAATTTCCGATGAATGTCTTACAAAATCGTCGTATTTCTCGACCATCTTGAATTTCGTGAGTCCGGTCGTGATTTTACTCCAATATGAGTAGAAACGGATGCATCGATGCGGGATTGATCGGAAAAATATGCAGTTTGGAAAAATGATTTTCCGATAAATGTCTCACAAAATCGTCGCATTTCTCGACCATCTCGAATTTCGTGATTCCGGTCGTGATTTTTGTCCAATATGAGTAGAAATGAATGCAACGATGCGGGATTGATCGGAAAAATATTTTGTTTTGAGAAATGAATTTCGATGAATGTCTCACAAAATCGTCGTATTTCTCGACCATCTTGAAATTCGTGATTCCGGTCGTGATTTTTGTTTAATATCAGTAGAAATGAATGCAACGATGCGGGATTTATCGGAAAAAAATTTCGTTTGGAGAAATGAATTTCTGATAAATGTCTCACAAAATCGTCGTATTCCTCGACCATCTTGAATTTCGTGTTTCCGGTCGTGATTTTACTCCAATATGAGTAGAAATGAATGCATCGATGCGGGATTGATCGGAAAAATATGCAGTTTGGAAAAAATTTTTTCGAACATATCGGTCGACGAGATATGAAATGACTTCGAAAACGCTGTTTTTCGACGTTTCACTAAACTGAAACGCGTTAAAACAGGCATTCCGACCGCAGTACATTATTAGGAAGCAGTCGCAGTTGATTGATCCAGTTTTTTCGAGAACATCTTTGAATTTCTCACACTCGAATCTTGTTGGGTGAGGAATGTCGGGCATCGAAAAAAAAAGAAATTTTTCGATCCGGAAGTTCATAATGATTTTTCGATAAATGTCTCACAAAATCGTCCTATTCCTCGACCATCTCGAATTTCGTGATTCCGGTCGTAATTTTTGTTTAATATGAGTAGAAATGGATGCAACGATGCGGGGTTAATCGGAAAAATATTTTGTTTGGAGAAATGAACTTTCGATAAAAGTCTCACAAAATCGTCGTATATCTCGACCATCTTGAACTTCGTGATTCCGGTCGTAATTTTTGTTTAATATCAGTAGAAATGAATGCAACGATGCGGGATTGATCGGAGAAATAAGCAGTTTGGAAAAAATTTTTTCGAACATATCGGTCGACGAGATAGGGAATGACTTCGAACACGCTGTTTTTCGACGTTTCACCAAACTGAAACGCGTAAAAACAGGCATTTCGACCGCAGTACGTTATTTGGAAGCAGTCGCAGTTGATTGATCAGGTTTTTTTGAGAACATCTTTGAATTTCTCACACTCGAATCTTGTTGGGTGAGGAATGTCGAGCATCTGAAAAAAAAAAATTTTTCGATCGAGAAGTTTGTAATGAACTTTCGATGAAAGTCTCACAAAATCGTCGTATATCTCGACCATCTTGAATTTCGTGATTCCGGTCGTGATTTTTGTTCAATATCAGTAGAAATGAATGCAACGATGCGGGATTGATCGGAAAAAAATTTTGTTTGGAGAAATGAATTTCCGATAAATGTCTCACAAAATCGTCCTATTCCTCGACCATCTCGAATTTCGTGATTCCGGTCGTGATTTTTGTTTCATATCAGTAGAAATGAATGCAACGATGCGGGATTGATCGGAAAAATAAGCAGTTTGGAAAAAATTTTTTCGAACATATCGGTCGACGAGATATGGAATGACTTCGAAAACGCTGTTTTTCGACGTTTCACTGAACTGAAACGCGTAGAAACAGGCATTTCGACCGCAGTACAATATTTGGAAGCAGTCGCAGTTGATTGATCCGGTTTTTTTGAGAACATCTTTGAATTTCTCACACTCGAATCTTGTTGGGTGAGAAATGTCGAGCATCTGAAAAAAAAAAATTTTTCGATCGAGAAGTTTGTAATGAACTTTCGATAAAAGTCTCACAAAATCGTCGTATATCTCGACCATCTTGAATTTCGTGATTCCGGTCGTGATTTTTGTTCAATATCAGTAGAAATAAATGCAACGATGCGGGATTGATCGGAAAAAAATTTTGTTTGGAGAAATGAATTTTCGATAAAAGTCTCACAAAATCGTCGTATATCTCGACCATCTTGAATTTCGTGATTCCGGTCGTGATTTTTGTTCAATATCAGTAGAAATGAATGCAACGATGCGGGATTGATCGTAAAAATATGCTGTTTGGAAAAAATTTTTTCGTACATATCGGTCGACGAGATATGGAATGACTTCGAAAACGCTGTTCTTCGTTGTTTCACTAAACTGGAACGCGTGAAAACAGGCATTTCGACCGCAGTACGTTGTTAGGAAGCAGTCGCAGTTGATTGATCCGGTTTTTCGAAAATATCTTTGAATTTTCCACACTCGAATCTTGTTGGGTAAGGAATGTCGAGCTTCGAAGAAAAAAAAAATTTTCCGAGCGGAGAGTTTGCAATGTACTTTCGATAAAAGTCTCACAAAATCGTCGTATATCTCGATCATCTTGAATTCCGTGATTCCGGTCGTGATTTTTGTTCAATATGAGTAGAAATGAATGCAACGTTGCGAAGTTGATCGGAAAGATATACAGTTTGGAGAAATGAATTTCCGATTAATGTCTCACAAAATCGTCGTATTTCTCGACCATCTCGAATTTCGTGATTCCGGTCGTGATTTTACTTCAATATAAGTAGATATGAATGCAAGGATGCGGGATTGATCGGAAAAATATTTTGTTTGGAAAAAATTTTTTCGAATATATCGTTCGACGAAATATGGAATGACTCCGAAAACGCTGTTCTTCGACGTTTCACTAAACTGAAACGCGTAAAAACAGGCATTATGAACGCAGTACGTTATTAGGAAGCAGTCGCAGTTGATTGATCCGTTTTTCTCTAAAATATCTTTGAATTTTTCACACTCGAATCTTGTCGGGTGAGAAATGTCGAGCTTCGAAAAAAAAAAAACTTTTTTGAGCGGTAAGTTTGCAATGAACTTTCGATAAAAGTCTCACAAAATCGTCGTATATCTCGACCATCTTGGATTTCGTGATTCCGGTCGTGAGTTTTGTTCAATATGAGTAGAAATGAATGCAACGATGCGGGATTGATCGGAAAAATATTTTGTTTGGAGAAATGATTTTTCGATAAATGTCTCACAAAATCGTCGTATTTCCCGACCATCTCGAATTTCGTGATTCCGGTCGTGATTTCTGTGTCATACCAGTAGGAGTAAATGCAACGATGCGGGATTGATCGGAAAAAAATGCTGTTTGGAAAAAATTATTCCGAACATATCGGTCGACGAGATATGGAATGACTTCGAAAACGCTGTTTTTCGACGTTTCACTAAACTGAAACGCGTAAAAACAGGCATTTCGACCGCAGTACGTCATTTGGAAGCAGTCGCAGTTGATTGATCCGGTTTTTTTGAGAACATCTTTGAATTCTCCACACTCGAATCTTGTTGGGCGAGGAATGTCGAGCTTTGAAAAAAAAAAAAATTTTCCGAGCAGAAAGTTTGCAATGAACTTTCGATGAAAGTCTCACAAAATCGTCGTATTTCTCGACCATCTTGAATTCCGTTATTCCGGTCGTGATTTTTGTTTCATATCAGTGAAAATGAATGCAACGATGCGGGATTGATCGGGAAAATATTTTGTTTGGAGAAATGAATTTCCGATTAATGTCTCACAAAATCGTCGTATTTCTCGACCATCTTGGATTTCGTGATTCCGGTCGTGTTTTTTGTCCAATATGAGTAGATATGAATGCAACGATGCGGGATTGATCGGAAAAATATTTTGTTTGGAGCAATGAATTTCCGATGAATGTCTCACAAAATCGTCGTATTTCTCGACCATCTCGAATTTCGTGATTCCGGTCGTGATTTTTGTTTCATATCAGTAGAAATGAATGCAACGATGCGGGATTGATCGGAAAAATAAGCAGTTTGGAAAAAATTTTTTCGAACATATCGGTCGACGAGATATGGAATGACTTCGAAAACGCTGTTTTTCGACGTTTCACTGGACTGAAACGCGTAAAAACAGGCATTTCGACCGCAGTACGTTATTTGGAAGCAGTCGCAGTTGATTGATCCGGTTTTTTCGAGAACATCTTTGAATTTCTCACACTCGAATCTTGTTGGGTGAGAAATGTCGAGCATCGAAAAAAAAAAAATTCTTCGATCGAGAAGTTTGTAATAAACTTTCGATGAAAGTCTCACAAAATCGTCGTATATCTCGATCATCTTGAATTCCGTGATTCCGGTCGTGATTTTTGTTCAATATGAGTAGAAATGAATGCAACGTTGCGAAGTTGATCGGAAAGATATACAGTTTGGAGAAATGAATTTCCGATGAATGTCTCACAAAATCGTCGTATTTCTCGACCATCTTGAATTTCGTGAGTCCGGTCGTGATTTTACTCCAAGATGAGTAGAAATGAATGCAACGATGCGGGATTGATCGGAAAAAAATTTTGTTTGGAAAAATGAATTTCCGATGAATGTCTCACAAAATCGTCGTATTTCTCGACCATCTTGAGGTTCGTGATTCCGGTCGTGATTTTTGTTTCATATCAGTAGAAATGAATGCAACGATGCGGAATTGATCGGAAAAATAAGCAGTTTGGAAAAAGTTTTTTCGAACATATCGGTCGACGAGATATGGAATGACTTCGAAAACGCTGTTTCTCGACGTTTCACTGAACTGAAACGCGTAAAAACAGGCATTTCGACCGCAGTACGTTATTTGGAAGCAGTCGCAGTTGATTGATCCGGTTTTTTTGAGAACATCTTTGAATTTCTCACACTCGAATCTTGTTGGGTGAGGAATGTCGGGCATCGAAAAAAAAAAAAATTTTTCGATCCGGAAGTTCATAATGATTTTTCGATAAATGACTCACAAAATCGTCGTATTTCTCGACCATCTTGAATTTCGTGATTCCGGTCGTGATTTTCGTTTAATATGAGTAGAAATAAATGCAACGATGCGGAATTGATCGGAAAAATATTTTGTTTGGCGCAATGAATTTCCGATGAATGTCTCACAAAATCGTCGTATTTCTCGACCATCTTGAATTTCATGAGTCCGGTCGTGATTTTACTCCAATATGAGTAGAAATGAATGCAACGATGCGGGATTGATCGGAAAAATATTTTGTTTGGATAAATGAATCTCGATGAATGTCTCACAAAATCGTCGTATTTCTCGACCATCTTGAGGTTCGTGATTCCGGTCGTGATTTTTGTTCAATATCAGTAGAAATGAATGCAACGATGCGGGATTGATCGGAAAAAAATTTTGTTTGGAGAAATGAATTTCCGATAAATGTCTCACAAAATCGTCGTATTTTTCGACCATCTTGAAGTTCGTGATTCCGGTCGTGATTTTTGTTTCATATCAGTAGAAATGAATGCAACGATGCGGGATTGATCGGAAAAATAAGCAGTTTGGAAAAAATTTTTCCGAACATATCGGTCGACGAGATATGGAATGACTTCGAAAACGCTGTTTCTCGACGTTTCACTGAACTGAAACGCGTAAAAACAGGCATTTCGACCGCAGTACGTTATTTGGAAGCAGTCGCAGTTGATTGATCCGGTTTTTTTGAGAACATCTTTGAATTTCTCACACTCGAATCTTGTTGGGTGAGAAATGTCGAGCATCGAAAAAAAAAAAAATTCTTCGATCGAGAAGTTTGTAATGAACTTTCGATGGAAGTCTCACAAAATCGTCGTATATCTCGACCATCTTGAATTTCGTGATTCCGGTCGTGATTTTTGTTCAATATCAGTAGAAATGAATGCAACGATGCGGGATTGATCGGAAAAATATTTTGTTTGGAGAAATGAATTTCGATGAATGTCTCACAAAATCGTCGTATTTCTCGACCATCTTGAGGTTCGTGATTCCGGTCGTGATTTTTGTTCAATATCAGTAGAAATGAATGCAACGATGCGGGATTTATCGGAAAAAAATTTTGTTTGGAGAAATGAATTTCCGATAAATGTCTCACAAAATCGTCCTATTCCTCGACCATCTCGAATTTCGTGATTCCGGTCGTGATTTTTGTTTCATATCAGTAGAAATGAATGCAACGATGCGGGATTGATCGGAAAAATAAGCAGTCTGGAAAAAATTTCTTCGAACATATCGGTCGACGAGATATGGAATGACTTCGGAAACGCTGTTTTTCGACGTTTCACTAAACTGAATTGCGTAAAAACAGGCATTTCGACCGCAGTACGTTATTTGGAAGCAGTCGCAGTTGATTGATCAGGTTTTTTTGAGAACATCTTTGGATTTCTCACACTCGAATCTTGTTGGGTGAGGAATGTCGGGCATCGAAAAAAAAAAAAATTCTTCGATCCGGAAGTTCATAATGATTTTTCGATAAATGACTCACAAAATCGTCGTATTTCTCGACCATCTTGAATTTCGTGATTCCGGTCGTGATTTTTGATTAATATGAGTAGAAATGGATGCAACGATGCAGGATTAATCGAAAAAATATTTTGTTTGGAGAAATGATTTTTCGATAAATGTCTCACAAAATCGTCGCATTTCTCGACCATCTCGAATTTCGTGATTCCTCGTGATTTCTGTTTCATATCAGTAGAAATGAATGCAACGATGCGGAATTGATCGGAAAAATATTTTGTTTGGAGCAATGAATTTCCGATGAATGTCTCACAAAATCGTCGTATTTCTCGACCATATCGAATTTCGTGATTCCGGTCGTGATTTTACTTCAATATGAGTAGATATGAATGCAACGATGCGGGATTGATCGGAAAAATATTTTGTTTGGAGAAATGATTTTTCGATAAATGTCTCACAAAATCGTCCTATTCCTCGACCATCTCGAATTTCGTGATTCCGGTCGTAATTTTTGTTTAATATGAGTAGAAATGGATGCAACGATGCGGGGTTGATCGAAAAAATATTTTGTTTGGAGAAATGAACTTTCGATAAAAGTCTCACAAAATCGTCGTATATCTCGACCATCTTGAACTTCGTGATTCCGGTCGTAATTTTTGTTTAATATCAGTAGAAATGAATGCAACGATGCGGGATTGATCGGAAAAATAAGCAGTTTGGAAAAAATTTTTTCGAACATATCGGTCGACGAGATAGGGAATGACTTCGAACACGCTGTTTTTCGACGTTTCACCAAACTGAAACGCGTAAAAACAGGCATTTCGACCGCAGTACGTTATTTGGAAGCAGTCGCAGTTGATTGATCAGGTTTTTTTGAGAACATCTTTGAATTTCTCACACTCGAATCTTGTTGGGTGAGGAATGTCGGGCATCGAAAAAAAAAAAAAATTTTCGATCCGGAAGTTCATAATGATTTTTCGATGAATGACTCACAAAATCGTCCTATTCCTCGACCATCTCGAATTTCGTGATACCGGTCGTCATTTTTGTTTAATATGGGTAGAAATGGATGCAACGATGCGGGGTTAATCGAAAAAATATTTTGTTTGGAGAAATGATTTTTCGATAAATGTCTCACAAAATCGTCGTATTTTTCGACCATCTTGAATTTCGTGATTCCGGTCGTGATTTTTGTTTCATATCAGTAGAAATGAATGCAACGATGCGGGATTGATCGGAAAAAAAATTTTGTTTGGAGAAATGAATTTCTGATAAATGTCTCACAAAATCGTCGTATTTTTTCGACCATCTTGAATTTCGTGATTCCGGTCGTGATTTTTGTTTCATATCAGTAGAAATGAATACAACGATGCGGGATTGATCGGAGAAATAAGCAGTTTGGAAAAAATTTCTTCGAACATATCGGTCGACGAGATATGGAATGACTTCGAAAACGCTGTTTTTCGACGTTTCACTGAACTGAAACGCGTAAAAACAGGCATTTCGACCGCAGTACGTTATTTGGAAGCAGTCGCAGTTGATTGATCCGGTTTTTTTGAGAACATCTTTGAATTTCTCACACTCGAATCTTGTTGGGTGAGAAATGTCGAGCATCAAAAGAAAAAAATTTTTCGATCGAGAAGTTTGTAATGAACTTCCGATAAAAGTCTCACGAAATCGTCGTATATCTCGACCATCTTGAATTTCGTGATTCCGGTCGTGATTTTTGTTCAATATCAGTAGAAATGAATGCAACGATGCGGGATTGATCGGAAAAAAATTTTGTTTGGAGAAATGAATTTCCGATAAATGTCTCACAAAATCGTCGTATTTTTCGACCATCTTGAATTTCGTGATTCCGGTCGTGATTTTCGTTTCATATCAGTAGAAATGAATGCAACGATGCGGGATTGATCGGAAAAATAAGCAGTTTGGAAAAAATTTTTTCGAACATATCGGTCGACGAGATATGGAATGACTTCGAAAACGCTGTTTCTCGACGTTTTACTGAACTGAAACGCGTAAAAACAGGCATTTCGACCGCAGTACGTTATTTGGAAGCAGTCGCAGTTGATTGATCCGGTTTTTTTGAGAACATCTTTGAATTTCTCACACTCGAATCTTGTTGGGTGAGAAATGTCGAGCATCGAAAAAAAAAAAAATTCTTCGATCGAGAAGTTTGTAATGAACTTTCGATGGAAGTCTCACACAATGGTCGTATATCTCGACCATCTTGAATTTCGTGATTCCGGTCGTGATTTTTGTTCAATATCAGTAGAAATGAATGCAACGATGCGGGATTGATCGGAAAAAAATTTTGTTTGGAAAAATGAATTTCCGATGAATGTCTCACAAAATCGTCGTATTTCTCGACCATCTTGAATTTCGTGAGTCCGGTCGTGATTTTACTCCAAGATGAGTAGATATGAATGCAACGATGCGGGATTGATCGGAAAAATATTTTGTTTGGAGAAATGAATTTCGATGAATGTCTCACAAAATCGTCGTATTTCTCGACCATCTTGAATTTCGTGAGTCCGGTCGTGATTTTACTCCAAGATGAGTAGAAATGAATGCAACGATGCGGGATTGATCGGAAAAATATTTTGTTTGGAGAAATGAATTTCGATGAATGTCTCACAAAATCGTCGTATTTCTCGACCATCTTGAGGTTCGTGATTCCGGTCGTGGTTTTCGTTCAATATCAGTAGAAATGAATGCAACGATGCGGGATTTATTGGAAAAAAATTTTGTTTGGAGAAATGAATTTCCGATAAATGTCTCACAAAATCGTCCTATTCCTCGACCATCTCGAATTTCGTGATTCCGGTCGTGATTTTTGTTTCATATCAGTAGAAATGAATGCAACGATGCGGGATTGATCGGAAAAATAAGCAGTCTGGAAAAAATTTCTTCGAACATATCGGTCGACGAGATATGGAATGACTTCGGAAACGCTGTTTTTCGACGTTTCACTAAACTGAATTGCGTAAAAACAGGCATTTCGACCGCAGTACGTTATTTGGAAGCAGTCGCAGTTGATTGATCAGGTTTTTTTGAGAACATCTTTGAATTTCTCACACTCGAATCTTGTTGGGTGAGGAATGTCGGGCATCGAAAAAAAAAAAAATTTTTCGATCCGGAAGTTCATAATGATTTTTCGATAAATGACTCACAAAATCGTCGTATTTCTCGACCATCTTGAATTTCGTGATTCCGGTCGTGATTTTTGTTTAATATGAGAAGAAATGGATGCAACGATGCGAAATTGATCGAAAAAATATTTTGTTTGGAGAAATGATTTTTCGATAAATGTCTCACAAAATCGTCGCATTTCTCGACCATCTCGAATTTCGTGATTCCGGTCGTGATTTCTGTTTCATATCAGTAGAAATGAATGCAACGATGCGGAATTGATCGGAAAAATGAGCAGTTTGGAAAAAATTTTTTCGAACATATCGGTCGACGAGATATGGAATGACTTCGAAAACGCTGTTTCTCGACGTTTCACTGAACTGAAACGCGTAAAAACAGGCATTTCGACCGCAGTACGTTATTTGGAAGCAGTCGCAGTTGATTGATCCGGTTTTTTTGAGAACATCTTTGAATTTCTCACACTCGAATCTTGTTGGGTGAGAAATGTCGAGCATCGAAAAAAAAAAAAATTCTTCGATCGAGAAGTTTGTAATGAACTTTCGATGGAAGTCTCACAAAATCGTCGTATATCTCGACCATCTTGAATTTCGTGATTCCGGTCGTGATTTTTGTTCAATATCAGTAGAAATGAATGCAACGATGCGGGATTGATCGGAAAAAAATTTTGTTTGGAAAAATGAATTTCCGATGAATGTCTCACATAATCGTCGTATTTCTCGACCATCTTGAATTTCGTGAGTCCGGTCGTGATTTTACTCCAAGATGAGTAGAAATGAATGCAACGATGCGGGATTGATCGGAAAAATATTTTGTTTGGAGAAATGAATTTCGATGAATGTCTCACAAAATCGTCGTATTTCTCGACCATCTTGAGGTTCGTGATTCCGGTCGTGATTTTTGTTCAATATCAGTAGAAATGAATGCAACGATGCGGGATTGATCGGAAAAAAATTTGTTTGGAGAAATGAATTTCCGATAAATGTCTCACAAAATCGTCCTATTCCTCGACCATCTCGAATTTCGTGATTCCGGTCGTGATTTTTGTTTCATATCAGTAGAAATGAATGCAACGATGCGGGATTGATCGGAAAAATAAGCAGTTTGGAAAAAATTTTTTCGAACATATCGGTCGACGAGATATGGAATGACTTCGAACACGCTGTTTTTCGACGTTTCACCAAACTGAAACGCGTAAAAACAGGCATATCGACCGCAGTACGTTATTTGGAAGCAGTCGCAGTTGATTGATCCGGTTTTTTTGAGAACATCTTTGAATTTCTCACACTCGAATCTTGTTGGGTGAGAAATGTCGAGCATCGGAAAAAAAAAAAATTCTTCGATCGAGAAGTTTGTAATGAACTTTCGATGGAAGTCTCACAAAATCGTCGTATATCTCGACCATCTTGAATTTCGTGATTCCGGTCGTGATTTTTGTTCAATATCAGTAGAAATGGATGCAACGATGCGGGATTGATCGGAAAAAAATTTTGTTTGGAAAAATGAATTTCCGATGAATGTCTCACAAAATCGTCGTATTTCTCGACCATCTTGAATTTCGTGAGTCCGGTCGTGATTTTACTCCAAGATGAGTAGAAATGAATGCAACGATGCGGGATTGATCGGAAAAATATTTTGTTTGGAGAAATGAATTTCGATGAATGTCTCACAAAATCGTCGTATTTCTCGACCATCTTGAGGTTCGTGATTCCGGTCGTGATTTTTGTTCAATATCAGTAGAAATGAATGCAACGATGCGGGATTTATCGGAAAAAAATTTTGTTTGGAGAAATGAATTTCCGATAAATGTCTCACAAAATCGTCCTATTCCTCGACCATCTCGAATTTCGTGATTCCGGTCGTGATTTTTGTTTCATACCAGTGAAAATGAATGCAACGATGCGGAATTGATCGGAAAAATATTTTGTTTGGAGCAATGAATTTCCGATGAATGTCTCACAAAATCGTCGTATTTCTCGACCATCTCGAATTTCGTGATTCCGGTCGTGATTTTACTTCAATATAAGTAGATATGAATGCGACAATGCGGGATTGATCGGAAAAATATTTTGTTTGGAGAAATGATTTTTCGATAAATGTCTCACAAAATCGTCGTATTTTTTCGACCATCTTGAATTTCGTGATTCCGGTCGTGATTTTTGTTTAATATGAGTAGAAATGGATGCAACGATGCGGGATTGATCGAAAAAATATTTCGTTTGGAGAAATGAATTTCCGATAAATGTCTCACAAAATCGTCGTATTTTTTCGACCATCTTGAATTTCGTGATTCCGGTCGTGATTTTTGTTTTATATCAGTAGAAATGAATGCAACGATGCGGGATTGATCGGAAAAATAAGCAGTTTGGAAAAAATTTTTTCGAACATATCGGTCGACGAGATATGGAATGACTTCGAAAACGCTGTTTTTCGACGTTTCACTGGACTGAAACGCGTAAAAACAGGCATTTCGACCGCAGTACGTTATTTGGAAGCAGTCGCAGTTGATTGATCCGGTTTTTTTGAGAACATCTTTGAATTTCTCACACTCGAATCTTGTTGGGTGAGAAATGTCGAGCATCGAAAAAAAAAAAAATTCTTCGATCGAGAAGTTTGTAATAAACTTTCGATGAAAGTCTCACAAAATCGTCGTATATCTCGACCATCTTGAATTTCGTGATTCCGGTCGTGATTTTTGTTCAATATCAGTAGAAATAAATGCAACGATGCGGGATTAATCGGAAAGAAATTTTGTTTGGAAAAATGAATTTCCGATGAATGTCTTACAAAATCGTCGTATTTCTCGACCATCTTGAATTTCGTGAGTCCGGTCGTGATTTTACTCCAATATGAGTAGAAACGGATGCATCGATGCGGGATTGATCGGAAAAATATGCAGTTTGGAAAAATGATTTTCCGATAAATGTCTCACAAAATCGTCGCATTTCTCGACCATCTCGAATTTCGTGATTCCGGTCGTGATTTTTGTCCAATATGAGTAGAAATGAATGCAACGATGCGGGATTGATCGGAAAAATATTTTGTTTTGAGAAATGAATTTCGATGAATGTCTCACAAAATCGTCGTATTTCTCGACCATCTTGAAATTCGTGATTCCGGTCGTGATTTTTGTTTAATATCAGTAGAAATGAATGCAACGATGCGGGATTTATCGGAAAAAAATTTCGTTTGGAGAAATGAATTTCTGATAAATGTCTCACAAAATCGTCGTATTCCTCGACCATCTTGAATTTCGTGTTTCCGGTCGTGATTTTACTCCAATATGAGTAGAAATGGATGCATCGATGCGGGATTGATCGGAAAAATATGCAGTTTGGAAAAAATTTTTTCGAACATATCGGTCGACGAGATATGAAATGACTTCGAAAACGCTGTTTTTCGACGTTTCACTAAACTGAAACGCGTTAAAACAGGCATTCCGACCGCAGTACATTATTAGGAAGCAGTCGCAGTTGATTGATCCAGTTTTTTCGAGAACATCTTTGAATTTCTCACACTCGAATCTTGTTGGGTGAGGAATGTCGGGCATCGAAAAAAAAAGAAATTTTTCGATCCGGAAGTTCATAATGATTTTTCGATAAATGTCTCACAAAATCGTCCTATTCCTCGACCATCTCGAATTTCGTGATTCCGGTCGTAATTTTTGTTTAATATGAGTAGAAATGGATGCAACGATGCGGGGTTAATCGAAAAAATATTTTGTTTGGAGAAATGAACTTTCGATAAAAGTCTCACAAAATCGTCGTATATCTCGACCATCTTGAACTTCGTGATTCCGGTCGTAATTTTTGTTTAATATCAGTAGAAATGAATGCAACGATGCGGGATTGATCGGAGAAATAAGCAGTTTGGAAAAAATTTCTTCGAACATATCGGTCGACGAGATAGGGAATGACTTCGAACACGCTGTTTTTCGACGTTTCACCAAACTGAAACGCGTAAAAACAGGCATTTCGACCGCAGTACGTTATTTGGAAGCAGTCGCAGTTGATTGATCAGGTTTTTTTGAGAACATCTTTGAATTTCTCACACTCGAATCTTGTTGGGTGAGGAATGTCGAGCATCTGAAAAAAAAAAATTTTTCGATCGAGAAGTTTGTAATGAACTTTCGATGAAAGTCTCACAAAATCGTCGTATATCTCGACCATCTTGAATTTCGTGATTCCGGTCGTGATTTTTGTTCAATATCAGTAGAAATGAATGCAACGATGCGGGATTGATCGGAAAAAAATTTTGTTTGGAGAAATGAATTTTCGATAAATGTCTCACAAAATCGTCCTATTCCTCGACCATCTCGAATTTCGTGATTCCGGTCGTGATTTTTGTTTCATATCAGTAGAAATGAATGCAACGATGCGGGATTGATCGGAAAAATAAGCAGTTTGGAAAAAATTTTTTCGAACATATCGGTCGACGAGATATGGAATGACTTCGAAAACGCTGTTTTTCGACGTTTCACTGAACTGAAACGCGTAAAAACAGGCATTTCGACCGCAGTACAATATTTGGAAGCAGTCGCAGTTGATTGATCCGGTTTTTTTGAGAACATCTTTGAATTTCTCACACTCGAATCTTGTTGGGTGAGAAATGTCGAGCATCTGAAAAAAAAAAATTTTTCGATCGAGAAGTTTGTAATGAACTTTCGATAAAAGTCTCACAAAATCGTCGTATATCTCGATCATCTTGAATTCCGTGATTCCGGTCGTGATTTTTGTTCAATATGAGTAGAAATGAATGCAACGTTGCGAAGTTGATCGGAAAGATATACAGTTTGGAGAAATGAATTTCCGATTAATGTCTCACAAAATCGTCGTATTTCTCGACCATCTCGAATTTCGTGATTCCGGTCGTGATTTTACTTCAATATAAAAAGATATGAATGCAAGGATGCGGGATTGATCGGAAAAATATTTTGTTTGGAAAAAATTTTTTCGAATATATCGTTCGACGAAATATGGAATGACTCCGAAAACGCTGTTCTTCGACGTTTCACTAAACTGAAACGCGTAAAAACAGGCATTATGAACGCAGTACGTTATTAGGAAGCAGTCGCAGTTGATTGATCCGTTTTTCTCTAAAATATCTTTGAATTTTTCACACTCGAATCTTGTCGGGTGAGAAATGTCGAGCTTCGAAAAAAAAAAAAATTTTTTGAGCGGTAAGTTTGCAATGAACTTTCGATAAAAGTCTCACAAAATCGTCGTATATCTCGACCATCTTGGATTTCGTGATTCCGGTCGTGAGTTTTGTTCAATATGAGTAGAAATGAATGCAACGATGCGGGATTGATCGGAAAAATATTTTGTTTGGAGAAATGATTTTTCGATAAATGTCTCACAAAATCGTCGTATTTCCCGACCATCTCGAATTTCGTGATTCCGGTCGTGATTTCTGTGTCATACCAGTAGGAATAAATGCAACGATGCGGGATTGATCGGAAAAAAATGCTGTTTGGAAAAAATTATTCCGAACATATCGGTCGACGAGATATGGAATGACTTCGAAAACGCTGTTTTTCGACGTTTCACTAAACTGAAACGCGTAAAAACAGGCATTTCGACCGCAGTACGTCATTTGGAAGCAGTCGCAGTTGATTGATCCGGTTTTTTTGAGAACATCTTTGAATTCTCCACACTCGAATCTTGTTGGGCGAGGAATGTCGAGCTTTGAAAAAAAAAAAAATTTTCCGAGCAGAAAGTTTGCAATGAACTTTCGATAAAAGTCTCACAAAATCGTCGTATATCTCGACCATCTTGAATTTCGTGATTCCGGTCGTGATTTTACTCCAATATGAGTAGAAATAAATGCATCGATGCGGGATTAATCGAAAAAATATCTTGTTCGGAGAAATGATTTTTCGATAAATGTCTCTCAAAATCGTCGTATTTCTCGACCATCTTGAATTTCGTGATTCCGGTCGTGATTTTTGTTTCATATCAGTAGAAATGAATGCAACGATGCGGAATTGATCGGAAAAAAATTTCGTTTGGAGAAATGAATTTCCGATGAATGTCTCACAAAATCGTCGTATTTCTCGACCATCTTGAATTTCGTGATTCCGGTCGTGATTTTTGTTCAATATCAGTAGAAATGTATGCAACGATGCGGGATTGATCGGAAAAATATGCAGTTTGGAAAAATTTTTTTTCGAACATATCGGTCGACGAGATATGGAATGACTTCGAAAACGCTGTTCTTCGACGTTTCACTTAACTGAAACGCGTAAAAACAGGCATTTCGACCGCAGTACGTCATTTGGAAGCAGTCGCAGTTGATTGATCCGGTTTTTTTGAGAACATCTTTGAATTCTCCACACTCGAATCTTGTTGGGCGAGGAATGTCGAGCTTTGAAAAAAAAAAAAATTTTCCGAGCAGAAAGTTTGCAATGAACTTTCGATGAAAGTCTCACAAAATCGTCGTATTTCTCGACCATCTTGAATTCCGTTATTCCGGTCGTGATTTTTGTTTCATATCAGTGAAAATGAATGCAACGATGCGGGATTGATCGGAAAAATATTTTGTTTGGAGAAATGAATTTCCGATTAATGTCTCACAAAATCGTCCTATTCCTCGACCATCTCGAATTTCGTGATTCCGGTCGTAATTTTTGTTTAATATGAGTAGAAATGGATGCAACGATGCGGGATTGATCGAAAAAATATTTTGTTTGGAGAAATGAATTTCCGATAAATGTCTCACAAAATCGTCGTATTTTTTCGACCATCTTGAATTTCGTGATTCCGGTCGTGATTTTTGTTTCATATCAGTAGAAATGAATGCAACGATGCGGGATTGATCGGAAAAATAAGCAGTTTGGAAAAAATTTTTTCGAACATATCGGTCGACGAGATATGGAATGACTTCGAAAACGCTGTTTTTCGACGTTTCACTGGACTGAAACGCGTAAAAACAGGCATTTCGACCGCAGTACGTTATTTGGAAGCAGTCGCAGTTGATTGATCCGGTTTTTTTGAGAACATCTTTGAATTTCTCACACTCGAATCTTGTTGGGTGAGAAATGTCGAGCATCGAAAAAAAAAAAATTCTTCGATCGAGAAGTTTGTAATAAACTTTCGATGAAAGTCTCACAAAATCGTCGTATATCTCGACCATCTTGAATTTCGTGATTCCGGTCGTGATTTTTGTTCAATATCAGTAGAAATAAATGCAACGATGCGGGATTAATCGGAAAGAAATTTTGTTTGGAAAAATGAATTTCCGATGAATGTCTTACAAAATCGTCGTATTTCTCGACCATCTTGAATTTCGTGAGTCCGGTCGTGATTTTACTCCAATATGAGTAGAAACGGATGCATCGATGCGGGATTGATCGGAAAAATATGCAGTTTGGAAAAATGATTTTCCGATAAATGTCTCACAAAATCGTCGCATTTCTCGACCATCTCGAATTTCGTGATTCCGGTCGTGATTTTTGTCCAATATGAGTAGAAATGAATGCAACGATGCGGGATTGATCGGAAAAATATTTTGTTTTGAGAAATGAATTTCGATGAATGTCTCACAAAATCGTCGTATTTCTCGACCATCTTGAGGTTCGTGATTCCGGTCGTGATTTTTGTTCAATATCAGTAGAAATGAATGCAACGATGCGGGATTTATCGGAAAAAAATTTCGTTTGGAGAAATGAATTTCTGATAAATGTCTCACAAAATCGTCGTATTCCTCGACCATCTTGAATTTCGTGTTTCCGGTCGTGATTTTACTCCAATATGAGTAGAAATGGATGCATCGATGCGGGATTGATCGGAAAAATATGCAGTTTGGAAAAAATTTTTTCGAACATATCGGTCGACGAGATATGAAATGACTTCGAAAACGCTGTTTTTCGACGTTTCACTAAACTGAAACGCGTAAAAACAGGCATTCCGACCGCAGTACATTATTAGGAAGCAGTTGCAGTTGATTGATCCAGTTTTTTCGAGAACATCTTTGAATTTCTCACACTCGAATCTTGTTGGGTGAGGAATGTCGGGCATCGAAAAAAAAAGAAATTTTTCGATCCGGAAGTTCATAATGATTTTTCGATAAATGTCTCACAAAATCGTCCTATTCCTCGACCATCTCGAATTTCGTGATTCCGGTCGTAATTTTTGTTTAATATGAGTAGAAATGGATGCAACGATGCGGGGTTAATCGAAAAAATATTTTGTTTGGAGAAATGAACTTTCGATAAAAGTCTCACAAAATCGTCGTATATCTCGACCATCTTGAACTTCGTGATTCCGGTCGTAATTTTTGTTTAATATCAGTAGAAATGAATGCAACGATGCGGGATTGATCGGAGAAATAAGCAGTTTGGAAAAAATTTTTTCGAACATATCGGTCGACGAGATAGGGAATGACTTCGAACACGCTGTTTTTCGACGTTTCACCAAACTGAAACGCGTAAAAACAGGCATTTCGACCGCAGTACGTTATTTGGAAGCAGTCGCAGTTGATTGATCAGGTTTTTTTGAGAACATCTTTGAATTTCTCACACTCGAATCTTGTTGGGTGAGGAATGTCGAGCATCTGAAAAAAAAAAATTTTTCGATCGAGAAGTTTGTAATGAACTTTCGATGAAAGTCTCACAAAATCGTCGTATATCTCGACCATCTTGAATTTCGTGATTCCGGTCGTGATTTTTGTTCAATATCAGTAGAAATGAATGCAACGATGCGGGATTGATCGGAAAAAAATTTTGTTTGGAGAAATGAATTTTCGATAAATGTCTCACAAAATCGTCCTATTCCTCGACCATCTCGAATTTCGTGATTCCGGTCGTGATTTTTGTTTCATATCAGTAGAAATGAATGCAACGATGCGGGATTGATCGGAAAAATAAGCAGTTTGGAAAAAATTTTTTCGAACATATCGGTCGACGAGATATGGAATGACTTCGAAAACGCTGTTTTTCGACGATTCACTGAACTGAAACGCGTAAAAACAGGCATTTCGACCGCAGTACAATATTTGGAAGCAGTCGCAGTTGATTGATCCGGTTTTTTTGAGAACATCTTTGAATTTCTCACACTCGAATCTTGTTGGGTGAGAAATGTCGAGCATCTGAAAAAAAAAAATTTTTCGATCGAGAAGTTTGTAATGAACTTTCGATAAAAGTCTCACAAAATCGTCGTATATCTCGACCATCTTGAATTTCGTGATTCCGGTCGTGATTTTTGTTCAATATCAGTAGAAATGAATGCAACGATGCGGGATTGATCGTAAAAATATGCTGTTTGGAAAAAATTTTTTCGTACATATCGGTCGACGAGATATGGAATGACTTCGAAAACGCTGTTCTTCGTTGTTTCACTAAACTGGAACGCGTGAAAACAGGCATTTCGACCGCAGTACGTTGTTAGGAAGCAGTCGCAGTTGATTGATCCGGTTTTTCGAAAATATCTTTGAATTTTCCACACTCGAATCTTGTTGGGTAAGGAATGTCGAGCTTCGAAGAAAAAAAAAATTTTCCGAGCGGAGAGTTTGCAATGTACTTTCGATAAAAGTCTCACAAAATCGTCGTATATCTCGATCATCTTGAATTCCGTGATTCCGGTCGTGATTTTTGTTCAATATGAGTAGAAATGAATGCAACGTTGCGAAGTTGATCGGAAAGATATACAGTTTGGAGAAATGAATTTCCGATTAATGTCTCACAAAATCGTCGTATTTCTCGACCATCTCGAATTTCGTGATTCCGGTCGTGATTTTACTTCAATATAAAAAGATATGAAAGCAAGGATGCGGGATTGATCGGAAAAATATTTTGTTTGGAAAAAATTTTTTCGAATATATCGTTCGACGAAATATGGAATGACTCCGAAAACGCTGTTCTTCGACGTTTCACTAAACTGAAACGCGTAAAAACAGGCATTATGAACGCAGTACGTTATTAGGAAGCAGTCGCAGTTGATTGATCCGTTTTTCTCTAAAATATCTTTGAATTTTTCACACTCGAATCTTGTCGGGTGAGAAATGTCGAGCTTCGAAAAAAAAAAAAATTTTTTGAGCGGTAAGTTTGCAATGAACTTTCGATAAAAGTCTCACAAAATCGTCGTATATCTCGACCATCTTGGATTTCGTGATTCCGGTCGTGAGTTTTGTTCAATATGAGTAGAAATGAATGCAACGATGCGGGATTGATCGGAAAAATATTTTGTTTGGAGAAATGATTTTTCGATAAATGTCTCACAAAATCGTCGTATTTCCCGACCATCTCGAATTTCGTGATTCCGGTCGTGATTTCTGTGTCATACCAGTAGGAATAAATGCAACGATGCGGGATTGATCGGAAAAAAATGCTGTTTGGAAAAAATTATTCCGAACATATCGGTCGACGAGATATGGAATGACTTCGAAAACGCTGTTTTTCGACGTTTCACTAAACTGAAACGCGTAAAAACAGGCATTTCGACCGCAGTACGTCATTTGGAAGCAGTCGCAGTTGATTGATCCGGTTTCTTTGAGAACATCTTTGAATTCTCCACACTCGAATCTTGTTGGGTGAGGAATGTCGAGCTTCGAAAAAAAAAAAAATTTTCCGAGCAGAAAGTTTGCAATGAACTTTCGATAAAAGTCTCACAAAATCGTCGTATATCTCGACCATCTTGAATTTCGTGATTCCGGTCGTGATTTTACTCCAATATGAGTAGAAATAAATGCATCGATGCGGGATTAATCGAAAAAATATCTTGTTCGGAGAAATGATTTTTCGATAAATGTCTCTCAAAATCGTCGTATTTCTCGACCATCTTGAATTTCGTGATTCCGGTCGTGATTTTTGTTTCATATCAGTAGAAATGAATGCAACGATGCGGAATTGATCGGAAAAAAATTTCGTTTGGAGAAATGAATTTCCGATGAATGTCTCACAAAATCGTCGTATTTCTCGACCATCTTGAATTTCGTGATTCCGGTCGTGATTTTTGTTCAATATCAGTAGAAATGTATGCAACGATGCGGGATTGATCGGAAAAATATGCAGTTTGGAAAAATTTTTTTTCGAACATATCGGTCGACGAGATATGGAATGACTTCGAAAACGCTGTTCTTCGACGTTTCACTTAACTGAAACGCGTAAAAACAGGCATTTCGACCGCAGTACGTCATTTGGAAGCAGTCGCAGTTGATTGATCCGGTTTTTTTGAGAACATCTTTGAATTCTCCACACTCGAATCTTGTTGGGCGAGGAATGTCGAGCTTTGAAAAAAAAAAAAATTTTCCGAGCAGAAAGTTTGCAATGAACTTTCGATAAAAGTCTCACAAAATCGTCGTATTTCTCGACCATCTTGAATTCCGTTATTCCGGTCGTGATTTTTGTTTCATATCAGTGAAAATGAATGCAACGATGCGGGATTGATCGGAAAAATATTTTGTTTGGAGAAATGAATTTCCGATTAATGTCTCACAAAATCGTCGTATTTCTCGACCATCTTGGATTTCGTGATTCCGGTCGTGTTTTTTGTCCAATATGAGTAGATATGAATGCAACGATGCGGGATTGATCGGAAAAATATTTTGTTTGGAGCAATGAATTTCCGATGAATGTCTCACAAAATCGTCGTATTTCTCGACCATCTCGAATTTCGTGATTCCGGTCGTGATTTTTGTTTCATATCAGTAGAAATGAATGCAACGATGCGGGATTGATCGGAAAAATAAGCAGTTTGGAAAAAATTTTTTCGAACATATCGGTCGACGAGATATGGAATGACTTCGAAAACGCTGTTTTTCGACGTTTCACTGGACTGAAACGCGTAAAAACAGGCATTTCGACCGCAGTACGTTATTTGGAAGCAGTCGCAGTTGATTGATCCGGTTTTTTCGAGAACATCTTTGAATTTCTCACACTCGAATCTTGTTGGGTGAGAAATGTCGAGCATCGAAAAAAAAAAAATTCTTCGATCGAGAAGTTTGTAATAAACTTTCGATGAAAGTCTCACAAAATCGTCGTATATCTCGATCATCTTGAATTCCGTGATTCCGGTCGTGATTTTTGTTCAATATGAGTAGAAATGAATGCAACGTTGCGAAGTTGATCGGAAAGATATACAGTTTGGAGAAATGAATTTCCGATGAATGTCTCACAAAATCGTCGTATTTCTCGACCATCTTGAATTTCGTGAGTCCGGTCGTGATTTTACTCCAAGATGAGTAGAAATGAATGCAACGATGCGGGATTGATCGGAAAAAAATTTTGTTTGGAAAAATGAATTTCCGATGAATGTCTCACAAAATCGTCGTATTTCTCGACCATCTTGAGGTTCGTGATTCCGGTCGTGATTTTTGTTCAATATCAGTAGAAATGAATGCAACGATGCGGGATTTATCGGAAAAAAATTTTGTTTGGAGAAATGAATTTCCGATAAATGTCTCACAAAATCGTCCTATTCCTCGACCATCTCGAATTTCGTGATTCCGGTCGTGATTTTTGTTTCATATCAGTAGAAATGAATGCAACGATGCGGAATTGATCGGAAAAATAAGCAGTTTGGAAAAAGTTTTTTCGAACATATCGGTCGACGAGATATGGAATGACTTCGAAAACGCTGTTTCTCGACGTTTCACTGAACTGAAACGCGTAAAAACAGGCATTTCGACCGCAGTACGTTATTTGGAAGCAGTCGCAGTTGATTGATCCGGTTTTTTTGAGAACATCTTTGAATTTCTCACACTCGAATCTTGTTGGGTGAGGAATGTCGGGCATCGAAAAAAAAAAAAATTTTTCGATCCGGAAGTTCATAATGATTTTTCGATAAATGACTCACAAAATCGTCGTATTTCTCGACCATCTTGAATTTCGTGATTCCGGTCGTGATTTCTGTTTCATATCAGTAGAAATGAATGCAACGATGCGGAATTGATCGGAAAAATATTTTGTTTGGCGCAATGAATTTCCGATGAATGTCTCACAAAATCGTCGTATTTCTCGACCATCTTGAGGTTCGTGATTCCGGTCGTGATTTTTGTTCAATATCAGTAGAAATGAATGCAACGATGCGGGATTGATCGGAAAAAAATTTTGTTTGGAGAAATGAATTTCCGATAAATGTCTCACAAAATCGTCGTATTTTTCGACCATCTTGAAGTTCGTGATTCCGGTCGTGATTTTTGTTTCATATCAGTAGAAATGAATGCAACGATGCGGGATTGATCGGAAAAATAAGCAGTTTGGAAAAAATTTTTCCGAACATATCGGTCGACGAGATATGGAATGACTTCGAAAACGCTGTTTCTCGACGTTTCACTGAACTGAAACGCGTAAAAACAGGCATTTCGACCGCAGTACGTTATTTGGAAGCAGTCGCAGTTGATTGATCCGGTTTTTTTGAGAACATCTTTGAATTTCTCACACTCGAATCTTGTTGGGTGAGAAATGTCGAGCATCGAAAAAAAAAAAAATTCTTCGATCGAGAAGTTTGTAATGAACTTTCGATGGAAGTCTCACAAAATCGTCGTATATCTCGACCATCTTGAATTTCGTGATTCCGGTCGTGATTTTTGTTCAATATCAGTAGAAATGAATGCAACGATGCGGGATTGATCGGAAAAATATTTTGTTTGGAGAAATGAATTTCGATGAATGTCTCACAAAATCGTCGTATTTCTCGACCATCTTGAGGTTCGTGATTCCGGTCGTGATTTTTGTTCAATATCAGTAGAAATGAATGCAACGATGCGGGATTGATCGGAAAAATAAGCAGTCTGGAAAAAATTTCTTCGAACATATCGGTCGACGAGATATGGAATGACTTCGGAAACGCTGTTTTTCGACGTTTCACTAAACTGAATTGCGTAAAAACAGGCATTTCGACCGCAGTACGTTATTTGGAAGCAGTCGCAGTTGATTGATCAGGTTTTTTTGAGAACATCTTTGGATTTCTCACACTCGAATCTTGTTGGGTGAGGAATGTCGGGCATCGAAAAAAAAAAAAATTCTTCGATCCGGAAGTTCATAATGATTTTTCGATAAATGACTCACAAAATCGTCGTATTTCTCGACCATCTTGAATTTCGTGATTCCGGTCGTGATTTTTGATTAATATGAGTAGAAATGGATGCAACGATGCAGGATTAATCGAAAAAATATTTTGTTTGGAGAAATGATTTTTCGATAAATGTCTCACAAAATCGTCGCATTTCTCGACCATCTCGAATTTCGTGATTCCTCGTAATTTTTGTTTAATATGAGTAGAAATGGATGCAACGATGCGGAATTGATCGGAAAAATATTTTGTTTGGAGCAATGAACTTTCGATAAAAGTCTCACAAAATCGTCGTATATCTCGACCATCTTGAACTTCGTGATTCCGGTCGTAATTTTTGTTTAATATCAGTAGAAATGAATGCAACGATGCGGGATTGATCGGAAAAATAAGCAGTTTGGAAAAAATTTTTTCGAACATATCGGTCGACGAGATAGGGAATGACTTCGAACACGCTGTTTTTTGACGTTTCACCAAACTGAAACGCGTAAAAACAGGCATTTCGACCGCAGTACGTTATTTGGAAGCAGTCGCAGTTGATTGATCAGGTTTTTTTGAGAACATCTTTGAATTTCTCACACTCGAATCTTGTTGGGTGAGGAATGTCGGGCATCGAAAAAAAAAAAAAATTTTCGATCCGGAAGTTCATAATGATTTTTCGATGAATGACTCACAAAATCGTCCTATTCCTCGACCATCTCGAATTTCGTGATACCGGTCGTCATTTTTGTTTAATATGGGTAGAAATGGATGCAACGATGCGGGGTTAATCGAAAAAATATTTTGTTTGGAGAAATGATTTTTCGATAAATGTCTCACAAAATCGTCGTATTTTTCGACCATCTTGAATTTCGTGATTCCGGTCGTGATTTTTGTTTCATATCAGTAGAAATGAATGCAACGATGCGGGATTGATCGGAAAAAAAATTTTGTTTGGAGAAATGAATTTCTGATAAATGTCTCACAAAATCGTCGTATTTTTTCGACCATCTTGAATTTCGTGATTCCGGTCGTGATTTTTGTTTCATATCAGTAGAAATGAATACAACGATGCGGGATTGATCGGAAAAATAAGCAGTTTGGAAAAAATTTCTTCGAACATATCGGTCGACGAGATATGGAATGACTTCGAAAACGCTGTTTTTCGACGTTTCACTGAACTGAAACGCGTAAAAACAGGCATTTCGACCGCAGTACGTTATTTGGAAGCAGTCGCAGTTGATTGATCCGGTTTTTTTGAGAACATCTTTGAATTTCTCACACTCGAATCTTGTTGGGTGAGAAATGTCGAGCATCAAAAGAAAAAAATTTTTCGATCGAGAAGTTTGTAATGAACTTCCGATAAAAGTCTCACGAAATCGTCGTATATCTCGACCATCTTGAATTTCGTGATTCCGGTCGTGATTTTTGTTCAATATCAGTAGAAATGAATGCAACGATGCGGGATTGATCGGAAAAAAATTTTGTTTGGAGAAATGAATTTCCGATAAATGTCTCACAAAATCGTCGTATTTTTCGACCATCTTGAATTTCGTGATTCCGGTCGTGATTTTCGTTTCATATCAGTAGAAATGAATGCAACGATGCGGGATTGATCGGAAAAATAAGCAGTTTGGAAAAAATTTTTTCGAACATATCGGTCGACGAGATATGGAATGACTTCGAAAACGCTGTTTCTCGACGTTTTACTGAACTGAAACGCGTAAAAACAGGCATTTCGACCGCAGTACGTTATTTGGAAGCAGTCGCAGTTGATTGATCCGGTTTTTTTGAGAACATCTTTGAATTTCTCACACTCGAATCTTGTTGGGTGAGAAATGTCGAGCATCGAAAAAAAAAAAAATTCTTCGATCGAGAAGTTTGTAATGAACTTTCGATGGAAGTCTCACACAATGGTCGTATATCTCGACCATCTTGAATTTCGTGATTCCGGTCGTGATTTTTGTTCAATATCAGTAGAAATGAATGCAACGATGCGGGATTGATCGGAAAAAAATTTTGTTTGGAAAAATGAATTTCCGATGAATGTCTCACAAAATCGTCGTATTTCTCGACCATCTTGAATTTCGTGAGTCCGGTCGTGATTTTACTCCAAGATGAGTAGATATGAATGCAACGATGCGGGATTGATCGGAAAAATATTTTGTTTGGAGAAATGAATTTCGATGAATGTCTCACAAAATCGTCGTATTTCTCGACCATCTTGAATTTCGTGAGTCCGGTCGTGATTTTACTCCAAGATGAGTAGAAATGAATGCAACGATGCGGGATTGATCGGAAAAATATTTTGTTTGGAGAAATGAATTTCGATGAATGTCTCACAAAATCGTCGTATTTCTCGACCATCTTGAGGTTCGTGATTCCGGTCGTGATTTTCGTTCAATATCAGTAGAAATGAATGCAACGATGCGGGATTTATCGGAAAAAAATTTTGTTTGGAGAAATGAATTTCCGATAAATGTCTCACAAAATCGTCCTATTCCTCGACCATCTCGAATTTCGTGATTCCGGTCGTGATTTTTGTTTCATATCAGTAGAAATGAATACAACGATGCGGGATTGATCGGAAAAATAAGCAGTTTGGAAAAAATTTCTTCGAACATATCGGTCGACGAGATATGGAATGACTTCGAAAACGCTGTTTTTCGACGTTTCACTGAACTGAAACGCGTAAAAACAGGCATTTCGACCGCAGTACGTTATTTGGAAGCAGTCGCAGTTGATTGATCCGGTTTTTTTGAGAACATCTTTGAATTTCTCACACTCGAATCTTGTTGGGTGAGGAATGTCGGGCATCGAAAAAAAAAAAAATTTTTCGATCCGGAAGTTCATAATGATTTTTCGATAAATGACTCACAAAATCGTCGTATTTCTCGACCATCTTGAATTTCGTGATTCCGGTCGTGATTTTTGTTTAATATGAGAAGAAATGGATGCAACGATGCGAAATTGATCGAAAAAATATTTTGTTTGGAGAAATGATTTTTCGATAAATGTCTCACAAAATCGTCGCATTTCTCGACCATCTCGAATTTCGTGATTCCGGTCGTGATTTCTGTTTCATATCAGTAGAAATGAATGCAACGATGCGGAATTGATCGGAAAAATGAGCAGTTTGGAAAAAATTTTTTCGAACATATCGGTCGACGAGATATGGAATGACTTCGAAAACGCTGTTTCTCGACGTTTCACTGAACTGAAACGCGTAAAAACAGGCATTTCGACCGCAGTACGTTATTTGGAAGCAGTCGCAGTTGATTGATCCGGTTTTTTTGAGAACATCTTTGAATTTCTCACACTCGAATCTTGTTGGGTGAGAAATGTCGAGCATCGAAAAAAAAAAAAATTCTTCGATCGAGAAGTTTGTAATGAACTTTCGATGGAAGTCTCACAAAATCGTCGTATATCTCGACCATCTTGAATTTCGTGATTCCGGTCGTGATTTTTGTTCAATATCAGTAGAAATGAATGCAACGATGCGGGATTGATCGGAAAAAAATTTTGTTTGGAAAAATGAATTTCCGATGAATGTCTCACATAATCGTCGTATTTCTCGACCATCTTGAATTTCGTGAGTCCGGTCGTGATTTTACTCCAAGATGAGTAGAAATGAATGCAACGATGCGGGATTGATCGGAAAAATATTTTGTTTGGAGAAATGAATTTCGATGAATGTCTCACAAAATCGTCGTATTTCTCGACCATCTTGAGGTTCGTGATTCCGGTCGTGATTTTTGTTCAATATCAGTAGAAATGAATGCAACGATGCGGGATTGATCGGAAAAAAATTTGTTTGGAGAAATGAATTTCCGATAAATGTCTCACAAAATCGTCCTATTCCTCGACCATCTCGAATTTCGTGATTCCGGTCGTGATTTTTGTTTCATATCAGTAGAAATGAATGCAACGATGCGGGATTGATCGGAAAAATAAGCAGTTTGGAAAAAATTTTTTCGAACATATCGGTCGACGAGATATGGAATGACTTCGAACACGCTGTTTTTCGACGTTTCACCAAACTGAAACGCGTAAAAACAGGCATATCGACCGCAGTACGTTATTTGGAAGCAGTCGCAGTTGATTGATCCGGTTTTTTTGAGAACATCTTTGAATTTCTCACACTCGAATCTTGTTGGGTGAGAAATGTCGAGCATCGGAAAAAAAAAAAATTCTTCGATCGAGAAGTTTGTAATGAACTTTCGATGGAAGTCTCACAAAATCGTCGTATATCTCGACCATCTTGAATTTCGTGATTCCGGTCGTGATTTTTGTTCAATATCAGTAGAAATGAATGCAACGATGCGGGATTGATCGGAAAAAAATTTTGTTTGGAAAAATGAATTTCCGATGAATGTCTCACATAATCGTCGTATTTCTCGACCATCTTGAATTTCGTGAGTCCGGTCGTGATTTTACTCCAAGATGAGTAGAAATGAATGCAACGATGCGGGATTGATCGGAAAAATATTTTGTTTGGAGAAATGAATTTCGATGAATGTCTCACAAAATCGTCGTATTTCTCGACCATCTTGAGGTTCGTGATTCCGGTCGTGATTTTTGTTCAATATCAGTAGAAATGAATGCAACGATGCGGGATTGATCGGAAAAAAATTTGTTTGGAGAAATGAATTTCCGATAAATGTCTCACAAAATCGTCCTATTCCTCGACCATCTCGAATTTCGTGATTCCGGTCGTGATTTTTGTTTCATATCAGTAGAAATGAATGCAACGATGCGGGATTGATCGGAAAAATAAGCAGTTTGGAAAAAATTTTTTCGAACATATCGGTCGACGAGATATGGAATGACTTCGAACACGCTGTTTTTCGACGTTTCACCAAACTGAAACGCGTAAAAACAGGCATATCGACCGCAGTACGTTATTTGGAAGCAGTCGCAGTTGATTGATCCGGTTTTTTTGAGAACATCTTTGAATTTCTCACACTCGAATCTTGTTGGGTGAGAAATGTCGAGCATCGGAAAAAAAAAAAATTCTTCGATCGAGAAGTTTGTAATGAACTTTCGATGGAAGTCTCACAAAATCGTCGTATATCTCGACCATCTTGAATTTCGTGATTCCGGTCGTGATTTTTGTTCAATATCAGTAGAAATGAATGCAACGATGCGGGATTGATCGGAAAAAAATTTTGTTTGGAAAAATGAATTTCCGATGAATGTCTCACAAAATCGTCGTATTTCTCGACCATCTTGAATTTCGTGAGTCCGGTCGTGATTTTACTCCAAGATGAGTAGAAATGAATGCAACGATGCGGGATTGATCGGAAAAATATTTTGTTTGGAGAAATGAATTTCGATGAATGTCTCACAAAATCGTCGTATTTCTCGACCATCTTGAGGTTCGTGATTCCGGTCGTGATTTTTGTTCAATATCAGTAGAAATGAATGCAACGATGCGGGATTTATCGGAAAAAAATTTTGTTTGGAGAAATGAATTTCCGATAAATGTCTCACAAAATCGTCCTATTCCTCGACCATCTCGAATTTCGTGATTCCGGTCGTGATTTTTGTTTCATACCAGTGAAAATGAATGCAACGATGCGGAATTGATCGGAAAAATATTTTGTTTGGAGCAATGAATTTCCGATGAATGTCTCACAAAATCGTCGTATTTCTCGACCATCTCGAATTTCGTGATTCCGGTCGTGATTTTACTTCAATATAAGTAGATATGAATGCGACGATGCGGGATTGATCGGAAAAATATTTTGTTTGGAGAAATGATTTTTCGATAAATGTCTCACAAAATCGTCGTATTTTTTCGACCATCTTGAATTTCGTGATTCCGGTCGTGATTTTTGTTTAATATGAGTAGAAATGGATGCAACGATGCGGGATTGATCGAAAAAATATTTTGTTTGGAGAAATGAATTTCCGATAAATGTCTCACAAAATCGTCGTATTTTTTCGACCATCTTGAATTTCGTGATTCCGGTCGTGATTTTTGTTTTATATCAGTAGAAATGAATGCAACGATGCGGGATTGATCGGAAAAATAAGCAGTTTGGAAAAAATTTTTTCGAACATATCGGTCGACGAGATATGGAATGACTTCGAAAACGCTGTTTTTCGACGTTTCACTGGACTGAAACGCGTAAAAACAGGCATTTCGACCGCAGTACGTTATTTGGAAGCAGTCGCAGTTGATTGATCCGGTTTTTTTGAGAACATCTTTGAATTTCTCACACTCGAATCTTGTTGGGTGAGAAATGTCGAGCATCGAAAAAAAAAAAAATTCTTCGATCGAGAAGTTTGTAATAAACTTTCGATGAAAGTCTCACAAAATCGTCGTATATCTCGACCATCTTGAATTTCGTGATTCCGGTCGTGATTTTTGTTCAATATCAGTAGAAATAAATGCAACGATGCGGGATTAATCGGAAAGAAATTTTGTTTGGAAAAATGAATTTCCGATGAATGTCTTACAAAATCGTCGTATTTCTCGACCATCTTGAATTTCGTGAGTCCGGTCGTGATTTTACTCCAATATGAGTAGAAACGGATGCATCGATGCGGGATTGATCGGAAAAATATGCAGTTTGGAAAAATGATTTTCCGATAAATGTCTCACAAAATCGTCGCATTTCTCGACCATCTCGAATTTCGTGATTCCGGTCGTGATTTTTGTCCAATATGAGTAGAAATGAATGCAACGATGCGGGATTGATCGGAAAAATATTTTGTTTTGAGAAATGAATTTCGATGAATGTCTCACAAAATCGTCGTATTTCTCGACCATCTTGAGGTTCGTGATTCCGGTCGTGATTTTTGTTTAATATCAGTAGAAATGAATGCAACGATGCGGGATTTATCGGAAAAAAATTTCGTTTGGAGAAATGAATTTCTGATAAATGTCTCACAAAATCGTCGTATTCCTCGACCATCTTGAATTTCGTGTTTCCGGTCGTGATTTTACTCCAATATGAGTAGAAATGGATGCATCGATGCGGGATTGATCGGAAAAATATGCAGTTTGGGAAAAATTTTTTCGAACATATCGGTCGACGAGATATGAAATGACTTCGAAAACGCTGTTTTTCGACGTTTCACTAAACTGAAACGCGTAAAAACCGGCATTCCGACCGCAGTACATTATTAGGAAGCAGTCGCAGTTGATTGATCCAGTTTTTTCGAGAACATCTTTGAATTTCTCACACTCGAATCTTGTTGGGTGAGGAATGTCGGGCATCGAAAAAAAAAGAAATTTTTCGATCCGGAAGTTCATAATGATTTTTCGATAAATGTCTCACAAAATCGTCCTATTCCTCGACCATCTCGAATTTCGTGATTCCGGTCGTAATTTTTGTTTAATATGAGTAGAAATGGATGCAACGATGCGGGGTTAATCGGAAAAATATTTTGTTTGGAGAAATGAACTTTCGATAAAAGTCTCACAAAATCGTCGTATATCTCGACCATCTTGAACTTCGTGATTCCGGTCGTAATTTTTGTTTAATATCAGTAGAAATGAATGCAACGATGCGGGATTGATCGGAGAAATAAGCAGTTTGGAAAAAATTTTTTCGAACATATCGGTCGACGAGATAGGGAATGACTTCGAACACGCTGTTTTTCGACGTTTCACCAAACTGAAACGCGTAAAAACAGGCATTTCGACCGCAGTACGTTATTTGGAAGCAGTCGCAGTTGATTGATCAGGTTTTTTTGAGAACATCTTTGAATTTCTCACACTCGAATCTTGTTGGGTGAGGAATGTCGAGCATCTGAAAAAAAAAAATTTTTCGATCGAGAAGTTTGTAATGAACTTTCGATGAAAGTCTCACAAAATCGTCGTATATCTCGACCATCTTGAATTTCGTGATTCCGGTCGTGATTTTTGTTCAATATCAGTAGAAATGAATGCAACGATGCGGGATTGATCGTAAAAAAATTTTGTTTGGAGAAATGAATTTCCGATAAATGTCTCACAAAATCGTCCTATTCCTCGACCATCTCGAATTTCGTGATTCCGGTCGTGATTTTTGTTTCATATCAGTAGAAATGAATGCAACGATGCGGGATTGATCGGAAAAATAAGCAGTTTGGAAAAAATTTTTTCGAACATATCGGTCGACGAGATATGGAATGACTTCGAAAACGCTGTTTTTCGACGTTTCACTGAACTGAAACGCGTAGAAACAGGCATTTCGACCGCAGTACAATATTTGGAAGCAGTCGCAGTTGATTGATCCGGTTTTTTTGAGAACATCTTTGAATTTCTCACACTCGAATCTTGTTGGGTGAGAAATGTCGAGCATCTGAAAAAAAAAAATTTTTCGATCGAGAAGTTTGTAATGAACTTTCGATAAAAGTCTCACAAAATCGTCGTATATCTCGACCATCTTGAATTTCGTGATTCCGGTCGTGATTTTTGTTCAATATCAGTAGAAATGAATGCAACGATGCGGGATTGATCGTAAAAATATGCTGTTTGGAAAAAATTTTTTCGTACATATCGGTCGACGAGATATGGAATGACTTCGAAAACGCTGTTCTTCGTTGTTTCACTAAACTGGAACGCGTGAAAACAGGCATTTCGACCGCAGTACGTTGTTAGGAAGCAGTCGCAGTTGATTGATCCGGTTTTTCGAAAATATCTTTGAATTTTCCACACTCGAATCTTGTTGGGTAAGGAATGTCGAGCTTCGAAGAAAAAAAAAATTTTCCGAGCGGAGAGTTTGCAATGTACTTTCGATAAAAGTCTCACAAAATCGTCGTATATCTCGATCATCTTGAATTCCGTGATTCCGGTCGTGATTTTCGTTCAATATGAGTAGAAATGAATGCAACGTTGCGAAGTTGATCGGAAAGATATACAGTTTGGAGAAATGAATTTCCGATTAATGTCTCACAAAATCGTCGTATTTCTCGACCATCTCGAATTTCGTGATTCCGGTCGTGATTTTACTTCAATATAAGTAGATATGAATGCAAGGATGCGGGATTGATCGGAAAAATATTTTGTTTGGAAAAAATTTTTTCGAATATATCGTTCGACGAAATATGGAATGACTCCGAAAACGCTGTTCTTCGACGTTTCACTAAACTGAAACGCGTAAAAACAGGCATTATGAACGCAGTACGTTATTAGGAAGCAGTCGCAGTTGATTGATCCGTTTTTCTCTAAAATATCTTTGAATTTTTCACACTCGAATCTTGTCGGGTGAGAAATGTCGAGCTTCGAAAAAAAAAAAAATTTTTTGAGCGGTAAGTTTGCAATGAACTTTCGATAAAAGTCTCACAAAATCGTCGTATATCTCGACCATCTTGGATTTCGTGATTCCGGTCGTGAGTTTTGTTCAATATGAGTAGAAATGAATGCAACGATGCGGGATTGATCGGAAAAATATTTTGTTTGGAGAAATGATTTTTCGATAAATGTCTCACAAAATCGTCGTATTTCCCGACCATCTCGAATTTCGTGATTCCGGTCGTGATTTCTGTGTCATAACAGTAGGAATAAATGCAACGATGCGGGATTGATCGGAAAAAAATGCTGTTTGGAAAAAATTATTCCGAACATATCGGTCGACGAGATATGGAATGACTTCGAAAACGCTGTTCTTCGACGTTTCACTTAACTGAAACGCGTAAAAACAGGCATTTCGACCGCAGTACGTCATTTGGAAGCAGTCGCAGTTGATTGATCCGGTTTTTTTGAGAACATCTTTGAATTCTCCACACTCGAATCTTGTTGGGCGAGGAATGTCGAGCTTTGAAAAAAAAAAAAATTTTCCGAGCAGAAAGTTTGCAATGAACTTTCGATGAAAGTCTCACAAAATCGTCGTATTTCTCGACCATCTTGAATTCCGTTATTCCGGTCGTGATTTTTGTTTCATATCAGTGAAAATGAATGCAACGATGCGGGATTGATCGGAAAAATATTTTGTTTGGAGAAATGAATTTCCGATTAATGTCTCACAAAATCGTCGTATTTCTCGACCATCTTGGATTTCGTGATTCCGGTCGTGTTTTTTGTCCAATATGAGTAGATATGAATGCAACGATGCGGGATTGATCGAAAAAATATTTTGTTTGGAGAAATGATTTTTCGATAAATGTCTCACAAAATCGTCGCATTTCTCGACCATCTCGAATTTCGTGATTCCGGTCGTGATTTCTGTTTCATATCAGTAGAAATGAATGCAACGATGCGGAATTGATCGGAAAAATGAGCAGTTTGGAAAAAATTTTTTCGAACATATCGGTCGACGAGATATGGAATGACTTCGAAAACGCTGTTTCTCGACGTTTCACTGAACTGAAACGCGTAAAAACAGGCATTTCGACCGCAGTACGTTATTTGGAAGCAGTCGCAGTTGATTGATCCGGTTTTTTTGAGAACATCTTTGAATTTCTCACACTCGAATCTTGTTGGGTGAGAAATGTCGAGCATCGAAAAAAAAAAAAATTCTTCGATCGAGAAGTTTGTAATGAACTTTCGATGGAAGTCTCACAAAATCGTCGTATATCTCGACCATCTTGAATTTCGTGATTCCGGTCGTGATTTTTGTTCAATATCAGTAGAAATGAATGCAACGATGCGGGATTGATCGGAAAAAAATTTTGTTTGGAAAAATGAATTTCCGATGAATGTCTCACATAATCGTCGTATTTCTCGACCATCTTGAATTTCGTGAGTCCGGTCGTGATTTTACTCCAAGATGAGTAGAAATGAATGCAACGATGCGGGATTGATCGGAAAAATATTTTGTTTGGAGAAATGAATTTCGATGAATGTCTCACAAAATCGTCGTATTTCTCGACCATCTTGAGGTTCGTGATTCCGGTCGTGATTTTTGTTCAATATCAGTAGAAATGAATGCAACGATGCGGGATTGATCGGAAAAAAATTTGTTTGGAGAAATGAATTTCCGATAAATGTCTCACAAAATCGTCCTATTCCTCGACCATCTCGAATTTCGTGATTCCGGTCGTGATTTTTGTTTCATATCAGTAGAAATGAATGCAACGATGCGGGATTGATCGGAAAAATAAGCAGTTTGGAAAAAATTTTTTCGAACATATCGGTCGACGAGATATGGAATGACTTCGAACACGCTGTTTTTCGACGTTTCACCAAACTGAAACGCGTAAAAACAGGCATATCGACCGCAGTACGTTATTTGGAAGCAGTCGCAGTTGATTGATCCGGTTTTTTTGAGAACATCTTTGAATTTCTCACACTCGAATCTTGTTGGGTGAGAAATGTCGAGCATCGGAAAAAAAAAAAATTCTTCGATCGAGAAGTTTGTAATGAACTTTCGATGGAAGTCTCACAAAATCGTCGTATATCTCGACCATCTTGAATTTCGTGATTCCGGTCGTGATTTTTGTTCAATATCAGTAGAAATGAATGCAACGATGCGGGATTGATCGGAAAAAAATTTTGTTTGGAAAAATGAATTTCCGATGAATGTCTCACAAAATCGTCGTATTTCTCGACCATCTTGAATTTCGTGAGTCCGGTCGTGATTTTACTCCAAGATGAGTAGAAATGAATGCAACGATGCGGGATTGATCGGAAAAATATTTTGTTTGGAGAAATGAATTTCGATGAATGTCTCACAAAATCGTCGTATTTCTCGACCATCTTGAGGTTCGTGATTCCGGTCGTGATTTTTGTTCAATATCAGTAGAAATGAATGCAACGATGCGGGATTTATCGGAAAAAAATTTTGTTTGGAGAAATGAATTTCCGATAAATGTCTCACAAAATCGTCCTATTCCTCGACCATCTCGAATTTCGTGATTCCGGTCGTGATTTTTGTTTCATACCAGTGAAAATGAATGCAACGATGCGGAATTGATCGGAAAAATATTTTGTTTGGAGCAATGAATTTCCGATGAATGTCTCACAAAATCGTCGTATTTCTCGACCATCTCGAATTTCGTGATTCCGGTCGTGATTTTACTTCAATATAAGTAGATATGAATGCGACGATGCGGGATTGATCGGAAAAATATTTTGTTTGGAGAAATGATTTTTCGATAAATGTCTCACAAAATCGTCGTATTTTTTCGACCATCTTGAATTTCGTGATTCCGGTCGTGATTTTTGTTTAATATGAGTAGAAATGGATGCAACGATGCGGGATTGATCGAAAAAATATTTTGTTTGGAGAAATGAATTTCCGATAAATGTCTCACAAAATCGTCGTATTTTTTCGACCATCTTGAATTTCGTGATTCCGGTCGTGATTTTTGTTTTATATCAGTAGAAATGAATGCAACGATGCGGGATTGATCGGAAAAATAAGCAGTTTGGAAAAAATTTTTTCGAACATATCGGTCGACGAGATATGGAATGACTTCGAAAACGCTGTTTTTCGACGTTTCACTGGACTGAAACGCGTAAAAACAGGCATTTCGACCGCAGTACGTTATTTGGAAGCAGTCGCAGTTGATTGATCCGGTTTTTTTGAGAACATCTTTGAATTTCTCACACTCGAATCTTGTTGGGTGAGAAATGTCGAGCATCGAAAAAAAAAAAAATTCTTCGATCGAGAAGTTTGTAATAAACTTTCGATGAAAGTCTCACAAAATCGTCGTATATCTCGACCATCTTGAATTTCGTGATTCCGGTCGTGATTTTTGTTCAATATCAGTAGAAATAAATGCAACGATGCGGGATTAATCGGAAAGAAATTTTGTTTGGAAAAATGAATTTCCGATGAATGTCTTACAAAATCGTCGTATTTCTCGACCATCTTGAATTTCGTGAGTCCGGTCGTGATTTTACTCCAATATGAGTAGAAACGGATGCATCGATGCGGGATTGATCGGAAAAATATGCAGTTTGGAAAAATGATTTTCCGATAAATGTCTCACAAAATCGTCGCATTTCTCGACCATCTCGAATTTCGTGATTCCGGTCGTGATTTTTGTCCAATATGAGTAGAAATGAATGCAACGATGCGGGATTGATCGGAAAAATATTTTGTTTTGAGAAATGAATTTCGATGAATGTCTCACAAAATCGTCGTATTTCTCGACCATCTTGAGGTTCGTGATTCCGGTCGTGATTTTTGTTTAATATCAGTAGAAATGAATGCAACGATGCGGGATTTATCGGAAAAAAATTTCGTTTGGAGAAATGAATTTCTGATAAATGTCTCACAAAATCGTCGTATTCCTCGACCATCTTGAATTTCGTGTTTCCGGTCGTGATTTTACTCCAATATGAGTAGAAATGGATGCATCGATGCGGGATTGATCGGAAAAATATGCAGTTTGGGAAAAATTTTTTCGAACATATCGGTCGACGAGATATGAAATGACTTCGAAAACGCTGTTTTTCGACGTTTCACTAAACTGAAACGCGTAAAAACCGGCATTCCGACCGCAGTACATTATTAGGAAGCAGTCGCAGTTGATTGATCCAGTTTTTTCGAGAACATCTTTGAATTTCTCACACTCGAATCTTGTTGGGTGAGGAATGTCGGGCATCGAAAAAAAAAGAAATTTTTCGATCCGGAAGTTCATAATGATTTTTCGATAAATGTCTCACAAAATCGTCCTATTCCTCGACCATCTCGAATTTCGTGATTCCGGTCGTAATTTTTGTTTAATATGAGTAGAAATGGATGCAACGATGCGGGGTTAATCGGAAAAATATTTTGTTTGGAGAAATGAACTTTCGATAAAAGTCTCACAAAATCGTCGTATATCTCGACCATCTTGAACTTCGTGATTCCGGTCGTAATTTTTGTTTAATATCAGTAGAAATGAATGCAACGATGCGGGATTGATCGGAGAAATAAGCAGTTTGGAAAAAATTTTTTCGAACATATCGGTCGACGAGATAGGGAATGACTTCGAACACGCTGTTTTTCGACGTTTCACCAAACTGAAACGCGTAAAAACAGGCATTTCGACCGCAGTACGTTATTTGGAAGCAGTCGCAGTTGATTGATCAGGTTTTTTTGAGAACATCTTTGAATTTCTCACACTCGAATCTTGTTGGGTGAGGAATGTCGAGCATCTGAAAAAAAAAAATTTTTCGATCGAGAAGTTTGTAATGAACTTTCGATGAAAGTCTCACAAAATCGTCGTATATCTCGACCATCTTGAATTTCGTGATTCCGGTCGTGATTTTTGTTCAATATCAGTAGAAATGAATGCAACGATGCGGGATTGATCGTAAAAATATGCTGTTTGGAAAAAATTTTTTCGTACATATCGGTCGACGAGATATGGAATGACTTCGAAAACGCTGTTCTTCGTTGTTTCACTAAACTGGAACGCGTGAAAACAGGCATTTCGACCGCAGTACGTTGTTAGGAAGCAGTCGCAGTTGATTGATCCGGTTTTTCGAAAATATCTTTGAATTTTCCACACTCGAATCTTGTTGGGTAAGGAATGTCGAGCTTCGAAGAAAAAAAAAATTTTCCGAGCGGAGAGTTTGCAATGTACTTTCGATAAAAGTCTCACAAAATCGTCGTATATCTCGATCATCTTGAATTCCGTGATTCCGGTCGTGATTTTCGTTCAATATGAGTAGAAATGAATGCAACGTTGCGAAGTTGATCGGAAAGATATACAGTTTGGAGAAATGAATTTCCGATTAATGTCTCACAAAATCGTCGTATTTCTCGACCATCTCGAATTTCGTGATTCCGGTCGTGATTTTACTTCAATATAAGTAGATATGAATGCAAGGATGCGGGATTGATCGGAAAAATATTTTGTTTGGAAAAAATTTTTTCGAATATATCGTTCGACGAAATATGGAATGACTCCGAAAACGCTGTTCTTCGACGTTTCACTAAACTGAAACGCGTAAAAACAGGCATTATGAACGCAGTACGTTATTAGGAAGCAGTCGCAGTTGATTGATCCGTTTTTCTCTAAAATATCTTTGAATTTTTCACACTCGAATCTTGTCGGGTGAGAAATGTCGAGCTTCGAAAAAAAAAAAAATTTTTTGAGCGGTAAGTTTGCAATGAACTTTCGATAAAAGTCTCACAAAATCGTCGTATATCTCGACCATCTTGGATTTCGTGATTCCGGTCGTGAGTTTTGTTCAATATGAGTAGAAATGAATGCAACGATGCGGGATTGATCGGAAAAATATTTTGTTTGGAGAAATGATTTTTCGATAAATGTCTCACAAAATCGTCGTATTTCCCGACCATCTCGAATTTCGTGATTCCGGTCGTGATTTCTGTGTCATAACAGTAGGAATAAATGCAACGATGCGGGATTGATCGGAAAAAAATGCTGTTTGGAAAAAATTATTCCGAACATATCGGTCGACGAGATATGGAATGACTTCGAAAACGCTGTTCTTCGACGTTTCACTTAACTGAAACGCGTAAAAACAGGCATTTCGACCGCAGTACGTCATTTGGAAGCAGTCGCAGTTGATTGATCCGGTTTTTTTGAGAACATCTTTGAATTCTCCACACTCGAATCTTGTTGGGCGAGGAATGTCGAGCTTTGAAAAAAAAAAAAATTTTCCGAGCAGAAAGTTTGCAATGAACTTTCGATGAAAGTCTCACAAAATCGTCGTATTTCTCGACCATCTTGAATTCCGTTATTCCGGTCGTGATTTTTGTTTCATATCAGTGAAAATGAATGCAACGATGCGGGATTGATCGGAAAAATATTTTGTTTGGAGAAATGAATTTCCGATTAATGTCTCACAAAATCGTCGTATTTCTCGACCATCTTGGATTTCGTGATTCCGGTCGTGTTTTTTGTCCAATATGAGTAGATATGAATGCAACGATGCGGGATTGATCGAAAAAATATTTTGTTTGGAGAAATGATTTTTCGATAAATGTCTCACAAAATCGTCGTATTCCTCGACCATCTTGAATTTCGTGTTTCCGGTCGTGATTTTACTCCAATATGAGTAGAAATGGATGCATCGATGCGGGATTGATCGGAAAAATATGCAGTTTGGAAAAAATTTTTTCGAACATATCGGTCGACGAGATATGAAATGACTTCGAAAACGCTGTTTTTCGACGTTTCACTAAACTGAAACGCGTAAAAACAGGCATTCCGACCGCAGTACATTATTAGGAAGCAGTCGCAGTTGATTGATCCAGTTTTTTCGAGAACATCTTTGAATTTCTCACACTCGAATCTTGTTGGGTGAGGAATGTCGGGCATCGAAAAAAAAAGAAATTTTTCGATCCGGAAGTTCATAATGATTTTTCGATAAATGTCTCACAAAATCGTCCTATTCCTCGACCATCTCGAATTTCGTGATTCCGGTCGTAATTTTTGTTTAATATGAGTAGAAATGGATGCAACGATGCGGGGTTAATCGGGGAAATATTTTGTTTGGAGAAATGAACTTTCGATAAAAGTCTCACAAAATCGTCGTATATCTCGACCATCTTGAACTTCGTGATTCCGGTCGTAATTTTTGTTTAATATCAGTAGAAATGAATGCAACGATGCGGGATTGATCGGAGAAATAAGCAGTTTGGAAAAAATTTTTTCGAACATATCGGTCGACGAGATAGGGAATGACTTCGAACACGCTGTTTTTCGACGTTTCACCAAACTGAAACGCGTAAAAACAGGCATTTCGACCGCAGTACGTTATTTGGAAGCAGTCGCAGTTGATTGATCAGGTTTTTTTGAGAACATCTTTGAATTTCTCACACTCGAATCTTGTTGGGTGAGGAATGTCGAGCATCTGAAAAAAAAAAATTTTTCGATCGAGAAGTTTGTAATGAACTTTCGATGAAAGTCTCACAAAATCGTCGTATATCTCGACCATCTTGAATTTCGTGATTCCGGTCGTGATTTTTGTTCAATATCAGTAGAAATGAATGCAACGATGCGGGATTGATCGGAAAAAAATTTTGTTTGGAGAAATGAATTTCCGATAAATGTCTCACAAAATCGTCCTATTCCTCGACCATCTCGAATTTCGTGATTCCGGTCGTGATTTTTGTTTCATATCAGTAGAAATGAATGCAACGATGCGGGATTGATCGGAAAAATAAGCAGTTTGGAAAAAATTTTTTCGAACATATCGGTCGACGAGATATGGAATGACTTCGAAAACGCTGTTTTTCGACGTTTCACTGAACTGAAACGCGTAGAAACAGGCATTTCGACCGCAGTACAATATTTGGAAGCAGTCGCAGTTGATTGATCCGGTTTTTTTGAGAACATCTTTGAATTTCTCACACTCGAATCTTGTTGGGTGAGAAATGTCGAGCATCTGAAAAAAAAAAATTTTTCGATCGAGAAGTTTGTAATGAACTTTCGATAAAAGTCTCACAAAATCGTCGTATATCTCGACCATCTTGAATTTCGTGATTCCGGTCGTGATTTTTGTTCAATATCAGTAGGAATGAATGCAACGATGCGGGATTGATCGTAAAAATATGCTGTTTGGAAAAAATTTTTTCGTACATATCGGTCGACGAGATATGGAATGACTTCGAAAACGCTGTTCTTCGTTGTTTCACTAAACTGGAACGCGTGAAAACAGGCATTTCGACCGCAGTACGTTGTTAGGAAGCAGTCGCAGTTGATTGATCCGGTTTTTCGAAAATATCTTTGAATTTTCCACACTCGAATCTTGTTGGGTAAGGAATGTCGAGCTTCGAAGAAAAAAAAAATTTTCCGAGCGGAGAGTTTGCAATGTACTTTCGATAAAAGTCTCACAAAATCGTCGTATATCTCGATCATCTTGAATTCCGTGATTCCGGTCGTGATTTTCGTTCAATATGAGTAGAAATGAATGCAACGTTGCGAAGTTGATCGGAAAGATATACAGTTTGGAGAAATGAATTTCCGATTAATGTCTCACAAAATCGTCGTATTTCTCGACCATCTCGAATTTCGTGATTCCGGTCGTGATTTTACTTCAATATAAGTAGATATGAATGCAAGGATGCGGGATTGATCGGAAAAATATTTTGTTTGGAAAAAATTTTTTCGAATATATCGTTCGACGAAATATGGAATGACTCCGAAAACGCTGTTCTTCGACGTTTCACTAAACTGAAACGCGTAAAAACAGGCATTATGAACGCAGTACGTTATTAGGAAGCAGTCGCAGTTGATTGATCCGTTTTTCTCTAAAATATCTTTGAATTTTTCACACTCGAATCTTGTCGGGTGAGAAATGTCGAGCTTCGAAAAAAAAAAAAATTTTTTGAGCGGTAAGTTTGCAATGAACTTTCGATAAAAGTCTCACAAAATCGTCGTATATCTCGACCATCTTGGATTTCGTGATTCCGGTCGTGAGTTTTGTTCAATATGAGTAAAAATGAATGCAACGATGCGGGATTGATCGGAAAAATATTTTGTTTGGAGAAATGATTTTTCGATAAATGTCTCACAAAATCGTCGTATTTCCCGACCATTTCGAATTTCGTGATTCCGGTCGTGATTTCTGTGTCATAACAGTAGGGATAAATGCAACGATGCGGGATTGATCGGAAAAAAATGCTATTTGGAAAAAATTATTCCGAACATATCGGTCGACGAGATATGGAATGACTTCGAAAACGCTGTTTTTCGACGTTTCACTAAACTGAAACGCGTAAAAACAGGCATTTCGACCGCAGTACGTCATTTGGAAGCAGTCGCAGTTGATTGATCCGGTTTCTTTGAGAACATCTTTGAATTCTCCACACTCGAATCTTGTTGGGTGAGGAATGTCGAGCTTCGAAAAAAAAAAAAATTTTCCGAGCAGAAAGTTTGCAATGAACTTTCGATAAAAGTCTCACAAAATCGTCGTATATCTCGACCATCTTGAATTTCGTGATTCCGGTCGTGATTTTACTCCAATATGAGTAGAAATAAATGCATCGATGCGGGATTAATCGAAAAAATATCTTGTTCGGAGAAATGATTTTTCGATAAATGTCTCACAAAATCGTCGTATTTCTCGACCATCTTGAATTTCGTGATTCCGGTCGTGATTTTTGTTTCATATCAGTAGAAATGAATGCAACGATGCGGAATTGATCGGAAAAAAATTTCGTTTGGAGAAATGAATTTCCGATGAATGTCTCACAAAATCGTCGTATTTCTCGACCATCTTGAATTTCGTGATTCCGGTCGTGATTTTTGTTCAATATCAGTAGAAATGTATGCAACGATGCGGGATTGATCGGAAAAATATGCAGTTTGGAAAAATTTTTTTTCGAACATATCGGTCGACGAGATATGGAATGACTTCGAAAACGCTGTTCTTCGACGTTTCACTTAACTGAAACGCGTAAAAACAGGCATTTCGACCGCAGTACGTCATTTGGAAGCAGTCGCAGTTGATTGATCCGGTTTTTTTGAGTACATCTTTGAATTCTCCACACTCGAATCTTGTTGGGCGAGGAATGTCGAGCTTTGAAAAAAAAAAAAATTTTCCGAGCAGAAAGTTTGCAATGAACTTTCGATGAAAGTCTCACAAAATCGTCGTATTTCTCGACCATCTTGAATTCCGTTATTCCGGTCGTGATTTTTGTTTCATATCAGTGAAAATGAATGCAACGATGCGGGATTGATCGGAAAAATATTTTGTTTGGAGAAATGAATTTCCGATTAATGTCTCACAAAATCGTCGTATTTCTCGACCATCTTGGATTTCGTGATTCCGGTCGTGTTTTCTGTCCAATATGAGTAGATATGAATGCAACGATGCGGGATTGATCGGAAAAATATTTTGTTTGGAGCAATGAATTTCCGATGAATGTCTCACAAAATCGTCGTATTTCTCGACCATCTCGAATTTCGTGATTCCGGTCGTGATTTTTGTTTCATATCAGTAGAAATGAATGCAACGATGCGGGATTGATCGGAAAAATAAGCAGTTTGGAAAAAATTTTTTCGAACATATCGGTCGACGAGATATGGAATGACTTCGAAAACGCTGTTTTTCGACGTTTCACTGGACTGAAACGCGTAAAAACAGGCATTTCGACCGCAGTACGTTATTTGGAAGCAGTCGCAGTTGATTGATCCGGTTTTTTTGAGAACATCTTTGAATTTCTCACACTCGAATCTCGTTGGGTGAGAAATGTCGAGCATCGAAAAAAAAAAAAATTTCTCGATCGAGAAGTTTGTAATGAACTTTCGATAAAAGTCTCACAAAATCGTTGTATATCTCGAACATCTTGAATTTCGTGATTCCGGTCGGTATTTTTGTTCAATATCAGTAGAAATGAATGCAACGATGCGGGATTGATCGGAAAAAAATTTTGTTCGGAGAAATGAATTTCCGATAAATGTCTCACGAAATCGTCCTATTCCTCGACCATCTCGAATTTCGTGATTCCGGTCGTGATTTTTGTTCAATATCAGTAGAAATGTATGCAACGATGCGGGATTAATCGAAAAAATATTTTGTTTGGAGAAATGATTTTTCGATAAATGTCTCACAAAATCGTCGTATTTCTCGACCATCTTGAATTTCGTGATTCCGGTCGTGATTTCTGTTTCATATCAGTAGAAATGAATGCAACAATGCGGGATTGATCGGAAAAATAAGCAGTTTGGAAAAAATTTTTTCGAACATATCGGTCGACGAGATATGGAATGACTTCGGAAACGCTGTCTTCCGATTTTTCACTAAACTGGAACGCGTAAAAACAGGCATTTCGACCGCAGTACGTTATTTGGAAGCAGTCGCAGTTGATTGATCAGGTTTTTTTGAGAACATCTTTGAATTTCTCACACTCGAATCTTGTTGGGTGAGATATGTCGAGCATCAAAAAAAAAAAAATTTTTCGATCGAGAAGTTTGTAATGAACTTTCGATGAAAGTCTCACAAAATCGTCGTATATCTCGACCATCTTGAATTTCGTGATTCCGGTCGTGATTTTTGTTCAATATCAGTAGAAATGAATGCAACGATGCGGGATTGATCGGAAAAAAATTTTGTTTGGAGAAATGATTTTTCGATAAATGTCTCACAAAATCGTCGCATTTCTCGACCATCTCGAATTTCGTGATTCCGGTCGTGATTTCTGTTTTATATCAGTGAAAATGAATGCAACGATGCGGAATTGATCGGAAAAATATTTTGTTTGGAGCAATGAATTTCCGATGAATGTCTCACAAAATCGTCGTATTTCTCGACCATCTCGAATTTCGTGATTCCGGTCGTGATTTTACTTCAATATAAGTAGATATGAATGCGACGATGCGGGATTGATCGGAAAAATATTTTGTTTGGAGAAATGATTTTTCGATAAATGTCTCACAAAATCGTCGTATTTTTTCGACCATCTTGAATTTCGTGATTCCGGTCGTGATTTTTGTTCAATATGAGTAGAAATGGATGCAACGATGCGGGATTGATCGAAAAAATATTTTGTTTGGAGAAATGAATTTCCGATAAATGTCTCACAAAATCGTCGTATTTTCTCGACCATCTTGAATTTCGTGATTCCGGTCGTGATTTTTGTTTGATATCAGTAGAAATGAATGCAACGATGCGGGATTGATCGGAAAAATAAGCAGTTTGGAAAAAATTTTTTCGAACATATCGGTCGACGAGATATGGAATGACTTCGAAAACGCTGTTTTTCGACGTTTCACTGGACTGAAACGCGTAAAAACAGGCATTTCGACCGCAGTACGTTATTTGGAAGCAGTCGCAGTTGATTGATCCGGTTTTTTTGAGAACATCTTTGAATTTCTCACACTCGAATCTTGTTGGGTGAGAAATGTCGAGCATCGAAAAAAAAAAAAATTCTTCGATCGAGAAGTTTGTAATAAACTTTCGATGAAAGTCTCACAAAATCGTCGTATATCTCGACCATCTTGAATTTCGTGATTCCGGTCGTGATTTTTGTTCAATATCAGTAGAAATAAATGCAACGATGCGGGATTAATCGGAAAGAAATTTTGTTTGGAAAAATGAATTTCCGATGAATGTCTTACAAAATCGTCGTATTTCTCGACCATCTTGAATTTCGTGAGTCCGGTCGTGATTTTACTCCAATATGAGTAGAAACGGATGCATCGATGCGGGATTGATCGGAAAAATATGCAGTTTGGAAAAATGATTTTCCGATAAATGTCTCACAAAATCGTCGCATTTCTCGACCATCTCGAATTTCGTGATTCCGGTCGTGATTTTTGTCCAATATGAGTAGAAATGAATGCAACGATGCGGGATTGATCGGAAAAATATTTTGTTTTGAGAAATGAATTTCGATGAATGTCTCACAAAATCGTCGTATTTCTCGACCATCTTGAGGTTCGTGATTCCAGTCGTGATTTTTGTTCAATATCAGTAGAAATGAATGCAACGATGCGGGATTTATCGGAAAAAAATTTCGTTTGGAGAAATGAATTTCTGATAAATGTCTCACAAAATCGTCGTATTCCTCGACCATCTTGAATTTCGTGTTTCCGGTCGTGATTTTACTCCAATATGAGTAGAAATGGATGCATCGATGCGGGATTGATCGGAAAAATATGCAGTTTGGAAAAAATTTTTTCGAACATATCGGTCGACGAGATATGAAATGACTTCGAAAACGCTGTTTTTCGACGTTTCACTAAACTGAAACGCGTAAAAACAGGCATTCCGACCGCAGTACATTATTAGGAAGCAGTCGCAGTTGATTGATCCAGTTTTTTCGAGAACATCTTTGAATTTCTCACACTCGAATTTTGTTGGGTGAGGAATGTCGGGCATCGAAAAAAAAAGAAATTTTTCGATCCGGAAGTTCATAATGATTTTTCGATAAATGTCTCACAAAATCGTCCTATTCCTCGACCATCTCGAATTTCGTGATTCCGGTCGTAATTTTTGTTTAATATCAGTAGAAATGAATGCAACGATGCGGGATTGATCGGAGAAATAAGCAGTTTGGAAAAAATTTTTTCGAACATATCGGTCGACGAGATAGGGAATGACTTCGAACACGCTGTTTTTCGACGTTTCACCAAACTGAAACGCGTAAAAACAGGCATTTCGACCGCAGTACGTTATTTGGAAGCAGTCGCAGTTGATTGATCAGGTTTTTTTGAGAACATCTTTGAATTTCTCACACTCGAATCTTGTTGGGTGAGGAATGTCGAGCATCTGAAAAAAAAAAATTTTTCGATCGAGAAGTTTGTAATGAACTTTCGATGAAAGTCTCACAAAATCGTCGTATATCTCGACCATCTTGAATTTCGTGATTCCGGTCGTGATTTTTGTTCAATATCAGTAGAAATGAATGCAACGATGCGGGATTGATCGGAAAAAAATTTTGTTTGGAGAAATGAATTTCCGATAAATGTCTCACAAAATCGTCCTATTCCTCGACCATCTCGAATTTCGTGATTCCGGTCGTGATTTTTGTTTCATATCAGTAGAAATGAATGCAACGATGCGGGATTGATCGGAAAAATAAGCAGTTTGGAAAAAATTTTTTCGAACATATCGGTCGACGAGATATGGAATGACTTCGAAAACGCTGTTTTTCGACGTTTCACTGAACTGAAACGCGTAAAAACAGGCATTCCGACCGCAGTACAATATTTGGAAGCAGTCGCAGTTGATTGATCCGGTTTTTTTGAGAACATCTTTGAATTTCTCACACTCGAATCTTGTTGGGTGAGAAATGTCGAGCATCTGAAAAAAAAAAATTTTTCGATCGAGAAGTTTGTAATGAACTTTCGATAGAAGTCTCACAAAATCGTCGTATATCTCGACCATCTTGAATTTCGTGATTCCGGTCGTGATTTTTGTTCAATATCAGTAGAAATGAATGCAACGATGCGGGATTGATCGTAAAAATATGCTGTTTGGAAAAAATTTTTTCGTACATATCGGTCGACGAGATATGGAATGACTTCGAAAACGCTGTTCTTCGTTGTTTCACTAAACTGGAACGCGTGAAAACAGGCATTTCGACCGCAGTACGTTGTTAGGAAGCAGTCGCAGTTGATTGATCCGGTTTTTCGAAAATATCTTTGAATTTTCCACACTCGAATCTTGTTGGGTAAGGAATGTCGAGCTTCGAAGAAAAAAAAAATTTTCCGAGCGGAGAGTTTGCAATGTACTTTCGATAAAAGTCTCACAAAATCGTCGTATATCTCGATCATCTTGAATTCCGTGATTCCGGTCGTGATTTTTGTTCAATATGAGTAGAAATGAATGCAACGTTGCGAAGTTGATCGGAAAGATATACAGTTTGGAGAAATGAATTTCCGATTAATGTCTCACAAAATCGTCGTATTTCTCGACCATCTCGAATTTCGTGATTCCGGTCGTGATTTTACTTCAATATAAGTAGATATGAATGCAAGGATGCGGGATTGATCGGAAAAATATTTTGTTTGGAAAAAATTTTTTCGAATATATCGTTCGACGAAATATGGAATGACTCCGAAAACGCTGTTCTTCGACGTTTCACTAAACTGAAACGCGTAAAAACAGGCATTATGAACGCAGTACGTTATTAGGAAGCAGTCGCAGTTGATTGATCCGTTTTTCTCTAAAATATCTTTGAATTTTTCACACTCGAATCTTGTCGGGTGAGAAATGTCGAGCTTCGAAAAAAAAAAAAATTTTTTGAGCGGTAAGTTTGCAATGAACTTTCGATAAAAGTCTCACAAAATCGTCGTATATCTCGACCATCTTGGATTTCGTGATTCCGGTCGTGAGTTTTGTTCAATATGAGTAGAAATGAATGCAACGATGCGGGATTGATCGGAAAAATATTTTGTTTGGAGAAATGATTTTTCGATAAATGTCTCACAAAATCGTCGTATTTCCCGACCATCTCGAATTTCGTGATTCCGGTCGTGATTTCTGTGTCATAACAGTAGGAATGGATGCAACGATGCGGGATTGATCGGAAAAAAATGCTGTTTGGAAAAAATTATTCCGAACATATCGGTCGACGAGATATGGAATGACTTCGAAAACGCTGTTTTTCGACGTTTCACTAAACTGAAACGCGTAAAAACAGGCATTTCGACCGCAGTACGTCATTTGGAAGCAGTCGCAGTTGATTGATCCGGTTTCTTTGAGAACATCTTTGAATTCTCCACACTCGAATCTTGTTGGGTGAGGAATGTCGAGCTTCGAAAAAAAAAAAAATTTTCCGAGCAGAAAGTTTGCAATGAACTTTCGATAAAAGTCTCACAAAATCGTCGTATATCTCGACCATCTTGAATTTCGTGATTCCGGTCGTGATTTTACTCCAATATGAGTAGAAATAAATGCATCGATGCGGGATTAATCGAAAAAATATCTTGTTCGGAGAAATGATTTTTCGATAAATGTCTCACAAAATCGTCGTATTTCTCGACCATCTTGAATTTCGTGATTCCGGTCGTGATTTTTGTTTCATATCAGTAGAAATGAATGCAACGATGCGGAATTGATCGGAAAAAAATTTCGTTTGGAGAAATGAATTTCCGATGAATGTCTCACAAAATCGTCGTATTTCTCGACCATCTTGAATTTCGTGATTCCGGTCGTGATTTTTGTTCAATATCAGTAGAAATGTATGCAACGATGCGGGATTGATCGGAAAAATATGCAGTTTGGAAAAATTTTTTTTCGAACATATCGGTCGACGAGATATGGAATGACTTCGAAAACGCTGTTCTTCGACGTTTCACTTAACTGAAACGCGTAAAAACAGGCATTTCGACCGCAGTACGTCATTTGGAAGCAGTCGCAGTTGATTGATCCGGTTTTTTTGAGAACATCTTTGAATTCTCCACACTCGAATCTTGTTGGGCGAGGAGTGTCGAGCTTTGAAAAAAAAAAAAATTTTCCGAGCAGAAAGTTTGCAATGAACTTTCGATGAAAGTCTCACAAAATCGTCGTATTTCTCGACCATCTCGAATTTCGTGATTCCGGTCGTGATTTTACTTCAATATAAGTAGATATGAATGCAACGATGCGGGATTGATCGAAAAAATATTTTGTTTGGAGAAATGATTTTTCGATAAATGTCTCACAAAATCGTCCTATTCCTCGACCATCTCGAATTTCGTGATTCCGGTCGTAATTTCTGTTTAATATGAGTAGAAATGGATGCAACGATGCGGGATTAATCGGAAAAATAAGCAGTTTGGAAAAAAATTTTTCGAACATATCGGTCGACGAGATATGGAATGACTTCGAAAACGCTGTCTTTCGACGTTTCACTGAACTGGAACGCGTAAAAACAGGCATTTCGACCGCAGTACGTTATTTGGAAGCAGTCGCAGTTGATTGATCAGGTTTTTTTGAGAACATCTTTGAATTTCTCACACTCGAATCTTGTTGGGTGAGAAATGTCGAGCATCTAAAAAAAAAAAATTTTTCGATCGAGAAGTTTGTAATGAACTTTCGATAAAAGTCTCACAAAATCGTCGTATATCTCGACCATCTTGAATTTCGTGATTCCGGTCGTGATTTTTGTACAATATCAGTAAAAATGAATGCAACGATGCGGGATTGATCGGAAAAAAATTTTGTTCGGAGGAATGAATTTCCAACAAATGTCTCACAAAATCGTCCTATTCCTCGACCATCTCGAATTTCGTGATTCCGGTCGTGATTTTTGTTCAATATACGTAGATATGAATGCAACGATGCGGGATTGATCGGAAAAATATGCTGTTTGGAAAAAATTATTCCGAACATATCGGTCGACGAGATATGGAATGACTTCGAAAACGCTGTTTTTCGACGTTTCACTAAACTGAAACGCGTAAAAACAGGCATTTCGACCGCAGTACGTCATTTGGAAGCAGTCGCAGTTGATTGATCCGGTTTTTTCGAGAACATCTTTGAATTTTCCACACTCGGATCTTGTTGGGTGAGGAATGTCGAGCATCTAAAAATAAAAAATTTTTCGATCGAGAAGTTTGTAATGAACTTTCGATAAAAGTCTCACAAAATCGTCGTATATCTCGACCATCTTGAATTTCGTGATTCCGGTCGTGATTTTTGTACAATATCAGTAAAAATGAATGCAACGATGCGGGATTGATCGGAAAAAAATTTCGTTTGGAGAAATGAATTTCCGATGAATGTCTCACAAAATCGTCGTATTTCTCGACCATCTTGAATTTCGTGATTCCGGTCGTGATTTTTGTTCAATATCAGTAGAAATGTATGCAACGATGCGGGATTGATCGGAAAAATATGCAGTTTGGAAAAATTTTTTTTCGAACATATCGGTCGACGAGATATGGAATGACTTCGAAAACGCTGTTCTTCGACGTTTCACTTAACTGAAACGCGTAAAAACAGGCATTTCGACCGCAGTACGTTATTTGGAAGCAGTCGCAGTTGATTGATCCGGTTTTTTCGAGAACATCTTTGAATTCTCCACACTCGGATCTTGTTGGGTGAGGAATGTCGAGCTTCGAAAAAAAAAAAAAATTTCCGAGCAAAAAGTTTGCAATGAACTTTCGATGAAAGTCTCACAAAATCGTCGTATTTCTCGACCATCTTGAATTCCGTTATTCCGGTCGTGATTTTTGTTTCATATCAGTGAAAATGAATGCAACGATGCGGGATTGATCGGAAAAATATTTTGTTTGGAGAAATGAATTTCCGATTAATGTCTCACAAAACCGTCGTATTTCTCGACCATCTTGGATTTCGTGATTCCGGTCGTGTTTTTTGTCCAATATGAGTAGATATGAATGCAACGATGCGGGATTGATCGGAAAAATATTTTGTTTGGAGCAATGAATTTCCGATGAATGTCTCACAAAATCGTCGTATTTCTCGACCATCTCGAATTTCGTGATTCCGGTCGTGATTTTACTTCAATATAAGTAGATATGAATGCAACGATGCGGGATTGATCGAAAAAATATTTTGTTTGGAGAAATGATTTTTCGATAAATGTCTCACAAAATCGTCCTATTCCTCGACCATCTCGAATTTCGTGATTCCGGTCGTAATTTCTGTTTAATATGAGTAGAAATGGATGCAACGATGCGGGATTAATCGGAAAAATAAGCAGTTTGGAAAAAAATTTTTCGAACATATCGGTCGACGAGATATGGAATGACTTCGAAAACGCTGTCTTTCGACGTTTCACTGAACTGGAACGCGTAAAAACAGGCACTTCGACCGCAGTACGTTATTTGGAAGCAGTCGCAGTTGATTGATCCGGTTTTTTCGAGAACATCTTTGAATTCTCCACACTCGGATCTTGTTGGGTGAGGAATGTCGAGCTTCGAAAAAAAAAAAAATTTTCCGAGCAAAAAGTTTGCAATGAACTTTCGATAAAAGTCTCACAAAATCGTCGTATATCTCGACCATCTTGAATTTTGTGATTCCGGTCGTGATTTTACTCCAATATGAGTAGAAATGAATGCATCGATGCGGGATTAATCGAAAAAATATCTTGTTCGGAGAAATGATTTTTCGATAAATGTCTCACAAAATCGTCGTATTTCTCGACCATCTTGAATTTCGTGATTCCGGTCGTGATTTTTGTTTCATATCAGTAGAAATGAATGCATCGATGCGGGATTAATCGAAAAAATATCTTGTTCGGAGAAATGATTTTTCGATAAATGTCTCACAAAATCGTCCTATTCCTCGACCATCTCGAATTTCGTGATTCCGGTCGTAATTTCTGTTTAATATGAGTAGAAACGAATACAACGATGCGGGATTGATCGGAAAAATAAGCAGTTTGGAAAAAATTTCTTCGAACATATCGGTCGACGAGATATGGAATGACTTCGAAAACGCTGTTTTTTGACGTTTCACTGAACTGAAACGCGTAAAAACAGGCACTTCGACCGCAGTACGTTATTTGGAAGCAGTCGCAGTTGATTGATCCGGTTTTTTTGAGAACATCTTTGAATTTCTCACACTCGAATCTTGTTGGGTGAGAAATGTCGAGCATCAAAAAAAAAAAATTTTTCGATCGAGAAGTTTGTAATGAACTTTCGATAAAAGTCTCACGAAATCGTCGTATATCTCGACCATCTTGAATTTCGTGATTCCGGTCGTGATTTTTGTTCAATATCAGTAGAAATGAATGCAACGATGCGGGATTGATCGGAAAAAAATTTTGTTTGGAAAAATGAATTTCCGATGAATGTCTCACAAAATCGTCGTATTTCTCGAACATCTTGAATTTCGTGAGTCCGGTCGTGATTTTACTCCAAGATGAGTAGAAATGAATGCAACGATGCGGGATTGATCGGAAAAATATTTTGTTTGGAGAAATGAATTTCGATGAATGTCTCACAAAATCGTCGTATTTCTCGACCATCTTGAGGTTCGTGATTCCGGTCGTGATTTTTGTTCAATATCAGTAGAAATGAATGCAACGATGCGGGATTTATCGGAAAAAAATTTTGTTTGGAGAAATGAATTTCCGATAAATGTCTCACAAAATCGTCCTATTCCTCGACCATCTCGAATTTCGTGATTCCGGTCGTGATTTTTGTTTCATATCAGTAGAAATGAATGCAACGATGCGGGATTGATCGGAAAAATAAGCAGTTTGGAAAAAATTTCTTCGAACATATCGGTCGACGAGATATGGGATGACTTCGGAAACGCTGTTTTTCGACGTTTCACTGAACTGAATTGCGTAAAAACAGGCATTTCGACCGCAGTACGTTATTTGGAAGCAGTCGCAGTTGATTGATCAGGTTTTTTTGAGAACATCTTTGAATTTCTCACACTCGAATCTTGTTGGGTGAGGAATGTCGGGCATCGAAAAAAAAAAAAATTTTTCGAATCGGAAGTTCATAATGATTTTTCGATAAATGACTCACAAAATCGTCGTATTTCTCGACAATCTTGAATTTCGTGATTCCGGTCGTGATTTTTGTTTAATATGAGTAGAAATGGATGCAACGATGCAGGATTAATCTAAAAAATATTTTGTTTAGAGAAATGATTTTTCGATAAATGTCTCACAAAATCGTCGCATTTCTCGACCATCTCGAATTTCGTAATTCCGGTCGTGATTTCTGTTTCATATCAGTAGAAATGAATGCAACGATGCGGAATTGATCGGAAAAATATTTTGTTTGGAGCAATGAATTTCCGATGAATGTCTCACAAAATCGTCGTATTTCTCGACCATATCGAATTTCGTGATTCCGGTCGTGATTTTACTTCAATATGAGTAGATATGAATGCAACGATGCGGGATTGATCGGAAAAATATTTTGTTTGGAGAAATGATTTTTCGATAAATGTCTCACAAAATCGTCGTATTTCTCGACCATCTTGAATTTCGTGAGTCCGGTCGTGATTTTACTCCAATATGAGTAGAAATGAATGCAACGATGCGGGATTGATCGGAAAAATATTTTGTTTGGAGAAATGAATTTCGATGAATGTCTCACAAAATCGTCGTATTTCTCGACCATCTTGAGGTTCGTGATTCCGGTCGTGATTTTTGTTCAATATCAGTAGAAATGAATGCAACGATGCGGGATTTATCGGAAAAAAATTTTGTTTGGAGAAATGAATTTCCGATAAATGTCTCACAAAATCGTCCTATTCCTCGACCATCTCGAATTTCGTGATTCCGGTCGTGATTTTTGTTTCATATCAGTAGAAATGAATGCAACGATGCGGGATTGATCGGAAAAATAAGCAGTTTGGAAAAAATTTCTTCGAACATATCGGTCGACGAGATATGGGATGACTTCGGAAACGCTGTTTTTCGACGTTTCACTGAACTGAATTGCGTAAAAACAGGCATTTCGACCGCAGTATGTTATTTGGAAGCAGTCGCAGTTGATTGATCAGGTTTTTTTGAGAACATCTTTGAATTTCTCACACTCGAATCTTGTTGGGTGAGGAATGTCGGGCATCGAAAAAAAAAAAAATTTTTCGAATCGGAAGTTCATAATGATTTTTCGATAAATGACTCACAAAATCGTCGTATTTCTCGACAATCTTGAATTTCGTGATTCCGGTCGTGATTTTTGTTTAATATGAGTAGAAATGGATGCAACGATGCAGGATTAATCTAAAAAATATTTTGTTTAGAGAAATGATTTTTCGATAAATGTCTCACAAAATCGTCGCATTTCTCGACCATCTCGAATTTCGTAATTCCGGTCGTGATTTTTGTTCAATATCAGTAGAAATGAATGCAACGATGCGGGATTTATCGGAAAAATATTTTGTTTGGAGAAATGAATTTCCGATGAATGTGTCACAAAATCGTCCTATTCCTCGACAATCTCGAATTTCGTGATTCCGGTCGTAATTTCTGTTTAATATGAGTAGAAATGGATGCAACGATGCGGGATTAATCGGAAAAATAAGCAGTTTGGAAAAAAATTTTTCGAACATATCGGTCGACGAGATATGGAATGACTTCGAAAACGCTGTCTTTCGACGTTTCACTGAACTGGAACGCGTAAAAACAGGCATTTCGACCGCAGTACGTTATTTGGAAGCAGTCGCAGTTGATTGATCAGGTTTTTTTGAGAACATCTTTGAATTTCTCACACTCGAATCTTGTTGGGTGAGAAATGTCGAGCATCTAAAAAAAAAAAATTTTTCGATCGAGAAGTTTGTAATGAACTTTCGATAAAAGTCTCACAAAATCGTCGTATATCTCGACCATCTTGAATTTCGTGATTCCGGTCGTGATTTTTGTTCAATATCAGTAAAAATGAATGCAACGATGCGGGATTGATCGGAAAAGAATTTTGTTCGGAGAAATGAATTTCCAACAAATGTCTCACAAAATCGTCCTATTCCTCGACCATCTCGAATTTCGTGATTCCGGTCGTGATTTTTGTTCAATATACGTAGATATGAATGCAACGATGCGGGATTGATCGGAAAAATATGCTGTTTGGAAAAAATTATTCCGAACATATCGGTCGACGAGATATGGAATGACTTCGAAAACGCTGTTTTTCGACGTTTCACTAAACTGAAACGCGTAAAAACAGGCATTTCGACCGCAGTACGTCATTTGGAAGCAGTCGCAGTTGATTGATCCGGTTTTTTCGAGAACATCTTTGAATTCTCCACACTCGAATCTTGTTGGGTGAGGAATGTCGAGCTTCGAAAAAAAAAAAAATTTTCCGAGCAGAAAGTTTGCAATGAACTTTCGATAAAAGTCTCACGAAATCGTCGTATATCTCGACCATCTTGAATTTCGTGATTCCGGTCGTGATTTTTGTTCAATATCAGTAGAAATGAATGCAACGATGCGGGATTGATCGGAAAAAAATTTTGTTTGGAAAAATGAATTTCCGATGAATGTCTCACAAAATCGTCGTATTTCTCGACCATCTTGAATTTCGTGAGTCCGGTCGTGATTTTACTCCAAGATGAGTAGAAATGAATGCAACGATGCGGGATTGATCGGAAAAATATTTTGTTTGGAGAAATGAATTTCGATGAATGTCTCACAAAATCGTCGTATTTCTCGACCATCTTGAGGTTCGTGATTCCGGTCGTGATTTTTGTTCAATATCAGTAGAAATGAATGCAACGATGCGGGATTTATCGGAAAAAAATTTTGTTTGGAGAAATGAATTTCCGATAAATGTCTCACAAAGTCGTCCTATTCCTCGACCATCTCGAATTTCGTGATTCCGGTCGTGATTTTTGTTTCATATCAGTAGAAATGAATGCAACGATGCGGGATTGATCGGAAAAATAAGCAGTTTGGAAAAAATTTCTTCGAACATATCGGTCGACGAGATATGGGATGACTTCGGAAACGCTGTTTTTCGACGTTTCACTGAACTGAATTGCGTAAAAACAGGCATTTCGACCGCAGTACGTTATTTGGAAGCAGTCGCAGTTGATTGATCAGGTTTTTTTGAGAACATCTTTGAATTTCTCACACTCGAATCTTGTTGGGTGAGGAATGTCGGGCATCGAAAAAAAAAAAAATTTTTCGAATCGGAAGTTCATAATGATTTTTCGATAAATGACTCACAAAATCGTCGTATTTCTCGACAATCTTGAATTTCGTGATTCCGGTCGTGATTTTTGTTTAATATGAGTAGACATGGATGCAACGATGCAGGATTAATCTAAAAAATATTTTGTTTGGAGAAATGATTTTTCGATAAATGTCTCACAAAATCGTCGTATTTCTCGACCATCTTGAAGATCGTGATTCCGGTCGTGATTTTTGTTCAATATGAGTAGAAATGGATGCAACGATGAGGGATTGATCGGAAAAATATTTTGTTTGGAGAAATGAATTTCCGATAAATGTCTCACAAAATCGTCGTATTTCTCGACCATCTTGAAGATCGTGATTCCGGTCGTGATTTTTGTTCAATATCAGTAGAAATGGATGCAACGATGAGGGATTGATCGGAAAAATATTTTGTTTGAAGAAATGAATTTCCGATAAATGTCTCACAAAATCGTCGTATTTCTCGACCATCTTGAATTTTGTGATTCCGGTCGTGATTTTTGTTCAATATCAGTAGATATGAATGCAACGATGCGGGATTGATCGGAAAAATATTTTGTTTGGAGAAATGATTTTTCGATAAATGTCTCACAAAATCGTCGCATTTCTCGACCATCTTGAATTTCGTGATTCCGGTCGTGATTCTTGTTTCATATCAGTAGAAATGAATGCAACGATGCGGGATTGATCGCAAAAATATGCGGTTTGGAAAAAATTTTTTCGAACATATCGGTCGACGAGATATGAAATGACTTCGAAAACGCTGTTCTTCGTTGTTTCACTGAACTGGAACGCGTGAAAACAGGCATTTCGACCGCAGTACGTTGTGAGGAAGCAGTCGCAGTTGATTGATCCGGTTTTTTTGAGAACATCTTTGAATTTCTCACACTCGAATCTCGTTGGGTGAGAAATGTCGAGCATCGAAAAAAAAAAAAATTTCTCGATCGAGAAGTTTGTAATGAACTTTCGATAAAAGTCTCACAAAATCGTTGTATATCTCGACCATCTTGAATTTCGTGATTCCGGTCGTGTTTTTTGTCCAATATGAGTAGATATGAATGCAACGATGCGGGATTGATTGAAAAAATATTTTGTTTGGAGAAATGAATTTCCGATAAAAGTCACACAAAATCGTCGTATTTCTCGACCATCTCGAATTTCGTGATTCCGGTCGTGATTTTACTTCAATATAAGTAGATATGAATGCGACGATGCGGGATTGATCGGAAAAATATTTTGTTTGGAGAAATGATTTTTCGATAAATGTCTCACAAAATCGTCCTATTCCTCGACCATCTCGAATTTCGTGATTCCGGTCGTAATTTTTGTTTAATATGAGTAGAAATGGATGCAACGATGCGGGGTTAATCGAAAAAATATTTTGTTTGGAGAAATGATTTTTCGATAAATGTCTCACAAAATCGTCGTATTTTTCGACCATCTTGAATTTCGTGATTCCGGTCGTGATTTTTGTTCAATATCAGTAGAAATGAATGCAACGATGCGGGATTTATCGGAAAAAAATTTTGTTTGGAGAAATGATTTTTCGATAAATGTCTCACAAAATCGTCCTATTCCTCGACCATCTCGAATTTCGTGATTCCGGTCGTAATTTTTGTTTAATATGAGTAGAAATGGATGCAACGATGCGGGGTTAATCGAAAAAATATTTTGTTTGGAGAAATGATTTTTCGATAAATGTCTCACAAAATCGTCGTATTTTTCGACCATCTTGAATTTCGTGATTCCGGTCGTAATTTTTGTTTAATATGAGTAGAAATGGATGCAACGATGCGGGGTTAATCGAAAAAATATTTTGTTTGGAGAAATGATTTTTCGATAAATGTCTCACAAAATCGTCGTATTTTTCGACCATCTTGAATTTCGTGATTCCGGTCGTGATTTTTGTTCAATATCAGTAGAAATGAATGCAACGATGCAAGATTGATCGGAAAAATATGCAGTTTGGAAGAAATTTTTTCGAACATATCGGTCGACGAGATATGGAATGACTACGAAAACGCTGTTTTTCGACGTTTCACTGAACTGAAACGCGTAAAAACAGGCGTTTCGACCGCAGTACGTTATTTGAAAGCAGTCGCAGTTGATTGATCAGGTTTTTTGAGAACATCTTTGAATTTCTCACACTCGAATCTTGTTGGGTGAGAAATGTCGAGCATCAAAAAAAAAAAAATTTTTCGATCGAGAAGTTTGGAATGAACTTTCGATAAAAGTCTCACAAAATCGTCGTATATCTCGATCATCTTGAATTTCGTGATTCCGGTCGTAATTTTTGTTCAATATCAGTAGAAATGAATGCAACGATGCGGGATTAATCGGAAAAATATTTTGTTTGGAGAAATAATTTTTCGATAAATGTCTCAAAAAATCGTCGTATTTTTCGACCATCTTGAGGTTCGTGATTCCGGTCGTGATTTTTGTTCAATATCAGTAGAAATGAATGCAACGATGCGGGATTTATCGGAAAAAAATTTTGTTTGGAGAAATGAATTTCCGATAAATGTCTCACAAAATCGTCCTATTCCTCGACCATCTCGAATTTCGTGATTCCGGTCGTGATTTTCGTTTCATATCAGTAGAAATGAATGCAACGATGCGGGATTGATCGGAAAAATAAGCAGTTTGGAAAAAATTTTTTCGAACATATCGGTCGACGAGATATGGAATGACTTCGAAAACGCTGTCTTTCGACGTTTCACTGAACTGGAACGCGTAAAAACAGGCATTTCGACCGCAGTACGTTATTTGGAAGCAGTCGCAGTTGATTGATCAGGTTTTTTTGAGAACATATTTGAATTTCTCACACTCGAATCTTGTTGGGTGAGAAATGTCGAGCATCAAAAAAAAAAAAATTTTTCGATCGAGAAGTTTGTAATGAACTTTCGATAAAAGTCTCACAAAATCGTCGTATATCTCGATCATCTTGAATTTCGTGATTCCGGTCGTAATTTTTGTTCAATATCAGTAGAAATGAATGCAACGATGCGGGATTGATCGGAAAAAAATTTTGTTTGGAGAAATGAATTTTCGATAAATGTCTCACAAAATCGTCGTATTTTTCGACCATCTTGAATTTCGTGATTCCGGTCGTGATTTTTGTTTCATATCAGTAGAAATGAATGCAACAATGCGGGATTGATCGGAAAAATAAGCAGTTTGGAGAAAATTTTTTCGAACATATCGGTCGACGAGATATGGAATGACTTCGAAAACGCTGTCTTTCGACGTTTCACTGAACTGGAACGCGTAAAAACAGGCATTTCGACCGCAGTACGTTATTTGGGAGCAGTCGCAGTTGATTGATCAGGTTTTTTTGAGAACATCTTTAAATTTCTCACACTCGAATCTTGTTGGGTGCGAAATGTCGAGCATCAAAAAAAAAAAAATTTTTCGATCGAGAAGTTTGTAATGAACTTTCGATAAAAGTCTCACAAAATCGTCGTATATCTCGATCATCTTGAATTTCGTGATTCCGGTCGTAATTTTTGTTCAATATCAGTAGAAATGAATGCAACGATGCGGGATTGATCGGAAAGGAATTTTGTTTGGAGAAATGAATTTCCGATAAATGTCTCACAAAATCGTCGTATTTTTTCGACCATCTTGAATTTCGTGATTCCGGTCGTGATTTTTGTTTCATATCAGTAGAAATGAATGCAACGATGCGGGATTGATCGAAAAAATATGCAGTTTGGAAAAATTTTTTTCGAACACATCGGTCGACGAGATATGGAATGACTTCGAAAACGCTGTTTTTCGACGTTTCACTGAACTGAAACGCGTAAAAACAGGCATTTCGACCGCAGTACGTTATTTGGAAGCAGTCGCAGTTGATTGATCCGGTTTTTTCGAGAACATCTTTGAATTTCTCACACTCGAATCTTGTTGGGTGAGAAATGTCGAGCATCGAAAAAAAAAAAAATTTTTCGATCGAGAAGTTCATAATGATTTTCCGATAAATGACTCACAAAATCGTCGTATTTCTCGACCATCTTGAATCCGTGATTCCGGTCGTGATTTTACTTTAATATAAATAGATATGGATGCAACGATGCGGGATTGATCGGAAAAATATTTTGTTTGGAGAAATGATTTTTCGATAAATGTCTCACAAAATCGTCCTATTCCTCGACCATCTCGAATTTCGTGATTCCGGTCGTAATTTCTGTTTAATATGAGTAGAAATGGATGCAACGATGCGGGATTAATCGGAAAAATATTTTGTTTGGAGAAATAATTTTTCGATAAATGTCTCACAAAATCGTCGTATTTCTCGACCATCTTGAATTTCGTGAATCCGGTCGTGATTTTTGTTTCATATCAGTAGAAATGAATGCAACGATGCGGGATTGATCGGAAAAATATGCAGTTTGGAAAAAATTTTTTCGAACATATCGGTCGACGAGATATGGAATGACTTCAAAAAACGCTGTTTTTCGACGTTTCACTGGACTGAAACGCGTGAAAACAGGCATTTCGACTGCAGTACGTCATTTGGAAGCAGTCGCAGTTAATTGATCCGGTTTTTTCGAGAACATCTTTGAATTTCTCACAATCGAATCTAGTTGGGTGAGAAATGTCGAGCATCGAAAAAAAAAAAAATTTTTCGATCGAGAAGTTTGTAATGAACTTTCGATAAAAGTCTCACAAAATCGTCGTATATCTCGACCATCTTGAATTTCGTGATTCCGGTCGTGATTTTTGTTCAATATCAGTAGAAATGAATGCAACGATGCGGGATTGATCGGAAAAAAATTTTGTTTGGAGAAATCAATTTCCGATAAATGTCTCACAAAATCGTCGTATTTTTCGACCATCTTGAATTTCGTGATTCCGGTCGTGATTTTTGTTTCATATCAGTAGAAATGAATGCAACGATGCGGGATTGATCGGAAAAATAAGCAGTTTGGAAAAAATTTTTTCGAACACATCGGTCGACGAGATATGGAATGACTTCGAAAACGCTGTTTTTCGACGTTTCACTGAACTGAAACGCGTAAAAACAGGCATTTCGACCGCAGTACGTTATTTGGAAGCAGTCGCAGTTGATTGATCCGGTGTTTTTGAGAACATCTTTGAATTTCTCACACTCGAATCTTGTTGGGTGAGAAATGTCGAGCATCGAAAAAAAAAAAAATTTTTCGATCGAGAAGTTCATAATGATTTTCCGATAAATGACTCACAAAATCGTCGTATTTCTCGACCATCTTGAATCCGTGATTCCGGTCGTGATTTTTGTTCAATATGAGTAAAAATGGATGCAACGATGCGGGATTAATTGAAAAAATATTTTGTTTGGAGAAATGATTTTTCGATAAATGTCTCACAAAATCGTCGCATTTCTCGACCATCTCGAATTTCGTGATTCCGGTCGTGATTTTACTTCAATATAAGTAGATATGGATGCAACGATGCGGGATTGATCGGAAAAATATTTTGTTTGGAGAAATGATTTTTCGATAAATGTCTCACAAAATCGTCCTATTCCTCGACCATCTCGAATTTCGTGATTCCGGTCGTAATTTTTGTTTAATATGAGTAGAAATGGATGCAACGATGCGGGATTAATCGGAAAAATATTTTGTTTGGAGAAATAATTTTTCGATAAATGTCTCACAAAATCGTCGTATTTCTCGACCATCTTGAATTTCGTGAATCCGGTCGTGATTTTTGTTTCATATCAGTAGAAATGAATGCAACGATGCGGGATTGATCGGAAAAATATGCAGTTTGGAAAAAATTTTTTCGAACATATCGGTCGACGAGATATGGAATGACTTCAAAAAACGCTGTTTTTCGACGTTTCACTGGACTGAAACGCGTGAAAACAGGCATTTCGACCGCAGTACGTTATTTGGAAGCAGTCGCAGTTGATTGATCCGGTGTTTTTGAGAACATCTTTGAATTTCTCACACTCGAATCTTGTTGGGTGAGAAATGTCGAGCATCGAAAATAAAAAAAATTTTTCGATCGAGGAGTTTGTAATGAACTTTCGATGAAAATCTCACAAAATCGTCGTATATCTCGACCATCTTGAATTTCGTGATTCCGGTCGTGATTTTTGTTCAATATCAGTGAAAATGAATGCAACGATGCGGGATTGATCGGAAAAAAATTTTGTTTGGAAAATTGAATTTACGATGAATGTCTCACAGAATCGTCGTATTTCTCGACCATCTTGAATTTCGTGAGTCCGGTCGTGGTTTTACTCCAATATGAGTAGAAATGAATGCATCGATGCGGGATTGATCGGAAAAATATGCAGTTTGGAAAAATGATTTTTCGATAAATGTCTCACAAAATCGTCGCATTTCTCGACCATCTCGAATTTCGTGATTCCGGTCGTGATTTTCGTTTCATATCAGTAGAAATGAATGCAACGATGCGGGATTGATCGGAAAAATGAGCAGTTTGGAAAAAATTTTCTCGAACATATCGGTCGACGAGATATGGAATGACTTCGAAAACGCTGTTTTTCGACGTTTCACTAAACTGGAACGCGTAAAAACAGGCATTTCGACCGCAGTACGTTATTTGGAAGCAGTCGCAGTTGATTGATCAGGTTTTTTTGAGAACATCTTTGAATTTCTCACACTCGTATCTTGTTGGGTGAGGAATGTCGGGCATCGAAAAAGAAAAAAATTTTTCGATCCGGAAGTTCATAATGATTTTTCGATAAATGACTTACAAAATCGTCGTATTTCTCGACCATCTTGAATTTCGTGATTCCGGTCGTGATTTTTGTTTAATATGAGTAGAAATGGATGCAACGATGCGGGATTAATCGAAAAAATATTTTGTTTGGAGAAATGATTTTTCGATAAATGTCTCACAAAATCGTCGCATTTCTCGACCACCTCGAATTTCGTGATTCCGGTCGTGATTTCTGTTTCATATCAGTAGAAATGAATGCAACGATGCGGAATTGATCGGAAAAATATTTTGTTTGGAGCAATGAATTTCCGATGAATGTCTCACAAAATCGTCGTATTTCTCGACCATCTCGAATTTCGTGATTCCGGTCGTGATTTTACTGCAATATAAGTAGATATGAATGCAACGATGCGGGATTGATCGGAAAAATATTTTGTTTGGAGAAATGATTTTTCGATAAATGTCTCACAAAATCGTCCTATTCCTCGACCATCTCGAATTTCGTGATTCCGGTCGTGATTTCTGTTTCATATCAGTAGAAATGAATGCAACGATGCGGAATTGATCGGAAAAAAATTTTGTTTGGAGAAATGAATTTCCGATAAATGTCTCACAAAATCGTCGTATTTTTTCGACCATCTTGAATTTCGTGATTCCGGTCGTGATTTTTGTTTCATATCAGTAGAGATGAATGCAACGATGCGGGATTGATCGGAAAAATGAGCAGTTTGGAAAAAATTTCTTCGAACATATCGGTCGACGAGATATGGAATGACTCCGAAAACGCTGTTATTTGACGTTTCACTGAACTGAAACGCGTAACAACAGGCACTTCGACCGCAGTACGTTATTTGGAAGCAGTCGCAGTTGATTGATCCGGTTTTTTTGAGAACATCTTTGAATTCCTCACACTCGAATCTTGTTGGGTGAGAAATGTCGAGCATCGAAAAAAAAAAAAAAATTTTTCGATCGAGAAGTTTGTAATGAACTTTCGATAAAAGTCTCACAAAATCGTCGTATATCTCGACCATCTTGAATTTCGTGATTCCGGTCGTGATTTTTGTTCAATATCAGTAGAAATGAATGCAACGATGGGGGATTGATCGGAGAAGAATTTTGTTTGGGGAAATGAATTTCCGATAAATGTCTCACAAAATCGTCGTATTTTTCGACCATCTTGAATTTCGTGATTCCGGTCGTGATTTTTGTTTCATATCAGTAGAAATGAATGCAACGATGCGGGATTGATCGAAAAAATAATCAGTTTGGAAAAAATTTCTTCGAACATATCGGTCGACGAGATATGGAATGACTTCGAAAACGCTGTCTTTCGACGTTTCACTGAACTGGAACGCGTAAAAACAGGCATTTCGACCGCGGTACGTTATTTGGAAGCAGTCGCAGTTGATTGATCAGGTTTTTTTGAGAACATCTTTGAATTTCTCACACTCGAATCTTGTTGGGTGAGAAATGTCGAGCATCGAAAAAAAAAAAATTTTTCGATCGAGAAGTTTGTAATGAACTTTCGATAAAAGTCTCACAAAATCGTCGTATATCTCGATCATCTTGAATTTCGTGATTCCGGTCGTAATTTTTGTTCAATATCAGTAGAAATGAATGCAACGATGCGGGATTGATCGGAAAAAAATTTTGTTTGGAGAAATGAATTTCCGATAAATGTCTCACAAAATCGTCGTATTTTCCGACCATCTTGAATTTCGTGATTCCGGTCGTGATTTTTGTTTCATATCAGTAGAAATGAATGCAACAATGCAGGATTGATCGGAACAATAAGCAGTTTGGAAAAAATTTTTTCGAACATATCGGTCGACGAGATATGGAATGACTTCGAAAACGCTGTCTTTCGACGTTCCACTGAACTGGAACGCGTAAAAACAGGCATTTCGACCGCAGTACGTTATTTGGGAGCAGTCGCAGTTGATTGATCAGGTTTTTTTGAGAACATCTTTAAATTTCTCACACTCGAATCTTGTTGGGTGCGAAATGTCGAGCATCAAAAAAAAAAAAATTTTTCGATCGAGAAGTTTGTAATGAACTTTCGATAAAAGTCTCACAAAATCGTCGTATATCTCGATCATCTTGAATTTCGTGATTCCGGTCGTAATTTTTGTTCAATATCAGTAGAAATGAATGCAACGATGCGGGATTGATCGGAAAGAAATTTTGTTTGGAGAAATGAATTTCCGATAAATGTCTCACAAAATCGTCGTATTTTTTCGACCATCTTGAATTTCGTGATTCCGGTCGTGATTTTTGTTTCATATCAGTAGAAATGAATGCAACGATGCGGGATTGATCGGAAAAATATGCAGTTTGGAAAAATTTTTTTCGAACATATCGGTCGACGAGATATGGAATGACTTCGAAAACGCTGTTTTTCGACGTTTAACTGAACTGAAACGCGTAAGAACAGGCATTTCGACCGCAGTACGTTATTTGGAAGCAGCCGCAGTTGATTGATCCGGTTTTTTCGAGAACATCTTTGAATTTCTCACACTCGAATCTTGTTGGGTGAGAAATGTCGAGCATCGAAAAAAAAAAAAATTTTTCGATCGAGAAGTTCATAATGATTTTCTGATAAATGACTCACAAAATCGTCGTATTTCTCGACCATCTTCAATCCGTGATTCCGGTCGTGATTTTTGTTCAATATGAGTAGAAATGGATGCAACGATGCGGGATTAATTGAAAAAATATTTTGTTTGGAGAAATGATTTTTCGATAAATGTCTCACAAAATCGTCGCATTTCTCGACCATCTCGAATTTCGTGATTCCGGTCGTGATTTTACTTCAATATAAGTAGATATGGATGCAACGATGCGGGATTGATCGGAAAAATATTTTGTTTGGAGAAATGATTTTTCGATAAATGTCTCACAAAATCGTCCTATTCCTCGACCATCTCAAATTTCGTGATTCCGGTCGTAATTTTTGTTTAATATGAGTAGAAATGGATGCAACGATGCGGGATTAATCGGAAAAATATTTTGTTTGGAGAAATAATTTTTCGATAAATGTCTCACAAAATCGTCGTATTTTTCGACCATCTTGAATTTCGTGATTCCGGTCGTGATTTTTGTTTCATATCAGTAGAAATGAATGCAACGATGCGGGATTGATCGGAAAAATAAGCAGTTTGGAAAAAATTCTTTCGAACATATCGGTCGACGAGATATGGAATGACTTCGAAAACGCTGTCTTTCGACGTTTCACTAAACTGGAACGCGTAAAAACAGGCATTTCGACCGCAGTACGTTATTTGGAAGCAGTCGCAGTTGATTGATCAGGTTTTTTTGAGAACATCTTTGAATTTCTCACAATCGAATCTAGTTGGGTGAGAAATGTCGAGCATCGAAAAAAAAAAAAATTTTTCGATCGAGAAGTTTGTAATGAACTTTCGATAAAAGTCTCACAAAATCGTCGTATATCTCGACCATCTTGAATTTCGTGATTCCGGTCGTGATTTTTGTTCAATATCAGTAGAAATGAATGCAACGATGCGGGATTGATCGGAAAAAAATTTTGTTTGGAGAAATCAATTTCCGATAAATGTCTCACAAAATCGTCGTATTTTTCGACCATCTTGAATTTCGTGATTCCGGTCGTGATTTTTGTTTCATATCAGTAGAAATGAATGCAACGATGCGGGATTGATCGGAGAAATAAGCAGTTTGGAAAAAATTTTTTCGAACATATCGGTCGACGAGATATGGAATGACTTCGAAAACGCTGTTTTTCGACGTTTCACTGAACTGAAACGCGTAAAGACAGGCATTTCGACCGCAGTACGTTATTTGGGAGCAGTCGCAGTTGATTGATCAGGTTTTTTTGAGAACATCTTTGAATTTCTCACAATCGAATCTTGTTGGGTGAGAAATGTCGAGCATCGAAAAAAAAAAAAAAATTTTTCGATCGAGAAGTTTGTAATGAACTTTCGATAAAAGTCTCACAAAATCGTCGTATATCTCGACCATCTTGAATTTCGTGATTCCGGTCGTGATTTTTGTTCAATATCAGTGAAAATGAATGCAACGATGCGGGATTGATCGGAAAAAAATTTTGTTTGGAAAATTGAATTTACGATGAATGTCTCACAGAATCGTCGTATTTCTCGACCATCTTGAATTTCGTGAGTCCGGTAGTGGTTTTACCCCAATATGAGTAGAAATGAATGCATCGATGCGGGATTGATCGGAAAAATATGCAGTTTGGAAAAATGATTTTTCGATAAATGTCTCACAAAATCGTCGCATTTCTCGACCATCTCGAATTTCGTGATTCCGGTCGTGATTTTTCTTCAATATGAGTAGAAATGAATGCAACGATGCGGGATTGATCGGAAAAATATTTTGTTTGGAAAAATGATTTTTCGATAAATGTCTCACAAAATCGTCGCATTTCTCGACCATCTCGAATTTCGTGATTCCGGTCGTGATTTTTCTTCAATATGAGTAGAAATGAATGCAACGATGCGGGATTGATCGGAAAAATATTTTGTTTGGAGAAATGAATTTCCGATGAATGTCTCACAAAATCGTCCTATTCCTCGACCATCTCGAATTTCGTGATTCCGGTCGTGATTTCCGTTTCATATCAGTAGAAATGAATGCAACGATGCGGGATTGATCGGAAAAATGAGCAGTTTGGAAAAAATTTTCTCGAACATATCGGTCGACGAGATATGGAATGACTTCGAAAACGCTGTTTTTCGACGTTTCACTAAACTGGAACGCGTAAAAACAGGCATTTCGACCGCAGTACGTTATTTGGAAGCAGTCGCAGTTGATTGATCAGGTTTTTTTGAGAACATCTTTGAATTTCTCACACTCGTATCTTGTTGGGTGAGGAATGTCGGGCATCGAAAAAGAAAAAAATTTTTCGATCCGGAAGTTCATAATGATTTTTCGATAAATGACTTACAAAATCGTCGTATTTCTCGACCATCTTGAATTTCGTGATTCCGGTCGTGATTTTTGTTTAATATGAGTAGAAATGGATGCAACGATGCGGGATTAATCGAAAAAATATTTTGTTTGGAGAAATGATTTTTCGATAAATGTCTCACAAAATCGTCGCATTTCTCGACCACCTCGAATTTCGTGATTCCGGTCGTGATTTCTGTTTCATATCAGTAGAAATGAATGCAACGATGCGGAATTGATCGGAAAAATATTTTGTTTGGAGCAATGAATTTCCGATGAATGTCTCACGAAATCGTCGTATTTCTCGACCATCTCGAATTTCGTGATTCCGGTCGTGATTTTACTGCAATATAAGTAGATATGAATGCAACGATGCGGGATTGATCGGAAAAATATTTTGTTTGGAGAAATGATTTTTCGATAAATGTCTCACAAAATCGTCCTATTCCTCGACCATCTCGAATTTCGTGATTCCAGTCGTAATTTTTGTTTAATATGGGTAGAAATGGATGCAACGATGCGGGGTTAATCGAAAAAATATTTTGTTTGGAGAAATGATTTTTCGATAAATGTCTCACAAAATCGTCGTATTTTTCGACCATCTTGAATTTCGTGATTCCGGTCGTGATTTTTGTTTCATATCAGTAGAAATGAATGCAACGATGTGGGATTGATCGGAAAGAAATTTTGTTTGGAGAAATGAATTTCCGATAAATGTCTCACAAAATCGTCGTATTTTTTCGACCATCTTGAATTTCGTGATTCCGGTCGTGATTTTTGTTTCATATCAGTAGAGATGAATGCAACGATGCGGGATTGATCGGAAAAATAAGCAGTTTGGGGAAAATTTCTTCGAACATATCGGTCGACGAGATATGGAATGACTTCGAAAACGCTGTTTTTTGACGTTTCACTGAACTGAAACGCGTAAAAACAGGCACTTCGACCGCAGTACGTTATTTGGAAGCAGTCGCAGTTGATTGATCCGGTTTTTTTGAGAACATCTTTGAATTTCTCACACTCGAATCTTGTTGGGTGAGAAATGTCGAGCATCGAAAAAAAAAAAAAAATTTTTCAATCGAGAAGTTTGTAATGAACTTTCGATAAAAGTCTCACAAAATCGTCGTATATCTCGACCATCTTGAATTTCGTGATTCCGGTCGTGATTTCTGTTCAATATCAGTAGAAATGAATGCAACGATGCGGGATTGATCGTAAAAATATGCTGTTTGGAAAAAATTTTTTCGTACATATCGGTCGACGAGATATGGAATGACTTCGAAAACGCTGTTCTTCGTTGTTTCACTAAACTGGAACGCGTGAAAACAGGCATTTCGACCGCAGTACGTTGTTAGGAAGCAGTCGCAGTTGATTGATCCGGTTTTTCGAAAATATCTTTGAATTTTCCACACTCGAATCTTGTTGGGTAAGGAATGTCGAGCTTCGAAGAAAAAAAAAATTTTCCGAGCGGAGAGTTTGCAATGTACTTTCGATAAAAGTTTCACAAAATCGTCGTATATCTCGATCATCTTGAATTCCGTGATTCCGGTCGTGATTTTTGTTCAATATGAGTAGAAATGAATGCAACGTTGCGAAGTTGATCGGAAAGATATACAGTTTGGAGAAATGAATTTCCGAATAATGTCTCACAAAATCGTCGTATTTCTCGACCATCTCGAATTTCGTGATTCCGGTCGTGATTTTACTTCAATATAAGTAGATATGAATGCAAGGATGCGGGATTGATCGGAAAAATATTTTGTTTGGAAAAAATTTTTTCGAATATATCGTTCGACGAAATATGGAATGACTCCGAAAACGCTGTTCTCCGACGTTTCACTAAACTGAAACGCGTAAAAACAGGCATTATGAACGCAGTACGTTATTAGGAAGCAGTCGCAGTTGATTGATCCGTTTTTCTCTAAAATATCTTTGAATTTTTCACACTCGAATCTTGTCGGGTGAGAAATGTCGAGCTTCGAAAAAAAAAAAAATTTTTTGAGCGGTAAGTTTGCAATGAACTTTCGATAAAAGTCTCACAAAATCGTCGTATATCTCGACCATCTTGGATTTCGTGATTCCGGTCGTGAGTTTTGTTCAATATGAGTAGAAATGAATGCAACGATGCGGGATTGATCGGAAAAATATTTTGTTTGGAGAAATGATTTTTCGATAAATGTCTCACAAAATCGTCGTATTTCTCGACCATCTTGAATTTCGTGATTCCGGTCGTGATTTTTGTTTCATATCAGTAGAAATGAATGCAACGATGCGGAATTGATCGGAAAAAAATTTCGTTTGGAGAAATGAATTTCCGATGAATGTCTCACAAAATCGTCGTATTTCTCGACCATCTTGAATTTCGTGATTCCGGTCGTGATTTTTGTTCAATATCAGTAGAAATGTATGCAACGATGCGGGATTGATCGGAAAAATATGCAGTTTGGAAAAATTTTTTTTCGAACATATCGGTCGACGAGATATGGAATGACTTCGAAAACGCTGTTCTCCGACGTTTCACTTAACTGAAACGCGTAAAAACAGGCATTTCGACCGCAGTACGTCATTTGGAAGCAGTCGCAGTTGATTGATCCGGTTTTTTTGAGAACATCTTTGAATTCTCCACACTCGAATCTTGTTGGGCGAGGAGTGTCGAGCTTTGAAAAAAAAAAAAATTTTCCGAGCAGAAAGTTTGCAATGAACTTTCGATGAAAGTCTCACAAAATCGTCGTATTTCTCGACCATCTTGAATTCCGTTATTCCGGTCGTGATTTTTGTTTCATATCAGTGAAAATGAATGCAACGATGCGGGATTGATCGGAAAAATATTTTGTTTGGAGAAATGAATTTCCGATTAATGTCTCACAAAACCGTCGTATTTCTCGACCATCTTGGATTTCGTGATTCCGGTCGTGTTTTTTGTCCAATATGAGTAGATATGAATGCAACGATGCGGGATTGATCGGAAAAATATTTTGTTTGGAGCAATGAATTTCCGATGAATGTCTCACAAAATCGTCGTATTTCTCGACCATCTCGAATTTCGTGATTCCGGTCGTGATTTTACTTCAATATAAGTAGATATGAATGCAACGATGCGGGATTGATCGAAAAAATATTTTGTTTGGAGAAATGATTTTTCGATAAATGTCTCACAAAATCGTCCTATTCCTCGACCATCTCGAATTTCGTGATTCCGGTCGTAATTTCTGTTTAATATGAGTAGAAATGGATGCAACGATGCGGGATTAATCGGAAAAATAAGCAGTTTGGAAAAAAATTTTTCGAACATATCGGTCGACGAGATATGGAATGACTTCGAAAACGCTGTCTTTCGACGTTTCACTGAACTGGAACGCGTAAAAACAGGCATTTCGACCGCAGTACGTTATTTGGAAGCAGTCGCAGTTGATTGATCAGGTTTTTTTGAGAACATCTTTGAATTTCTCACACTCGAATCTTGTTGGGTGAGAAATGTCGAGCATCTAAAAAAAAAAAATTTTTCGATCGAGAAGTTTGTAATGAACTTTCGATAAAAGTCTCACAAAATCGTCGTATATCTCGACCATCTTGAATTTCGTGATTCCGGTCGTGATTTTTGTTCAATATCAGTAAAAATGAATGCAACGATGCGGGATTGATCGGAAAAAAATTTTGTTCGGAGAAATGAATTTCCAACAAATGTCTCACAAAATCGTCCTATTCCTCGACCATCTCGAATTTCGTGATTCCGGTCGTGATTTTTGTTCAATATACGTAGATATGAATGCAACGATGCGGGATTGATCGGAAAAAAATTTTGTTTGGAGAAATGAATTTCCGATAAATGTCTCACAAAATCGTCGTATTTTTTCGACCATCTTGAATTTCGTGATTCCGGTCGTGATTTTTGTTTCATATCAGTAGAAACGAATACAACGATGCGGGATTGATCGGAAAAATAAGCAGTTTGGAAAAAATTTCTTCGAACATATCGGTCGACGAGATATGGAATGACTTCGAAAACGCTGTTTTTTGACGTTTCACTGAACTGAAACGCGTAAAAACAGGCACTTCGACCGCAGTACGTTATTTGGAAGCAGTCGCAGTTGATTGATCCGGTTTTTTTGAGAACATCTTTGAATTTCTCACACTCGAATCTTGTTGGGTGAGAAATGTCGAGCATCAAAAAAAAAAAATTTTTCGATCGAGAAGTTTGTAATGAACTTTCGATAAAAGTCTCACGAAATCGTCGTATATCTCGACCATCTTGAATTTCGTGATTCCGGTCGTGATTTTTGTTCAATATCAGTAGAAATGAATGCAACGATGCGGGATTGATCGGAAAAAAATTTTGTTTGGAAAAATGAATTTCCGATGAATGTCTCACAAAATCGTCGTATTTCTCGACCATCTTGAATTTCGTGAGTCCGGTCGTGATTTTACTCCAAGATGAGTAGAAATGAATGCAACGATGCGGGATTGATCGGAAAAATATTTTGTTTGGAGAAATGAATTTCGATGAATGTCTCACAAAATCGTCGTATATCTCGATCATCTTGAATTTCGTGATTCCGGTCGTGATTTTTGTTCAATATCAGTAGAAATGAATGCAACGATGCGGGATTGATCGGAAAGGAATTTTGTTTGGAGAAATGAATTTCCGATAAATGTCTCACAAAATCGTCGTATTTTTTCGACCATCTTGAATTTCGTGATTCCGGTCGTGATTTTTGTTTCATATCAGTAGGAATGAATGCAACGATGCGGGATTGATCGAAAAAATATGCAGTTTGGAAAAATCTTTTTCGAACACATCGGTCGACGAGATATGGAATGACTTCGAAAACGCTGTTTTTCGACGTTTCACTGAACTGAAACGCGTAAAAACAGGCATTTCGACCGCAGTACGTTATTTGGAAGCAGTCGCAGTTGATTGATCCGGTTTTTTCGAGAACATCTTTGAATTTCTCACACTCGAATCTTGTTGGGTGAGAAATGTCGAGCATCGAAAAAAAAAAAAATTTTTCGATCGAGAAGTTCATAATGATTTTCCGATAAATGACTCACAAAATCGTCGTATTTCTCGACCATCTTGAATCCGTGATTCCGGTCGTGATTTTACTTCAATATAAGTAGATATGGATGCAACGATGCGGGATTGATCGGAAAAATATTTTGTTTGGAGAAATGATTTTTCGATAAATGTCTCACAAAATCGTCCTATTCCTCGACCATCTCGAATTTCGTGATTCCGGTCGTAATTTCTGTTTAATATGAGTAGAAATGGATGCAACGATGCGGGATTAATCGGAAAAATATTTTGTTTGGAGAAATAATTTTTCGATAAATGTCTCACAAAATCGTCGTATTTCTCGACCATCTTGAATTTCGTGAATCCGGTCGTGATTTTTGTTTCATATCAGTAGAAATGAATGCAACGATGCGGGATTGATCGGAAAAATATGCAGTTTGGAAAAAATTTTTTCGAACATATCGGTCGACGAGATATGGAATGACTTCAAAAAACGCTGTTTTTCGACGTTTCACTGGACTGAAACGCGTGAAAACAGGCATTTCGACTGCAGTACGTTATTTGGAAGCAGTCGCAGTTAATTGATCCGGTTTTTTCGAGAACATCTTTGAATTTCTCACAATCGAATCTAGTTGGGTGAGAAATGTCGAGCATCGAAAAAAAAAAAAATTTTTCGATCGAGAAGTTTGTAATGAACTTTCGATAAAAGTCTCACAAAATCGTCGTATATCTCGACCATCTTGAATTTCGTGATTCCGGTCGTGATTTTTGTTCAATATCAGTAGAAATGAATGCAACGATGCGGGATTGATCGGAAAAAAATTTTGTTTGGAGAAATCAATTTCCGATAAATGTCTCACAAAATCGTCGTATTTTTCGACCATCTTGAATTTCGTGATTCCGGTCGTGATTTTTGTTTCATATCAGTAGAAATGAATGCAACGATGCGGGATTGATCGGAAAAATAAGCAGTTTGGAAAAAATTTTTTCGAACACATCGGTCGACGAGATATGGAATGACTTCGAAAACGCTGTTTTTCGACGTTTCACTGAACTGAAACGCGTAAAAACAGGCATTTCGACCGCAGTACGTTATTTGGAAGCAGTCGCAGTTGATTGATCCGGTGTTTTTGAGAACATCTTTGAATTTCTCACACTCGAATCTTGTTGGGTGAGAAATGTCGAGCATCGAAAAAAAAAAAAATTTTTCGATCGAGAAGTTCATAATGATTTTCCGATAAATGACTCACAAAATCGTCGTATTTCTCGACCATCTTGAATCCGTGATTCCGGTCGTGATTTTTGTTCAATATGAGTAGAAATGGATGCAACGATGCGGGATTAATTGAAAAAATATTTTGTTTGGAGTAATGATTTTTCGATAAATGTCTCACAAAATCGTCGCATTTCTCGACCATCTCGAATTTCGTAATTCCGGTCGTGATTTTACTTCAATATAAGTAGATATGGATGCAACGATGCGGGATTGATCGGAAAAATATTTTGTTTGGAGAAATGATTTTTCGATAAATGTCTCACAAAATCGTCCTATTCCTCGACCATCTCGAATTTCGTGATTCCGGTCGTAATTTTTGTTTAATATGAGTAGAAATGGATGCAACGATGCGGGATTAATCGGAAAAATATTTTGTTTGGAGAAATAATTTTTCGATAAATGTCTCACAAAATCGTCGTATTTCTCGACCATCTTGAATTTCGTGAATCCGGTCGTGATTTTTGTTTCATATCAGTAGAAATGAATGCAACGATGCGGGATTGATCGGAAAAATATGCAGTTTGGAAAAAATTTTTTCGAACATATCGGTCGACGAGATATGGAATGACTTCAAAAAACGCTGTTTTTCGACGTTTCACTGGACTGAAACGCGTGAAAACAGGCATTTCGACTGCAGTACGTTATTTGGAAGCAATCGCAGTTAGTTGATCCGGTTTTTTTGAGAACATCTTTGAATTCCTCACAATCGAATCTAGTTGGGTGAGAAATGTCGAGCATCGAAAAAAAAAAAAATTTTTCGATCGAGAAGTTTGTAATGAACTTTCGATAAAAGTCTCACAAAATCGTCGTATATCTCGATCATCTTGAATTTCGTGATTCCGGTCGTAATTTTTGTTCAATATCAGTAGAAATGAATGCAACGATGCGGGATTGATCGGAAAAAAATTTTGTTTGGAGAAATGAATTTTCGATAAATGTCTCACAAAATCGTCGTATTTTTCGACCATCTTGAATTTCGTGATTCCGGTCGTGATTTTTGTTTCATATCAGTAGAAATGAATGCAACGATGCGGGATTGATCGGAAAAATAAGCAGTTTGGAAAAAATTTTTTCGAACATATCGGTCGACGAGATATGGAATGACTTCGAAAACGCTGTTTTTCGACGTTTCACTGAACTGAAACGCGTAAAAACAGGCATTTCGACCGCAGTACGTTATTTGGAAGCAGTCGCAGTTGATTGATCCGGTGTTTTTGAGAACATCTTTGAATTTCTCACACTCGAATCTTGTTGGGTGAGAAATGTCGAGCATCGAAAATAAAAAAAATTTTTCGATCGAGGAGTTTGTAATGAACTTTCGATGAAAATCTCACAAAATCGTCGTATATCTCGACCATCTTGAATTTCGTGATTCCGGTCGTGATTTTTGTTCAATATCAGTGAAAATGAATGCAACGATGCGGGATTGATCGGAAAAAAATTTTGTTTGGAAAATTGAATTTACGATGAATGTCTCACAGAATCGTCGTATTTCTCGACCATCTTGAATTTCGTGAGTCCGGTCGTGGTTTTACTCCAATATGAGTAGAAATGAATGCATCGATGCGGGATTAATCGAAAAAATATTTTGTTCGGAGAAATGAATTTCCAACAAATGTCTCACAAAATCGTCCTATTCCTCGACCATCTCGAATTTCGTGATTCCGGTCGTGATTTCTGTTTCATATCAGTAGAAATGAATGCAACGATGCGGAATTGATCGGAAAAATATTTTGTTTGGAGCAATGAATTTCCGATGAATGTCTCACAAAATCGTCGTATTTCTCGACCATCTCGAATTTCGTGATTCCGGTCGTGATTTTACTTCAATATAAGTAGATATGAATGCGACGATGCGGGATTGATCGGAAAAATATTTTGTTTGGAGAAATGATTTTTCGATAAATGTCTCACAAAATCGTCCTATTCCTCGACCATCTCGAATTTCGTGATTCCGGTCGTAATTTTTGTTTAATATGAGTAGAAATGGATGCAACGATGCGGGGTTAATCGAAAAAATATTTTGTTTGGAGAAATGATTTTTCGATAAATGTCTCACAAAATCGTCGTATTTTTCGACCATCTTGAATTTCGTGATTCCGGTCGTGATTTTTGTTCAATATCAGTAGAAATGAATGCAACGATGCGGGATTTATCGGAAAAAAATTTTGTTTGGAGAAATGAATTTCCGATAAATGTCTTACAAAATCGTCCTATTCCTCGACCATCTCGAATTTCGTGATTCCGGTCGTGATTTTTGTTTCATATCAGTAGAAATGAATGCAACGATGCAAGATTGATCGGAAAAATATGCAGTTTGGAAAAAATTTTTTCGAACATATCGGTCGACGAGATATGGAATGACTACGAAAACGCTGTTTTTCGACGTTTCACTGAACTGAAACGCGTAAAAACAGGCGTTTCGACCGCAGTACGTTATTTGAAAGCAGTCGCAGTTGATTGATCAGGTTTTTTGAGAACATCTTTGAATTTCTCACACTCGAATCTTGTTGGGTGAGAAATGTCGAGCATCAAAAAAAAAAAAATTTTTCGATCGAGAAGTTTGGAATGAACTTTCGATAAAAGTCTCACAAAATCGTCGTATATCTCGATCATCTTGAATTTCGTGATTCCGGTCGTAATTTTTGTTCAATATCAGTAGAAATGAATGCAACGATGCGGGATTGATCGGAAAGGAATTTTGTTTGGAGAAATGAATTTCCGATAAATGTCTCACAAAATCGTCGTATTTTTTCGACCATCTTGAATTTCGTGATTCCGGTCGTGATTTTTGTTTCATATCAGTAGAAATGAATGCAACGATGCGGGATTGATCGAAAAAATATGCAGTTTGGAAAAATTTTTTTCGAACACATCGGTCGACGAGATATGGAATGACTTCGAAAACGCTGTTTTTCGACGTTTCACTGAACTGAAACGCGTAAAAACAGGCATTTCGACCGCAGTACGTTATTTGGAAGCAGTCGCAGTTGATTGATCCGGTGTTTTTGAGAACATCTTTGAATTTCTCACACTCGAATCTTGTTGGGTGAGAAATGTCGAGCATCGAAAATAAAAAAAATTTTTCGATCGAGGAGTTTGTAATGAACTTTCGATGAAAATCTCACAAAATCGTCGTATATCTCGACCATCTTGAATTTCGTGATTCCGGTCGTGATTTTTGTTCAATATCAGTGAAAATGAATGCAACGATGCGGGATTGATCGGAAAAAAATTTTGTTTGGAAAATTGAATTTACGATGAATGTCTCACAGAATCGTCGTATTTCTCGACCATCTTGAATTTCGTGAGTCCGGTCGTGGTTTTACTCCAATATGAGTAGAAATGAATGCATCGATGCGGGATTAATCGAAAAAATATTTTGTTCGGAGAAATGAATTTCCAACAAATGTCTCACAAAATCGTCCTATTCCTCGACCATCTCGAATTTCGTGATTCCGGTCGTGATTTCTGTTTCATATCAGTAGAAATGAATGCAACGATGCGGAATTGATCGGAAAAATATTTTGTTTGGAGCAATGAATTTCCGATGAATGTCTCACAAAATCGTCGTATTTCTCGACCATCTCGAATTTCGTGATTCCGGTCGTGATTTTACTTCAATATAAGTAGATATGAATGCGACGATGCGGGATTGATCGGAAAAATATTTTGTTTGGAGAAATGATTTTTCGATAAATGTCTCACAAAATCGTCCTATTCCTCGACCATCTCGAATTTCGTGATTCCGGTCGTAATTTTTGTTTAATATGAGTAGAAATGGATGCAACGATGCGGGGTTAATCGAAAAAATATTTTGTTTGGAGAAATGATTTTTCGATAAATGTCTCACAAAATCGTCGTATTTTTCGACCATCTTGAATTTCGTGATTCCGGTCGTGATTTTTGTTCAATATCAGTAGAAATGAATGCAACGATGCGGGATTTATCGGAAAAAAATTTTGTTTGGAGAAATGAATTTCCGATAAATGTCTTACAAAATCGTCCTATTCCTCGACCATCTCGAATTTCGTGATTCCGGTCGTGATTTTTGTTTCATATCAGTAGAAATGAATGCAACGATGCAAGATTGATCGGAAAAATATGCAGTTTGGAAAAAATTTTTTCGAACATATCGGTCGACGAGATATGGAATGACTACGAAAACGCTGTTTTTCGACGTTTCACTGAACTGAAACGCGTAAAAACAGGCGTTTCGACCGCAGTACGTTATTTGAAAGCAGTCGCAGTTGATTGATCAGGTTTTTTGAGAACATCTTTGAATTTCTCACACTCGAATCTTGTTGGGTGAGAAATGTCGAGCATCAAAAAAAAAAAAATTTTTCGATCGAGAAGTTTGGAATGAACTTTCGATAAAAGTCTCACAAAATCGTCGTATATCTCGATCATCTTGAATTTCGTGATTCCGGTCGTAATTTTTGTTCAATATCAGTAGAAATGAATGCAACGATGCGGGATTGATCGGAAAGGAATTTTGTTTGGAGAAATGAATTTCCGATAAATGTCTCACAAAATCGTCGTATTTTTTCGACCATCTTGAATTTCGTGATTCCGGTCGTGATTTTTGTTTCATATCAGTAGAAATGAATGCAACGATGCGGGATTGATCGAAAAAATATGCAGTTTGGAAAAATTTTTTTCGAACACATCGGTCGACGAGATATGGAATGACTTCGAAAACGCTGTTTTTCGACGTTTCACTGAACTGAAACGCGTAAAAACAGGCATTTCGACCGCAGTACGTTATTTGGAAGCAGTCGCAGTTGATTGATCCGGTTTTTTCGAGAACATCTTTGAATTTCTCACACTCGAATCTTGTTGGGTGAGAAATGTCGAGCATCGAAAAAAAAAAAAATTTTTCGATCGAGAAGTTCATAATGATTTTCCGATAAATGACTCACAAAATCGTCGTATTTCTCGACCATCTTGAATCCGTGATTCCGGTCGTGATTTTACTTCAATATAAGTAGATATGGATGCAACGATGCGGGATTGATCGGAAAAATATTTTGTTTGGAGAAATGATTTTTCGATAAATGTCTCACAAAATCGTCCTATTCCTCGACCATCTCGAATTTCGTGATTCCGGTCGTAATTTCTGTTTAATATGAGTAGAAATGGATGCAACGATGCGGGATTAATCGGAAAAATATTTTGTTTGGAGAAATAATTTTTCGATAAATGTCTCACAAAATCGTCGTATTTCTCGACCATCTTGAATTTCGTGAATCCGGTCGTGATTTTTGTTTCATATCAGTAGAAATGAATGCAACGATGCGGGATTGATCGGAAAAATATGCAGTTTGGAAAAAATTTTTTCGAACATATCGGTCGACGAGATATGGAATGACTTCAAAAAACGCTGTTTTTCGACGTTTCACTGGACTGAAACGCGTGAAAACAGGCATTTCGACTGCAGTACGTTATTTGGAAGCAGTCGCAGTTAATTGATCCGGTTTTTTCGAGAACATCTTTGAATTTCTCACAATCGAATCTAGTTGGGTGAGAAATGTCGAGCATCGAAAAAAAAAAAAATTTTTCGATCGAGAAGTTTGTAATGAACTTTCGATAAAAGTCTCACAAAATCGTCGTATATCTCGACCATCTTGAATTTCGTGATTCCGGTCGTGATTTTTGTTCAATATCAGTAGAAATGAATGCAACGATGCGGGATTGATCGGAAAAAAATTTTGTTTGGAGAAATCAATTTCCGATAAATGTCTCACAAAATCGTCGTATTTTTCGACCATCTTGAATTTCGTGATTCCGGTCGTGATTTTTGTTTCATATCAGTAGAAATGAATGCAACGATGCGGGATTGATCGGAAAAATAAGCAGTTTGGAAAAAATTTTTTCGAACACATCGGTCGACGAGATATGGAATGACTTCGAAAACGCTGTTTTTCGACGTTTCACTGAACTGAAACGCGTAAAAACAGGCATTTCGACCGCAGTACGTTATTTGGAAGCAGTCGCAGTTGATTGATCCGGTGTTTTTGAGAACATCTTTGAATTTCTCACACTCGAATCTTGTTGGGTGAGAAATGTCGAGCATCGAAAAAAAAAAAAATTTTTCGATCGAGAAGTTCATAATGATTTTCCGATAAATGACTCACAAAATCGTCGTATTTCTCGACCATCTTGAATCCGTGATTCCGGTCGTGATTTTTGTTCAATATGAGTAGAAATGGATGCAACGATGCGGGATTAATTGAAAAAATATTTTGTTTGGAGAAATGATTTTTCGATAAATGTCTCACAAAATCGTCGCATTTCTCGACCATCTCGAATTTCGTGATTCCGGTCGTGATTTTACTTCAATATAAGTAGATATGGATGCAACGATGCGGGATTGATCGGAAAAATATTTTGTTTGGAGAAATGATTTTTCGATAAATGTCTCACAAAATCGTCCTATTCCTCGACCATCTCGAATTTCGTGATTCCGGTCGTAATTTTTGTTTAATATGAGTAGAAATGGATGCAACGATGCGGGATTAATCGGAAAAATATTTTGTTTGGAGAAATAATTTTTCGATAAATGTCTCACAAAATCGTCGTATTTCTCGACCATCTTGAATTTCGTGAATCCGGTCGTGATTTTTGTTTCATATCAGTAGAAATGAATGCAACGATGCGGGATTGATCGGAAAAATATGCAGTTTGGAAAAAATTTTTTCGAACATATCGGTCGACGAGATATGGAATGACTTCAAAAAACGCTGTTTTTCGACGTTTCACTGGACTGAAACGCGTGAAAACAGGCATTTCGACTGCAGTACGTTATTTGGAAGCAGTCGCAGTTGATTGATCCGGTTTTTTTGAGAACATCTTTGAATTTCTCACAATCGAATCTAGTTGGGTGAGAAATGTCGAGCATCGAAAAAAAAAAAAATTTTTCGATCGAGAAGTTTGTAATGAACTTTCGATAAAAGTCTCACAAAATCGTCGTATATCTCGACCATCTTGAATTTCGTGATTCCGGTCGTGATTTTTGTTCAATATCAGTAGAAATGAATGCAACGATGCGGGATTGATCGGAAAAAAATTTTGTTTGGAAAATTGAATTTACGATGAATGTCTCACAGAATCGTCGTATTTTTCGACCATCTTGAATTTCGTGAGTCCGGTCGTGGTTTTACTCCAATATGAGTAGAAATGAATGCATCGATGCGGGATTGATCGGAAAAATATGCAGTTTGGAAAAATGATTTTTCGATAAATGTCTCACAAAATCGTCGCATTTCTCGACCATCTCGAATTTCGTGATTCCGGTCGTGATTTTTCTTCAATATGAGTAGAAATGAATGCAACGATGCGGGATTGATCGGAAAAATATTTTGTTTGGAGAAATGAATTTCCGATGAATGTCTCACAAAATCGTCGTATTTCTCGACCATCTTGAGGTTCGTGATTCCGGTCGTGATTTTTGTTCAATATCAGTAGAAATGAATGCAACGATGCGGGATTCATCGGAAAAAAATTTTGTTTGGAGAAATGAATTTCCGATAAATGTCTCACAAAATCGTCCTATTCCTCGACCATCTCGAATTTCGTGATTCCGGTCGTGATTTTCGTTTCATATCAGTAGAAATGAATGCAACGATGCGGGATTGATCGGAAAAATGAGCAGTTTGGAAAAAATTTCTTCGAACATATCGGTCGACGAGATATGGAATGACTTCGAAAACGCTGTTTTTTGACGTTTCACTGAACTGAAACGCGTAAAAACAGGCACTTCGACCGCAGTACGTTATTTGGAAGCAGTCGCAGTTGATTGATCCGGTTTTTTTGAGAACATCTTTGAATTCCTCACACTCGAATCTTGTTGGGTGAGAAATGTCGAGCATCGAAAAAAAAAAAAAAATTTTTCGATCGAGAAGTTTGTAATGAACTTTCGATGAAAGTCTCACAAAATCGTCGTATATCTCGACCATCTTGAATTTCGTGATTCCGGTCGTGATTTTTGTTCAATATCAGTAGAAATGAATGCAACGATGGGGGATTGATCGGAGAAGAATTTTGTTTGGGGAAATGAATTTCCGATAAATGTCTCACAAAATCGTCGTATTTTTCGACCATCTTGAATTTCGTGATTCCGGTCGTGATTTTTGTTTCATATCAGTAGAAATGAATGCAACGATGCGGGATTGATCGAAAAAATAATCAGTTTGGAAAAAATTTCTTCGAACATATCGGTCGACGAGATATGGAATGACTTCGAAAACGCTGTTTTTCGACGTTTCACTGAACTGAAACGCGTAAAAACAGGCATTTGACCGCAGTACGTTATTTGGAAGCAGTCGCAGTTGATTGATCCGGTTTTTTTGGGAACATCTTTGAATTTCTCACACTCGAATCTTGTTGGGTGAGAAATGTCGAGCATCAAAAAAAAAAATTTTTCGATCGAGAAGTTTGTAATGAACTTTCGATAAAAGTCTCACAAAATCGTCGTATATCTCGACCATCTTGAATTTCGTGATTCCAGTCGTGATTTTTGTTCAATATCAGTAGAAATGAATGCAACGATGCAGGATTGATCGGAAAAAAATTTTGTTTGGAGAAATGAATTTCCGATGAATGTCTCACAAAATCGTCGTATTTTTTGACCATCTTGAATTTCGTGAGTCCGGTCGTGATTTTACTCCGATATGAGTAGAAATGAATGCAACGATGCGGGATTGATCGGAAAAATATTTTGTTTGGAGAAATGAATTTCGATGAATGTCTCACAAAATCGTCGTATTTCTCGACCATCTTGAGGTTCGTGATTCCGGTCGTGATTTTTGTTCAATATCAGTAGAAATGAATGCAACGATGCGGGATTTATCGGAAAAAAATTTTGTTTTGAGAAATGAATTTCCGATAAATGTCTCACAAAATCGTCCTATTCCTCGACCATCTCGAATTTCGTGATTCCGGTCGTGATTTTTGTTTCATATCAGTAGAAATGAATGCAACGATGCGGGATTGATCGGAAAAATAAGCAGTTTGGAAAAAATTTTTTCGAACATATCGGTCGACGAGATATGGAATGACTTCGAAAACGCTGTCTTTCGACGTTTCACTGAACTGGAACGCGTAAAAACAGGCATTTCGACCGCAGTACGTTATTTGGAAGCAGTCGCAGTTGATTGATCAGGTTTTTTTGAGAACATCTTTGAATTTCTCACACTCGAATCTTGTTGGGTGAGAAATGTCGAGCATCAAAAAAAAAAAAATTTTCGATCGAGAAGTTTGGAATGAACTTTCGATAAAAGTCTCACAAAATCGTCGTATATCTCGATCATCTTGAATTTCGTGATTCCGGTCGTAATTTTTGTTCAATATCAGTAGAAATGAATGCAACGATGCGGGATCGATCGGAAAAATATTTTGTTTGGAGAAATGAATTTCGATGAATGTCTCACAAAATCGTCGTATTTCTCGACCATCTTGAGGTTCGTGATTCCGGTCGTAATTTTTGTTCAATATCAGTAGAAATGAATGCAACGATGCGGGATTGATCGGAAAAAAATTTTGTTTGGAGAAATGAATTTCCGATAAATGTCTCACAAAATCGTCGTATTTTCCGACCATCTTGAATTTCGTGATTCCGGTCGTGATTTTTGTTTCATATCAGTAGAAATGAATGCAACAATGCGGGATTGATCGGAAAAATAAGCAGTTTGGAAAAAATTTTTTCGAACATATCGGTCGACGAGATATGGAATGACTTCGAAAACGCTGTTTTTCGACGTTTAACTGAACTGAAACGCGTAAGAACAGGCATTTCGACCGCAGTACGTTATTTGGAAGCAGCCGCAGTTGATTGATCCGGTTTTTTCGAGAACATCTTTGAATTTCTCACACTCGAATCTTGTTGGGTGAGAAATGTCGAGCATCAAAAAAAAAAAAATTTTTCGATCGAGAAGTTTGGAATGAACTTTCGATAAAAGTCTCACAAAATCGTCGTATTTCTCGACCATCTTCAATCCGTGATTCCGGTCGTGATTTTTGTTCAATATGAGTAGAAATGGATGCAACGATGCGGGATTAATTGAAAAAATATTTTGTTTGGAGAAATGATTTTTCGATAAATGTCTCACAAAATCGTCGCATTTCTCGACCATCTCGAATTTCGTGATTCCGGTCGTGATTTTACTTCAATATAAGTAGATATGGATGCAACGATGCGGGATTGATCGGAAAAAAATTTTGTTTGGAGAAATGAATTTCCGATAAATGTCTCACAAAATCGTCCTATTCCTCGACCATCTCGAATTTCGTGATTCCGGTCGTGATTTTTGTTTCATATCAGTAGAAATAAATGCAACGATGCGGGATTGATCGGAAAAATAAGCAGTTTGGAAAAAGTTTTTTCGAACATACTGGTCGACGAGATATGGAATGACTTCGAAAACGCTGTTTTTCGACGTTTCACTGAACTGAAACGCGTAAAAACAGTCATTTCGACCGCAGTACGTTATTTGGAAGCAGTCGCAGTTGATTGATCCGGTTTTTTTGAGAACATCTTTGAATTCCTCACACTCGAATCTCGTTGGGTGAGAAATGTCGAGCATCGAAAAAAAAAAAAATTTCTCGATCGAGAAGTTCGTAATGAACTTTCGATAAAAGTCTCACAAAATCGTTGTATATCTCGACCATCTTGAATTTCGTGATTCCGGTCGTGATTTTACTGCAATATAAGTAGATATGAATGCAACGATGCGGGATTGATCGGAAAAATATTTCGTTTGGAGAAATGATTTTTCGATAAATGTCTCACAAAATCGTCCTATTCCTCGACCATCTCGAATTTCGTGATTCCAGTCGTAATTTTTGTTTAATATGGGTAGAAATGGATGCAACGATGCGGGGTTAATCGAAAAAATATTTTGTTTGGAGAAATGATTTTTCGATAAATGTCTCACAAAATCGTCGTATTTTTCGACCATCTTGAATTTCGTGATTCCGGTCGTGATTTTTGTTTCATATCAGTAGACATGAATGCAACGATGTGGGATTGATCGGAAAGAAATTTTGTTTGGAGAAATGAATTTCCGATAAATGTCTCACAAAATCGTCGTATTTTTTCGACCATCTTGAATTTCGTGATTCCGGTCGTGATTTTTGTTTCATATCAGTAGAGATGAATGCAACGATGCGGGATTGATCGGAAAAATAAGCAGTTTGGAAAAAATTTCTTCGAACATATCGGTCGACGAGATATAGAATGACTTCGAAAACGCTGTTTTTTGACGTTTCACTGAACTGAAACGCGTAAAAACAGGCACTTCGACCGCAGTACGTTATTTGGAAGCAGTCGCAGTTGATTGATCCGGTTTTTTTGAGAACATCTTTGAATTTCTCACACTCGAATCTTGTTGGGTGAGAAATGTCGAGCATCGAAAAAAAAAAAAAAATTTTTCGATCGAGAAGTTTGTAATGAACTTTCGATAAAAGTCTCACAAAATCGTCGTATATCTCGACCATCTTGAATTTCGTGATTCCGGTCGTGATTTTTGTTCAATATCAGTAGAAATGAATGCAACGATGCGGGATTGATCGGAGAAGAATTTTGTTTGGGGAAATGAATTTCCGATAAATGTCTCACAAAATCGTCGTATTTTTCGACCATCTTGAATTTCGTGATTCCGGTCGTGATTTTTGTTTCATATCAGTAGAAATGAATGCAACGATGCGGGATTGATCGAAAAAATAATCAGTTTGGAAAAAATTTCTTCGAACATATCGGTCGACGAGATATGGAATGACTTCGAAAACGCTGTTTTTCGACGTTTCACTGAACTGAAACGCGTAAAAACAGGCATTTGACCGCAGTACGTTATTTGGAAGCAGTCGCAGTTGATTGATCCGGTTTTTTTGGGAACATCTTTGAATTTCTCACACTCGAATCTTGTTGGGTGAGAAATGTCGAGCATCAAAAAAAAAAATTTTTCGATCGAGAAGTTTGTAATGAACTTTCGATAAAAGTCTCACAAAATCGTCGTATATCTCGACCATCTTGAATTTCGTAATTCCAGTCGTGATTTTTGTTCAATATCAGTAGAAATGAATGCAACGATGCAGGATTGATCGGAAAAAAATTTTGTTTGGAGAAATGAATTTCCGATGAATGTCTCACAAAATCGTCGTATTTTTTGACCATCTTGAATTTCGTGAGTCCGGTCGTGATTTTACTCCAATATGAGTAGAAATGAATGCAACGATGCGGGATTGATCGGAAAAATATTTTGTTTGGAGAAATGAATTTCGATGAATGTCTCACAAAATCGTCGTATTTCTCGACCATCTTGAGGTTCGTGATTCCGGTCGTGATTTTTGTTCAATATCAGTAGAAATGAATGCAACGATGCGGGATTTATCGGAAGAAAATTTTGTTTGGAGAAATGAATTTCCGATAAATGTCTCACAAAATCGTCCTATTCCTCGACCATCTCGAATTTCGTGATTCCGGTCGTGATTTTTGTTTCATATCAGTAGAAATGAATGCAACGATGCGGGATTGATCGGAAAAATAAGCAGTTTGGGAAAAAATTTTTCGAACATATCGGTCGACGAGATATGGAATGACTTCGAAAACGCTGTCTTTCGACGTTTCACTGAACTGGAACGCGTAAAAACAGGCATTTCGACCGCAGTACGTTATTTGGAAGCAGTCGCAGTTGATTGATCAGGTTTTTTTGAGAACATCTTTGAATTTCTCACACTCGAATCTTGTTGGGTGAGAAATGTCGAGCATCAAAAAAAAAAAAATTTTTCGATCGAGAAGTTTGGAATGAACTTTCGATAAAAGTCTCACAAAATCGTCGTATTTCTCGACCATCTTCAATCCGTGATTCCGGTCGTGATTTTTGTTCAATATGAGTAGAAATGGATGCAACGATGCGGGATTAATTGAAAAAATATTTTGTTTGGAGAAATGATTTTTCGATAAATGTCTCACAAAATCGTCGCATTTCTCGACCATCTCGAATTTCGTGATTCCGGTCGTGATTTTACTTCAATATAAGTAGATATGGATGCAACGATGCGGGATTGATCGGAAAAAAATTTTGTTTGGAGAAATGAATTTCCGATAAATGTCTCACAAAATCGTCCTATTCCTCGACCATCTCGAATTTCGTGATTCCGGTCGTGATTTTTGTTTCATATCAGTAGAAATAAATGCAACGATGCGGGATTGATCGGAAAAATAAGCAGTTTGGAAAAAGTTTTTTCGAACATACTGGTCGACGAGATATGGAATGACTTCGAAAACGCTGTTTTTCGACGTTTCACTGAACTGAAACGCGTAAAAACAGTCATTTCGACCGCAGTACGTTATTTGGAAGCAGTCGCAGTTGATTGATCCGGTTTTTTTGAGAACATCTTTGAATTCCTCACACTCGAATCTCGTTGGGTGAGAAATGTCGAGCATCGAAAAAAAAAAAAATTTCTCGATCGAGAAGTTCGTAATGAACTTTCGATAAAAGTCTCACAAAATCGTTGTATATCTCGACCATCTTGAATTTCGTGATTCCGGTCGTGATTTTTCTTCAATATCAGTAGAAATGAATGCAACGATGCGGGATTGATCGGAAAAAAATTTTGTTCGGAGAAATGAATTTCCGATGAATGTCTCACAAAATCGTACTATTCCTCGACCATCTCGAACTTCGTGATTCCGGTCGTGATTTTTGTTCAATATCAGTAGAAATGAATGCAACGATGCGGAATTGATCGGAAAAATATTTTGTTTGGAGCAATGAATTTCCGATGAATGTCTCACAAAATCGTCCTATTTCTCGACCATCTCGAATTTCGTGATTCCGGTCGTGATTTTACTGCAATATAAGTAGATATGAATGCAACGATGCGGGATTGATCGGAAAAATATTTTGTTTGGAGAAATGATTTTTCGGTAAATGTCTCACAAAATCGTCCTATTCCTCGACCATCTCGAATTTCGTGATTCCAGTCGTAATTTTTGTTTAATATGGGTAGAAATGGATGCAACGATGCGGGGTAAATCGAAAAAATATTTTGTTTGGAGAAATGATTTTTCGATAAATGTCTCACAAAATCGTCGTATATCTCGACCATCTTGAATTTCGTGATTCCGGTCGTGATTTTTGTTCAATATCAGTAGAAATGAATGCAACGATGCGGGATTGATCGGAGAAGAATTTTGTTTGGGGAAATGAATTTCCGATAAATGTCTCACAAAATCGTCGTATTTTTCGACCATCTTGAATTTCGTGATTCCGGTCGTGATTTTTGTTTCATATCAGTAAAAATGAATGCAACGATGCGGGATTGATCGAAAAAATAATCAGTTTGGAAAAAATTTCTTCGAACATATCGGTCGACGAGATATGGAATGACTTCGAAAACGCTGTTTTTCGACGTTTCACTGAACTGAAACGCGTAAAAACAGGCATTTGACCGCAGTACGTTATTTGGAAGCAGTCGCAGTTGATTGATCCGGTTTTTTTGGGAACATCTTTGAATTTCTCACACTCGAATCTTGTTGGGTGAGAAATGTCGAGCATCAAAAAAAAAAATTTTTCGATCGAGAAGTTTGTAATGAACTTTCGATAAAAGTCTCACAAAATCGTCGTATATCTCGACCATCTTGAATTTCGTGATTCCGGTCGTGATTTTTGTTTCATATCAGTAGAAATGAATGCAACGATGCGGGATTGATCGAAAAAATAATCAGTTTGGAAAAAATTTCTTCGAACATATCGGTCGACGAGATATGGAATGACTTCGAAAACGCTGTTTTTCGACGTTTCACTGAACTGAAACGCGTAAAAACAGGCATTTGACCGCAGTACGTTATTTGGAAGCAGTCGCAGTTGATTGATCCGGTTTTTTTGGGAACATCTTTGAATTTCTCACACTCGAATCTTGTTGGGTGAGAAATGTCGAGCATCAAAAAAAAAAATTTTTCGATCGAGAAGTTTGTAATGAACTTTCGATAAAAGTCTCACAAAATCGTCGTATATCTCGACCATCTTGAATTTCGTGATTCCAGTCGTGATTTTTGTTCAATATCAGTAGAAATGAATGCAACGATGCAGGATTGATCGGAAAAAAATTTTGTTTGGAGAAATGAATTTCCGATGAATGTCTCACAAAATCGTCGTATTTCTCGACCATCTTGAGGTTCGTGATTCCGGTCGTGATTTTTGTTCAATATCAGTAGAAATGAATGCAACGATGCGGGATTTATCGGAAAAAAATTTTGTTTTGAGAAATGAATTTCCGATAAATGTCTCACAAAATCGTCCTATTCCTCGACCATCTCGAATTTCGTGATTCCGGTCGTGATTTTTGTTTCATATCAGTAGAAATGAATGCAACGATGCGGGATTGATCGGAAAAATAAGCAGTTTGGAAAAAATTTTTTCGAACATATCGGTCGACGAGATATGGAATGACTTCGAAAACGCTGTCTTTCGACGTTTCACTGAACTGGAACGCGTAAAAACAGGCATTTCGACCGCAGTACGTTATTTGGAAGCAGTCGCAGTTGATTGATCAGGTTTTTTTGTGAACATCTTTGAATTTCTCACACTCGAATCTTGTTGGGTGAGAAATGTCGAGCATCAAAAAAAAAAAAATTTTCGATCGAGAAGTTTGGAATGAACTTTCGATAAAAGTCTCACAAAATCGTCGTATATCTCGATCATCTTGAATTTCGTGATTCCGGTCGTAATTTTTGTTCAATATCAGTAGAAATGAATGCAACGATGCGGGATCGATCGGAAAAATATTTTGTTTGGAGAAATGAATTTCGATGAATGTCTCACAAAATCGTCGTATTTCTCGACCATCTTGAGGTTCGTGATTCCGGTCGTGATTTTTGTTCAATATCAGTAGAAATGAATGCAACGATGCGGGATTTATCGGAAAAAAATTTTGTTTGGAGAAATGAATTTCCGATAAATGTCTCACAAAATCGTCCTATTCCTCGACCATCTCGAATTTCGTGATTCCGGTCGTAATTTTTGTTCAATATCAGTAGAAATGAATGCAACGATGCGGGATTGATCGGAAAAAAATTTTGTTTGGAGAAATGAATTTCCGATAAATGTCTCACAAAATCGTCGTATTTTCCGACCATCTTGAATTTCGTGATTCCGGTCGTGATTTTTGTTTCATATCAGTAGAAATGAATGCAACAATGCGGGATTGATCGGAAAAATGAGCAGTTTGGAAAAAATTTTTTCGAACATATCGGTCGACGAGATATGGAATGACTTCGAAAACGCTGTCTTTCGACGTTTCACTGAACTGGAACGCGTAAAAACAGGCATTTCGACCGCAGTACGTTATTTGGGAGCAGTCGCAGTTGATTGATCAGGTTTTTTTGAGAACATCTTTAAATTTCTCACACTCGAATCTTGTTGGGTGCGAAATGTCGAGCATCAAAAAAAAAAAAATTTTTCGATCGAGAAGTTTGTAATGAACTTTCGATAAAAGTCTCACAAAATCGTCGTATATCTCGATCATCTTGAATTTCGTGATTCCGGTCGTAATTTTTGTTCAATATCAGTAGAAATGAATGCAACGATGCGGGATTGATCGGAAAGAAATTTTGTTTGGAGAAATGAATTTCCGATAAATGTCTCACAAAATCGTCGTATTTTTTCGACCATCTTGAATTTCGTGATTCCGGTCGTGATTTTTGTTTCATATCAGTAGAAATGAATGCAACGATGCGGGATTGATCGGAAAAATATGCAGTTTGGAAAAATTTTTTTCGAACATATCGGTCGACGAGATATGGAATGACTTCGAAAACGCTGTTTTTCGACGTTTAACTGAACTGAAACGCGTAAGAACAGGCATTTCGACCGCAGTACGTTATTTGGAAGCAGCCGCAGTTGATTGATCCGGTTTTTTCGAGAACATCTTTGAATTTCTCACACTCGAATCTTGTTGGGTGAGAAATGTCGAGCATCGAAACAAAAAAAATTTTTCGATCGAGAAGTTCATAATGATTTTTCGATAAATGACTTACAAAATCGTCGTATTTCTCGACCATCTTGAATTTCGTGATTCCGGTCGTGATTTTTGTTTAATATGAGTAGAAATGGATGCAACGATGCGGGATTAATCGAAAAAATATTTTGTTTGGAGAAATGATTTTTCGATGAATGTCTCACAAAATCGTCGCATTTCTCGACCACCTCGAATTTCGTGATTCCGGTCGTGATTTCTGTTTCATATCAGTAGAAATGAATGCAACGATGCGGAATTGATCGGAAAAATATTTTGTTTGGAGCAATGAATTTCCGATGAATGTCTCACGAAATCGTCGTATTTCTCGACCATCTCGAATTTCGTGATTCCGGTCGTGATTTTACTGCAATATAAGTAGATATGAATGCAACGATGCGGGATTGATCGGAAAAATATTTCGTTTGGAGAAATGATTTTTCGATAAATGTCTCACAAAATCGTCCTATTCCTCGACCATCTCGAATTTCGTGATTCCAGTCGTAATTTTTGTTTAATATGGGTAGAAATGGATGCAACGATGCGGGGTTAATCGAAAAAATATTTTGTTTGGAGAAATGATTTTTCGATAAATGTCTCACAAAATCGTCGTATTTTTCGACCATCTTGAATTTCGTGATTCCGGTCGTGATTTTTGTTTCATATCAGTAGAAATGAATGCAACGATGTGGGATTGATCGGAAAGAAATTTTGTTTGGAGAAATGAATTTCCGATAAATGTCTCACAAAATCGTCGTATTTTTTCGACCATCTTGAATTTCGTGATTCCGGTCGTGATTTTTGTTTCATATCAGTAGAGATGAATGCAACGATGCGGGATTGATCGGAAAAATAAGCAGTTTGGAAAAAATTTCTTCGAACATATCGGTCGACGAGATATAGAATGACTTCGAAAACGCTGTTTTTTGACGTTTCACTGAACTGAAACGCGTAAAAACAGGCACTTCGACCGCAGTACGTTATTTGGAAGCAGTCGCAGTTGATTGATCCGGTTTTTTTGAGAACATCTTTGAATTTCTCACACTCGAATCTTGTTGGGTGAGAAATGTCGAGCATCGAAAAAAAAAAAAAAATTTTTCGATCGAGAAGTTTGTAATGAACTTTCGATAAAAGTCTCACAAAATCGTCGTATATCTCGACCATCTTGAATTTCGTGATTCCGGTCGTGATTTTTGTTCAATATCAGTAGAAATGAATGCAACGATGCGGGATTGATCGGAGAAGAATTTTGTTTGGGGAAATGAATTTCCGATAAATGTCTCACAAAATCGTCGTATTTTTCGACCATCTTGAATTTCGTGATTCCGGTCGTGATTTTTGTTTCATATCAGTAGAAATGAATGCAACGATGCGGGATTGATCGAAAAAATAATCAGTTTGGAAAAAATTTCTTCGAACATATCGGTCGACGAGATATGGAATGACTTCGAAAACGCTGTTTTTCGACGTTTCACTGAACTGAAACGCGTAAAAACAGGCATTTGACCGCAGTACGTTATTTGGAAGCAGTCGCAGTTGATTGATCCGGTTTTTTTGGGAACATCTTTGAATTTCTCACACTCGAATCTTGTTGGGTGAGAAATGTCGAGCATCAAAAAAAAAAATTTTTCGATCGAGAAGTTTGTAATGAACTTTCGATAAAAGTCTCACAAAATCGTCGTATATCTCGACCATCTTGAATTTCGTAATTCCAGTCGTGATTTTTGTTCAATATCAGTAGAAATGAATGCAACGATGCAGGATTGATCGGAAAAAAATTTTGTTTGGAGAAATGAATTTCCGATGAATGTCTCACAAAATCGTCGTATTTTTTGACCATCTTGAATTTCGTGAGTCCGGTCGTGATTTTACTCCAATATGAGTAGAAATGAATGCAACGATGCGGGATTGATCGGAAAAATATTTTGTTTGGAGAAATGAATTTCGATGAATGTCTCACAAAATCGTCGTATTTCTCGACCATCTTGAGGTTCGTGATTCCGGTCGTGATTTTTGTTCAATATCAGTAGAAATGAATGCAACGATGCGGGATTTATCGGAAGAAAATTTTGTTTGGAGAAATGAATTTCCGATAAATGTCTCACAAAATCGTCCTATTCCTCGACCATCTCGAATTTCGTGATTCCGGTCGTGATTTTTGTTTCATATCAGTAGAAATGAATGCAACGATGCGGGATTGATCGGAAAAATAAGCAGTTTGGAAAAAATTTTTTCGAACATATCGGTCGACGAGATATGGAATGACTTCGAAAACGCTGTCTTTCGACGTTTCACTGAACTTGAACGCGTAAAAACAGGCATTTCGACCGCAGTACGTTATTTGGAAGCAGTCGCAGTTGATTGATCAAGTTTTTTTGAGAACATCTTTGAATTTCTCACACTCGAATCTTGTTGGGTGAGAAATGTCGAGCATCAAAAAAAAAAAATTTTTCGATCGAGAAGTTTGGAATGAACTTTCGATAAAAGTCTCACAAAATCGTCGTATTTCTCGACCATCTTCAATCCGTGATTCCGGTCGTGATTTTTGTTCAATATGAGTAGAAATGGATGCAACGATGCGGGATTAATTGAAAAAATATTTTGTTTGGAGAAATGATTTTTCGATAAATGTCTCACAAAATCGTCGCATTTCTCGACCATCTCGAATTTCGTGATTCCGGTCGTGATTTTACTTCAATATAAGTAGATATGGATGCAACGATGCGGGATTGATCGGAAAAAAATTTTGTTTGGAGAAATGAATTTCCGATAAATGTCTCACAAAATCGTCCTATTCCTCGACCATCTCGAATTTCGTGATTCCGGTCGTGATTTTTGTTTCATATCAGTAGAAATAAATGCAACGATGCGGGATTGATCGGAAAAATAAGCAGTTTGGAAAAAGTTTTTTCGAACATACTGGTCGACGAGATATGGAATGACTTCGAAAACGCTGTTTTTCGACGTTTCACTGAACTGAAACGCGTAAAAACAGTCATTTCGACCGCAGTACGTTATTTGGAAGCAGTCGCAGTTGATTGATCCGGTTTTTTTGAGAACATCTTTGAATTCCTCACACTCGAATCTCGTTGGGTGAGAAATGTCGAGCATCGAAAAAAAAAAAAATTTCTCGATCGAGAAGTTCGTAATGAACTTTCGATAAAAGTCTCACAAAATCGTTGTATATCTCGACCATCTTGAATTTCGTGATTCCGGTCGTGATTTTTCTTCAATATCAGTAGAAATGAATGCAACGATGCGGAATTGATCGGAAAAATATTTTGTTTGGAGCAATGAATTTCCGATGAATGTCTCACAAAATCGTCCTATTTCTCGACCATCTCGAATTTCGTGATTCCGGTCGTGATTTCACTGCAATATGAGTAGATATGAATGCAACGATGCGGGATTGATCGGAAAAATATTTTGTTTGGAGAAATGATTTTTCGGTAAATGTCTCACAAAATCGTCCTATTCCTCGACCATCTCGAATTTCGTGATTCCAGTCGTAATTTTTGTTTAATATGGGTAGAAATGGATGCAACGATGCGGGGTTAATCGAAGAAATATTTTGTTTGGAGAAATGATTTTTCGATAAATGTCTCACAAAATCGTCGTATATCTCGACCATCTTGAATTTCGTGATTCCGGTCGTGATTTTTGTTCAATATCAGTAGAAATGAATGCAACGATGCGGGATTGATCGGAGAAGAATTTTGTTTGGGGAAATGAATTTCCGATAAATGTCTCACACAATCGTCCTATTCCTCGACCATCTCGAATTTCGTGATTCCGGTCGTGATTTTCGTTTCATATCAGTAGAAATGAATGCAACGATGCGGGATTGATCGGAAAAATAAGCAGTTTGGAAAAAATTTTCTCGAACATATCGGTCGACGAGATACGGAATGACTTCGAAAACGCTGTTTTTCGACGTTTCACTAAACTGGAACGCGTAAAAACAGGCATTTCGACCGCAGTACGTTATTTGGAAGCAGTCGCAGTTGATTGATCAGGTTTTTTTGAGAACATCTTTGAATTTCTCACACTCGTATCTTGTTGGGTGAGGAATGTCGGGCATCGAAAAAGAAAGAAATTTTTCGATCCGGAAGTTCATAATGATTTTTCGATAAATGACTTACAAAATCGTCGTATTTCTCGACCATCTTGAATTTCGTGATTCCGGTCGTGATTTTTGTTTAATATGAGTAGAAATGGATGCAACGATGCGGGATTAATCGAAAAAATATTTTGTTTGGAGAAATGATTTTTCGATAAATGTCTCACAAAATCGTCGCATTTCTCGACCACCTCGAATTTCGTGATTCCGGTCGTGATTTCTGTTTCATATCAGTAGAAATGAATGCAACGATGCGGAATTGATCGGAAAAATATTTTGTTTGGAGCAATGAATTTCCGATGAATGTCTCACAAAATCGTCCTATTTCTCGACCATCTCGAATTTCGTGATTCCGGTCGTGATTTTACTGCAATATAAGTAGATATGAATGCAACGATGCGGGATTGATCGGAAAAATATATTGTTTGGAGAAATGATTTTTCGATAAATGTCTCACAAAATCGTCCTATTCCTCGACCATCTCGAATTTCGTGATTCCAGTCGTAATTTTTGTTTAAAATGGGTAGAAATGGATGCAACGATGCGGGGTTAATCGAAAAAATATTTTGTTTGGAGAAATGATTTTTCGATAAATGTCTCACAAAATCGTCGTATTTTTCGACCATCTTGAATTTCGTGATTCCGGTCGTGATTTTTGTTTCATATCAGTAGAAATGAATGCAACGATGCGGGATTGATCGGAAAAAAATTTTGTTTGGAGAAATGAATTTCCGATAAATGTCTCACAAAATCGTCGTATTTTTTCGACCATCTTGAATTTCGTGATTCCGGTCGTGATTTTTGTTTCATATCAGTAGAGATGAATGCAACGATGCGGGATTGATCGGAAAAATGAGCAGTTTGGAAAAAATTTCTTCGAACATATCGGTCGACGAGATATGGAATGACTTCGAAAACGCTGTTTTTCGACGTTTCACTGAACTGAAACGCGTAAAAACAGTCATTTCGACCGCAGTACGTTATTTGGAAGCAGTCGCAGTTGATTGATCCGGTTTTTTTGAGAACATCTTTGAATTCCTCACACTCGAATCTCGTTGGGTGAGAAATGTCGAGCATCGAAAAAAAAAAAAATTTCTCGATCGAGAAGTTCGTAATGAACTTTCGATAAAAGTCTCACAAAATCGTTGTATATCTCGACCATCTTGAATTTCGTGATTCCGGTCGTGATTCTTCTTCAATATCAGTAGAAATGAATGCAACGATGCGGGATTGATCGGAAAAATATTTTGTTTGGAGAAATGAATTTCGATGAATGTCTCACAAAATCGTCGTATTTCTCGACCATTTTGAGGTTCGTGATTTCGGTCGTGATTTTTGTTCAATATCAGTAGAAATGAATGCAACGATGCGGGATTTATCGGAAAAAAATTTTGTTTGGAGAAATGAATTTCCGATAAATGTCTCACAAAATCGTCCTATTCCTCGACCATCTCGAATTTCGTGATTCCGGTCGTGATTTTTGTTTCATATCAGTAGAAATGAATGCAACGATGCGGGATTGATCGGAAAAATAAGCAGTTTGGAAAAAATTTTTTCGAACATATCGGTCGACGAGATATGGAATGACTTCGAAAACGCTGTCTTTCGACGTTTCACTGAACTGGAACGCGTAAAAACAGGCATTTCGACCGCAGTACGTTATTTGGGAGCAGTCGCAGTTGATTGATCAGGTTTTTTTGAGAACATCTTTAAATTTCTCACACTCGAATCTTGTTGGGTGAGAAATGTCGAGCATCAAAAAAAAAAAAATTTTTCGATCGAGAAGTTTGTAATGAACTTTCGATAAAAGTCTCACAAAATCGTCGTATATCTCGATCATCTTGAATTTCGTGATTCCGGTCGTAATTTTTGTTCAATATCAGTAGAAATGAATGCAACGATGCGGGATTGATCGGAAAAAAATTTTGTTTGGAGAAATGAATTTCCGATGAATGTCTCACAAAATCGTCGTATTTTTTCGACCATCTCGAATTTCGTGATTCCGGTCGTGATTTTTGTTTCATATCAGTAGAAATGAATGCAACGATGCGGGATTGATCGGAAAAATATGCAATTTGGAAAAATTTTTTTCGAACATATCGGTCGACGAGATATGGAATGACTTCGAAAACGCTGTTTTTCGACGTTTCACTGAACTGGAACGCGTAAAAACAGGCATTTCGACCGCAGTACGTTATTTGGAAGCAGTCGCAGTTGATTGATCAGGTTTTTTTGAGAACATCTTTGAATTTCTCACACTCGAATCTTGTTGGGTGAGAAATGTCGAGCATCAAAAAAAAAAAAATTTTTCGATCGAGAAGTTTGGAATGAACTTTCGATAAAAGTCTCACAAAATCGTCGTATATCTCGATCATCTTGAATTTCGTGATTCCGGTCGTAATTTTTGTTCAATATCAGTAGAAATGAATGCAACGATGCGGGATTGATCGGAAAAATATTTTGTTTGGAGAAATGAATTTCGATGAATGTCTCACAAAATCGTCGTATTTCTCGACCATTTTGAGGTTCGTGATTTCGGTCGTGATTTTTGTTCAATATCAGTAGAAATGAATGCGACGATGCGGGATTTATCGGAAAAAAATTTTGTTTGGAGAAATGAATTTCCGATAAATGTCTCACAAAATCGTCCTATTCCTCGACCATCTCGAATTTCGTGATTCCGGTCGTGATTTTTGTTTCATATCAGTAGAAATGAATGCAACGATGCGGGATTGATCGGAAAAATAAGCAGTTTGGAAAAAATTTTTTCGAACATATCGGTCGACGAGATATGGAATGACTTCGAAAACGCTGTCTTTCGACGTTTCACTGAACTGGAACGCGTAAAAACAGGCATTTCGACCGCAGTACGTTATTTGGGAGCAGTCGCAGTTGATTGATCAGGTTTTTTTGAGAACATCTTTAAATTTCTCACACTCGAATCTTGTTGGGTGAGAAATGTCGAGCATCAAAAAAAAAAAAATTTTTCGATCGAGAAGTTTGTAATGAACTTTCGATAAAAGTCTCACAAAATCGTCGTATATCTCGATCATCTTGAATTTCGTGATTCCGGTCGTAATTTTTGTTCAATATCAGTAGAAATGAATGCAACGATGCGGGATTGATCGGAAAAAAATTTTGTTTGGAGAAATGAATTTCCGATGAATGTCTCACAAAATCGTCGTATTTTTTCGACCATCTCGAATTTCGTGATTCCGGTCGTGATTTTTGTTTCATATCAGTAGAAATGAATGCAACGATGCGGGATTGATCGGAAAAATATGCAATTTGGAAAAATTTTTTTCGAACATATCGGTCGACGAGATATGGAATGACTTCGAAAACGCTGTTTTTCGACGTTTCACTGAACTGGAACGCGTAAAAACAGGCATTTCGACCGCAGTACGTTATTTGGAAGCAGTCGCAGTTGATTGATCCGGTTTTTTCGAGAACATCTTCGAATTTCTCACACTCGAATCTTGTTGGGTGAGAAATGTCGAGCATCGAAAAAAAAAAAAATTTTTCGATCGAGAAGTTCATAATGATTTTCCGATAAATGACTCACAAAATCGTCGTATTTCTCGACCATCTTGAATCCGTGATTCCGGTCGTGATTTTTGTTCAATATGAGTAGAAATGGATGCAACGATGCGGAATTGATCGGAAAAATATTTTGTTTGGAGCAATGAATTTCCAATAAATGTCTCACAAAATCGTCGTATTTCTCGACCATCTTGAATTTCGTGATTCCGGTCGTGATTTTTGTTCAATATCAGTAGAAATGAATGCAACGATGCGGGATTTATCGGAAAAAAATTTTGTTTGGAGAAATGAATTTCCGATAAATGTCTTACAAAATCGTCCTATTCCTCGACCATCTCGAATTTCGTGATTCCGGTCAGGATTTTTGTTCCATATCAGTAGAAATGAATGCAACGATGCAAGATTGATCGGAAAAATATGCAGTTTGGAAAAAATTTTTTCGAACATATCGGTCGACGAGATATGGAGTGACTTCGAAAACGCTGTTTTTCGACGTTTCACTAAACTGAAACGCGTAAAAACAGGCATTCCGACCGCAGTACGTTATTAGGAAGCAGTCGCAGTTGATTGATCCAGTTTTTTCGAGAACATCTTTGAATTTCTCACACTCGAATCTTGTTGGGTGAGGAATGTCGGGCATCGAAAAAAAAAAAATTTTTCGATCCGGAAGTTCATAATGATTTTTCGATAAATGACTCACAAAATCGTCGTATTTCTCGACCATCTCGAATTTCGTGATTCCGGTCGTGATTTTACTTCAATATAAGTAGATATGAATGCAACGATGCGGGATTGATCGAAAAAATATTTTGTTTGGAGAAATGATTTTTCGATAAATGTCTCACAAAATCGTCCTATTCCTCGACCATCTCGAATTTCGTGATTCCAGTCGTAATTTTTGTTTCATATCAGTAGAAATGAATGCAACGATGCGGGATTGATCGGAAAAATATTTTGTTTGGAGAAATGAATTTCGATGAATGTCTCACAAAATCGTCGTATTTCTCGACCATCTTGAGGTTCGTGATTCCGGTCGTGATTTTTGTTCAATATCAGTAGAAATGAATGCAACGATGCGAAATTTATCGGAAAAAAATTTTGTTTGGAGAAATGAATTTCCGATAAATGTCTCACAAAATCAGCCTATTCCTCGACCATCTCGAATTTCGTGATTCCGGTCGTGATTTTTGTTTCATATCAGTAGAAATGAATGCAACGATGCGGGATTGATCGGAAAAATAAGCAGTTTGGGAAAAATTTTTTCGGACATATCGGTCGACGAGATATGGAATGACTTCGAAAACGCTGTCTTTCGACGTTTCACTGAACTGGAACGCGTAAAAACAGGCATTTCGACCGCAGTAAGTTATTTGGAAGCAGTCGCAGTTGATTGATCAGGTTTTTTTGAGAACATCTTTGAATTTCTCACACTCGAATCTTGTTGGGTGAGAAATGTCGAGCATCAAAAAAAAAAAAATTTTTCGATCGAGAAGTTTGGAATGAACTTTCGATAAAAGTCTCACAAAATCGTCGTATATCTCGATCATCTTGAATTTCGTGATTCCGGTCGTAATTTTTGTTCAATATCAGTAGAAATGAATGCAACGATGCGGGATTGATCGGAAAAATATTTTGTTTGGAGAAATGAATTTCGATGAATGTCTCACAAAATCGTCGTATTTCTCGACCATCTCGAGGTTCGTGATTCCGGTCGTGATTTTTGTTCAATATCAGTAGAAATGAATGCAACGATGCGGGATTTATCGGAAAAAAATTTTGTTTGGAGAAATGAATTTCCGATAAATGTCTCACAAAATCGTCCTATTCCTCGACCATCTCGAATGTCGTGATTCCGGTCGTGATTTTTGTTTCATATCAGTAGAAATGAATGCAACGATGCGGGATTGATCGGAAAAATAAGCAGTTTAGAAAAAATTTTTTCGAACATATCGGTCGACGAGATATGGAATGACTTCGAAAACGCTGTCTTTCGACGTTTCACTGAACTGGAACGCGTAAAAACAGGCATTTCGACCGCAGTACGTTATTTGGAAGCAGTCGCAGTTGATTGATCAGGTTTTTTTGAGAACATCTTTGAATTTCTCACACTCGAATCTTGTTGGGTGAGAAATGTCGAGCATCAAAAAAGAAAAAATTTTTCGATCGAGAAGTTTGTAATGAACTTTCGATAAAAGTCTCACAAAATCGTCGTATATCTCGATCATCTTGAATTTCGTGATTCCAGTCGTAATTTTTGTTCAATATCAGTAGAAATGAATGCAACGATGCGGAATTGATCGGAGAAATATTTTGTTTGGAGAAATGATTTTTCGATAAATGTCTCACAAAATCGTCGTATTTTTCGACCATCTTGAATTTCGTGATTCCGGTCGTGATTTTTGTTTCATATCAGTAGAAATGAATGCAACAATGCGGGATTGATCGGAAAAATAAGCAGTTTGGAAAAAATTTATTCGAACATATCGGTCGACGAGATATGGAATGACTTCGAAAACGCTGTCTTTCGACGTTTCACTGAACTGGAACGCGTAAAAACAGGCATTTCGACCGCAGTACGTTATTTGGGAGCAGTCGCAGTTGATTGATCAGGTTTTTTTGAGAACATCTTCAAATTTCTCACACTCGAATCTTGTTGGGTGAGAAATGTCGAGCATCAAAAAAAAAATAATTTTTCGATCGAGAAGTTTGTAATGAACTTTCGATAAAAGTCTCACAAAATCGTCGTATATCTCGATCATCTTGAATTTCGTGATTCCGGTCGTAATTTTTGTTCAATATCAGTAGAAATGAATGCAACGATGCGGGATTGATCGGAAAAGAATTTTGTTTGGAAAAATGAATTTCCGATGAATGTCTCACAAAATCGTCGTATTTCTCGACCATCTTGAATTTCGTGAGTCCGGTCGTGATTCTACTCCAATATGAGTAGAAATGGATGCATCGATGCGGGATTGATCGGAAAAATATGCAGTTTGGAAAAATGATTTTTCGATAAATGTCTCACAAAATCGTCGCATTTCTCGACCATCTCGAATTTCGTGATTCCGGTCGTAATTTTTGTTTAATATGAGTAGAAATGGATGCAACGATGCGGGATCAATCGAAAAAATATTTTGTTTGGAGAAATGATTTTTCGATAAATGTCTCACAAAATCGTCGTATTTTTCGACCATCTTGAATTTCGTGAGTCCGGTCGTGATTTTACTACAATATGAGTAGAAATGGATGCATCGATGCGGGATTGATCGGAAAAATATGCAGTTTGGAAAAATGATTTTTCGATAAATGTCTCACAAAATCGTCGCATTTCTCGAACATCTCGAATTTCGTGATTCCGGTCGTGATTTCTGTTTCATATCAGTAGAAATGAATGCAACGATGCGGAATTGATCGGGAAATTATTTTGTTTGGAGCAATGAATTTCCGATGAATGTCTCACAAAATCGTCGTATTTCTCGACCATCTCGAATTTCGTGATTCCGGTCGTGATTTTACTTCAATATAAGTAGATATGAATGCAACGATGCGGGATTGATCGAAAAAATATTTTGTTTGGAGAAATGATTTTTCGATAAATGTCTCACAAAATCGTCCTATTCCTCGACCATCTCGAATTTCGTGATTCCGGTCGTAATTTTTGTTCAATATGAGTAGAAATGGATGCAACGATGCGGGATTAATCGAAAAAATATTTTGTTTGGAGAAATGATTTTTCGATAAATGTCTCACAAAATCGTCGTATTTTTCGACCATCTTGAATTTCGTGATTCCGGTCGTGATTTTTGTTTCATATCAGTAGAAATGAATGCAACGATGCAAGATTGATCGGAAAAATATGCAGTTTGGAAAAAATTTTTTCGAACATATCGGTCGACGAGATATGGAATGACTTCGAAAACGCTGTTTTTCGACGTTTCGCTAAACTGAAACGCGTAAAAACAGGCATTCCGACCGCAGTACGTTATTAGGATGCAGTCGCAGTTGATTGATCCAGTTTTTTCGAGAACATCTTTGAATTTCTCACACTCGAATCTTGTTGGGTGAGGAATGTCGGGCATCGGAAAAAAAAAAAATTTTTCGATCCGGAAGTTCATAATGATTTTTCGATAAATGTCTCACAAAATCGTCGTATTTCTCGACCATCTCGAATTTCGTGATTCCGGTCGTGATTTTACTTCAATATACGTAGATATGAATGCAACGATGCGGGATTAATCGAAAAAATATTTTGTTTGGAGCAATGAATTTCCGATGAATGTCTCACAAAATCGTCGTATTTCTCGAACATCTCGAATTTCGTGATTCCGGTCGTGATTTCACTTCAATATCAGTAGAAATGAATGCAACGGTGCGGAGTTGATCGGAAAAATATTTTGTTTGGAGCAATGAATTTCCGATGAATGTCCCACAAAATCGTCGTATTTCTCGACCATCTCGAATTTCGTGATTCCGGTCGTGATTTTACTTCAATATAAGTAGATATGAATGCAACGATGCGGGATTGATCGGAAAAATATTTTGTTTGGAGGAATGATTTTTCGATAAATGTCTCACAAAATCGTCCTATTCCTCGACCATCTCGAATTTCGTGATTCCGGTCGTAATTTTTGTTTAATATGAGTAGAAATGGATGCAACGATGCGGGATTAATCGAAAAAATATTTTGTTTGGAGAAATGATTTTTCGATAAATGTCTCACAAAATCGTCGTATTTTTCGACCATCTTGAATTTCGTGATTCCGGTCGTGATTTTTGTTCAATATCAGTAGAAATGAATGCAACGATGCGGGATTGATCGGAAAAAAATTTAGTTTGGAGAAATGAATTTCCGATAAATGTCTCACAAAATCGTCGTATTTTTCGACCATCTTGAATTTCGTATTTCCGGTCGTGATTTTTGTTTCATATCAGTAGAAATGAATGCAACGATGCGGGATTGATCGGAAAAGAATTTTGTTTGGAAAAATGAATTTCCGATGAATGTCTCACAAAATCGTCGTATTTCTCGACCATCTTGAATTTCGTGAGTCCGGTCGTGATTCTACTCCAATATGAGTAGAAATGGATGCATCGATGCGGGATTGATCGGAAAAATATGCAGTTTGGAAAAATGATTTTTCGATAAATGTCTCACAAAATCGTCGCATTTCTCGACCATCTCGAATTTCGTGATTCCGGTCGTAATTTTTGTTTAATATGAGTAGAAATGGATGCAACGATGCGGGATTAATCGAAAAAATATTTTGTTTGGAGAAATGATTTTTCGATAAATGTCTCACAAAATCGTCGTATTTTTCGACCATCTTGAATTTCGTGATTCCGGTCGTGATTTTTGTTTCATATCAGTAGAAAAGAATGCAACGATGCGGGATTGATCGGAAAAAAATTTTGTTCGGAGAAATGAATTTCCGATATATGTCTCACAAAATCGTCCTATTCCTCGACCATCTCGAATTTCGTGATTCCGGTCGTAATTTTTGTTTAATATGAGTAGAAATGTATGCAACGATGCGGGATTAATCGAAAGAATATTTTGTTTGGAGAAATGAATTTCCGATGAATGTCTTACAAAATCGTCCTATTCCTCGACCATCTCGAATTTCGTGATTCCGATCGTGATTTTTGTTTCATATCAGTAGAAATGAATGCAACGATGCAAGACTGATCGGAAAAATATGCAGTTTGGAAAAAATTTTTTCGAACATATCGGTCGACGAGATATGGAATGACTTCGAAAACGCTGTTTTTCGACGTTTCACTAAACTGAAACGCGTAAAAACAGGCATTCCGACCGCAGTACGTTATTTGGAAGCAGTCGCAGTTGATTGATTCAGTTTTTTCGAGAACATCTTTGAATTTCTCACACTCGAATCTTGTTGGGTGAGGAATGTCGGGCATCGAAAAAAAAAAAAATTTTTCGATCCGGAAGTTCATAATGATTTTTCGATGAATGACTCACAAAATCGTCGTATTTCTCGACCATCTTGAATTTCGTGATTCCGGTCGTGATTTTTGTTTAATCTGAGTAGAAATGGATGCAACGATGCGGGATTAATCAAAAAAATATTTTGTTTGGAGAAATGATTTTTCGATAAATGTCTCACAAAATCGTCGCATTTCTCGACCATCTCGAATTTCGTGATTCCGGTCGTGATTTCTGTTACATATCAGTAGAAATGAATGCAACGATGCGGGATTGATCGGAAAAAAATTTTGTTTGGAAAAATGAATTTCCGATGAATGTCTCACACAATCGTCGTATTTCTCGACCATCTCGAATTTCGTGATTCCGGTCGTGATTTTACTTCAATATAAGTAGATATGAATGCAACGATGCGGGATTGATCGGAAAAATATTTTGTTTGGAGAAATGATTTTTCGATAAATGTCTCACAAAATCGTCCTATTCCTCGACCATCTCGAATTTCGTGATTCCGGTCGTAATTTTTGTTTGATATGAGTAGAAATGGATGCAACGATGCGGGATTAATCGAAAAAATATTTTGTTTGGAGAAATGATTTTTCGATAAATGTCTCACAAAATCGTCGTATATTTCGACCATCTTGAATTTCGTGATTCCGGTCGTGATTTTTGTGTCACATTAGAGGAAATGCATGCAATGAGGCGAGATTGATCGGAAAAATATGTTGTTTGGAAGAATTTTTTTCGAACACCTCGGTCGATGAAATATGGAATGACTTCGAAAACGCTGTTTTTCGACGTTTCACTGAACCGGAACGCGTAAAAACGGGTGTTTCGCCCGCATCACGTTATTAGGAAGCGATCGCAGATAATGGTGCGGGGTTTTTCGAGGAAATTTTGCAATTTCATACACCTCAATCATGTTGAGTGAGAAATGTTGGGCATCGAGAAAAAAAAAAATTTTCGATCGGGCAGAGTGAAATGAACTCGCGATAAATGTCTCACAAAATCATCATATTTCTCGACCATCTCGAATTTCGTGATTCCGGTCGTGATTTTTGTATCATATTAGCAGAAATGCATGCAATGATGCGAGATTGATCGGAAAAATATGTTGTTTGGAAAAATTTTTTTCGAACATCTCGGTCGATGAAATATGGAATGGCTTCGAAAACGCTGTTTTTCGACGTTTCACTGAACCGAAACGCGTAAAAACGGGTGTTTTGCCCGCATCACGTTATACGGAAGCAATCGCAGATAATTGTGCCGGGTTTTTCGAGAAAATTTTGAAATTTCATACACCTCAATCATGTCGAGTGAGAAATGTTGGGCATCGAGAAAAAAAAAAATTTTCGATCGGGAAGAGTGAAATGAACTCGAGATGAATGTCTCACAAGATCATCATATTTCTCGACCATCTCGAATTTCGTGATTCCGGTCGTGATTTTTGTGTCATATTAGAAGAAATGCATGCAATGATGCGAGATTGATCGGAAAAATATATTGTTTGGAAAAAAGTATTTTCGATAAATGTCTCACAAAATCATCATATTTCTCGACCATCTCGAATTTCGTGATTCCGGTCGTGATTTTTGTATCATATTAGCAGAAATGCATGCTATGATGCGAGATTGATCGGAAAAATATGTTGTTTGGAAAAAAGTATTTTCGATAAATGTCTCACAAAATCATCATATTTCTCGGCCATCTCGAATTTCGTGATTCCGGTCGTGATTTTTGTATCATATTAGCAGAAATGCATGCAATGATGCGAGATTGATCGGAAAAATATGTTGTTTGGAAGAATTTTTTTCGAACATCTCGGTCGATGAAATATGGAATGACTTCGAAAACGCTGTTTTTCGACGTTTCACTGAACCGAAACGCGTAAAAACGGGTGTTTCGCCCGCATCACGTTATTAGGAAGCAATCGCAGATAATTGTGCCGGGTTTTTCGAGAAAATTTTGAAATTTCATACACTCCAATCGTGTTGGGTGAGAAATGTTGGGCATCGAGAAAAAAAAAATTTTTCGATCGGGAAGAGTGAAATGAACTCGAGATAAATGTCTCACAAGATCATCATATTTCTCGACCATCTCGAATTTCGTGATTCCGGTCGTGATTTTACTTCAATATAAGTAGATATGAATGCAACGATGCGGGATTGATCGAAAAAATATTTTGTTTGGAGAAATGATTTTTCGATAAATGTCTCACAAAATCGTCCTATTCCTCGACCATCTCGAATTTCGTGATTCCGGTCGTAATTTTTGTTCAATATGAGTAGAAATGGATGCAACGATGCGGGATTAATCGAAAAAATATTTTGTTTGGAGAAATGATTTTTCGATAAATGTCTCACAAAATCGTCGTATTTTTCGACCATCTTGAATTTCGTGATTCCGGTCTTGATTTTTGTTTCATATCAGTAGAAATGAATGCAACGATGCAAGATTGATCGGAAAAATATGCAGTTTGGAAAAAATTTTTTCGAACATATCGGTCGACGAGATATGGAATGACTTCGAAAACGCTGTTTTTCGACGTTTCACTAAACTGAAACGCGTAAAAACAGGCATTCCGACCGCAGTACGTTATTAGGATGCAGTCGCAGTTGATTGATCCAGTTTTTTCGAGAACATCTTTGAATTTCTCACACTCGAATCTTGTTGGGTGAGGAATGTCGGGCATCGGAAGAAAAAAAAATTTTTCGATCCGGAAGTTCATAATGATTTTTCGATAAATGTCTCACAAAATCGTCGTATTTCTCGACCATCTCGAATTTCGTGATTCCGGTCGTGATTTTACTTCAATATACGTAGATATGAATGCAACGATGCGGGATTAATCGAAAAAATATTTTGTTTGGAGAAATGATTTTTCGATAAATGTCTCACAAAATCGTCCTATTCCTCGACCATCTCGAATTTCGTGATTCCGGTCGTAATTTTTGTTTAATATGAGTAGAAATGGATGCAACGATGCGGGATTAATCGAAAAAATATTTTGTTTGGAGAAATGATTTTTCGATAAATGTCTCACAAAATCGTCGTATTTTTCGACCATCTTGAATTTCGTGATTCCGGTCGTGATTTTTGTTCAATATCAGTAGAAATGAATGCAACGATGCGGGATTGATCGGAAAAAAATTTAGTTTGGAGAAATGAATTTCCGATAAATGTCTCACAAAATCGTCGTATTTTTCGACCATCTTGAATTTCGTAATTCCGGTCGTGATTTTTGTTTCATATCAGTAGAAATGAATGCAACGATGCGGGATTGATCGGAAAAGAATTTTGTTTGGAAAAATGAATTTCCGATGAATGTCTCACAAAATCGTCGTATTTCTCGACCATCTTGAATTTCGTGAGTCCGGTCGTGATTCTACTCCAATATGAGTAGAAATGGATGCATCGATGCGGGATTGATCGGAAAAATATGCAGTTTGGAAAAATGATTTTTCGATAAATGTCTCACAAAATCGTCGCATTTCTCGACCATCCCGAATTTCGTGATTCCGGTCGTAATTTTTGTTTAATATGAGTAGAAATGGATGCAACGATGCGGGATTAACCGAAAAAATATTTTGTTTGGAGAAATGATTTTTCGATAAATGTCTCACAAAATCGTCGTATTTTTCGACCATCTTGAATTTCGTGATTCCGGTCGTGATTTTTGTTTCATATCAGTAGAAAAGAATGCAACGATGCGGGATTGATCGGAAAAAAATTTTGTTCGGAGAAATGAATTTCCGATATATGTCTCACAAAATCGTCCTATTCCTCGACCATCTCGAATTTCGTGATTCCGGTCGTAATTTTTGTTTAATATGAGTAGAAATGTATGCAACGATGCGGGATTAATCGAAAAAATATTTTGTTTGGAGAAATGAATTTCCGATAAATGTCTTACAAAATCGTCCTATTCCTCGACCATCTCGAATTTCGTGATTCCGGTCGTGATTTTTGTTTCATATCAGTAGAAATGAATGCAACGATGCAAGACTGATCGGAAAAATATGCAGTTTGGAAAAAATTTTTTCGAACATATCGGTCGACGAGATATGGAATGACTTCGAAAACGCTGTTTTTCGACGTTTCACTAAACTGAAACGCGTAAAAACAGGCATTCCGACCGCAGTACGTTATTTGGAAGCAGTCGCAGTTGATTGATCCAGTTTTTTCGAGAACATCTTTGAATTTCTCACACTCGAATCTTGTTGGGTGAGGAATGTCGGGCATCGAAAAAAAAAAAAATTTTTCGATCCGGAAGTTCATAATGATTTTTCGATAAATGACTCACAAAATCGTCGTATTTCTCGACCATCTCGAATTTCGTGATTCCGGTCGTGATTTTTGTTTAATCTGAGTAGAAATGGATGCAACGATGCGGGATTAATCAAAAAAATATTTTGTTTGGAGAAATGATTTTTCGATAAATGTCTCACAAAATCGTCGCATTTCTCGACCATCTCGAATTTCGTGATTCCGGTCGTGATTTCTGTTACATATCAGTAGAAATGAATGCAACGATGCGGGATTGATCGGAAAAAAATTTTGTTTGGAAAAATGAATTTCCGATGAATGTCTCACACAATCGTCGTATTTCTCGACCATCTCGAATTTCGTGATTCCGGTCGTGATTTTACTTCAATATAAGTAGATATGAATGCAACGATGCGGGATTGATCGGAAAAATATTTTGTTTGGAGAAATGATTTTTCGATAAATGTCTCACAAAATCGTCCTATTCCTCGACCATCTCGAATTTCGTGATTCCGGTCGTAATTTTTGTTTAATATGAGTAGAAATGGATGCAACGATGCGGGATTAATCGAAAAAATATTTTGTTTGGAGAAATGATTTTTCGATAAATGTCTCACAAAATCGTCGTATATTTCGACCATCTTGAATTTCGTGATTCCGGTCGTGATTTTTGTGTCACATTAGAAGAAATGCATGCAATGAGGCGAGATTGATCGGAAAAATATGTTGTTTGGAAGAATTTTTTTCGAACACCTCGGTCGATGAAATATGGAATGACTTCGAAAACGCTGTTTTTCGACGTTTCACTGAACCGGAACGCGTAAAAACGGGTGTTTCGCCCGCATCACGTTATTAGGAAGCAATCGCAGATAATGGTGCGGGGTTTTTCGAGGAAATTTTGCAATTTCATACACCTCAATCATGTTGAGTGAGAAATGTTGGGCATCGAGAAAAAAAAAAATTTTCGATCGGGCAGAGTGAAATGAACTCGCGATAAATGTCTCACAAAATCATCATATTTCTCGACCATCTCGAATTTCGTGATTCCGGTCGTGATTTTTGTATCATATTAGCAGAAATGCATGCAATGATGCGAGATTGATCGGAAAAATATGTTGTTTGGAAAAATTTTTTTCGAACATCTCGGTCGATGAAATATGGAATGACTTCGAAAACGCTGTTTTTCGACGTTTCACTGAACCGAAACGCGTAGAAACGGGTGTTTCGTCCGCATCACGTTATTAGGAAGCAATCGCAGATGATTGTGCGGGGTTTTTCGAGGAAATTTTGAAATTTCATACACTCCAATCGTGTTGGGTGAGAAATGTTGGGCATCGAGAAAAAAAAAATTTTTCTGATCGGGAAGAGTGAAATGAACTCGCGATAAATGTCTCACAAAATCATCATATTTCTCGACCATCTCGAATTTCGTCATTCCGGTCGTGATTTTTGTGTCATATTAGAAGAAATGCATGCGATGATGCGAGATTGATCGGAAAAATATGTTGTTTGGAAGAAAGTATTTTCGATAGATGTCTCACAAAATCATCATATTTCTCGACCATCTCGATTTTCGTGATTCCGGTCGTGATTCTTGTGTCACATTAGAAGAAATGCATGCAATGATGCGAGATTGATCGGAAAAATATGTTGTTTGGAAAAAAGTAATTTCGATAAATGTCTCACAAAATCATCATATTTCTCGACCATCTCGAATTTCGTGATTCCGGTCGTGATTTTTGTATCATATTAGCAGAAATGCATGCAATGATGCGAGATTGATCGGAAAAATATGTTGTTTGGAAAAATTTTTTTCGAACATCTTGGTCGATGAAATATGGAATGACTTCGAAAACGCTGTTTTTCGACGTTTCACTGAACCGAAACGCGTAAAAACGGGTGTTTCGCCCGCATCACGTTATACGGAAGCAATCGCAGATAATTGTGCCGGGTTTTTCGAGGAAATTTTGCAATTTCATACACCTCAATCATGTTGAGTGAGAAATGTTGGGCATCGAGAAAAAAAAAAATTTTCGATCGGGCAGAGTGAAATGAACTCGCGATAAATGTCTCACAAAATCATCATATTTCTCGACCATCTCGAATTTCGTGATTCCGGTCGTGATTTTTGTATCATATTAGCAGAAATGCATGCAATGATGCGAGATTGATCGGAAAAATATGTTGTTTGGAAAAATTTTTTTCGAACATCTCGGTCGATGAAATATGGAATGACTTCGAAAACGCTGTTGTTCGACGTTTCACTGAACCGAAACGCGTAAAAACGGGTGTTTTGCCCGCATCACGTTATACGGAAGCAATTGCAGATAATTGTGCCGGGTTTTTCGAGAAAATTTTGAAATTTCATACACCTCAATCATGTCGAGTGAGAAATGTTGGGCATCGAGGAAAAAAAAAATTTTCGATCGGGAAGAGTGAAATGAACTCGCGATAAATGTCTCACAAAATCATCATATTTCTCGACCATCTCGAATTTTATGATTTCGGTCGTGATTTTTGTATCATATTAGCAGAAATGCATGCAATGATGCGAGATTGATCGGAAAAATATGTTGTTTGGAAAAATTTTTTTCGAACATCTCGGTCGATGAAATATGGAATGACTTCGAAAACGCTGTTTTTCGACGTTTCACTGAACCGAAACGCGTAAAAACGGGTGTTTCGCCCGCATCACGTTATACGGAAGCAATCGCAGATGATTGTGCGGGGTTTTTCGAGGAAATTTTGAAATTTCATACACTCCAATCGTGTTGGGTGAGAAATGTTGGGCATCGAGAAAAAAAAAATTTTTCTGATCGGGAAGAGTGAAATGAACTCGCGATAAATGTCTCACAAAATCATCATATTTCTCGACCATCTCGAATTTCGTCATTCCGGTCGTGATTTTTGTGTCATATTAGAAGAAATGCATGCGATGATGCGAGATTGATCGGAAAAATATGTTGTTTGGAAAAAAGTATTTTCGATAGATGTCTCACAAAATCATCATATTTCTCGACCATCTCGATTTTCGTGATTCCGGTCGTGATTCTTGTGTCACATTAGAAGAAATGCATGCAATGATGCGAGATTGATCGGAAAAATATGTTGTTTGGAAAAAAGTAATTTCGATAAATGTCTCACAAAATCATCATATTTCTCGACCATCTCGAATTTCGTGATTCCGGTCGTGATTTTTGTATCATATTAGCAGAAATGCATGCAATGATGCGAGATTGATCGGAAAAATATGTTGTTTGGAAAAATTTTTTTCGAACATCTTGGTCGATGAAATATGGAATGACTTCGAAAACGCTGTTTTTCGACGTTTCACTGAACCGGAACGCGTAAAAACGGGTGTTTCGCCCGCATCACGTTATTAGGAAGCAATCGCAGATAATGGTGCGGGGTTTTTCGAGGAAATTTTGCAATTTCATACACCTCAATCATGTTGAGTGAGAAATGTTGGGCATCGAGAAAAAAAAAAATTTTCGATCGGGCAGAGTGAAATGAACTCGCGATAAATGTCTCACAGAATCATCATATTTCTCGACCATCTCGAATTTCGTGATTCCGGTCGTGATTTTTGTATCATATTAGCAGAAATGCATGCAATGATGCGAGATTGATCGGAAAAATATGTTGTTTGGAAGAATTTTTTTCGAACATCTCGGTCGATGAAATATGGAATGACTTCGAAAACGCTGTTTTTCGACGTTTCACTGAACCGAAACGCGTAAAAACGGGTGTTTCGCCCGCATCACGTTATTAGGAAGCAATCGCAGATAATTGTGCCGGGTTTTTCGAGAAAATTTTGAAATTTCATACACTCCAATCGTGTTGGGTGAGAAATGTTGGGCATCGAGAAAAAAAAAATTTTTCGATCGGGAAGAGTGAAATGAACTCGAGATAAATGTCTCACAAGATCATCATATTTCTCGACCATCTCGAATTTCGTGATTCCGGTCGTGATTTTTGTGTCATATTAGAAGAAATGCATGCAATGATGCGAGATTGATCGGAAAAATATGTTGTTTGGAAAAAAGTATTTTCGATAAATGTCTCACAAAATCATCATATTTCTCGACCATCTCGAATTTCGTGATTCCGGTCGTGATTTTCGTATCATATCAGCAGAAATGCATGCAATGATGCGAGATTGATCGGAAAAATATGTTGTTTGGAAAAAAGTATTTTCGATAAATGTCTCACAAAATCATCATATTTCTCGACCATCTCGAATTTCGTGATTCCGGTCGTGATTTTTGTATCATATTAGCAGAAATGCATGCAATGATGCGAGATTGATCGGAACAATATGTTGTTTGGAAAAATTTTTTTCGAACATCTCGGTCGATGAAATATGGAATGACTTCGAAAACGCTGTTTTTCGACGTTTCACTGAACCGAAACGCGTAAAAACGGGTGTTTCGCCCGCATCACGTTATTAGGAAGCAATCGCAGATAATTGTGCCGGGTTTTTCGAGAAAATTTTGAAATTTCATACACTCCAATCGTGTTGGGTGAGAAATGTTGGGCATCGAGAAAAAAAAAATTTTTCGATCGGGAAGAGTGAAATGAACTCGAGATAAATGTCTCACAAAATCATCATATTTCTCGACCATCTCGAATTTCGTGATTCCGGTCGTGATTTTTGTGTCATATTAGAAGAAATGCATGCAATGATGCGAAATTGATCGGAAAAATATGTTGTTTGGAAAAAAGTATTCTCGATAAATGTCTCACAAAATCATCATATTTCTCGACCATCTCGAATTTCGTCATTCCGGTCGTGATTTTTGTGTTATATTAGAAGGAATGCATGCAATGATGCGAGATTGATCGGAAAAATATGTTGTTTGGAAGAAAGTATTTTCGATAAATGTCTCAAAAAATCATCATATTTCTCGACCATCTCGAATTTCGTGATTCCGGTCGTGATTTTTGTGTCATATTAGAAGAAATGCATGCAATGATGCGAGATTGATCGGAAAAATATGTTGTTTGGAAAAAAGTATTTTCGATAAATGTCTCACAAAATCATCATATTTCTCGACCATCTCGAATTTCGTCATTCCGGTCGTGATTTTTGTATCATATTAGCAGATATGCATGCAATGATGCGAGATTGATCGGAAAAATATGTTGTTTGGAAAAAAGTATTTTCGATAAATGTCTCACAAAATCATCATATTTCTCGACCATCTCGAATTTCGTGATTCCGATCGTGATTTTTGTATCATATTAGCAGAAATGCATGCTATGATGCGAGATTGATCGGAAAAATATGTTGTTTGGAAAAAAGTAATTTCGATAAATGTCTCACAAAATCATCATATTTCTCGACCATCTCGAATTTCGTCATTCCGGTCGTGATTTTTGTGTTATATTAGCAGAAATGCATGCAATGATGCGAGATTGATCGGAAAAATATGTTGTTTGGAAAAAAGTATTTTCGATAAATGTCTCACAAAATCATCACATTTCTCGGCCATCTCGAATTTCGTGATTCCGGTCGTGATTTTTGTATCATATTAGCAGAAATGCATGCAATGATGCGAGATTGATCGGAAAAATATGTTGTTTGGAAAAATTTTTTTCGAACATCTCGGTCGATGAAATATGGAATGACTTCGAAAACGCTGTTTTCCGACGTTTCACTGAACCGAAACGCGTAAAAACGGGTGTTTCGCCCGCATCACGTTATTAGGAAGCAATCGCAGATAATTGTGCCGGGTTGTTCGAGAAAATTTTGAAATTTCATACACTCCAATCGTGTTGGGTGAGAAATGTTGGGCATCGAAAAAAAAAACTTTTCGATCGGGAAGAGTGAAATGAACTCGCGATAAATGTCTCACAAAATCATCATATTTCTCGACCATCTCGAATTTCGTGATTCCGGTCGTGATTTTTGTATCATATTAGCAGAAATGCATGCAATGATGCGAGATTGATCGGAAAAATATGTTGTTTGGAAAAATTTTTTTCGAACATCTCGGTCGATGAAATATGGAATGACTTCGAAAACGCTGTTTTCCGACGTTTCACTGAACCGAAACGCGTAAAAACGGGTGTTTCGCCCGCATCACGTTATTAGGAAGCAATCGCAGATAATTGTGCCGGGTTGTTCGAGAAAATTTTGAAATTTCATACACTCCAATCGTGTTGGGTGAGAAATGTTGGGCATCGAAAAAAAAAAATTTTTCGATCGGGAGGAGTGAAATGAACTCGCGATAAATGTCTCACAAAATCATCATATTTCTCGACCATCTCGAATTTCGTTATTCCGGTCTTGATTCTTGTATCATATTAGCGGAAATGCATGCAATGATGCGAGATTGATCGGAAAAATATGTTGTTTGGAAAAAAGTATTTTCGATAAATGTCTCACAAAATCATCATATTTCTCGACCATCTCGAATTTCGTGATTCCGGTCTTGATTCTTGTATCATATTAGCAGAAATGCATGCAATGATGCGAGATTGATCGGAAAAATATGTTGTTTGGAAAAAAGTATTTTCGATAAATGTCTCACAAAATCATCATATTTCTCGACCATCTCGAATTTCGTGATTCCGGTCGTGATTCTTGTGTCACATTAGAAGAAATGCATGCAATGATGCGAGATTGATCGGAAAAATATGTTGTTTGGAAAAATTTTTTTCGAACATCTCGGTCGATGAAATATGGAATGACTTCGAAAACGCTGTTTTTCGACGTTTCACTGAACCGAAACGCGTGAAAACGGGTGTTTCGCCCGCATCACGTTATACGGAAGCAATCGCAGATAATTGTGCCGGGTTTTTCGAGAAAATTTTGAAATTTCATACACCTCAATCATGTTGAGTGCGAAATGTTGGGCATCGAGAAAAAAAAAATTTTTCGATCGGGAAGAGTGAAATGAACTCGCGATAAATGTCTCACAAAATCATCATATTTCTCGACCATCTCGAATTTCGTGATTCCGGTCGTGATTTTTGTATCATATTAGCAGAAATGCATGCAATGATGCGAGATTGATCGGAAAAATATGTTGTTTGGAAAAATTTTTTTCGAACATCTCGGTCGATGAAATATGGAATGACTTCGAAAACGCTGTTTTCCGACGTTTCACTGAACCGAAACGCGTAAAAACGGGTGTTTCGCCCGCATCACGTTATTAGGAAGCAATCGCAGATAATTGTGCCGGGTTGTTCGAGAAAATTTTGAAATTTCATACACTCCAATCGTGTTGGGTGAGAAATGTTGGGCATCGAAAAAAAAAAATTTTTCGATCGGGAGGAGTGAAATGAACTCGCGATAAATGTCTCACAAAATCATCATATTTCTCGACCATCTCGAATTTCGTGATTCCGGTCTTGATTCTTGTATCATATTAGCGGAAATGCATGCAATGATGCGAGATTGATCGGAAAAATATGTTGTTTGGAAAAAAGTATTTTCGATAAATGTCTCACAAAATCATCATATTTCTCGACCATCTCGAATTTCGTGATTCCGGTCTTGATTCTTGTATCATATTAGCAGAAATGCATGCAATGATGCGAGATTGATCGGAAAAATATGTTGTTTGGAAAAAAGTATTTTCGATAAATGTCTCACAAAATCATCATATTTCTCGACCATCTCGAATTTCGTGATTCCGGTCGTGATTTTTGTATCATATTAGCAGAAATGCATGCAATGATGCGAGATTGATCGGAAAAATATGTTGTTTGGAAAAATTATTTTCGAACATCTCGGTCGATGAAATATGGAATGACTTCGAAAACGCTGTTTTTCGACGTTTCACTGAACCGAAACGCGTAGAAACGGGTGTTTCGTCCGCATCACGTTATTAGGAAGCAATCGCAGATGATTGTGCGGGGTTTTTCGAGGAAATTTTGAAATTTCATACACTCCAATCGTGTTGGGTGAGAAATGTTGGGCATCGAGAAAAAAAAAATTTTTCTGATCGGGAAGAGTGAAATGAACTCGCGATAAATGTCTCACAAAATCATCATATTTCTCGACCATCTCGAATTTCGTCATTCCGGTCGTGATTTTTGTGTCATATTAGAAGAAATGCATGCGATGATGCGAGATTGATCGGAAAAATATGTTGTTTGGAAAAAAGTATTTTCGATAGATGTCTCACAAAATCATCATATTTCTCGACCATCTCGATTTTCGTGATTCCGGTCGTGATTCTTGTGTCACATTAGAAGAAATGCATGCAATGATGCGAGATTGATCGGAAAAATATGTTGTTTGGAAAAAAGTAATTTCGATAAATGTCTCACAAAATCATCATATTTCTCGACCATCTCGAATTTCGTGATTCCGGTCGTGATTTTTGTATCATATTAGCAGAAATGCATGCAATGATGCGAGATTGATCGGAAAAATATGTTGTTTGGAAAAATTTTTTTCGAACATCTTGGTCGATGAAATATGGAATGACTTCGAAAACGCTGTTTTTCGACGTTTCACTGAACCGAAACGCGTAAAAACGGGTGTTTCGCCCGCATCACGTTATACGGAAGCAATCGCAGATAATTGTGCCGGGTTTTTCGAGGAAATTTTGCAATTTCATACACCTCAATCATGTTGAGTGAGAAATGTTGGGCATCGAGAAAAAAAAAAATTTTCGATCGGGCAGAGTGAAATGAACTCGCGATAAATGTCTCACAAAATCATCATATTTCTCGACCATCTCGAATTTCGTGATTCCGGTCGTGATTTTTGTATCATATTAGCAGAAATGCATGCAATGATGCGAGATTGATCGGAAAAATATGTTGTTTGGAAAAATTTTTTTCGAACATCTCGGTCGATGAAATATGGAATGACTTCGAAAACGCTGTTGTTCGACGTTTCACTGAACCGAAACGCGTAAAAACGGGTGTTTTGCCCGCATCACGTTATACGGAAGCAATCGCAGATAATTGTGCCGGGTTTTTCGAGAAAATTTTGAAATTTCATACACCTCAATCATGTCGAGTGAGAAATGTTGGGCATCGAGGAAAAAAAAAATTTTCGATCGGGAAGAGTGAAATGAACTCGCGATAAATGTCTCACAAAATCATCATATTTCTCGACCATCTCGAATTTTATGATTTCGGTCGTGATTTTTGTATCATATTAGCAGAAATGCATGCAATGATGCGAGATTGATCGGAAAAATATGTTGTTTGGAAAAATTTTTTTCGAACATCTCGGTCGATGAAATATGGAATGACTTCGAAAACGCTGTTTTTCGACGTTTCACTGAACCGAAACGCGTAAAAACGGGTGTTTCGCCCGCATCACGTTATTAGGAAGCAATCGCAGATGATTGTGCGGGGTTTTTCGAGGAAATTTTGAAATTTCATACACTCCAATCGTGTTGGGTGAGAAATGTTGGGCATCGAGAAAAAAAAAATTTTTCTGATCGGGAAGAGTGAAATGAACTCGCGATAAATGTCTCACAAAATCATCATATTTCTCGACCATCTCGAATTTCGTCATTCCGGTCGTGATTTTTGTGTCATATTAGAAGAAATGCATGCGATGATGCGAGATTGATCGGAAAAATATGTTGTTTGGAAAAAAGTATTTTCGATAGATGTCTCACAAAATCATCATATTTCTCGACCATCTCGATTTTCGTGATTCCGGTCGTGATTCTTGTGTCACATTAGAAGAAATGCATGCAATGATGCGAGATTGATCGGAAAAATATGTTGTTTGGAAAAAAGTAATTTCGATAAATGTCTCACAAAATCATCATATTTCTCGACCATCTCGAATTTCGTGATTCCGGTCGTGATTTTTGTATCATATTAGCAGAAATGCATGCAATGATGCGAGATTGATCGGAAAAATATGTTGTTTGGAAAAATTTTTTTCGAACATCTTGGTCGATGAAATATGGAATGACTTCGAAAACGCTGTTTTTCGACGTTTCACTGAACCGGAACGCGTAAAAACGGGTGTTTCGCCCGCATCACGTTATTAGGAAGCAATCGCAGATAATGGTGCGGGGTTTTTCGAGGAAATTTTGCAATTTCATACACCTCAATCATGTTGAGTGAGAAATGTTGGGCATCGAGAAAAAAAAAAATTTTCGATCGGGCAGAGTGAAATGAACTCGCGATAAATGTCTCACAGAATCATCATATTTCTCGACCATCTCGAATTTCGTGATTCCGGTCGTGATTTTTGTATCATATTAGCAGAAATGCATGCAATGATGCGAGATTGATCGGAAAAATATGTTGTTTGGAAGAATTTTTTTCGAACATCTCGGTCGATGAAATATGGAATGACTTCGAAAACGCTGTTTTTCGACGTTTCACTGAACCGAAACGCGTAAAAACGGGTGTTTCGCCCGCATCACGTTATTAGGAAGCAATCGCAGATAATTGTGCCGGGTTTTTCGAGAAAATTTTGAAATTTCATACACTCCAATCGTGTTGGGTGAGAAATGTTGGGCATCGAGAAAAAAAAAATTTTTCTGATCGGGAAGAGTGAAATGAACTCGCGATAAATGTCTCACAAAATCATCATATTTCTCGACCATCTCGAATTTCGTCATTCCGGTCGTGATTTTTGTGTCATATTAGAAGAAATGCATGCGATGATGCGAGATTGATCGGAAAAATATGTTGTTTGGAAAAAAGTATTTTCGATAGATGTCTCACAAAATCATCATATTTCTCGACCATCTCGATTTTCGTGATTCCGGTCGTGATTCTTGTGTCACATTAGAAGAAATGCATGCAATGATGCGAGATTGATCGGAAAAATATGTTGTTTGGAAAAAAGTAATTTCGATAAATGTCTCACAAAATCATCATATTTCTCGACCATCTCGAATTTCGTGATTCCGGTCGTGATTTTTGTATCATATTAGCAGAAATGCATGCAATGATGCGAGATTGATCGGAAAAATATGTTGTTTGGAAAAATTTTTTTCGAACATCTTGGTCGATGAAATATGGAATGACTTCGAAAACGCTGTTTTTCGACGTTTCACTGAACCGAAACGCGTAAAAACGGGTGTTTCGCCCGCATCACGTTATACGGAAGCAATCGCAGATAATTGTGCCGGGTTTTTCGAGGAAATTTTGCAATTTCATACACCTCAATCATGTTGAGTGAGAAATGTTGGGCATCGAGAAAAAAAAAAATTTTCGATCGGGCAGAGTGAAATGAACTCGCGATAAATGTCTCACAAAATCATCATATTTCTCGACCATCTCGAATTTCGTGATTCCGGTCGTGATTTTTGTATCATATTAGCAGAAATGCATGCAATGATGCGAGATTGATCGGAAAAATATGTTGTTTGGAAAAATTTTTTTCGAACATCTCGGTCGATGAAATATGGAATGACTTCGAAAACGCTGTTGTTCGACGTTTCACTGAACCGAAACGCGTAAAAACGGGTGTTTTGCCCGCATCACGTTATACGGAAGCAATCGCAGATAATTGTGCCGGGTTTTTCGAGAAAATTTTGAAATTTCATACACCTCAATCATGTCGAGTGAGAAATGTTGGGCATCGAGGAAAAAAAAAATTTTCGATCGGGAAGAGTGAAATGAACTCGCGATAAATGTCTCACAAAATCATCATATTTCTCGACCATCTCGAATTTTATGATTTCGGTCGTGATTTTTGTATCATATTAGCAGAAATGCATGCAATGATGCGAGATTGATCGGAAAAATATGTTGTTTGGAAAAATTTTTTTCGAACATCTCGGTCGATGAAATATGGAATGACTTCGAAAACGCTGTTTTTCGACGTTTCACTGAACCGAAACGCGTAAAAACGGGTGTTTCGCCCGCATCACGTTATTAGGAAGCAATCGCAGATGATTGTGCGGGGTTTTTCGAGGAAATTTTGAAATTTCATACACTCCAATCGTGTTGGGTGAGAAATGTTGGGCATCGAGAAAAAAAAAATTTTTCTGATCGGGAAGAGTGAAATGAACTCGCGATAAATGTCTCACAAAATCATCATATTTCTCGACCATCTCGAATTTCGTCATTCCGGTCGTGATTTTTGTGTCATATTAGAAGAAATGCATGCGATGATGCGAGATTGATCGGAAAAATATGTTGTTTGGAAAAAAGTATTTTCGATAGATGTCTCACAAAATCATCATATTTCTCGACCATCTCGATTTTCGTGATTCCGGTCGTGATTCTTGTGTCACATTAGAAGAAATGCATGCAATGATGCGAGATTGATCGGAAAAATATGTTGTTTGGAAAAAAGTAATTTCGATAAATGTCTCACAAAATCATCATATTTCTCGACCATCTCGAATTTCGTGATTCCGGTCGTGATTTTTGTATCATATTAGCAGAAATGCATGCAATGATGCGAGATTGATCGGAAAAATATGTTGTTTGGAAAAATTTTTTTCGAACATCTTGGTCGATGAAATATGGAATGACTTCGAAAACGCTGTTTTTCGACGTTTCACTGAACCGGAACGCGTAAAAACGGGTGTTTCGCCCGCATCACGTTATTAGGAAGCAATCGCAGATAATGGTGCGGGGTTTTTCGAGGAAATTTTGCAATTTCATACACCTCAATCATGTTGAGTGAGAAATGTTGGGCATCGAGGAAAAAAAAAATTTTCGATCGGGCAGAGTGAAATGAACTCGCGATAAATGTCTCACAGAATCATCATATTTCTCGACCATCTCGAATTTCGTGATTCCGGTCGTGATTTTTGTATCATATTAGCAGAAATGCATGCAATGATGCGAGATTGATCGGAAAAATATGTTGTTTGGAAGAATTTTTTTCGAACATCTCGGTCGATGAAATATGGAATGACTTCGAAAACGCTGTTTTTCGACGTTTCACTGAACCGAAACGCGTAAAAACGGGTGTTTCGCCCGCATCACGTTATTAGGAAGCAATCGCAGATAATTGTGCCGGGTTTTTCGAGAAAATTTTGAAATTTCATACACTCCAATCGTGTTGGGTGAGAAATGTTGGGCATCGAGAAAAAAAAAATTTTTCGATCGGGAAGAGTGAAATGAACTCGAGATAAATGTCTCACAAGATCATCATATTTCTCGACCATCTCGAATTTCGTGATTCCGGTCGTGATTTTTGTGTCATATTAGAAGAAATGCATGCAATGATGCGAGATTGATCGGAAAAATATGTTGTTTGGAAAAAAGTATTTTCGATAAATGTCTCACAAAATCATCATATTTCTCGACCATCTCGAATTTCGTGATTCCGGTCGTGATTTTCGTATCATATCAGCAGAAATGCATGCAATGATGCGAGATTGATCGGAAAAATATGTTGTTTGGAAAAAAGTATTTTCGATAAATGTCTCACAAAATCATCATATTTCTCGACCATCTCGAATTTCGTGATTCCGGTCGTGATTTTTGTATCATATTAGCAGAAATGCATGCAATGATGCGAGATTGATCGGAACAATATGTTGTTTGGAAAAATTTTTTTCGAACATCTCGGTCGATGAAATATGGAATGACTTCGAAAACGCTGTTTTTCGACGTTTCACTGAACCGAAACGCGTAAAAACGGGTGTTTCGCCCGCATCACGTTATTAGGAAGCAATCGCAGATAATTGTGCCGGGTTTTTCGAGAAAATTTTGAAATTTCATACACTCCAATCGTGTTGGGTGAGAAATGTTGGGCATCGAGAAAAAAAAAATTTTTCGATCGGGAAGAGTGAAATGAACTCGAGATAAATGTCTCACAAAATCATCATATTTCTCGACCATCTCGAATTTCGTGATTCCGGTCGTGATTTTTGTGTCATATTAGAAGAAATGCATGCAATGATGCGGAATTGATCGGAAAAATATGTTGTTTGGAAAAAAGTATTCTCGATAAATGTCTCACAAAATCATCATATTTCTCGACCATCTCGAATTTCGTCATTCCGGTCGTGATTTTTGTGTTATATTAGAAGGAATGCATGCAATGATGCGAGATTGATCGGAAAAATATGTTGTTTGGAAGAAAGTATTTTCGATAAATGTCTCAAAAAATCATCATATTTCTCGACCATCTCGAATTTCGTGATTCCGGTCGTGATTTTTGTGTCATATTAGAAGAAATGCATGCAATGATGCGAGATTGATCGGAAAAATATGTTGTTTGGAAAAAAGTATTTTCGATAAATGTCTCACAAAATCATCATATTTCTCGACCATCTCGAATTTCGTGATTCCGGTCGTGATTTTTGTATCATATTAGCAGATATGCATGCAATGATGCGAGATTGATCGGAAAAATATGTTGTTTGGAAAAAAGTATTTTCGATAAATGTCTCACAAAATCATCATATTTCTCGACCATCTCGAATTTCGTGATTCCGGTCGTGATTTTTGTATCATATTAGCAGAAATGCATGCTATGATGCGAGATTGATCGGAAAAATATGTTGTTTGGAAAAAAGTAATTTCGATAAATGTCTCACAAAATCATCATATTTCTCGACCATCTCGAATTTCGTCATTCCGGTCGTGATTTTTGTGTTATATTAGCAGAAATGCATGCAATGATGCGAGATTGATCGGAAAAATATGTTGTTTGGAAAAAAGTATTTTCGATAAATGTCTCACAAAATCATCACATTTCTCGGCCATCTCGAATTTCGTGATTCCGGTCGTGATTTTTGTATCATATTAGCAGAAATGCATGCAATGATGCGAGATTGATCGGAAAAATATGTTGTTTGGAAAAATTTTTTTCGAACATCTCGGTCGATGAAATATGGAATGACTTCGAAAACGCTGTTTTCCGACGTTTCACTGAACCGAAACGCGTAAAAACGGGTGTTTCGCCCGCATCACGTTATTAGGAAGCAATCGCAGATAATTGTGCCGGGTTGTTCGAGAAAATTTTGAAATTTCATACACTCCAATCGTGTTGGGTGAGAAATGTTGGGCATCGAAAAAAAAAACTTTTCGATCGGGAAGAGTGAAATGAACTCGCGATAAATGTCTCACAAAATCATCATATTTCTCGACCATCTCGAATTTCGTGATTCCGGTCGTGATTTTTGTATCATATTAGCAGAAATGCATGCAATGATGCGAGATTGATCGGAAAAATATGTTGTTTGGAAAAATTTTTTTCGAACATCTCGGTCGATGAAATATGGAATGACTTCGAAAACGCTGTTTTCCGACGTTTCACTGAACCGAAACGCGTAAAAACGGGTGTTTCGCCCGCATCACGTTATTAGGAAGCAATCGCAGATAATTGTGCCGGGTTGTTCGAGAAAATTTTGAAATTTCATACACTCCAATCGTGTTGGGTGAGAAATGTTGGGCATCGAAAAAAAAAAATTTTTCGATCGGGAGGAGTGAAATGAACTCGCGATAAATGTCTCACAAAATCATCATATTTCTCGACCATCTCGAATTTCGTGATTCCGGTCTTGATTCTTGTATCATATTAGCGGAAATGCATGCAATGATGCGAGATTGATCGGAAAAATATGTTGTTTGGAAAAAAGTATTTTCGATAAATGTCTCACAAAATCATCATATTTCTCGACCATCTCGAATTTCGTGATTCCGGTCTTGATTCTTGTATCATATTAGCAGAAATGCATGCAATGATGCGAGATTGATCGGAAAAATATGTTGTTTGGAAAAAAGTATTTTCGATAAATGTCTCACAAAATCATCATATTTCTCGACCATCTCGAATTTCGTGATTCCGGTCGTGATTCTTGTGTCACATTAGAAGAAATGCATGCAATGATGCGAGATTGATCGGAAAAATATGTTGTTTGGAAAAATTTTTTTCGAACATCTCGGTCGATGAAATATGGAATGACTTCGAAAACGCTGTTTTTCGACGTTTCACTGAACCGAAACGCGTGAAAACGGGTGTTTCGCCCGCATCACGTTATACGGAAGCAATCGCAGATAATTGTGCCGGGTTTTTCGAGAAAATTTTGAAATTTCATACACCTCAATCATGTTGAGTGCGAAATGTTGGGCATCGAGAAAAAAAAAATTTTTCGATCGGGAAGAGTGAAATGAACTCGCGATAAATGTCTCACAAAATCATCATATTTCTCGACCATCTCGAATTTCGTGATTCCGGTCGTGATTTTTGTATCATATTAGCAGAAATGCATGCAATGATGCGAGATTGATCGGAAAAATATGTTGTTTGGAAAAATTTTTTTCGAACATCTCGGTCGATGAAATATGGAATGACTTCGAAAACGCTGTTTTCCGACGTTTCACTGAACCGAAACGCGTAAAAACGGGTGTTTCGCCCGCATCACGTTATTAGGAAGCAATCGCAGATAATTGTGCCGGGTTGTTCGAGAAAATTTTGAAATTTCATACACTCCAATCGTGTTGGGTGAGAAATGTTGGGCATCGAGAAAGAAAAAATTTTTCGATCGGGAAGAGTGAAATGAACTCGAGATGAGTGTCTCACAAGATCATCATATTTCTCGACCATCTCGAATTTCGTGATTCCGGTCGTGATCTTTGTGTCATATTAGAAGAAATGCATGCAATAGTGCGAGATTGATCGGATAAATATGTTGTTTGGAAAAAAGTATTTTCGATAAATGTCTCACAAAATCATCATATTTCTCGACCATCTCGAATTTCGTCATTCCGGTCGTGATTTTTGTGTTATATTAGAAGAAATGCATGCAATGATGCGAGATTGATCGGAAAAATATGTTGTTTGGAAAAAAGTATTTTCGATAAATGTCTCACAAAATCATCATATTTCTCGACCATCTCGAATTTCGTGATTCCGGTCGTGATTTTTGTATCATATTAGCAGAAATGCATGCAATGATGCGAGATTGATCGGAAAAATATGTTGTTTGGAAAAATTTTTTTCGAACATCTCGGTCGATGAAATATGGAATGACTTCGAAAACGCTGTTTTCCGACGTTTCACTGAACCGAAACGCGTAAAAACGGGTGTTTCGCCCGCATCACGTTATTAGGAAGCAATCGCAGATAATTGTGCCGGGTTGTTCGAGAAAATTTTGAAATTTCATACACTCCAATCGTGTTGGGTGAGAAATGTTGGGCATCGAAAAAAAAAAATTTTTCGATCGGGAAGAGTGAAATGAACTCGCGATAAATGTCTCACAAAATCATCATATTTCTCGACCATCTCGAATTTCGTGATTCCGGTCTTGATTCTTGTATCATATTAGCAGAAATGCATGCAATGATGCGAGATTGATCGGAAAAATATGTTGTTTGGAAAAAAGTATTTTCGATAAATGTCTCACAAAATCATCATATTTCTCGACCATCTCGAATTTCGTGATTCCGGTCGTGATTCTTGTGTCACATTAGAAGAAATGCATGCAATGATGCGAGATTGATCGGAAAAATATGTTGTTTGGAAAAATTTTTTTCGAACATCTCGGTCGATGAAATATGGAATGACTTCGAAAACGCTGTTTTTCGACGTTTCACTGAACCGAAACGCGTGAAAACGGGTGTTTCGCCCGCATCACGTTATACGGAAGCAATCGCAGATAATTGTGCCGGGTTTTTCGAGAAAATTTTGAAATTTCATACACCTCAATCATGTTGAGTGCGAAATGTTGGGCATCGAGAAAAAAAAAATTTTTCGATCGGGAAGAGTGAAATGAACTCGCGATAAATGTCTCACAAAATCATCATATTTCTCGACCATCTCGAATTTCGTGATTCCGGTCGTGATTTTTGTATCATATTAGCAGAAATGCATGCAATGATGCGAGATTGATCGGAAAAATATGTTGTTTGGAAAAAAGTATTTTCGATAAATGTCTCACAAAATCATCATATTTCTCGACCATCTCGAATTTCGTGATTCCGGTCGTGATTTTTGTATCATATTAGCAGAAATGCATGCTATGATGCGAGATTGATCGGAAAAATATGTTGTTTGGAAAAAAGTAATTTCGATAAATGTCTCACAAAATCATCATATTTCTCGACCATCTCGAATTTCGTCATTCCGGTCGTGATTTTTGTATCATATTAGCAGAAATGCATGCAATGATGCGAGATTGATCGGAAAAATATGTTGTTTGGAAAAATTTTTTTCGAACATCTCGGTCGATGAATTATGGAATGACTTCGAAAACGCTGTTTTTCGACGTTTCACTGAACCGAAACGCGTAAAAACGGGTGTTTCGCCCGCATCACGTTATTAGGAAGCAATCGCAGATAATTGTGCCGGGTTTTTCGAGAAAAATTTGAAATTTCATACACTCCAATCGTGTTGGGTGAGAAATGTTGGGCATCGAGAAAAAAAAAATTTTTCGATCGGGAAGAGTGAAATGAACTCGAGATAAATGTCTCACAAGATCATCATATTTCTCGACCATCTCGAATTTCGTGATTCCGGTCGTGATTTTTGTGTCATATTAGAAGAAATGCATGCAATGATGCGAGATTGATCGGAAAAATATGTTGTTTGGAAAAAAGTATTTTCGATAAATGTCTCACAAAATCATCATATTTCTCGACCATCTCGAATTTCGTGATTCCGGTCGTGATTTTTGTATCATATTAGCAGAAATGCATGCAATGATGCGAGATTGATCGGAAAAATATGTTGTTTGGAAAAATTTTTTTCGAACATCTCGGTCGATGAAATATGGAATGACTTCGAAAACGCTGTTGTTCGACGTTTCACTGAACCGAAACGCGTAAAAACGGGTGTTTTGCCCGCATCACGTTATACGGAAGCAATCGCAGATAATTGTGCCGGGTTTTTCGAGAAAATTTTGAAATTTCATACACCTCAATCATGTCGAGTGAGAAATGTTGGGCATCGAGGAAAAAAAAAATTTTCGATCGGGAAGAGTGAAATGAACTCGCGATAAATGTCTCACAAAATCATCATATTTCTCGACCATCTCGAATTTTATGATTTCGGTCGTGATTTTTGTATCATATTAGCAGAAATGCATGCAATGATGCGAGATTGATCGGAAAAATATGTTGTTTGGAAAAATTTTTTTCGAACATCTCGGTCGATGAAATATGGAATGACTTCGAAAACGCTGTTTTTCGACGTTTCACTGAACCGAAACGCGTAAAAACGGGTGTTTCGCCCGCATCACGTTATTAGGAAGCAATCGCAGATGATTGTGCGGGGTTTTTCGAGGAAATTTTGAAATTTCATACACTCCAATCGTGTTGGGTGAGAAATGTTGGGCATCGAGAAAAAAAAAATTTTTCTGATCGGGAAGAGTGAAATGAACTCGCGATAAATGTCTCACAAAATCATCATATTTCTCGACCATCTCGAATTTCGTCATTCCGGTCGTGATTTTTGTGTCATATTAGAAGAAATGCATGCGATGATGCGAGATTGATCGGAAAAATATGTTGTTTGGAAAAAAGTATTTTCGATAGATGTCTCACAAAATCATCATATTTCTCGACCATCTCGATTTTCGTGATTCCGGTCGTGATTCTTGTGTCACATTAGAAGAAATGCATGCAATGATGCGAGATTGATCGGAAAAATATGTTGTTTGGAAAAAAGTAATTTCGATAAATGTCTCACAAAATCATCATATTTCTCGACCATCTCGAATTTCGTGATTCCGGTCGTGATTTTTGTATCATATTAGCAGAAATGCATGCAATGATGCGAGATTGATCGGAAAAATATGTTGTTTGGAAAAATTTTTTTCGAACATCTTGGTCGATGAAATATGGAATGACTTCGAAAACGCTGTTTTTCGACGTTTCACTGAACCGGAACGCGTAAAAACGGGTGTTTCGCCCGCATCACGTTATTAGGAAGCAATCGCAGATAATGGTGCGGGGTTTTTCGAGGAAATTTTGCAATTTCATACACCTCAATCATGTTGAGTGAGAAATGTTGGGCATCGAGAAAAAAAAAAATTTTCGATCGGGCAGAGTGAAATGAACTCGCGATAAATGTCTCACAGAATCATCATATTTCTCGACCATCTCGAATTTCGTGATTCCGGTCGTGATTTTTGTATCATATTAGCAGAAATGCATGCAATGATGCGAGATTGATCGGAAAAATATGTTGTTTGGAAGAATTTTTTTCGAACATCTCGGTCGATGAAATATGGAATGACTTCGAAAACGCTGTTTTTCGACGTTTCACTGAACCGAAACGCGTAAAAACGGGTGTTTCGCCCGCATCACGTTATTAGGAAGCAATCGCAGATAATTGTGCCGGGTTTTTCGAGAAAATTTTGAAATTTCATACACTCCAATCGTGTTGGGTGAGAAATGTTGGGCATCGAGAAAAAAAAAATTTTTCGATCGGGAAGAGTGAAATGAACTCGAGATAAATGTCTCACAAGATCATCATATTTCTCGACCATCTCGAATTTCGTGATTCCGGTCGTGATTTTTGTGTCATATTAGAAGAAATGCATGCAATGATGCGAGATTGATCGGAAAAATATGTTGTTTGGAAAAAAGTATTTTCGATAAATGTCTCACAAAATCATCATATTTCTCGACCATCTCGAATTTCGTGATTCCGGTCGTGATTTTCGTATCATATCAGCAGAAATGCATGCAATGATGCGAGATTGATCGGAAAAATATGTTGTTTGGAAAAAAGTATTTTCGATAAATGTCTCACAAAATCATCATATTTCTCGACCATCTCGAATTTCGTGATTCCGGTCGTGATTTTTGTATCATATTAGCAGAAATGCATGCAATGATGCGAGATTGATCGGAACAATATGTTGTTTGGAAAAATTTTTTTCGAACATCTCGGTCGATGAAATATGGAATGACTTCGAAAACGCTGTTTTTCGACGTTTCACTGAACCGAAACGCGTAAAAACGGGTGTTTCGCCCGCATCACGTTATTAGGAAGCAATCGCAGATAATTGTGCCGGGTTTTTCGAGAAAATTTTGAAATTTCATACACTCCAATCGTGTTGGGTGAGAAATGTTGGGCATCGAGAAAAAAAAAATTTTTCGATCGGGAAGAGTGAAATGAACTCGAGATAAATGTCTCACAAAATCATCATATTTCTCGACCATCTCGAATTTCGTGATTCCGGTCGTGATTTTTGTGTCATATTAGAAGAAATGCATGCAATGATGCGAAATTGATCGGAAAAATATGTTGTTTGGAAAAAAGTATTCTCGATAAATGTCTCACAAAATCATCATATTTCTCGACCATCTCGAATTTCGTCATTCCGGTCGTGATTTTTGTGTTATATTAGAAGGAATGCATGCAATGATGCGAGATTGATCGGAAAAATATGTTGTTTGGAAGAAAGTATTTTCGATAAATGTCTCAAAAAATCATCATATTTCTCGACCATCTCGAATTTCGTGATTCCGGTCGTGATTTTTGTGTCATATTAGAAGAAATGCATGCAATGATGCGAGATTGATCGGAAAAATATGTTGTTTGGAAAAAAGTATTTTCGATAAATGTCTCACAAAATCATCATATTTCTCGACCATCTCGAATTTCGTGATTCCGGTCGTGATTTTTGTATCATATTAGCAGATATGCATGCAATGATGCGAGATTGATCGGAAAAATATGTTGTTTGGAAAAAAGTATTTTCGATAAATGTCTCACAAAATCATCATATTTCTCGACCATCTCGAATTTCGTGATTCCGATCGTGATTTTTGTATCATATTAGCAGAAATGCATGCTATGATGCGAGATTGATCGGAAAAATATGTTGTTTGGAAAAAAGTAATTTCGATAAATGTCTCACAAAATCATCATATTTCTCGACCATCTCGAATTTCGTCATTCCGGTCGTGATTTTTGTGTTATATTAGCAGAAATGCATGCAATGATGCGAGATTGATCGGAAAAATATGTTGTTTGGAAAAAAGTATTTTCGATAAATGTCTCACAAAATCATCACATTTCTCGGCCATCTCGAATTTCGTGATTCCGGTCGTGATTTTTGTATCATATTAGCAGAAATGCATGCAATGATGCGAGATTGATCGGAAAAATATGTTGTTTGGAAAAATTTTTTTCGAACATCTCGGTCGATGAAATATGGAATGACTTCGAAAACGCTGTTTTCCGACGTTTCACTGAACCGAAACGCGTAAAAACGGGTGTTTCGCCCGCATCACGTTATTAGGAAGCAATCGCAGATAATTGTGCCGGGTTGTTCGAGAAAATTTTGAAATTTCATACACTCCAATCGTGTTGGGTGAGAAATGTTGGGCATCGAAAAAAAAAACTTTTCGATCGGGAAGAGTGAAATGAACTCGCGATAAATGTCTCACAAAATCATCATATTTCTCGACCATCTCGAATTTCGTGATTCCGGTCGTGATTTTTGTATCATATTAGCAGAAATGCATGCAATGATGCGAGATTGATCGGAAAAATATGTTGTTTGGAAAAATTTTTTTCGAACATCTCGGTCGATGAAATATGGAATGACTTCGAAAACGCTGTTTTCCGACGTTTCACTGAACCGAAACGCGTAAAAACGGGTGTTTCGCCCGCATCACGTTATTAGGAAGCAATCGCAGATAATTGTGCCGGGTTGTTCGAGAAAATTTTGAAATTTCATACACTCCAATCGTGTTGGGTGAGAAATGTTGGGCATCGAAAAAAAAAAATTTTTCGATCGGGAGGAGTGAAATGAACTCGCGATAAATGTCTCACAAAATCATCATATTTCTCGACCATCTCGAATTTCGTGATTCCGGTCTTGATTCTTGTATCATATTAGCGGAAATGCATGCAATGATGCGAGATTGATCGGAAAAATATGTTGTTTGGAAAAAAGTATTTTCGATAAATGTCTCACAAAATCATCATATTTCTCGACCATCTCGAATTTCGTGATTCCGGTCTTGATTCTTGTATCATATTAGCAGAAATGCATGCAATGATGCGAGATTGATCGGAAAAATATGTTGTTTGGAAAAAAGTATTTTCGATAAATGTCTCACAAAATCATCATATTTCTCGACCATCTCGAATTTCGTGATTCCGGTCGTGATTCTTGTGTCACATTAGAAGAAATGCATGCAATGATGCGAGATTGATCGGAAAAATATGTTGTTTGGAAAAATTTTTTTCGAACATCTCGGTCGATGAAATATGGAATGACTTCGAAAACGCTGTTTTTCGACGTTTCACTGAACCGAAACGCGTGAAAACGGGTGTTTCGCCCGCATCACGTTATTAGGAAGCAATCGCAGATGATTGTGCGGGGTTTTTCGAGGAAATTTTGAAATTTCATACACTCCAATCGTGTTGGGTGAGAAATGTTGGGCATCGAGAAAAAAAAAATTTTTCTGATCGGGAAGAGTGAAATGAACTCGCGATAAATGTCTCACAAAATCATCATATTTCTCGACCATCTCGAATTTCGTCATTCCGGTCGTGATTTTTGTGTCATATTAGAAGAAATGCATGCGATGATGCGAGATTGATCGGAAAAATATGTTGTTTGGAAAAAAGTATTTTCGATAGATGTCTCACAAAATCATCATATTTCTCGACCATCTCGATTTTCGTGATTCCGGTCGTGATTCTTGTGTCACATTAGAAGAAATGCATGCAATGATGCGAGATTGATCGGAAAAATATGTTGTTTGGAAAAAAGTAATTTCGATAAATGTCTCACAAAATCATCATATTTCTCGACCATCTCGAATTTCGTGATTCCGGTCGTGATTTTTGTATCATATTAGCAGAAATGCATGCAATGATGCGAGATTGATCGGAAAAATATGTTGTTTGGAAAAATTTTTTTCGAACATCTTGGTCGATGAAATATGGAATGACTTCGAAAACGCTGTTTTTCGACGTTTCACTGAACCGAAACGCGTAAAAACGGGTGTTTCGCCCGCATCACGTTATACGGAAGCAATCGCAGATAATTGTGCCGGGTTTTTCGAGGAAATTTTGCAATTTCATACACCTCAATCATGTTGAGTGAGAAATGTTGGGCATCGAGAAAAAAAAAAATTTTCGATCGGGCAGAGTGAAATGAACTCGCGATAAATGTCTCACAAAATCATCATATTTCTCGACCATCTCGAATTTCGTGATTCCGGTCGTGATTTTTGTATCATATTAGCAGAAATGCATGCAATGATGCGAGATTGATCGGAAAAATATGTTGTTTGGAAAAATTTTTTTCGAACATCTCGGTCGATGAAATATGGAATGACTTCGAAAACGCTGTTGTTCGACGTTTCACTGAACCGAAACGCGTAAAAACGGGTGTTTTGCCCGCATCACGTTATACGGAAGCAATCGCAGATAATTGTGCCGGGTTTTTCGAGAAAATTTTGAAATTTCATACACCTCAATCATGTCGAGTGAGAAATGTTGGGCATCGAGGAAAAAAAAAATTTTCGATCGGGAAGAGTGAAATGAACTCGCGATAAATGTCTCACAAAATCATCATATTTCTCGACCATCTCGAATTTTATGATTTCGGTCGTGATTTTTGTATCATATTAGCAGAAATGCATGCAATGATGCGAGATTGATCGGAAAAATATGTTGTTTGGAAAAATTTTTTTCGAACATCTCGGTCGATGAAATATGGAATGACTTCGAAAACGCTGTTTTTCGACGTTTCACTGAACCGAAACGCGTAAAAACGGGTGTTTCGCCCGCATCACGTTATTAGGAAGCAATCGCAGATGATTGTGCGGGGTTTTTCGAGGAAATTTTGAAATTTCATACACTCCAATCGTGTTGGGTGAGAAATGTTGGGCATCGAGAAAAAAAAAATTTTTCTGATCGGGAAGAGTGAAATGAACTCGCGATAAATGTCTCACAAAATCATCATATTTCTCGACCATCTCGAATTTCGTCATTCCGGTCGTGATTTTTGTGTCATATTAGAAGAAATGCATGCGATGATGCGAGATTGATCGGAAAAATATGTTGTTTGGAAAAAAGTATTTTCGATAGATGTCTCACAAAATCATCATATTTCTCGACCATCTCGATTTTCGTGATTCCGGTCGTGATTCTTGTGTCACATTAGAAGAAATGCATGCAATGATGCGAGATTGATCGGAAAAATATGTTGTTTGGAAAAAAGTAATTTCGATAAATGTCTCACAAAATCATCATATTTCTCGACCATCTCGAATTTCGTGATTCCGGTCGTGATTTTTGTATCATATTAGCAGAAATGCATGCAATGATGCGAGATTGATCGGAAAAATATGTTGTTTGGAAAAATTTTTTTCGAACATCTTGGTCGATGAAATATGGAATGACTTCGAAAACGCTGTTTTTCGACGTTTCACTGAACCGGAACGCGTAAAAACGGGTGTTTCGCCCGCATCACGTTATTAGGAAGCAATCGCAGATAATGGTGCGGGGTTTTTCGAGGAAATTTTGCAATTTCATACACCTCAATCATGTTGAGTGAGAAATGTTGGGCATCGAGAAAAAAAAAAATTTTCGATCGGGCAGAGTGAAATGAACTCGCGATAAATGTCTCACAGAATCATCATATTTCTCGACCATCTCGAATTTCGTGATTCCGGTCGTGATTTTTGTATCATATTAGCAGAAATGCATGCAATGATGCGAGATTGATCGGAAAAATATGTTGTTTGGAAGAATTTTTTTCGAACATCTCGGTCGATGAAATATGGAATGACTTCGAAAACGCTGTTTTTCGACGTTTCACTGAACCGAAACGCGTAAAAACGGGTGTTTCGCCCGCATCACGTTATTAGGAAGCAATCGCAGATAATTGTGCCGGGTTTTTCGAGAAAATTTTGAAATTTCATACACTCCAATCGTGTTGGGTGAGAAATGTTGGGCATCGAGAAAAAAAAAATTTTTCGATCGGGAAGAGTGAAATGAACTCGAGATAAATGTCTCACAAGATCATCATATTTCTCGACCATCTCGAATTTCGTGATTCCGGTCGTGATTTTTGTGTCATATTAGAAGAAATGCATGCAATGATGCGAGATTGATCGGAAAAATATGTTGTTTGGAAAAAAGTATTTTCGATAAATGTCTCACAAAATCATCATATTTCTCGACCATCTCGAATTTCGTGATTCCGGTCGTGATTTTCGTATCATATCAGCAGAAATGCATGCAATGATGCGAGATTGATCGGAAAAATATGTTGTTTGGAAAAAAGTATTTTCGATAAATGTCTCACAAAATCATCATATTTCTCGACCATCTCGAATTTCGTGATTCCGGTCGTGATTTTTGTATCATATTAGCAGAAATGCATGCAATGATGCGAGATTGATCGGAACAATATGTTGTTTGGAAAAATTTTTTTCGAACATCTCGGTCGATGAAATATGGAATGACTTCGAAAACGCTGTTTTTCGACGTTTCACTGAACCGAAACGCGTAAAAACGGGTGTTTCGCCCGCATCACGTTATTAGGAAGCAATCGCAGATAATTGTGCCGGGTTGTTCGAGAAAATTTTGAAATTTCATACACTCCAATCGTGTTGGGTGAGAAATGTTGGGCATCGAAAAAAAAAACTTTTCGATCGGGAAGAGTGAAATGAACTCGCGATAAATGTCTCACAAAATCATCATATTTCTCGACCATCTCGAATTTCGTGATTCCGGTCGTGATTTTTGTATCATATTAGCAGAAATGCATGCAATGATGCGAGATTGATCGGAAAAATATGTTGTTTGGAAAAATTTTTTTCGGACATCTCGGTCGATGAAATATGGAATGACTTCGAAAACGCTGTTTTCCGACGTTTCACTGAACCGAAACGCGTAAAAACGGGTGTTTCGCCCGCATCACGTTATTAGGAAGCAATCGCAGATAATTGTGCCGGGTTGTTCGAGAAAATTTTGAAATTTCATACACTCCAATCGTGTTGGGTGAGAAATGTTGGGCATCGAAAAAAAAAAATTTTTCGATCGGGAGGAGTGAAATGAACTCGCGATAAATGTCTCACAAAATCATCATATTTCTCGACCATCTCGAATTTCGTGATTCCGGTCTTGATTCTTGTATCATATTAGCGGAAATGCATGCAATGATGCGAGATTGATCGGAAAAATATGTTGTTTGGAAAAAAGTATTTTCGATAAATGTCTCACAAAATCATCATATTTCTCGACCATCTCGAATTTCGTGATTCCGGTCTTGATTCTTGTATCATATTAGCAGAAATGCATGCAATGATGCGAGATTGATCGGAAAAATATGTTGTTTGGAAAAAAGTATTTTCGATAAATGTCTCACAAAATCATCATATTTCTCGACCATCTCGAATTTCGTGATTCCGGTCGTGATTCTTGTGTCACATTAGAAGAAATGCATGCAATGATGCGAGATTGATCGGAAAAATATGTTGTTTGGAAAAATTTTTTTCGAACATCTCGGTCGATGAAATATGGAATGACTTCGAAAACGCTGTTTTTCGACGTTTCACTGAACCGAAACGCGTGAAAACGGGTGTTTCGCCCGCATCACGTTATACGGAAGCAATCGCAGATAATTGTGCCGGGTTTTTCGAGAAAATTTTGAAATTTCATACACCTCAATCATGTTGAGTGCGAAATGTTGGGCATCGAGAAAAAAAAAATTTTTCGATCGGGAAGAGTGAAATGAACTCGCGATAAATGTCTCACAAAATCATCATATTTCTCGACCATCTCGAATTTCGTGATTCCGGTCGTGATTTTTGTATCATATTAGCAGAAATGCATGCAATGATGCGAGATTGATCGGAAAAATATGTTGTTTGGAAAAATTTTTTTCGAACATCTCGGTCGATGAAATATGGAATGACTTCGAAAACGCTGTTTTCCGACGTTTCACTGAACCGAAACGCGTAAAAACGGGTGTTTCGCCCGCATCACGTTATTAGGAAGCAATCGCAGATAATTGTGCCGGGTTGTTCGAGAAAATTTTGAAATTTCATACACTCCAATCGTGTTGGGTGAGAAATGTTGGGCATCGAAAAAAAAAAATTTTTCGATCGGGAGGAGTGAAATGAACTCGCGATAAATGTCTCACAAAATCATCATATTTCTCGACCATCTCGAATTTCGTGATTCCGGTCTTGATTCTTGTATCATATTAGCGGAAATGCATGCAATGATGCGAGATTGATCGGAAAAATATGTTGTTTGGAAGAAAGTATTTTCGATAAATGTCTCAAAAAATCATCATATTTCTCGACCATCTCGAATTTCGTGATTCCGGTCGTGATTTTTGTGTCATATTAGAAGAAATGCATGCAATGATGCGAGATTGATCGGAAAAATATGTTGTTTGGAAAAAAGTATTTTCGATAAATGTCTCACAAAATCATCATATTTCTCGACCATCTCGAATTTCGTGATTCCGGTCGTGATTTTTGTATCATATTAGCAGATATGCATGCAATGATGCGAGATTGATCGGAAAAATATGTTGTTTGGAAAAAAGTATTTTCGATAAATGTCTCACAAAATCATCATATTTCTCGACCATCTCGAATTTCGTGATTCCGATCGTGATTTTTGTATCATATTAGCAGAAATGCATGCTATGATGCGAGATTAATCGGAAAAATATGTTGTTTGGAAAAAAGTAATTTCGATAAATGTCTCACAAAATCATCATATTTCTCGACCATCTCGAATTTCGTCATTCCGGTCGTGATTTTTGTGTTATATTAGCAGAAATGCATGCAATGATGCGAGATTGATCGGAAAAATATGTTGTTTGGAAAAAAGTATTTTCGATAAATGTCTCACAAAATCATCACATTTCTCGGCCATCTCGAATTTCGTGATTCCGGTCGTGATTTTTGTATCATATTAGCAGAAATGCATGCAATGATGCGAGATTGATCGGAAAAATATGTTGTTTGGAAAAATTTTTTTCGAACATCTCGGTCGATGAAATATGGAATGACTTCGAAAACGCTGTTTTCCGACGTTTCACTGAACCGAAACGCGTAAAAACGGGTGTTTCGCCCGCATCACGTTATTAGGAAGCAATCGCAGATAATTGTGCCGGGTTGTTCGAGAAAATTTTGAAATTTCATACACTCCAATCGTGTTGGGTGAGAAATGTTGGGCATCGAAAAAAAAAACTTTTCGATCGGGAAGAGTGAAATGAACTCGCGATAAATGTCTCACAAAATCATCATATTTCTCGACCATCTCGAATTTCGTGATTCCGGTCGTGATTTTTGTATCATATTAGCAGAAATGCATGCAATGATGCGAGATTGATCGGAAAAATATGTTGTTTGGAAAAATTTTTTTCGGACATCTCGGTCGATGAAATATGGAATGACTTCGAAAACGCTGTTTTCCGACGTTTCACTGAACCGAAACGCGTAAAAACGGGTGTTTCGCCCGCATCACGTTATTAGGAAGCAATCGCAGATAATTGTGCCGGGTTGTTCGAGAAAATTTTGAAATTTCATACACTCCAATCGTGTTGGGTGAGAAATGTTGGGCATCGAAAAAAAAAAATTTTTCGATCGGGAGGAGTGAAATGAACTCGCGATAAATGTCTCACAAAATCATCATATTTCTCGACCATCTCGAATTTCGTGATTCCGGTCTTGATTCTTGTATCATATTAGCGGAAATGCATGCAATGATGCGAGATTGATCGGAAAAATATGTTGTTTGGAAAAAAGTATTTTCGATAAATGTCTCACAAAATCATCATATTTCTCGACCATCTCGAATTTCGTGATTCCGGTCTTGATTCTTGTATCATATTAGCAGAAATGCATGCAATGATGCGAGATTGATCGGAAAAATATGTTGTTTGGAAAAAAGTATTTTCGATAAATGTCTCACAAAATCATCATATTTCTCGACCATCTCGAATTTCGTGATTCCGGTCGTGATTCTTGTGTCACATTAGAAGAAATGCATGCAATGATGCGAGATTGATCGGAAAAATATGTTGTTTGGAAAAATTTTTTTCGAACATCTCGGTCGATGAAATATGGAATGACTTCGAAAACGCTGTTTTTCGACGTTTCACTGAACCGAAACGCGTGAAAACGGGTGTTTCGCCCGCATCACGTTATACGGAAGCAATCGCAGATAATTGTGCCGGGTTTTTCGAGAAAATTTTGAAATTTCATACACCTCAATCATGTTGAGTGCGAAATGTTGGGCATCGAGAAAAAAAAAATTTTTCGATCGGGAAGAGTGAAATGAACTCGCGATAAATGTCTCACAAAATCATCATATTTCTCGACCATCTCGAATTTCGTGATTCCGGTCGTGATTTTTGTATCATATTAGCAGAAATGCATGCAATGATGCGAGATTGATCGGAAAAATATGTTGTTTGGAAAAATTTTTTTCGAACATCTCGGTCGATGAAATATGGAATGACTTCGAAAACGCTGTTTTCCGACGTTTCACTGAACCGAAACGCGTAAAAACGGGTGTTTCGCCCGCATCACGTTATTAGGAAGCAATCGCAGATAATTGTGCCGGGTTGTTCGAGAAAATTTTGAAATTTCATACACTCCAATCGTGTTGGGTGAGAAATGTTGGGCATCGAAAAAAAAAAATTTTTCGATCGGGAGGAGTGAAATGAACTCGCGATAAATGTCTCACAAAATCATCATATTTCTCGACCATCTCGAATTTCGTGATTCCGGTCTTGATTCTTGTATCATATTAGCGGAAATGCATGCAATGATGCGAGATTGATCGGAAAAATATGTTGTTTGGAAAAAAGTATTTTCGATAAATGTCTCACAAAATCATCATATTTCTCGACCATCTCGAATTTCGTGATTCCGGTCTTGATTCTTGTATCATATTAGCAGAAATGCATGCAATGATGCGAGATTGATCGGAAAAATATGTTGTTTGGAAAAAAGTATTTTCGATAAATGTCTCACAAAATCATCATATTTCTCGACCATCTCGAATTTCGTGATTCCGGTCGTGATTCTTGTGTCACATTAGAAGAAATGCATGCAATGATGCGAGATTGATCGGAAAAATATGTTGTTTGGAAAAATTTTTTTCGAACATCTCGGTCGATGAAATATGGAATGACTTCGAAAACGCTGTTTTTCGACGTTTCACTGAACCGAAACGCGTAAAAACGGGTGTCTCGCCCGCATCACGTTATTAGGAAGCAATCGCAGATAATTGTGCCGGGTTTTTCGAGAAAATTTTGAAATTTCATACACTCCAATCGTGTTGGGTGAGAAATGTTGGGCATCGAGAAAGAAAAAATTTTTCGATCGGGAAGAGTGAAATGAACTCGAGATGAGTGTCTCACAAGATCATCATATTTCTCGACCATCTCGAATTTCGTGATTCCGGTCGTGATCTTTGTGTCATATTAGAAGAAATGCATGCAATGATGCGAGATTGATCGGATAAATATGTTGTTTGGAAAAAAGTATTTTCGATAAATGTCTCACAAAATCATCATATTTCTCGACCATCTCGAATTTCGTCATTCCGGTCGTGATTTTTGTGTTATATTAGAAGAAATGCATGCAATGATGCGAGATTGATCGGAAAAATATGTTGTTTGGAAAAAAGTATTTTCGATAAATGTCTCACAAAATCATCATATTTCTCGACCATCTCGAATTTCGTGATTCCGGTCGTGATTTTTGTATCATATTAGCAGAAATGCATGCAATGATGCGAGATTGATCGGAAAAATATGTTATTTGGAAAAATTTTTTTCGAACATCTCGGTCGATGAAATATGGAATGACTTCGAAAACGCTGTTTTTCGACGTTTCACTGAACCGAAACGCGTAAAAACGGGTGTTTCGCCCGCATCACGTTATTAGGAAGCAATCGCAGATGATTGTGCCGGCTTTTTCGAGAAAATTTCGAAATTTCATACACTCCAATCGTGTTGGGTGAGAAATGTTGGGCATCGAGAAAAAAAAAATTTTTCGATCGAGAAGAGTGAAATGAACTCGAGATAAATGTCTCACAAAATCATCATATTTCTCGACCATCTCGAATTCCGTCATTCCGGTCGTGATTTTTGTGTTATATTAGAAGAAATGCATGCAATGATGCGAGATTGATCGGAAAAATATGTTGTTTGGAAAAAAGTATTTTCGATAAATGTCTCAAAAAATCATCATATTTCTCGACCATCTCGAATTTCGTGATTCCGGTCGTGATTTTTGTGTCACATTAGAAGAAATGCATGCAATGATGCGAGATTGATCGGAAAAATATGTTGTTTGGAAAAAAGTATTTTCGATAAATGTCTCACAAAATCATCATATTTCTCGGCCATCTCGAATTGCGTGATTCCGGTCGTGATTTTTGTATCATATTAGCAGAAATGCATGCAATGATGCGAGATTGATCGGAAAAATATGTTGTTTGGAAAAATTTTTTTCGAACATCTCGGTCGATGAAATATGGAATGACTTCGAAAACGCTGTTTTCCGACGTTTCACTGAACCGAAACGCGTAAAAACGGGTGTTTCGCCCGCATCACGTTATTAGGAAGCAATCGCAGATAATTGTGCCGGGTTGTTCGAGAAAATTTTGAAATTTCATACACTCCAATCGTGTTGGGTGAGAAATGTTGGGCATCGAAAAAAAAAAATTTTTCGATCGGGAAGAGTGAAATGAACTCGCGATAAATGTCTCACAAAATCATCATATTTCTCGACCATCTCGAATTTCGTGATTCCGGTCTTGATTCTTGTATCATATTAGCAGAAATGCATGCAATGATGCGAGATTGATCGGAAAAATATGTTGTTTGGAAAAAAGTATTTTCGATAAATGTCTCACAAAATCATCATATTTCTCGACCATCTCGAATTTCGTGATTCCGGTCGTGATTCTTGTGTCACATTAGAAGAAATGCATGCAATGATGCGAGATTGATCGGAAAAATATGTTGTTTGGAAAAATTTTTTTCGAACATCTCGGTCGATGAAATATGGAATGACTTCGAAAACGCTGTTTTTCGACGTTTCACTGAACCGAAACGCGTGAAAACGGGTGTTTCGCCCGCATCACGTTATACGGAAGCAATCGCAGATAATTGTGCCGGGTTTTTCGAGAAAATTTTGAAATTTCATACACCTCAATCATGTTGAGTGCGAAATGTTGGGCATCGAGAAAAAAAAAATTTTTCGATCGGGAAGAGTGAAATGAACTCGCGATAAATGTCTCACAAAATCATCATATTTCTCGACCATCTCGAATTTCGTGATTCCGGTCGTGATTTTTGTATCATATTAGCAGAAATGCATGCAATGATGCGAGATTGATCGGAAAAATATGTTGTTTGGAAAAAAGTATTTTCGATAAATGTCTCACAAAATCATCATATTTCTCGACCATCTCGAATTTCGTGATTCCGGTCGTGATTTTTGTATCATATTAGCAGAAATGCATGCTATGATGCGAGATTGATCGGAAAAATATGTTGTTTGGAAAAAAGTAATTTCGATAAATGTCTCACAAAATCATCATATTTCTCGACCATCTCGAATTTCGTCATTCCGGTCGTGATTTTTGTATCATATTAGCAGAAATGCATGCAATGATGCGAGATTGATCGGAAAAATATGTTGTTTGGAAAAATTTTTTTCGAACATCTCGGTCGATGAATTATGGAATGACTTCGAAAACGCTGTTTTTCGACGTTTCACTGAACCGAAACGCGTAAAAACGGGTGTTTCGCCCGCATCACGTTATTAGGAAGCAATCGCAGATAATTGTGCCGGGTTTTTCGAGAAAAATTTGAAATTTCATACACTCCAATCGTGTTGGGTAAGAAATGTTGGGCATCGAGAAAAAAAAAATTTTTCGATCGGGAAGAGTGAAATGAACTCGCGATAAATGTCTCACAAAATCATCATATTTCTCGACCATCTCGAATTTCGTCATTCCGGTCGTGTTTTTTGTGTTATATTAGAAGAAATGCATGCAATGATGCGAGATTGATCGGAAAAATATGTTGTTTGGAAAAAAGTATTTTCGATAAATGTCTCAAAAAATCATCATATTTCTCGACCATCTCGAATTCCGTGATTCCAGTCGTGATTTTTGTATCATATTAGCAGAAATGCATGCAATGATGCGAGATTGATCGGAAAAATATGTTGTTTGGAAAAAAGTAATTTCGATAAATGTCTCACAAAATCATCATATTTCTCGACCATTTCGAATTTCGTGATTCCGGTCGTGATTTTTGTATCATATTAGCAGAAATGCATGCAATGATGCGAGATTGATCGGAAAAATATGTTGTTTGGAAAAATTTTTTTCGAACATCTCGGTCGATGAAATATGGAATGACTTCGAAAACGCTGTTTTTCGACGTTTCACTGAACCGAAACGCGTAAAAACGGGTGTTTCGCCCGCATCACGTTATACGGAAGCAATCGCAGATAATTGTGCCGGGTTTTTCGAGAAAATTTTGAAATTTCATACACTCCAATCGTGTTGGGTGAGAAATGTTGGGCATCGAGAAAGAAAAAATTTTTCGATCGGGAAGAGTGAAATGAACTCGCGATAAATGTCTCACAAAATCATCATATTTCTCGACCATCTCGAATTTCGTGATTCCGGTCGTGATTTTTGTATCATATTAGCAGAAATGCATGCAATGATGCGAGATTGATCGGAAAAATATGTTGTTTGGAAAAAAGTATTATCGACAAATGTCTCACAAAATCATCATATTTCTCGACCATCTCGAATTTCGTGATTCCGGTCGTGATCTTTGTGTCATATTAGAAGAAATGCATGCAATGATGCGAGATTGATCGGAAAAATATGTTGTTTGGAAAAAAGTATTTTCGATAAATGTCTCACAAAATCATCATATTTCTCGACCATCTCGAATTTCGTCATTCCGGTCGTGATTTTTGTGTTATATTAGAAGAAATGCATGCAATGATGCGAGATTGATCGGAAAAATATGTTGTTTGGAAAAAAGTATTTTCGATAAATGTCTCAAAAAATCATCATATTTCTCGACCATCTCGAATTTCGTGATTCCGGTCGTGATTTTTGTATCATATTAGCAGAAATGCATGCAATGATGCGAGATTGATCGGAAAAATATGTTATTTGGAAAAATTTTTTTCGAACATCTCGGTCGATGAAATATGGAATGACTTCGAAAACGCTGTTTTTCGACGTTTCACTGAACCGAAACGCGTAAAAACGGGTGTTTCGCCCGCATCACGTTATTAGGAAGCAATCGCAGATGATTGTGCCGGCTTTTTCGAGAAAATTTCGAAATTTCATACACTCCAATCGTGTTGGGTGAGAAATGTTGGGCATCGAGAAAAAAAAAATTTTTCGATCGAGAAGAGTGAAATGAACTCGAGATAAATGTCTCACAAAATCATCATATTTCTCGACCATCTCGAATTCCGTGATTCCGGTCGTGATTTTTGTATCATATTAGCAGAAATGCATGCAATGATGCGAGATTGATCGGAAAAATATGTTGTTTGGAAAAAAGTATTTTCGATAAATGTCTCACAAAATCATCATATTTCTCGACCATCTCGAATTTCGTGATTCCGGTCGTGATTTTTGTATCATATTAGCAGAAATGCATGCTATGATGCGAGATTGATCGGAAAAATATGTTGTTTGGAAAAAAGTAATTTCGATAAATGTCTCACAAAATCATCATATTTCTCGACCATCTCGAATTTCGTCATTTCGGTCGTGATTTTTGTGTTATATTAGCAGAAATGCATGCAATGATGCGAGATTGATCGGAAAAATATGTTGTTTGGAAAAAAGTATTTTCGATAAATGTCTCACAAAATCATCATATTTATCGGCCATCTCGAATTTCGTGATTCCGGTCGTGATTTTTGTATCATATTAGCAGAAATGCATGCAATGATGCGAGATTGATCGGAAAAATATGTTGTTTGGAAAAATTTTTTTCGAACATCTCGGTCGATGAATTATGGAATGACTTCGAAAACGCTGTTTTTCGACGTTTCACTGAACCGAAACGCGTAAAAACGGGTGTTTCGCCCGCATCACGTTATTAGGAAGCAATCGCAGATAATTGTGCCGGGTTTTTCGAGAAAAATTTGAAATTTCATACACCTCAATCATGTTGAGTGAGAAATGTTGGGCATCGAGAAAAAAAAAATTTTTCGATCGGGAAGAGTGAAATGAACTCGCGATAAATGTCTCACAAAATCATCATATTTCTCGACCATCTCGAATTTCGTGATTCCGGTCGTGATTTTTGTATCATATTAGCAGAAATGCATGCAATGATGCGAGATTGATCGGAAAAATATGTTGTTTGGAAAAAAGTATTATCGACAAATGTCTCACAAAATCATCATATTTCTCGACCATCTCGAATTTCGTGATTCCGGTCGTGATTTTTGTATCATATTAGCAGAAATGCATGCTATGATGCGAGATTGATCGGAAAAATATGTTGTTTGGAAAAAAGTGATTTCGATAAATGTCTCACAAAATCATCATATTTCTCGACCATCTCGAATTTCGTCATTCCGGTCGTGATTTTTGTGTTATATTAGCAGAAATGCATGCAATGATGCGAGATTTATCGGAAAAATATGTTGTTTGGAAAAAAGTATTTCCGATAAATGTCTCACAAAATCATCATATTTCTCGGCCATCTCGAATTTCGTCATTCCGGTCGTGATTTTTGTATCATATTAGCAGAAATGCATGCAATGATGCGAGATTGATCGGAAAAATATGTTGTTTGGAAAAATTTTTTTCGAACATTTCGGTCGATGAAATATGGAATGACTTCGAAAACGCTGTTTTTTGATGTTTCACTGAACCGAAACGCGTAAAAACGGGTGTTTCGCCCGATCACGTTATACGGAAGCAATCGCAGATAATTGTGCCGGGTTTTTCGAGGAAATTTTGAAATTTCATACACTTCAATCATGTTAAAAGAGAAATGTTGGGCATCGAGAAAAAAAAAATTTTTCGATCGGGAAGAGTGAAATGAACTCGCGATAAATGTCTCACAAAATCATCATATTTCTCGACCATCTCGAATTTCGTGATTCCGGTCGTGATTTTTGTGTTATATTAGCAGAAATGCATGCAATGATGCGAGATTTATCGGAAAAATATGATGTTTGGAAAAAAGTATTTCCGATAAATGTCTCACAAAATCATCATATTTCTCGGCCATCTCGAATTTCGTGATTCCGGTCGTGATTTTTGTATCATATTAGCAGAAATGCATGCAATGATGCGAGATTGATCGGAAAAATATGTTGTTTGGAAAAATTTTTTTCGAACATCTCGGTCGATGAAATATGGAATGACTTCGAAAACGCTGTTTTTCGACGTTTCACTGAACCGAAACGCGTAAAAACGGGTGTTTCGCCCGCATCACGTTATACGGAAGCAGTCGCAGATAATTGTGCCGGGTTTTTCGAGAAAATTTTGAAATTTCATACACCTCAATCATGTTGAGTGAGAAATGTTGGGCATCGAGAAAAAAAAAATTTTTGGATCGGGAAGAGTGAAATGAACTCGCGATAAATGTCTCACAAAATCATCATATTTCTCGACCATCTCGAATTTCGTGATTCCGGTCGTGATTTTTGTATCATATTAGCAGAAATGCATGCAATGATGCGAGATTGATCGGAAAAATATGTTGTTTGGAAAAAAGTATTTTCGATAAATCTCTCACAAAATCATCATATTTCTCGACCATCTCGAATTTCGTCATTCCGGTCGTGATTTTTGTGTTATATTAGAAGAAATGCATGCAATGATGCGAGATTGATCGGAAAAATATGTTGTTTGGAAAAAAGTATTTTCGATAAATGTCTCAAATAATCATCATATTTCTCGACCATCTCGAATTTCGTGATTCCGGTCGTGATTTTTGTATCATATTAGCAGAAATGCATGCAATGATGCGAGATTGATCGGAAAAATATGTTGTTTGGAAAAATTTTTTTCGAACATCTCGATCGATGAAATATGGAATGACTCCGAAAACGCTGTTTTCCGACGTTTCACTGAACCGAAACGCGTAAAAACGGGTGTTTCGCCCGCATCACGTTATACGGAAGCAGTCGCAGATAATTGTGCCGGGTTTTTCGAGAAAATTTTGAAATTTCATACACCTCAATCATGTTGAGTGAGAAATGTTGGGCATCGAGAAAAAAAAAATTTTTCGATCGGGAAGAGTGAAATGAACTCGCGATAAATGTCTCACAAAATCATCATATTTCTCGATCATCTCGAATTTCGTGATTCCGGTCGTGATTCTTGTATCATATTAGCAGAAATGCATGCAATGATGCGAGATTGATCGGAAAAATATGTTGTTTGGAAAAAAGTATTTTCGATAAATGTCTTACAAAATCATCATATTTCTCGACCATCTCGAATTTCGTCATTCCGGTCGTGATTTTTGTGTTATATTAGAAGAAATGCATGCAATGATGCGAGATTGATCGGAAAAATATGTTGTTTGGAAAAAAGTATTTTCGATAAATGTCTCAAATAATCATCATATTTCTCGACCATCTCGAATTTCGTGATTCCGGTCGTGATTTTTGTATTATATTAGCAGAAATGCATGCAATGATGCGAGATTGATCGGAAAAATATGTTGTTTGGAAAAATTTTTTTCGAACATCTCGGTCGATGAAATATGGAATGACTTCGAAAACGCTGTTTTTCGACGTTTCACTGAACCGAAACGCGTAAAAACGGGTGTTTCGCCCGCATCACGTTATTAGGAAGCAATCGCAGATAATTGTGCCGGGTTTTTCGAGAAAATTTTAAAATTTCATACACTCCAATCGTGTTGGGTGAGAAATGTTGGGCATCGAGAAAAAAAAAATTTTTCGATCGGGAAGAGTGAAATGAACTCGCGATAAATGTCTCACAAAATCATCATATTTCTCGACCATCTCGAATTTCGTCATTCCGGTCGTGATTTTTGTGTTATATTAGAAGAAATGCATGCAATGATGCGAGATTGATCGGAAAAATATGTTGTTTGGAAAAAAGTATTTTCGATAAATGTCTCAAATAATCATCATATTTCTCGACCATCTCGAATTTCGTGATTCCGGTCGTGATTTTTGTATTATATTAGCAGAAATGCATGCAATGATGCGAGATTGATCGGAAAAATATGTTGTTTGGAAAAATTTTTTTCGAACATCTCGGTCGATGAAATATGGAATGACTTCGAAAACGCTGTTTTTCGACGTTTCACTGAACCGAAACGCGTAAAAACGGGTGTTTCGCCCGCATCACGTTATTAGGAAGCAATCGCAGATAATTGTGCCGGGTTTTTCGAGAAAATTTTGAAATTTCATACACTCCAACCGTGTTGGGTGAGAAATGTTGGGCATCGAGAAAAAAAAAATTTTTCGATCGGGAAGAGTGAAATGAACTCGCGATAAATGTCTCACAAAATCATCATATTTCTCGACCATCTCGAATTTCGTCATTCCGGTCGTGATTTTTGTGTTATATTAGAAGAAATGCATGCAATGATGCGAGATTGATCGGAAAAATATGTTGTTTGGAAAAAAGTATTTTCGATAAATGTCTCAAAAAATCATCATATTTCTCGACCATCTCGAATTTCGTGATTCCGGTCGTGATTTTTGTATTATATTAGCAGAAATGCATGCAATGATGCGAGATTGATCGGAAAAATATGTTGTTTGGAAAAAAGTATTTTCGATAAATGTCTCAAAAAATCATCATATTTCTCGACCATCTCGAATTTCGTGATTCCGGTCGTGATTTTTGTATCATATTAGCAGAAATGCATGCAATGATGCGAGATTGATCGGAAAAATATGTTGTTTGGAAGAATTTTTTTCGAACATCTCGATCGATGAAATATGGAATGACTTCGAAAACGCTGTTTTCCGACGTTTCACTGAACCGAAACGCGTAAAAACGGGTGTTTCGCCCGCATCACGTTATACGGAAGCAATCGCAGATAATTGTGCCGGGTTTTTCGAGAAAATTTTGAAATTTCATACACTCCAATCGTGTTGGAGGTGAAATGTTGGGCATCGAGATAAAAAAAATTTTTCGATCGGGAAGAGTGGAATGAACTCGCGATAAATGTCTCACAAAATCATCATATTTCTCGACCATCTCGAATTTCGTGATTCCGGTCGTGATTCTTGTATCATATTAGCAGAAATGCGTGCAATGATGCGAGATTGATCGGAAAAATATGTTGTTTGGAAAAAAGTATTTTCGATAAATGTCTCACAAAATCATCATATTTCTCGACCATCTCGAATTTCGTGATTCCGGTCGTGATTTTTGTATCATATTAGCAGAAATGCATGCAATGATGCGAGATTGATCGGAAAAATATGTTGTTTGGAAAAATTTTTTTCGAACATCTCGGTCGATGAAATATGGAATGACTCCGAAAACGCTGTTTTTCGACGTTTCACTGAACCGAAACGCGTAAAAACGGGTGTTTCGCCCGCATCACGTTATACGGAAGCAATCGCAGATAATTGTGCCGGGTTTTTCGAGAAAATTTTAACATTTCATACACCTCAATCATGTTGAGTGAGAAATGTTGGGCATCGAGAAAAAAAAAATTTTTCGATCGGGAAGAGTGAAATGAACTCGCGATAAATGTCTCACAAAATCATCATATTTCTCGACCATCTCGAATTTCGTGATTCCGGTCGTGATTCTTGTATCATATTAGCAGAAATGCATGCTATGATGCGAGATTGATCGGAAAAATATGTTGTTTGGAAAAAAGTATTTTCGATAAATGTCTCACAAAATCATCATATTTCTCGACCATCTCGAATTTCGTGATTCCGGTCGTGATTTTTGTATCATATTAGCAGAAATGCATGCTATGATGCGAGATTGATCGGAAAAATATGTTGTTTGGAAAAAAGTATTTTCGATAAATGTCTCACAAAATCATCATATTTCTCGACCATCTCGAATTTCGTGATTCCGGTCGTGATTTTTGTGTTATATTAGCAGAAATGCATGCAATGATGCGAGATTTATCGGAAAAATATGTTGTTTGGAAAAAAATTTTCCGATAAATGTCTCACAAAATCATCATATTTCTCGGCCATCTCGAATTTCGTGATTCCGGTCGTGATTTTTGTATCATATCAGCAGAAATGCATGCAATGATGCGAGATTGATCGGAAAAATATGTTGTTTGGAAAAATTTTTTTCGAACATCTCGGTCGATGAAATATGGAATGACTTCGAAAACGCTGTTTTTCGACGTTTCACTGAACCGAAACGCGTTAAAACGGGTGTTTCGCCCGCATCACGTTATACGGAAGCAATCGCAGATAATTGTGCCGGGTTTTTCGAGAAAATTTTGAAATTTCATACACCTCAATCGTGTTGGGTGAGAAATGTTGGGCATCGAGAAAAAAAAAATTTTTCGATCGGGAAGAGTGAAATGAACTCGCGATAAATGTCTCACAAATTCATCATATTTCTCGACCATCTCGAATTTCGTCATTCCGGTCGTGATTTTTGTGTTATATTAGAAGAAATGCATGCAATGATGCGAGATTGATCGGAAAAATATGTTGTTTGGAAAAAAGTATTTTCGATAAATGTCTCAAAAAATCATCATATTTTTCGACCATGTCGAATTTCGTGATTCCGGTCGTGATTTCTGTATCATATTAGCAGAAATGCATGCAATGATGCGAGATTGATCGGAAAAATATGTTGTTTGGAAAAATTTTTTTCGAACATCTCGGTCGATGAAATATGGAATGACTTCGAAAACGCTGTTTTTCGACGTTTCACTGAACCGAAACGCGTAAAAACGGGTGTTTCGCCCGCATTACGTTATACGGAAGCAATCGCAGATAATTGTGCCGGGTTTTTCGAGAAAATTTTGAAATTTCATACACCTCAATCATGTTGAGTGAGAAATGTTGGGCATCGAGAAAAAAAAAATTTTTCGATCGGGAAGAGTGAAATGAACTCGCGATAAATGTCTCACAAAATCATCATATTTCTCGACCATCTCGAATTTCGTGATTCCGGTCGTGATCCTTGTATCATATTAGCAAAAATGCATGCAATGATGCGAGATTGATCGGAAAAATATGTTGTTTGGAAAAAAGTATTTTCGATAAATCTCTCACAAAATCATCATATTTCTCGACCATCTCGAATTTCGTCATTCCGGTCGTGATTTTTGTGTTATATTAGAAGAAATGCATGCAATGATGCGAGATTGATCGGAAAAATATGTTGTTTGGAAAAAAGTATTTCCGATAAATGTCTCAAATAATCATCATATTTCTCGACCATCTCGAATTTCGTGATTCCGGTCGTGATTTTTGTATCATATTAGCAGAAATGCATGCAATGATGCGAGATTGATCGGAAAAATATGTTGTTTGGAAAAATTTTTTTCGAACATCTCGATCGATGAAATATGGAATGACTCCGAAAACGCTGTTTTCCGACGTTTCACTGAACCGAAACGCGTAAAAACGGGTGTTTCGCCCGCATCACGTTATACGGAAGCAGTCGCAGATAATTGTGCCGGGTTTTTCGAGAAAATTTTGAAATTTCATACACCTCAATCATGTTGAGTGAGAAATGTTGGGCATCGAGAAAAAAAAATTTTTCGATCGGGAAGAGTGAAATGAACTCGCGATAAATGTCTCACAAAATCATCATATTTCTCGATCATCTCGAATTTCGTGATTCCGGTCGTGATTCTTGTATCATATTAGCAGAAATGCATGCAATGATGCGAGATTGATCGGAAAAATATGTTGTTTGGAAAAAAGTATTTTCGATAAATGTCTCACAAAATCATCATATTTCTCGACCATCTCGAATTTCGTGATTCCGGTTGTGATTTTTGTATCATATTAGCAGAAATGCATGCAATGATGCGAGATTGATCGGAAAAATATGTTGTTTGGAAAAATTTTTTTCGAACATCTCGGTCGATGAAATATGGAATGACTTCGAAAACGCTGTTTTTCGACGTTTCACTGAACCGAAACGCGTGAAAACGGGTGTTTCGCCCGCATCACGTTATACGGAAGCAATCGCAGATAATTGTGCCGGGTTTTTCGAGAAAATTTTGACATTTCATACACCTCAATCATGTTGAGTGAGAAATGTTGGGCATCGAGAAAAAAAAAATTTTTCGATCGGGAAGAGTGAAATGAACTCGCGATGAATGTCTCACAAAATCATCATATTTCTCGACCATCTCGAATTTCGTGATTCCGGTCGTGATTCTTGTATCATATTAGCAGAAATGCATGCAATGATGCGAGATTAATCGGAAAAATATGTTGTTTGGAAAAAAGTATTTTCGATAAATGTCTCACAAAATCATCATATTTCTCGACCATCTCGAATTTCGTGATTCCGGTCGTGATTTTTGTGTTATATTAGCAGAAATGCATGCAATGATGCGAGATTTATCGGAAAAATATGTTGTTTGGAAAAATTTTTTTCGAACATCTCGATCGATGAAATATGGAATGACTTCGAAAACGCTGTTTTTCGACGTTTCACTGAACCGAAACGCGTAAATACGGGTGTTTCGCCCGCATCACGTTATACGGAAGCAATCGCAGATAATTGTGCCGGGTTTTTCGAGAAAATTTTGAAATTTCATATACCTCAATCATGTTGAGTGGGAAATGTTGGGCATCGAGAAAAAAAAAATTTTTCGATCGGGAAGAGTGAAATGAACTCGCGATAAGTGTCTCACAAAATCATCATATTTCTCGACCATCTCGAATTTCGTGATTCCGGTCGTGATTTTTGTATCATATTAGCAGAAATGCATGCTATGATGCGAGATTGATCGGAAAAATATGTTGTTTGGAAAAAAGTAATTTCGATAAATGTCTTACAAAATCATCATATTTCTCGACCATCTCGAATTTCGTGATTCCGGTCGTGATTTTTGTATCATATTAGCAGAAATGCATGCAATGATGCGAGATTTATCGGAAAAATATGTTGTTTGGAAAAAAGTATTTTCGATAAATGTCTTACAAAATCATCATATTTCTCGACCATCTCGAATTTCGTCATTCCGGTCGTGATTTTTGTATTATATTAGCAGAAATGCATGCAATGATGCGAGATTGATCGGAAAAATATGTTGTTTGGAAAAAAAGTATTTTCGATAAATGTCTCACAAAATCATCATATTTCTCGGCCATCTCGAATCTCGTGATTCCGGTCGTGATTTTTGTATCATATTAGCAGAAATGCATGCAATGATGCGAGATTGATCGGAAAAATATGTTGTTTGGAAAAATTTTTTTCGAACATCTCGGTCGATGAAATATGGAATGACTTCGAAAACGCTGTTGTTCGACGTTTCACTGAACCGAAACGCGTAAAAACGGGTGTTTCGCCCGCATCACGTTATACGGAAGCAATCGCAGATAATTGTGCCGGGTTTTTCGAGAAAATTTTGAAATTTCATACACTCCAATCGTGTTGGAGGTGAAATGTTGGGCATCGAGATAAAAAAAATTTTTCGATCGGGAAGAGTGGAATGAACTCGCGATAAATGTCTCACAAAATCATCATATTTCTCGACCATCTCGAATTTCGTGATTCCGGTCGTGATTTTTGTATCATATTAGCAGAAATGCATGCAATGATGCGAGATTGATCGGAAAAATATGTTGTTTGGAAAAATTTTTTTCGAACATCTCGGTCGATGAAATATGGAATGACTTCGAAAACGCTGTTTTTCGACGTTTCACTGAACCGAAACGCGTAAAAACGGGTGTTTCGCCCGCATCACGTTATACGGAAGCAATCGCAGATAATTGTGCCGGGTTTTTCGAGAAAATTTTGAAATTTCATACACTCCAATCGTGTTGGAGGTGAAATGTTGGGCATCGAGATAAAAAAAATTTTTCGATCGGGAAGAGTGGAATGAACTCGCGATAAATGTCTCACAAAATCATCATATTTCTCGACCATCTCGAATTTCGTGATTCCGGTCGTGATTCTTGTATCATATTAGCAGAAATGCGTGCAATGATGCGAGATTGATCGGAAAAATATGTTGTTTGGAAAAAAGTATTTTCGATAAATGTTTCACAAAATCATCATATTTCTCGACCATCTCGAATTTCGTGATTCCGGTCGTGATTTTTGTGTTATATTAGCAGATATGCATGCAATGATGCGAGATTTATCGGAAAAATATGTTGTTTGGAAAAAAGTATTTCCGATAAATGTCTCACAAAATCATCATATTTCTCGGCCATCTCGAATTTCGTGATTCCGGTCGTGATTTTTGTATCATATTAGCAGAAATGCATGCAATGATGCGAGATTGATCGGAAAAATATGTTGTTTGGAAAAATTTTTTTCGAACATCTCGGTCGATGAAATATGGAATGACTTCGAAAACGCTGTTTTTCGACGTTTCACTGAACCGAAACGCGTAAAAACGGGTGTTTCGCCCGCATCACGTTATACGGAAGCAATCGCAGATAATTGTGCCGGGTTTTTCGAGAAAATTTTGAAATTTCATACACCTCAATCATGTTGAGTGAGAAATGTTGGGCATCGAGAAAAAAAAAATTTTTCGATCGGGAAGAGTGAAATGAACTCGCGATGAATGTCTCACAAAATCATCATATTTCTCGACCATCTCGAATTTCGTCATTCCGGTCGTGATTTTTGTGTTATATTAGCAGAAATGCATGCAATGATGCGAGATTTATCGGAAAAATATGTTGTTTGGAAAAAAGTATTTTCGATAGATGTCTCAAAAAATCATCATATTTCTCGACCATCTCGAATTTCGTGATTCCGGTCGTGATTTTTGTATCATATTAGCAGAAATGCATGCAATGATGCGAGATTGATCGGAAAAATATGTTGTTTGGAAAAATTTTTCTCGAACATCTCGATCGATGAAATATGGAATGACTTCGAAAACGCTGTTTTTCGACGTTTCACTGAACCGAAACGCGTAAATACGGGTGTTTCGCCCGCATCACGTTATACGGAAGCAATCGCAGATAATTGTGCCGGGTTTTTCGAGAAAATTTTGAAATTTCATATACCTCAATCATGTTGAGTGGGAAATGTTGGGCATCGAGAAAAAAAAAATTTTTCGATCGGGAAGAGTGAAATGAACTCGCGATAAGTGTCTCACAAAATCATCATATTTCTCGACCATCTCGAATTTCGTGATTCCGGTCGTGATTTTTGTATCATATTAGCAGAAATGCATGCAATGATGCGAGATTGATCGGAAAAATATGTTGTTTGGAAAAATTTTTTTCGAACATCTCGGTCGATGAAATATGGAATGACTTCGAAAACGCTGTTTTTCGACGTTTCACTGAACCGAAACGCGTAAAAACGGGTGTTTCGCCCGCATCACGTTATACGGAAGCAATCGCAGATAATTGTGCCGGGTTTTTCGAGAAAATTTTGGAATTTCATACACTCCAATCGTGTTGGGTGAGAAATGTTGGGCATCGAGATAAAAAAAATTTTTCGATCGGGAAGAGTGAAATGAACTCGCGATAAATGTCTCACAAAATCATCATATTTCTCGACCATCTCGAATTTCGTGATTCCGGTCGTGATTCTTGTATCATATTAGCAGAAATGCATGCAATGATGCGAGATTGATCGGAAAAATATGTTGTTTGGAAAAAAGTATTTTCGATAAATGTCTCACAAAATCATCATATTTCTCGACCATCTCGAATTTCGTGATTCCGGTCGTGATTCTTGTATCATATTAGCAGAAATGCGTGCAATGATGCGAGATTGATCGGAAAAATATGTTGTTTGGAAAAAAGTATTTTCGATAAATGTCTCACAAAATCATCATATTTCTCGACCATCTCGAATTTCGTGATTCCGGTTGTGATTTTTGTATCATATTAGCAGAAATGCATGCAATGATGCGAGATTGATCGGAAAAATATGTTGTTTGGAAAAATTTTTTTCGAACATCTCGGTCGATGAAATATGGAATGACTTCGAAAACGCTGTTTTTCGACGTTTCACTGAACCGAAACGCGTAAAAACGGGTGTTTCGCCCGCATCACGTTATACGGAAGCAATCGCAGATAATTGTGCCGGGTTTTTCGAGAAAATTTTGACATTTCATACACCTCAATCATGTTGAGTGAGAAATGTTGGGCATCGAGAAAAAAAAAATTTTTCGATCGGGAAGAGTGAAATGAACTCGCGATAAATGTCTCACAAAATCATCATATTTCTCGACCATCTCGAATTTCGTGATTCCGGTCGTGATTCTTGTATCATATTAGCAGAAATGCATGCAATGATGCGAGATTAATCGGAAAAATATGTTGTTTGGAAAAAAGTATTTTCGATAAATGTCTCACAAAATCATCATATTTCTCGACCATCTCGAATTTCGTGATTCCGGTCGTGATTTTTGTGTTATATTAGCAGAAATGCATGCAATGATGCGAGATTTATCGGAAAAATATGTTGTTTGGAAAAATTTTTTTCGAACATCTCGATCGATGAAATATGGAATGACTTCGAAAATGCTGTTTTTCGACGTTTCACTGAACCGAAACGCGTAAAAACGGGTGTTTCGCCCGCATCACGTTATACGGAAGCAATCGCAGATAATTGTGCCGGGTTTTTCGAGAAAATTTAAACATTTCATACACCTCAATCATGTTGAGTGAGAAATGTTGGGCATCGAGAAAAAAAAAATTTTTCGATCGGGAAGAGTGAAATGAACTCGCGATAAATGTCTCACAAAATCATCATATTCCTCGACCATCTCGAATTTCGTGATTCCGGTCGTGATTCTTGTATCATATTAGCAGAAATGCATGCTATGATGCGAGATTGATCGGAAAAATATGTTGTTTGGAAAAAAGAATTTTCGATAAATGTCTCACAAAATCATCATATTTCTCGACCATCTCGAATTTCGTGATTCCGGTCGTGATTTTTGTATCATATTAGCAGAAATGCATGCTATGACGCGAGATTGATCGGAAAAATATGTTGTTTGGAAAAAAGTAATTTCGATAAATGTCTCACAAAATCATCATATTTCTCGGCCATCTCGAATTTCGTGATTCCGGTCGTGATTTTTGTGTTATATTAGCAGAAATGCATGCAATGATGCGAGATTTATCGGAAAAATATGTTGTTTGGAAAAAAGTATTTCCGATAAATGTCTCACAAAATCATCATATTTCTCGGCCATCTCGAATTTCGTGATTCCGGTCGTGATTTTTGTATCATATCAGCAGAAATGCATGCAATGATGCGAGATTGATCGGAAAAATATGTTGTTTGGAAAAATTTTTTTCGAACATCTCGGTCGATGAAATATGGAATGACTTCGAAAACGCTGTTTTTCGACGTTTCACTGAACCGAAACGCGTTAAAACGGGTGTTTCGCCCGCATCACGTTATACGGAAGCAATCGCAGATAATTGTGCCGGGTTTTTCGAGAAAATTTTGAAATTTCATACACCTCAATCGTGTTGGGTGAGAAATGTTGGGCATCGAGAAAAAAAAAATTTTTCGATCGGGAAGAGTGAAATGAACTCGCGATAAATGTCTCACAAATTCATCATATTTCTCGACCATCTCGAATTTCGTCATTCCGGTCGTGATTTTTGTGTTATATTAGAAGAAATGCATGCAATGATGCGAGATTGATCGGAAAAATATGTTGTTTGGAAAAAAGTATTTTCGATAAATGTCTCAAAAAATCATCATATTTTTCGACCATGTCGAATTTCGTGATTCCGGTCGTGATTTCTGTATCATATTAGCAGAAATGCATGCAATGATGCGAGATTGATCGGAAAAATATGTTGTTTGGAAAAATTTTTTTCGAACATCTCGGTCGATGAAATATGGAATGACTTCGAAAACGCTGTTTTTCGACGTTTCACTGAACCGAAACGCGTAAAAACGGGTGTTTCGCCCGCATCACGTTATACGGAAGCAATCGCAGATAATTGTGCCGGGTTTTTCGAGAAAATTTTGAAATTTCATACACCTCAATCATGTTGAGTGAGAAATGTTGGGCATCGAGAAAAAAAAAATTTTTCGATCGGGAAGAGTGAAATGAACTCGCGATAAATGTCTCACAAAATCATCATATTTCTCGACCATCTCGAATTTCGTGATTCCGGTCGTGATTCTTGTATCATATTAGCAGAAATGCGTGCAATGATGCGAGATTGATCGGAAAAATATGTTGTTTGGAAAAAAGTATTTTCGATAAATGTCTCACAAAATCATCATATTTCTCGACCATCTCGAATTTCGTGATTCCGGTTGTGATTTTTGTATCATATTAGCAGAAATGCATGCAATGATGCGAGATTGATCGGAAAAATATGTTGTTTGGAAAAATTTTTTTCGAACATCTCGGTCGATGAAATATGGAATGACTTCGAAAACGCTGTTTTTCGACGTTTCACTGAACCGAAACGCGTAAAAACGGGTGTTTCGCCCGCATCACGTTATACGGAAGCAATCGCAGATAATTGTGCCGGGTTTTTCGAGAAAATTTTGACATTTCATACACCTCAATCATGTTGAGTGAGAAATGTTGGGCATCGAGAAAAAAAAAATTTTTCGATCGGGAAGAGTGAAATGAACTCGCGATGAATGTCTCACAAAATCATCATATTTCTCGACCATCTCGAATTTCGTGATTCCGGTCGTGATTCTTGTATCATATTAGCAGAAATGCATGCAATGATGCGAGATTAATCGGAAAAATATGTTGTTTGGAAAAAAGTATTTTCGATAAATGTCTCACAAAATCATCATATTTCTCGACCATCTCGAATTTCGTGATTCCGGTCGTGATTTTTGTGTTATATTAGCAGAAATGCATGCAATGATGCGAGATTTATCGGAAAAATATGTTGTTTGGAAAAATTTTTTTCGAACATCTCGATCGATGAAATATGGAATGACTTCGAAAACGCTGTTTTTCGACGTTTTACTGAACCGAAACGCGTAAATACGGGTGTTTCGCCCGCATCACGTTATACGGAAGCAATCGCAGATAATTGTGCCGGGTTTTTCGAGAAAATTTTGAAATTTCATATACCTCAATCATGTTGAGTGGGAAATGTTGGGCATCGAGAAAAAAAAAATTTTTCGATCGGGAAGAGTGAAATGAACTCGCGATAAGTGTCTCACAAAATCATCATATTTCTCGACCATCTCGAATTTCGTGATTCCGGTCGTGATTTTTGTATCATATTAGCAGAAATGCATGCTATGATGCGAGATTGATCGGAAAAATATGTTGTTTGGAAAAAAGTAATTTCGATGAATGTCTCACAAAATCATCATATTTCTCGACCATCTCGAATTTCGTAATTCCGGTCGTGATTTTTGTGTTATATTAGCAGAAATGCATGCAATGATGCGAGATTGATCGGAAAAATATGTTGTTTGGAAAAAAGTATTTTCGATAAATGTCTCAAAAAATCATCATATTTTTCGACCATCTCGAATTTCGTGATTCCGGTCGTGATTTTTGTATCATATTAGCAGAAATGCATGCAATGATGCGAGATTTATCGGAAAAATATGTTGTTTGGAAAAAAGTATTTTCGATAAATGTCTTACAAAATCATCATATTTCTCGACCATCTCGAATTTCGTCATTCCGGTCGTGATTTTTGTATTATATTAGCAGAAATGCATGCAATGATGCGAGATTGATCGGAAAAATATGTTGTTTGGAAAAAAGTATTTTCGATAAATGTCTCACAAAATCATCATATTTCTCGGCCATCTCGAATCTCGTGATTCCGGTCGTGATTTTTGTATCATATTAGCAGAAATGCATGCAATGATGCGAGATTGATCGGAAAAATATGTTGTTTGGAAAAATTTTTTTCGAACATCTCGGTCGATGAAATATGGAATGACTTCGAAAACGCTGTTGTTCGACGTTTCACTGAACCGAAACGCGTAAAAACGGGTGTTTCGCCCGCATCACGTTATACGGAAGCAATCGCAGATAATTGTGCCGGGTTTTTCGAGAAAATTTTGAAATTTCATACACTCCAATCGTGTTGGAGGTGAAATGTTGGGCATCGAGATAAAAAAAATTTTTCGATCGGGAAGAGTGGAATGAACTCGCGATAAATGTCTCACAAAATCATCATATTTCTCGACCATCTCGAATTTCGTGATTCCGGTCGTGATTTTTGTATCATATTAGCAGAAATGCATGCAATGATGCGAGATTGATCGGAAAAATATGTTGTTTGGAAAAATTTTTTTCGAACATCTCGGTCGATGAAATATGGAATGACTTCGAAAACGCTGTTTTTCGACGTTTCACTGAACCGAAACGCGTAAAAACGGGTGTTTCGCCCGCATCACGTTATACGGAAGCAATCGCAGATAATTGTGCCGGGTTTTTCGAGAAAATTTTGAAATTTCATACACTCCAATCGTGTTGGAGGTGAAATGTTGGGCATCGAGATAAAAAAAATTTTTCGATCGGGAAGAGTGGAATGAACTCGCGATAAATGTCTCACAAAATCATCATATTTCTCGACCATCTCGAATTTCGTGATTCCGGTCGTGATTCTTGTATCATATTAGCAGAAATGCGTGCAATGATGCGAGATTGATCGGAAAAATATGTTGTTTGGAAAAAAGTATTTTCGATAAATGTTTCACAAAATCATCATATTTCTCGACCATCTCGAATTTCGTGATTCCGGTCGTGATTTTTGTGTTATATTAGCAGATATGCATGCAATGATGCGAGATTTATCGGAAAAATATGTTGTTTGGAAAAAAGTATTTCCGATAAATGTCTAACAAAATCATCATATTTCTCGGCCATCTCGAATTTCGTGATTCCGGTCGTGATTTTTGTATCATATTAGCAGAAATGCATGCAATGATGCGAGATTGATCGGAAAAATATGTTGTTTGGAAAAATTTTTTTCGAACATCTCGGTCGATGAAATATGGAATGACTTCGAAAACGCTGTTTTTCGACGTTTCACTGAACCGAAACGCGTAAAAACGGGTGTTTCGCCCGCATCACGTTATACGGAAGCAATCGCAGATAATTGTGCCGGGTTTTCCGAGAAAATTTTGACATTTCATACACCTCAATCATGTTGAGTGAGAAATGTTGGGCATCGAGAAAAAAAAAATTTTTCGATCGGGAAGAGTGAAATGAACTCGCGATAAATGTCTCACAAAATCATCATATTTCTCGACCATCTCGAATTTCGTGATTCCGGTCGTGATTCTTGTATCATATTAGCAGAAATGCATGCAATGATGCGCGATTGACCGGAAAAATATGTTGTTTGGAAAAAAGTATTTTCGATAAATGTCTCACAAAATCATCATATTTCTCGACCATCTCGAATTTCGTAATTCCGGTCGTGATTTTTGTGTTATATTAGCAGAAATGCATGCAATGATGCGAGATTTATCGGAAAAATATGTTGTTTGGAAAAAAGTATTTCCGATAAATGTCTCACAAAATCATCATATTTCTCGGCCATCTCGAATTTCGTGATTCCGGTCGTGATTTTTGTATCATATCAGCAGAAATGCATGCAATGATGCGAGATTGATCGGAAAAATATGTTGTTTGGAAAAATTTTTTTCGAACATCTCGGTCGATGAAATATGGAATGACTTCGAAAACGCTGTTTTTCGACGTTTCACTGAACCGAAACGCGTAAAAACGGGTGTTTCGCCCGCATCACGTTATACGGAAGCAATCGCAGATAATTGTGCCGGGTTTTCCGAGAAAATTTTGACATTTCATACACCTCAATCATGTTGAGTGAGAAATGTTGGGCATCGAGAAAAAAAAAATTTTTCGATCGGGAAGAGTGAAATGAACTCGCGATAAATGTCTCACAAAATCATCATATTTCTCGACCATCTCGAATTTCGTGATTCCGGTCGTGATTTTTGTATCATATCAGCAGAAATGCATGCAATGATGCGAGATTGATCCGAAAAATATGTTGTTTGGGAAAATTTTTTTCGAACATCTCGGTCGATGAAATATGGAATGACTTCGAAAACGCTGTTTTTCGACGTTTCACTGAACCGAAACGCGTAAAAACGGGTGTTTCGCCCGCATCACGTTATACGGAAGCAATCGCAGATAATTGTGCCGGGTTTTTCGAGAAAATTTTGAAATTTCATACACCTCAATCGTGTCGGGTGAGAAATGTTGGGCATCGAGAAAAAAAAAATTTTTCGATCGGGAAGAGTGAAATGAACTCGCGATAAATGTCTCACAAATTCATCATATTTCTCGACCATCTCGAATTTCGTCATTCCGGTCGTGATTTTTGTGTTATATTAGAAGAAATGCATGCAATGATGCGAGATTGATCGGAAAAATATGTTGTTTGGAAAAAAGTATTTTCGATAAATGTCTCAAAAAATCATCATATTTTTCGACCATCTCGAATTTCGTGATTCCGGTCGTGATTTTTGTATCATATTAGCAGAAATGCATGCAATGATGCGAGATTGATCGGAAAAATATGTTGTTTGGAAAAATTTTTTTCGAACATCTCGGTCGATGAAATATGGAATGATTTCGAAAACGCTGTTTTTCGACGTTTCACTGAACCGAAACGCGTAAAAACGGGTGTTTCGCCCGCATCACGTTATACGGAAGCAATCGCAGATAATTGTGCCGGGTTTTTCGAGAAAATTTTGACATTTCATACACCTCAATCATGTTGAGTGAGAAATGTTGGGCATCGAGAAAAAAAAAATTTTTCGATCGGGAAGAGTGAAATGAACTCGCGATAAATGTCTCACAAAATCATCATATTTCTCGACCATCTCGAATTTCGTGATTCCGGTCGTGATTCTTGTATCACATTAGCAGAAATGCATGCAATGATGCGAGATTGATCGGAAAAATATGTTGTTTGGAAAAAAGTATTTTCGATAAATGTCTCACAAAATCATCATATTTCTCGACCATCTCGAATTTCGTGATTCCGGTCGTGATTTTTGTGTTATATTAGCAGAAATGCATGCAATGATGCGAGATTGATCGGAAAAATATGTTGTTTGGAAAAATTTTTTTCGAACATCTCGGTCGATGAAATATGGAATGACTTCGAAAACGCTGTTTTTCGACGTTCCACTGAACCGAAACGCGTAAAAACGGGTGTTTCGCCCGCATCACGTTATACGGAAGCAATCGCAGATAATTGTGCCGGGTTTTTCGAGAAAATTTTGGAATTTCATACACCTCAATCATGTTGAGTGAGAAATGTTGGGCATCGAGAAAAAAAAAATTTTTCGATCGGGAAGAATGAAATGAACTCGCGATAAATGTCTCACAAAATCATCATATTTCTCGACCATCTCGAATTTCGTCATTCCGGTCGTGATTTTTGTGTTATATTAGCAGAAATGCATGCAATGATGCGAGATTTATCGGAAAAATATGTTGTTTGGAAAAAAGTATTTCCGATAAATGTCTCACAAAATCATCATATTTCTCGGCCATCTCGAATTTCGTGATTCCGGTCGTGATTTTTGTATCATATCAGCAGAAATGCATGCAATGATGCGAGATTGATCGGAAAAATATGTTGTTTGGAAAAATTTTTTTCGAACATCTCGGTCGATGAAATATGGAATGACTTCGAAAACGCTGTTTTTCGACGTTTCACTGAACCGAAACGCGTAAAAACGGGTGTTTCGCCCGCATCACGTTATACGGAAGCAATCGCAGATAATTGTGCCGGGTTTTTTGAGAAAATTTTGAAATTTCATACACCTCAATCGTGTTGGGTGAGAAATGTTGGGCATCGAGAAAAACAAAATTTTTCGATCGGAAAGAGTGAAATGAACTCGCGATAAATGTCTCACAAATTCATCATATTTCTCGACCATCTCGAATTTCGTCATTCCGGTCGTGATTTTTGTGTTATATTAGAAGAAATGCATGCAATGATGCGAGATTGATCGGAAAAATATGTTGTTTGGAAAAAAGTATTTTCGATAAATGTCTCAAAAAATCATCATATTTTTCGACCATCTCGAATTTCGTGATTCCGGTCGTGATTTTTGTATCATATTAGCAGAAATGCATGCAATGATGCGAGATTGATCGGAAAAATATGTTGTTTGGAAAAATTTTTTTCGAACATCTCGGTCGATGAAATATGGAATGACTTCGAAAACGCTGTTTTTCGACGTTTCACTGAACCGAAACGCGTAAAAACGGGTGTTTCGCCCGCATCACGTTATACGGAAGCAATCGCAGATAATTGTGCCGGGTTTTCCGAGAAAATTTTGACATTTCATACACCTCAATCATGTTGAGTGAGAAATGTTGGGCATCGAGAAAAAAAAAATTTTTCGATCGGGAAGAGTGAAATGAACTCGCGATAAATGTCTCACAAAATCATCATATTTCTCGACCATCTCGAATTTCGTGATTCCGGTCGTGATTTTTGTATCATATTAGCAGAAATGCATGCAATGATGCGAGATTGATCGGAAAAATATGTTGTTTGGAAAAATTTTTTTCGAACATCTCGGTCGATGAAATATGGAATGACTTCGAAAACGCTGTTTTTCGACGTTTCACTGAACCGAAACGCGTAAAAACGGGTGTTTCGCCCGCATCACGTTATACGGAAGCAATCGCAGATAATTGTGCCGGGTTTTCCGAGAAAATTTTGACATTTCATACACCTCAATCATGTTGAGTGAGAAATGTTGGGCATCGAGAAAAAAAAAATTTTTCGATCGGGAAGAGTGAAATGAACTCGCGATAAATGTCTCACAAAATCATCATATTTCTCGACCATCTCGAATTTCGTGATTCCGGTCGTGATTTTTGTATCATATTAGCAGAAATGCATGCAATGATGCGAGATTGATCGGAAAAATATGTTGTTTGGAAAAATTTTTTTCGAACATCTCGGTCGATGAAATATGGAATGACTTCGAAAACGCTGTTTTTCGACGTTTCACTGAACCGAAACGCGTAAAAACGGGTGTTTCGCCCGCATCACGTTATACGGAAGCAATCGCAGATAATTGTGCCGGGTTTTTCGAGAAAATTTTGAAATTTCATACACCTCAATCATGTTGAGTGGGAAATGTTGGGCATCGAGAAAAAAAAAATTTTTCGATCGGGAAGAGTGAAATGAACTCGCGATAGATGTCTCACAAAATCATCATATTTCTCGACCATCTTGAATTTCGTGATTCCGGTCGTGATTTTTGTATCATATTAGCAGAAATGCATGCAATGACGCGAGATTGATCGGAAAAATATGTTGTTTGGAAAAAAGTATTTTCGATAAATGTCTCACAAAATCATCATATTTCTCGACCATCTCGAATTTCGTGATTCCGGTCGTGATTTTTGTATCATATTAGCAGAAATGCATGCAATGATGCGAGATTGATCGGAAAAATATGTTGTTTGGAAAAATTTTTTTCGAACATCTCGGTCGATGAAATATGGAATGACTTCGAAAACGCTGTTTTTCGACGTTTCACTGAACCGAAACGCGTAAAAACGGGTGTTTCGCCCGCATCACGTTATACGGAAGCAATCGCAGATAATTGTGCCGGGTTTTTCGAGAAAATTTTGACATTTTATACACCTCAATCATGTTGAGTGAGAAATGTTGGGCATCGAGAAAAAAAAAATTTTTCGATCGGGAAGAGTGGAATGAACTCGCGATAAATGTCTCACAAAATCATCATATTTCTCGACCATCTCGAATTTCGTGATTTCGGTCGTGATTTTTGTGTTATATTAGAAGAAATGCATGCAATGATGCGAGATTGATCGGAAAAATATGTTGTTTGGAAAAAAGTATTTTCGATAAATGTCTCAAAAAATCATCATATTTTTCGACCATCTCGAATTTCGTGATTCCGGTCGTGATTTTTGTATCATATTAGCAGAAATGCATGCAATGATGCGAGATTGATCGGAAAAATATGTTGTTTGGAAAAATTTTTTTCGAATATCTCGGTCGATGAAATATGGAATGACTTCGAAAACGCTGTTTTTCGACGTTTCACTGAACCGAAACGCGTAAAAACGGGTGTTTCGCCCGCATCACGTTATACGGAAGCAATCGCAGATAATTGTGCCGGGTTTTTCGAGAAAATTTTGAAATTTCATACACCTCAATCATGTTGAGTGAGAAATGTTGGGCATCGAGAAAAAAAAAATTTTTCGATCGGGAAGAGTGAAATGAACTCGCGATAAATGTCTCACAAAATCATCATATTTCTCGACCATCTCGAATTTCGTCATTCCGGTCGTGATTTTTGTGTTATATTAGCAGAAATGCATGCAATGATGCGAGATTTATCGGAAAAATATGTTGTTTGGAAAAAAGTATTTCCGATAAATGTCTCACAAAATCATCATATTTCTCGGCCATCTCGAATTTCGTGATTCCGGTCGTGATTTTTGTATCATATCAGCAGAAATGCATGCAATGATGCGAGATTGATCCGAAAAATATGTTGTTTGGGAAAATTTTTTTCGAACATCTCGGTCGATGAAATATGGAATGACTTCGAAAACGCTGTTTTTCGACGTTTCACTGAACCGAAACGCGTAAAAACGGGTGTTTCGCCCGCATCACGTTATACGGAAGCAATCGCAGATAATTGTGCCGGGTTTTTCGAGAAAATTTTGAAATTTCATACACCTCAATCGTGTTGGGTGAGAAATGTTGGGCATCGAGAAAAAAAAAATTTTTCGATCGGGAAGAGTGAAATGAACTCGCGATAAATGTCTCACAAAATCATCATATTTCTCGACCATCTCGAATTTCGTGATTCCGGTCGTGATTCTTGTATCATATTAGCAGAAATGCATGCAATGATGCGAGATTTATCGGAAAAATATGTTGTTTGGAAAAAAGTATTTTCGATGAATGTCTCAAAAAATCATCATATTTCTCGACCATCTCGAATATCGTGATTTCGGTCGTGATTTTTGTATCATATTAGCAGAAATGCATGCAATGATGCGAGATTGATCGGAAAAATATGTTGTTTGGAAAAATTTTTTTCGAACATCTCGATCGATGAAATATGGAATGATTTCGAAAACGCTGTTTTTCGACGTTTCACTGAACCGAAACGCGTAAAGACGGGTGTTTCGCCCGCATCACGTTATACGGAAGCAATCGCAGATAATTGTGCCGGGTTTTTCGAGAAAATTTTGAAATTTCATATACCTCAATCATGTTGAGTGGGAAATGTTGGGCATCGAGAAAAAAAAAATTTTTCGATCGGGAAGAGTGAAATGAACTCGCGATAAGTGTCTCACAAAATCATCATATTTCTCGACCATCTCGAATTTCGTGATTCCGGTCGTGATTTTTGTATCATATTAGCAGAAATGCATGCTATGATGCGAGATTGATCGGAAAAATATGTTGTTTGGAAAAAAGTAATTTCGATGAATGTCTCACAAAATCATCATATTTCTCGACCATCTCGAATTTCGTAATTCCGGTCGTGATTTTTGTGTTATATTAGCAGAAATGCATGCAATGATGCGAGATTGATCGGAAAAATATGTTGTTTGGAAAAAAGTATTTTCGATAAATGTCTCAAAAAATCATCATATTTTTCGACCATCTCGAATTTCGTGATTCCGGTCGTGATTTTTGTATCATATTAGCAGAAATGCATGCAATGATGCGAGATTGATCGGAAAAATATGTTGTTTGGAAAAATTTTTTTCGAACATCTCGGTCGATGAAATATGGAATGACTTCGAAAACGCTGTTTTTCGACGTTTCACTGAACCGAAACGCGTAAAAACGGGTGTTTCGCCCGCATCACGTTATACGGAAGCAATCGCAGATAATTGTGCCGGGTTTTCCGAGAAAATTTTGACATTTCATACACCTCAATCATGTTGAGTGAGAAATGTTGGGCATCGAGAAAAAAAAAATTTTTCGATCGGGAAGAGTGAAATGAACTCGCGATAAATGTCTCACAAAATCATCATATTTCTCGACCATCTCGAATTTCGTGATTCCGGTCGTGATTTTTGTATCATATTAGCAGAAATGCATGCAATGATGCGAGATTGATCGGAAAAATATGTTGTTTGGAAAAAAGTATTTTCGATAAATGTCTCAAAAAATCATCATATTTCTCGACCATCTCGAATTTCGTGATTCCGGTCGTGATTTTTGTGTTATATTAGCAGAAATGCATGCAATGATGCGAGATTTATCGGAAAAATATGTTGTTTGGAAAAAAGTATTTCCGATAAATGTCTCACAAAATCATCATATTTCTCGGCCATCTCGAATTTCGTGATTCCGGTCGTGATTTTTGTATCATATTAGCAGAAATGCATGCAATGATGCGAGATTGATCGGAAAAATATGTTGTTTGGGAAAAAGTATTTCCGATAAATGTCTCACAAAATCATCATATTTCTCGACCATCTCGAATTTCGTCATTCCGGTCGTGATTTTTGTGTTATATTAGAAGAAATGCATGCAATGATGCGAGATTGATCGGAAAAATATGTTGTTTGGAGAAATTTTTTTCGAACATCTCGGTCGATGAAATATGGAATGACTTCGGAAACGCTGTTTTTCGACGTTTCACTGAACCGAAACGCGTAAAAACGGGTGTTTCGCCCGCATCACGTTATACGGAAGCAATCGCAGATAATTGTGCCGGGTTTTTCGAGAAAATTTTGACATTTCATACACCTCAATCATGTTGAGTGAGAAATGTTGGGCATCGAGAAGAAAAAGATTTTTCGATCGGGAAGAGTGAAATGAACTCGCGATAAATGTCTCACAAAATCATCATATTTCTCGACCATCTCGAATTTCGTCATTCCGGTCGTGATTTTTGTGTTATATCAGCAGAAATGCATGCAATGATGCGAGATTTATCGGAAAAATATGTTGTTTGGAAAAAAGTATTTTCGATAAATGTCTCAAAAAATCATCATATTTCTCGACCATCTCGAATTTCGTGATTCCGGTCGTGATTTTTGTATCATATTAGCAGAAATGCATGCAATGATGCGAGATTGATCGGAAAAATATGTTGTTTGGAAAAAAGTATTTTCGATAAATGTCTCAAAAAATCATCATATTTTTCGACCATCTCGAATTTCGTGATTCCGGTCGTGATTTTTGTATCATATTAGCAGAAATGCATGCAATGATGCGAGATTGATCGGAAAAATATGTTGTTTGGAAAAATTTTTTTCGAACATCTCGGTCGATGAAATATGGAATGACTTCGAAAACGCTGTTTTTCGACGTTTCACTGAACCGAAACGCGTAAAAACGGGTGTTTCGCCCGCATCACGTTATACGGAAGCAATCGCAGATAATTGTGCCGGGTTTTTCGAAAAAATTTTGAAATTTCATACACCTCAATCATGTTGAGTGAGAAATGTTGGGCATCGAGAAAAAAAAAATTTTTCGATCGGGAAGAGTGAAATGAACTCGCGATAAATGTCTCACAAAATCATCATATTTCTCGACCATCTCGAATTTCGTGATTCCGGTCGTGATCCTTGTAAAATAATAGCAGAAATGCATGCAATGATGCGAGATTGATCGGAAAAATATGTTGTTTGGAAAAAAGTATTTTCGATAAATGTCTCACAAAATCATCATATTTCTCGGCCATCTCGAATCTCGTGATTCCGGTCGTGATTTTTGTATCATATTAGCAGAAATGCATGCAATGATGCGAGATTGATCGGAAAAATATGTTGTTTGGAAAAATTTTTTTCGAACATCTCGGTCGATGAAATATGGAATGACTTCGAAAACGCTGTTTTTCGACGTTTCACTGAACCGAAACGCGTAAAAACGGGTGTTTCGCCCGCATCACGTTATACGGAAGCAATCGCAGATAATTGTGCCGGGTTTTTCGAGAAAATTTTGAAATTTCATACACTCCAATCGTGTTGGGTGAGAAATGTTGGGCATCGAGATAAAAAAAATTTTTCGATCGGGAAAAGTGAAATGAACTCGCGATAAATGTCTCACAAAATCATCATATTTCTCGACCATCTCGAATTTCGTGATTCCGGTCGTGATTCTTGTATCATATTAGCAGAAATGCGTGCAATGATGCGAGATTGATCGGAAAAATATGTTGTTTGGAAAAAAGTATTTTCGATAAATGTCTCACAAAATCATCATATTTCTCGACCATCTCGAATTTCGTGATTCCGGTCGTGATTTTTGTGTTATATTAGCAGAAATGCATGCAATGATGCGAGATTTATCGGAAAAATATGTTGTTTGGAAAAAAGTATTTCCGATAAATGTCTCACAAAATCATCATATTTCTCGGCCATCTCGAATTTCGTGATTCCGGTCGTGATTTTTGTATCATATTAGCAGAAATGCATGCAATGATGCGAGATTGATCGGAAAAATATGTTGTTTGGAAAAATTTTTTTCGAACATCTCGGTCGATGAAATATGGAATGACTTCGAAAACGCTGTTTTTCGACGTTTCACTGAACCGAAACGCGTAAAAACGGGTGTTTCGCCCGCATCACGTTATACGGAAGCAATCGCAGATAATTGTGCCGGGTTTTTCGAGAAAATTTTGAAATTTCATACACTCCAATCGTGTTGGGTGAGAAATGTTGGGCATCGAGATAAAAAAAATTTTTCGATCGGGAAGAGTGAGATGAACTCGCGATAAATGTCTCACAAAATCATCATATTTCTCGACCATCTCGAATTTCGTCAATCCGGTCGTGATTTTTGTGTTATATTAGCAGAAATGCATGCAATGATGCGAGATTTATCGGAAGAATATGTTGTTTGGAAAAAAGTATCTTCGATAAATGTCTCAAAAAATCATCATATTTCTCGACCATCTCGAATTTCGTGATTCCGGTCGTGATTTTTGTATCATATTAGCAGAAATGCGTGCAATGATGCGAGATTGATCGGAAAAATATGTTGTTTGGAAAAAAGTATTTTCGATAAATGTCTCACAAAATCATCATATTTCTCGACCATCTCGAATTTCGTGATTCCGGTCGTGATTTTTGTGTTATATTAGCAGAAATGCATGCAATGATGCGAGATTGATCGGAAAAATATGTTGTTTGGAAAAATTTTTTTCGAACATCTCGGTCGATGAAATATGGAATGACTTCGAAAACGCTGTTTTTCGACGTTTCACTGAACCGAAACGCGTAAAAACGGGTGTTTCGCCCGCATCACGTTATACGGAAGCAATCGCAGATAATTGTGCCGGGTTTTTCGAGAAAATTTTGAAATTTCATACACTCCAATCGTGTTGGGTGAGAAATGTTGGGCATCGAGATAAAAAAAATTTTTCGATCGGGAAAAGTGAAATGAACTCGCGATAAATGTCTCACAAAATCATCATATTTCTCGACCATCTCGAATTTCGTGATTCCGGTCGTGATTCTTGTATCATATTAGCAGAAATGCGTGCAATGATGCGAGATTGATCGGAAAAATATGTTGTTTGGAAAAAAGTATTTTCGATAAATGTCTCACAAAATCATCATATTTCTCGACCATCTCGAATTTCGTGATTCCGGTCGTGATTTTTGTGTTATATTAGCAGAAATGCATGCAATGATGCGAGATTTATCGGAAAAATATGTTGTTTGGAAAAAAGTATTTCCGATAAATGTCTCACAAAATCATCATATTTCTCGGCCATCTCGAATTTCGTGATTCCGGTCGTGATTTTTGTATCATATTAGCAGAAATGCATGCAATGATGCGAGATTGATCGGAAAAATATGTTGTTTGGAAAAATTTTTTTCGAACATCTCGGTCGATGAAATATGGAATGACTTCGAAAACGCTGTTTTTCGACGTTTCACTGAACCGAAACGCGTAAAAACGGGTGTTTCGCCCGCATCACGTTATACGGAAGCAATCGCAGATAATTGTGCCGGGTTTTTCGAGAAAATTTTGAAATTTCATACACTCCAATCGTGTTGGGTGAGAAATGTTGGGCATCGAGATAAAAAAAATTTTTCGATCGGGAAGAGTGAGATGAACTCGCGATAAATGTCTCACAAAATCATCATATTTCTCGACCATCTCGAATTTCGTCAATCCGGTCGTGATTTTTGTGTTATATTAGCAGAAATGCATGCAATGATGCGAGATTTATCGGAAGAATATGTTGTTTGGAAAAAAGTATTTTCGATAAATGTCTCAAAAAATCATCATATTTCTCGACCATCTCGAATTTCGTGATTCCGGTCGTGATTTTTGTATCATATTAGCAGAAATGCGTGCAATGATGCGAGATTGATCGGAAAAATATGTTGTTTGGAAAAAAGTATTTTCGATAAATGTCTCACAAAATCATCATATTTCTCGACCATCTCGAATTTCGTGATTCCGGTCGTGATTTTTGTGTTATATTAGCAGAAATGCATGCAATGATGCGAGATTTATCGGAAAAATATGTTGTTTGGAAAAAAGTATTTCCGATAAATGTCTCACAAAATCATCATATTTCTCGGCCATCTCGAATTTCGTGATTCCGGTCGTGATTTTTGTATCATATTAGCAGAAATGCATGCAATGATGCGAGATTGATCGGAAAAATATGTTGTTTGGAAAAATTTTTTTCGAACATCTCGGTCGATGAAATATGGAATGACTTCGAAAACGCTGTTTTTCGACGTTTCACTGAACCGAAACGCGTTAAAACGGGTGTTTCGCCCGCATCACGTTATACGGAAGCAATCGCAGATAATTGTGCCGGGTTTTTCGAGAAAATTTTGAAATTTCATACACTCCAATCGTGTTGGGTGAGAAATGTTGGGCATCGAGATAAAAAAAATTTTTCGATCGGGAAGAGTGAGATGAACTCGCGATAAATGTCTCACAAAATCATCATATTTCTCGACCATCTCGAATTTCGTCAATCCGGTCGTGATTTTTGTGTTATATTAGCAGAAATGCATGCAATGATGCGAGATTTATCGGAAGAATATGTTGTTTGGAAAAAAGTATTTTCGATAAATGTCTCAAAAAATCATCATATTTCTCGACCATCTCGAATTTCGTGATTCCGGTCGTGATTTTTGTATCATATTAGCAGAAATGCATGCAATGATGCGAGATTGATCGGAAAAATATGTTGTTTGGAAAAAAGTATTTTCGATAAATGTCTCACAAAATCATCATATTTCTCGGCCATCTCGAATTTCGTGATTCCGGTCGTGATTTTTGTATCATATTAGCAGAAATGCATGCAATGATGCGAGATTGATCGGAAAAATATGTTGTTTGGAAAAATTTTTTTCGAACATCTCGGTCGATGAAATATGGAATGACTTCGAAAACGCTGTTTTTCGACGTTTCTCTGAACCGAAACGCGTAAAAACGGGTGTTTCGCCCGCATCACGTTATACGGAAGCAATCGCAGATAATTGTGCCGGGTTTTTCGAGAAAATTTTGAAATTTCATACACTCCAATCGTGTTGGGTGAGAAATGTTGGGCATCGAGAAAAAAAAAATTTTTCGATCGGGAAGAGTGAAATGAACTCGCGATAAATGTCTCACAAAATCATCATATTTCTCGACCATCTCGAATTTCGTCATTCCGGTCGTGATTTTTGTGTTATATTAGAAGAATTGCATGCAATGATGCGAGATTGATCGGAAAAATATGTTGTTTGGAAAAAAGTATTTTCGATAAATGTCTCAAAAAATCATCATATTTCTCGACCATCTTGAATTTCGTGATTCCGGTCGTGATTTTTGTATCATATTAGCAGAAATGCATGCAATGATGCGGGATTGATCGGAAAAATATGTTGTTTGGAAAAAAGTATTTTCGATAAATGTCTCAAAAAATCATCATATTTCTCGGCCATCTCGAATTTCGTGATTCCGGTCGTGATTTTTGTATCATATCAGCAGAAATGCATGCAATGATGCGAGATTGATCGGAAAAATATGTTGTTTGGAAAAATTTTTTTCGAACATCTCGGTCGATGAAATATGGAATGACTTCGAAAACGCTGTTTTTCGACGTTTCACTGAACCGAAACGCGTAAAAACGGGTGTTTCGCCCGCATCACGTTATTAGGAAGCAATCGCAGATAATTGTGCCGGGTTTTTCGAGAAAATTTTGAAATTTCATACACTCCAATCGTGTTGGGTGAGAAATGTTGGGCATCGAGAAAAAAAAAATTTTTCGATCGGGAAGAGTGAAATGAACTCGCGATAAATGTCTCACAAAATCATCATATTTCTCGACCATCTCGAATTTCGTCATTCCGGTCGTGATTTTTGTGTTATATTAGAAGAATTGCATGCAATGATGCGAGATTGATCGGAAAAATATGTTGTTTGGAAAAAAGTATTTTCGATAAATGTCTCAAAAAATCATCATATTTCTCGACCATCTTGAATTTCGTGATTCCGGTCGTGATTTTTGTATCATATTAGCAGAAATGCATGCAATGATGCGGGATTGATCGGAAAAATATGTTGTTTGGAAAAAAGTATTTTCGATAAATGTCTCAAAAAATCATCATATTTCTCGGCCATCTCGAATTTCGTGATTCCGGTCGTGATTTTTGTATCATATCAGCAGAAATGCATGCAATGATGCGAGATTGATCGGAAAAATATGTTGTTTGGAAAAATTTTTTTCGAACATCTCGGTCGATGAAATATGGAATGACTTCGAAAACGCTGTTTTTCGACGTTTCACTGAACCGAAACGCGTAAAAACGGGTGTTTCGCCCGCATCACGTTATTAGGAAGCAATCGCAGATAATTGTGCCGGGTTTTTCGAGAAAATTTTGAAATTTCATACACTCCAATCGTGTTGGGTGAGAAATGTTGGGCATCGAGAAAAAAAAAATTTTTCGATCGGGAAGAGTGAAATGAACTCGCGATAAATGTCTCACAAAATCATCATATTTCTCGACCATCTCGAATTTCGTCATTCCGGTCGTGATTTTTGTGTTATATTAGAAGAATTGCATGCAATGATGCGAGATTGATCGGAAAAATATGTTGTTTGGAAAAAAGTATTTTCGATAAATGTCTCAAAAAATCATCATATTTCTCGACCATCTTGAATTTCGTGATTCCGGTCGTGATTTTTGTATCATATTAGCAGAAATGCATGCAATGATGCGGGATTGATCGGAAAAATATGTTGTTTGGAAAAAAGTATTTTCGATAAATGTCTCAAAAAATCATCATATTTCTCGGCCATCTCGAATTTCGTGATTCCGGTCGTGATTTTTGTATCATATCAGCAGAAATGCATGCAATGATGCGAGATTGATCGGAAAAATATGTTGTTTGGAAAAATTTTTTTCGAACATCTCGGTCGATGAAATATGGAATGACTTCGAAAACGCTGTTTTTCGACGTTTCACTGAACCGAAACGCGTAAAAACGGGTGTTTCGCCCGCATCACGTTATTAGGAAGCAATCGCAGATAATTGTGCCGGGTTTTTCGAGAAAATTTTGAAATTTCATACACTCCAATCGTGTTGGGTGAGAAATGTTGGGCATCGAGAAAAAAAAAATTTTTCGATCGGGAAGAGTGAAATGAACTCGCGATAAATGTCTCACAAAATCATCATATTTCTCGACCATCTCGAATTTCGTCATTCCGGTCGTGATTTTTGTGTTATATTAGAAGAAATGCATGCAATGATGCGAGATTGATCGGAAAAATATGTTGTTTGGAAAAAAGTATTTTCGATAAATGTCTCAAAAAATCATCATATTTTTCGACCATCTCGAATTTCGTGATTCCGGTCGTGATTTTTGTATCATATTAGCAGAAATGCATGCAATGATGCGAGATTGATCGGAAAAATATGTTGTTTGGAAAAATTTTTTTCGAACATCTCGGTCGATGAAATATGGAATGACTTCGAAAACGCTGTTTTTCGACGTTTCACTGAACCGAAACGCGTAAAAACGGGTGTTTCGCCCGCATCACGTTATACGGAAGCAATCGCAGATAATTGTGCCGGGTTTTTCGAGAAAATTTTGAAATTTCATACACTCCAATCGTGTTGGGTGAGAAATGTTGGGCATCGAGAAAAAAAAAATTTTTCGATCGGGAAGAGTGAAATGAACTCGCGATAAATGTCTCACAAAATCATCATATTTCTCGACCATCTCGAATTTCGTGATTCCGGTCGTGATTTTTGTATCATATTAGCAGAAATGCATGCTATGATGCGAGATTGATCGGAAAAATATGTTGTTTGGAAAATAGTAATTTCGATGAATGTCTCACAAAATCATCATATTTCTCGACCATCTCGAATTTCGTGATTCCGGTCGTGATTTTTGTGTTATATTAGCAGAAATGCATGCAATGATGCGAGATTGATCGGAAAAATATGTTGTTTGGAAAAAAGTAATTTCGATAAATGTCTCACAAAATCATCATATTTCTCGACCATTTCGAATTTCGTGATTCCGGTCGTGATTTTTGTATCATATTAGCAGAAATGCATGCAATGATGCGAGATTGATCGGAAAAATATGTTGTTTGGAAAAATTTTTTTCGAACATCTCGGTCGATGAAATATGGAATGACTTCGAAAACGCTGTTTTTCGACGTTTCACTGAACCGAAACGCGTAAAAACGGGTGTTTCGCCCGCATCACGTTATTAGGAAGCAATCGCAGATAATTGTGCCGGGTTTTTCGAGAAAATTTTGAAATTTCATACACTCCAATCGTGTTGGGTGAGAAATGTTGGGCATCGAGAAAAAAAAAATTTTTCGATCGGGAAGAGTGAAATGAACTCGCGATAAATGTCTCACAAAATCATCATATTTCTCGACCATCTCGAATTTCGTGATTCCGGTCGTGATTTTTGTATCATATTAGCAGAAATGCATGCTATGATGCGAGATTGATCGGAAAAATATGTTGTTTGGAAAAAAGTAATTTCGATGAATGTCTCACAAAATCATCATATTTCTCGACCATCTCGAATTTCGTAATTCCGGTCGTGATTTTTGTGTTATATTAGCAGAAATGCATGCAATGATGCGAGATTGATCGGAAAAATATGTTGTTTGGAAAAAAGTATTTTCGATAAATGTCTCACAAAATCATCATATTTCTCGGCCATCTCGAATTTCGTGATTCCGGTCGTGATTTTTGTATCATATTAGCAGAAATGCATGCAATGATGCGAGATTGATCGGAAAAATATGTTGTTTGGAAAAATTTTTTTCGAACATCTCGGTCGATGAAATATGGAATGACTTCGAAAACGCTGTTTTTCGACGTTTCACTGAACCGAAACGCGTAAAAACGGGTGTTTCGCCCGCATCACGTTATACGGAAGCAATCGCAGATAATTGTGCCGGGTTTTTCGAGAAAATTTTGAAATTTCATACACCTCAATCATGTTGAGTGGGAAATGTTGGGCATCGAGAAAAAAAAAATTTTTCGATCGGGAAGAGTGAAATGAACTCGCGATAAATGTCTCACAAAATCATCATATTTCTCGACCATCTTGAATTTCGTGATTCCGGTCGTGATTTTTGTATCATATTAGCAGAAATGCATGCAATGATGCGAGATTGATCGGAAAAATATGTTGTTTGGAAAAATTTTTTTCGAACATCTCGGTCGATGAAATATGGAATGACTTCGAAAACGCTGTTTTTCGACGTTTCACTGAACGGAAACGCGTAAAAACGGGTGTTTCGCCCGCATCACGTTATACGGAAGCAATCGCAGATAATTGTGCCGGGTTTTTCGAGAAAATTTTGACATTTCATACACCTCAATCATGTTGAGTGAGAAATGTTGGGCATCGAGAAAAAAAAAATTTTTCGATCGGGAAGAGTGAAATGAACTCGCGATAAATGTCTCACAAAATTATCATATTTCTCGACCATCTTGAATTTCGTGATTCCGGTCGTGATTTTTGTATCATATCAGCAGAAATGCATGCAATGATGCGAGATTGATCGGAAAAATATGTTGTTTGGAAAAAAGTATTTCCGATAAATGTCTCACAAAATCATCATATTTCTCGACCATCTCGAATTTCGTGATTCCGGTCGTGATTTTTGTATCATATTAGCAGAAATGCATGCAATGATGCGAGATTGATCGGAAAAATATGTTGTTTGGAAAAATTTTTTTCGAACATCTCGGTCGATGAAATATGGAATGACTTCGAAAACGCTGTTTTTCGACGTTTCACTGAACCGAAACGCGTAAAAACGGGTGTTTCGCCCGCATCACGTTATACGGAAGCAATCGCAGATAATTGTGCCGGGTTTTTCGAGAAAATTTTGAAATTTCATACACCTCAATCATGTTGAGTGGGAAATGTTGGGCATCGAGAAAAAAAAAATTTTTCGATCGGGAAGAGTGAAATGAACTCGCGATAAATGTCTCACAAAATCATCATATTTCTCGACCATCTTGAATTTCGTGATTCCGGTCGTGATTTTTGTATCATATTAGCAGAAATGCATGCAATGATGCGAGATTGATCGGAAAAATATGTTGTTTGGAAAAATTTTTTTCGAACATCTCGGTCGATGAAATATGGAATGACTTCGAAAACGCTGTTTTTCGACGTTTCACTGAACGGAAACGCGTAAAAACGGGTGTTTCGCCCGCATCACGTTATACGGAAGCAATCGCAGATAATTGTGCCGGGTTTTTCGAGAAAATTTTGACATTTCATACACCTCAATCATGTTGAGTGAGAAATGTTGGGCATCGAGAAAAAAAAAATTTTTCGATCGGGAAGAGTGAAATGAACTCGCGATAAATGTCTCACAAAATTATCATATTTCTCGACCATCTTGAATTTCGTGATTCCGGTCGTGATTTTTGTATCATATCAGCAGAAATGCATGCAATGATGCGAGATTGATCGGAAAAATATGTTGTTTGGAAAAAAGTATTTCCGATAAATGTCTCACAAAATCATCATATTTCTCGACCATCTCGAATTTCGTGATTCCGGTCGTGATTTTTGTATCATATTAGCAGAAATGCATGCAATGATGCGAGATTGATCGGAAAAATATGTTGTTTGGAAAAATTTTTTTCGAACATCTCGGTCGATGAAATATGGAATGACTTCGAAAACGCTGTTTTTCGACGTTTCACTGAACCGAAACGCGTAAAAACGGGTGTTTCGCCCGCATCACGTTATTAGGAAGCAATCGCAGATAATTGTGCCGGGTTTTTCGAGAAAATTTTGAAATTTCATACACTCCAATCGTGTTGGGTGAGAAATGTTGGGCATCGAGAAAAAAAAAATTTTTCGATCGGGAAGAGTGAAATGAACTCGCGATAAATGTCTCACAAAATCATCATATTTCTCGACCATCTCGAATTTCGTGATTCCGGTCGTGATTTTTGTATCATATCAGCAGAAATGCATGCAATGATGCGGGATTGATCGGAAAAATATGTTGTTTGGAAAAAAGTATTTTCGATAAATGTCTCAAAAAATCATCATATTTCTCGGCCATCTCGAATTTCGTGATTCCGGTCGTGATTTTTGTATCATATTAGCAGAAATGCATGCAATGATGCGAGATTGATCGGAAAAATATGTTGTTTGGAAAAATTTTTTTCGAACATCTCGGTCGATGAAATATGGAATGACTTCGAAAACGCTGTTTTTCGACGTTTCACTGAACCGAAACGCGTAAAAACGGGTGTTTCGCCCGCATCACGTTATTAGGAAGCAATCGCAGATAATTGTGCCGGGTTTTTCGAGAAAATTTTGAAATTTCATACACTCCAATCGTGTTGGGTGAGAAATGTTGGGCATCGAGAAAAAAAAAATTTTTCGATCGGGAAGAGTGAAATGAACTCGCGATAAATGTCTCACAAAATCATCATATTTCTCGACCATCTCGAATTTCGTCATTCCGGTCGTGATTTTTGTGTTATATTAGAAGAATTGCATGCAATGATGCGAGATTGATCGGAAAAATATGTTGTTTGGAAAAAAGTATTTTCGATAAATGTCTCAAAAAATCATCATATTTCTCGACCATCTTGAATTTCGTGATTCCGGTCGTGATTTTTGTATCATATTAGCAGAAATGCATGCAATGATGCGGGATTGATCGGAAAAATATGTTGTTTGGAAAAAAGTATTTTCGATAAATGTCTCAAAAAATCATCATATTTCTCGGCCATCTCGAATTTCGTGATTCCGGTCGTGATTTTTGTATCATATCAGCAGAAATGCATGCAATGATGCGAGATTGATCGGAAAAATATGTTGTTTGGAAAAATTTTTTTCGAACATCTCGGTCGATGAAATATGGAATGACTTCGAAAACGCTGTTTTTCGACGTTTCACTGAACCGAAACGCGTAAAAACGGGTGTTTCGCCCGCATCACGTTATTAGGAAGCAATCGCAGATAATTGTGCCGGGTTTTTCGAGAAAATTTTGAAATTTCATACACTCCAATCGTGTTGGGTGAGAAATGTTGGGCATCGAGAAAAAAAAAATTTTTCGATCGGGAAGAGTGAAATGAACTCGCGATAAATGTCTCACAAAATCATCATATTTCTCGACCATCTCGAATTTCGTCATTCCGGTCGTGATTTTTGTGTTATATTAGAAGAATTGCATGCAATGATGCGAGATTGATCGGAAAAATATGTTGTTTGGAAAAAAGTATTTTCGATAAATGTCTCAAAAAATCATCATATTTCTCGACCATCTTGAATTTCGTGATTCCGGTCGTGATTTTTGTATCATATTAGCAGAAATGCATGCAATGATGCGGGATTGATCGGAAAAATATGTTGTTTGGAAAAAAGTATTTTCGATAAATGTCTCAAAAAATCATCATATTTCTCGGCCATCTCGAATTTCGTGATTCCGGTCGTGATTTTTGTATCATATCAGCAGAAATGCATGCAATGATGCGAGATTGATCGGAAAAATATGTTGTTTGGAAAAATTTTTTTCGAACATCTCGGTCGATGAAATATGGAATGACTTCGAAAACGCTGTTTTTCGACGTTTCACTGAACCGAAACGCGTAAAAACGGGTGTTTCGCCCGCATCACGTTATTAGGAAGCAATCGCAGATAATTGTGCCGGGTTTTTCGAGAAAATTTTGAAATTTCATACACTCCAATCGTGTTGGGTGAGAAATGTTGGGCATCGAGAAAAAAAAAATTTTTCGATCGGGAAGAGTGAAATGAACTCGCGATAAATGTCTCACAAAATCATCATATTTCTCGACCATCTCGAATTTCGTCATTCCGGTCGTGATTTTTGTGTTATATTAGAAGAATTGCATGCAATGATGCGAGATTGATCGGAAAAATATGTTGTTTGGAAAAAAGTATTTTCGATAAATGTCTCAAAAAATCATCATATTTCTCGACCATCTTGAATTTCGTGATTCCGGTCGTGATTTTTGTATCATATTAGCAGAAATGCATGCAATGATGCGGGATTGATCGGAAAAATATGTTGTTTGGAAAAAAGTATTTTCGATAAATGTCTCAAAAAATCATCATATTTCTCGGCCATCTCGAATTTCGTGATTCCGGTCGTGATTTTTGTATCATATCAGCAGAAATGCATGCAATGATGCGAGATTGATCGGAAAAATATGTTGTTTGGAAAAATTTTTTTCGAACATCTCGGTCGATGAAATATGGAATGACTTCGAAAACGCTGTTTTTCGACGTTTCACTGAACCGAAACGCGTAAAAACGGGTGTTTCGCCCGCATCACGTTATTAGGAAGCAATCGCAGATAATTGTGCCGGGTTTTTCGAGAAAATTTTGAAATTTCATACACTCCAATCGTGTTGGGTGAGAAATGTTGGGCATCGAGAAAAAAAAAATTTTTCGATCGGGAAGAGTGAAATGAACTCGCGATAAATGTCTCACAAAATCATCATATTTCTCGACCATCTCGAATTTCGTCATTCCGGTCGTGATTTTTGTGTTATATTAGAAGAAATGCATGCAATGATGCGAGATTGATCGGAAAAATATGTTGTTTGGAAAAAAGTATTTTCGATAAATGTCTCAAAAAATCATCATATTTTTCGACCATCTCGAATTTCGTGATTCCGGTCGTGATTTTTGTATCATATTAGCAGAAATGCATGCAATGATGCGAGATTGATCGGAAAAATATGTTGTTTGGAAAAATTTTTTTCGAACATCTCGGTCGATGAAATATGGAATGACTTCGAAAACGCTGTTTTTCGACGTTTCACTGAACCGAAACGCGTAAAAACGGGTGTTTCGCCCGCATCACGTTATACGGAAGCAATCGCAGATAATTGTGCCGGGTTTTTCGAGAAAATTTTGAAATTTCATACACTCCAATCGTGTTGGGTGAGAAATGTTGGGCATCGAGAAAAAAAAAATTTTTCGATCGGGAAGAGTGAAATGAACTCGCGATAAATGTCTCACAAAATCATCATATTTCTCGACCATCTCGAATTTCGTCATTCCGGTCGTGATTTTTGTGTTATATTAGAAGAATTGCATGCAATGATGCGAGATTGATCGGAAAAATATGTTGTTTGGAAAAAAGTATTTTCGATAAATGTCTCAAAAAATCATCATATTTCTCGACCATCTTGAATTTCGTGATTCCGGTCGTGATTTTTGTATCATATTAGCAGAAATGCATGCAATGATGCGAGATTGATCGGAAAAATATGTTGTTTGGAAAAAAGTATTTTCGATAAATGTCTTACAAAATCATCATATTTCTCGACCATCTCGAATTTCGTCATTCCGGTCGTGATTTTCGTATCATATTAACAGAAATGCATGCAATGATGCGAGATTGATCGGAAAAATATGTTGTTTGGAAAAAAGTATTTTCGATAAATGTCTCACAAAATCATCATATTTCTCGACCATCTCGAATTTCGTGATTCCGGTCGTGATTTTTGTATCATATTAGCAGAAATGCATGCAATGATGCGAGATTGATCGGAAAAATATGTTGTTTGGAAAAAAGTATTTCCGATAAATGTCTCACAAAATCATCATATTTCTCGACCATCTCGAATTTCGTGATTCCGGTCGTGATTTTTGTATCATATTAGCAGAAATGCATGCTATGATGCGAGATTGATCGGAAAAATATGTTGTTTGGAAAATAGTAATTTCGATGAATGTCTCACAAAATCATCATATTTCTCGACCATCTCGAATTTCGTAATTCCGGTCGTGATTTTTGTGTTATATTAGCAGAAATGCATGCAATGATGCGAGATTGATCGGAAAAATATGTTGTTTGGAAAAAAGTAATTTCGATAAATGTCTCACAAAATCATCATATTTCTCGACCATTTCGAATTTCGTGATTCCGGTCGTGATTTTTGTATCATATTAGCAGAAATGCATGCAATGATGCGAGATTGATCGGAAAAATATGTTGTTTGGAAAAATTTTTTTCGAACATCTCGGTCGATGAAATATGGAATGACTTCGAAAACGCTGTTTTTCGACGTTTCACTGAACGGAAACGCGTAAAAACGGGTGTTTCGCCCGCATCACGTTATACGGAAGCAATCGCAGATAATTGTGCCGGGTTTTTCGAGAAAATTTTGAAATTTCATATACTCCAATCGTGTTGGGTGAGAAATGTTGGGCATCGAGAAAAAAAAAATTTTTCGATCGGGAAGAGTGAAATGAACTCGCGATAAATGTCTCACAAAATCATCATATTTCTCGACCATCTCGAATTTCGTCATTCCGGTCGTGATTTTTGTGTTATATTAGAAGAATTGCATGCAATGATGCGCGATTGATCGGAAAAATATGTTGTTTGGAAAAATTTTTTTCGAACATCTCGGTCGATGAAATATGGAATGACTTCGAAAACGCTGTTTTCCGACGTTTCACTGAACCGAAACGCGTAAAAACGGGTGTTTCGCCCGCATCACGTTATACGGAAGCAATCGCAGATAATTGTGCCGGGTATTTCGAGAAAATTTTGAAATTTCATACACCTCAATCATGTTGAGTGGGAAATGTTGGGCATCGAGAAAAAAAAAATTTTTCGATCGGGAAGAGTGAAATGAACTCGCGATAAATGTCTCACAAAATCATCATATTTCTCGACCATCTTGAATTTCGTGATTCCGGTCGTGATTTTTGTATCATATTAGCAGAAATGCATGCAATGATGCGAGATTGATCGGAAAAATATGTTGTTTGGAAAAAAGTATTTCCGATAAATGTCTCACAAAATCATCATATTTCTCGACCATCTCGAATTTCGTGATTCCGGTCGTGATTTTTGTATCATATTAGCAGAAATGCATGCTATGATGCGAGATTGATCGGAAAAATATGTTGTTTGGAAAAAAGTAATTTCGATGAATGTCTCACAAAATCATCATATTTCTCGACCATCTCGAATTTCGTAATTTCGGTCGTGATTTTTGTGTTATATTAGCAGAAATGCATGCAATGATGCGAGATTGATCGGAAAAATATGTTGTTTGGAAAAATTTTTTTCGAACATCTCGGTCGATGAAATATGGAATGACTTCGAAAACGCTGTTTTTCGACGTTTCACTGAACCGAAACGCGTAAAAACGGGTGTTTCGCCCGCATCACGTTATACGGAAGCAATCGCAGATAATTGTGCCGGGTTTTTCGAGAAAATTCTGAAATTTCATACACTCCAATCGTGTTGGGTGAGAAATGTTGGGCATCGAGAAAAAAAAAATTTTTCGATCGGGAAGAGTGAAATGAACTCGCGATAAATGTCTCACAAAATCATCATATTTCTCGACCATCTCGAATTTCGTGATTCCGGTCGTGATTTTTGTATCATATTAGCAGAAATGCATGCAATGATGCGAGATTGATCGGAAAAATATGTTGTTTGGAAAAAAGTAATTTCGATAAATGTCTCACAAAATCATCATATTTCTCGACCATTTCGAATTTCGTGATTCCGGTCGTGATTTTTGTATCATATTAGCAGAAATGCATGCAATGATGCGAGATTGATCGGAAAAATATGTTGTTTGGAAAAATTTTTTTCGAACATCTCGGTCGATGAAATATGGAATGACTTCGAAAACGCTGTTTTTCGACGTTTCACTGAACGGAAACGCGTAAAAACGGGTGTTTCGCCCGCATCACGTTATACGGAAGCAATCGCAGATAATTGTGCCGGGTTTTTCGAGAAAATTTTGAAATTTCATACACTCCAATCGTGTTGGGTGAGAAATGTTGGGCATCGAGAAAAAAAAAATTTTTCGATCGGGAAGAGTGAAATGAACTCGCGATAAATGTCTCACAAAATCATCATATTTCTCGACCATCTCGAATTTCGTCATTCCGGTCGTGATTTTTGTGTTATATTAGAAGAATTGCATGCAATGATGCGAGATTGATCGGAAAAATATGTTGTTTGGAAAAAAGTATTTTCGATAAATGTCTCAAAAAATCATCATATTTCTCGACCATCTTGAATTTCGTGATTCCGGTCGTGATTTTTGTATCATATTAGCAGAAATGCATGCAATGATGCGAGATTGATCGGAAAAATATGTTGTTTGGAAAAAAGTATTTTCGATAAATGTCTTACAAAATCATCATATTTCTCGACCATCTCGAATTTCGTCATTCCGGTCGTGATTTTCGTATCATATTAACAGAAATGCATGCAATGATGCGAGATTGATCGGAAAAATATGTTGTTTGGAAAAAAGTATTTTCGATAAATGTCTCACAAAATCATCATATTTCTCGACCATCTCGAATTTCGTGATTCCGGTCGTGATTTTTGTATCATATTAGCAGAAATGCATGCAATGATGCGAGATTGATCGGAAAAATATGTTGTTTGGAAAAAAGTATTTCCGATAAATGTCTCACAAAATCATCATATTTCTCGACCATCTCGAATTTCGTGATTCCGGTCGTGATTTTTGTATCATATTAGCAGAAATGCATGCTATGATGCGAGATTGATCGGAAAAATATGTTGTTTGGAAAATAGTAATTTCGATGAATGTCTCACAAAATCATCATATTTCTCGACCATCTCGAATTTCGTAATTCCGGTCGTGATTTTTGTGTTATATTAGCAGAAATGCATGCAATGATGCGAGATTGATCGGAAAAATATGTTGTTTGGAAAAAAGTAATTTCGATAAATGTCTCACAAAATCATCATATTTCTCGACCATTTCGAATTTCGTGATTCCGGTCGTGATTTTTGTATCATATTAGCAGAAATGCATGCAATGATGCGAGATTGATCGGAAAAATATGTTGTTTGGAAAAATTTTTTTCGAACATCTCGGTCGATGAAATATGGAATGACTTCGAAAACGCTGTTTTTCGACGTTTCACTGAACGGAAACGCGTAAAAACGGGTGTTTCGCCCGCATCACGTTATACGGAAGCAATCGCAGATAATTGTGCCGGGTTTTTCGAGAAAATTTTGAAATTTCATATACTCCAATCGTGTTGGGTGAGAAATGTTGGGCATCGAGAAAAAAAAAATTTTTCGATCGGGAAGAGTGAAATGAACTCGCGATAAATGTCTCACAAAATCATCATATTTCTCGACCATCTCGAATTTCGTCATTCCGGTCGTGATTTTTGTGTTATATTAGAAGAATTGCATGCAATGATGCGCGATTGATCGGAAAAATATGTTGTTTGGAAAAATTTTTTTCGAACATCTCGGTCGATGAAATATGGAATGACTTCGAAAACGCTGTTTTCCGACGTTTCACTGAACCGAAACGCGTAAAAACGGGTGTTTCGCCCGCATCACGTTATACGGAAGCAATCGCAGATAATTGTGCCGGGTATTTCGAGAAAATTTTGAAATTTCATACACCTCAATCATGTTGAGTGGGAAATGTTGGGCATCGAGAAAAAAAAAATTTTTCGATCGGGAAGAGTGAAATGAACTCGCGATAAATGTCTCACAAAATCATCATATTTCTCGACCATCTTGAATTTCGTGATTCCGGTCGTGATTTTTGTATCATATTAGCAGAAATGCATGCAATGATGCGAGATTGATCGGAAAAATATGTTGTTTGGAAAAAAGTATTTCCGATAAATGTCTCACAAAATCATCATATTTCTCGACCATCTCGAATTTCGTGATTCCGGTCGTGATTTTTGTATCATATTAGCAGAAATGCATGCTATGATGCGAGATTGATCGGAAAAATATGTTGTTTGGAAAAAAGTAATTTCGATGAATGTCTCACAAAATCATCATATTTCTCGACCATCTCGAATTTCGTAATTTCGGTCGTGATTTTTGTGTTATATTAGCAGAAATGCATGCAATGATGCGAGATTGATCGGAAAAATATGTTGTTTGGAAAAATTTTTTTCGAACATCTCGGTCGATGAAATATGGAATGACTTCGAAAACGCTGTTTTTCGACGTTTCACTGAACCGAAACGCGTAAAAACGGGTGTTTCGCCCGCATCACGTTATACGGAAGCAATCGCAGATAATTGTGCCGGGTTTTTCGAGAAAATTCTGAAATTTCATACACTCCAATCGTGTTGGGTGAGAAATGTTGGGCATCGAGAAAAAAAAAATTTTTCGATCGGGAAGAGTGAAATGAACTCGCGATAAATGTCTCACAAAATCATCATATTTCTCGGCCATCTCGAATTTCGTGATTCCGGTCGTGATTTTTGTATCATATTAGCAGAAATGCATGCAATGATGCGAGATTGATCGGAAAAATATGTTGTTTGGAAAAAAAAAATTTCGATGAATGTCTCACAAAATCATCATATTTCTCGACCATCTCGAATTTCGTAATTCCGGTCGTGATTTTTGTGTTATATTAGCAGAAATGCATGCAATGATGCGAGATTGATCGGAAAAATATGTTGTTTGGAAAAAAGTATTTTCGATAAATGTCTCACAAAATCATCATATTCCTCGGCCATCTCGAATTTCGTGATTCCGGTCGTGATTTTTGTATCATATTAGCAGAAATGCATGCAATGATGCGAGATTGATCGGAAAAATATGTTGTTTGGAAAAATTTTTTTCGAACATCTCGGTCGATGAAATATGGAATGACTTCGAAAACGCTGTTTTTCGACGTTTCACTGAACCGAAACGCGTAAAAACGGGTGTTTCGCCCGCATCACGTTATACGGAAGCAATCGCAGATAATTGTGCCGGGTTTTTCGAGAAAATTTTGAAATTTCATACACTCCAATCGTGTTGGGTGAGAAATGTTGGGCATCGAGATAAAAACAATTTTTTGATCGGGAAGAGTGAAATGAACTCGCGATAAATGTCTCACAAAATCATCATATTTCTCGACCATCTTGAATTTCGTGATTCCGGTCGTGATTTTTGTATCATATTAGCAGAAATGCATGCTATGATGCTAGATTGATCGGAAAAATATGTTGTTTGGAAAAAAGTATTTTCGATAAATGTCTCAAAAAATCATCATATTTCTCGACCATCTCGAATTTCGTGATTCCGGTCGTGATTTTTGTATCATATTAGCAGAATTGCATGCAATGATGCGAGATTGATCGGAAAAATATGTTGTTTGGAAAATAGTATTTCCGATAAATGTCTCACAAAATCATCATATTTCTCGACCATCTCGAATTTCGTGATTCCGGTCGTGATTTTTGTATCATATTAGCAGAAATGCATGCTATGATGCTAGATTGATCGGAAAAATATGTTGTTTGGAAAAAAGTAATTTCAATAAATGTCTTACAAAATCATCATATTTCTCGACCATCTCGAATTTCGTCATTCCGGTCGTGATTTTCGTATCATATTAGCAGAAATGCATGCAATGATGCGAGATTGATCGGAAAAATATGTTGTTTGGAAAAATTTTTTTCGAACATCCCGGTCGATGAAATATGGAATGACTTCGAAAACGCTGTTTTTCGACGTTTCACTGAACCGAAACGCGTAAAAACGGGTGTTTCGCCCGCATCACGTTATACGGAAGCAATCGCAGATAATTGTGCCGGGTTTTTCGAGAAAATTTTGACATTTCATACACCTCAATCATGTTGAGTGAGAAATGTTGGGCATCGAGAAAAAAAAAATTTTTCGATCGGGAAGAGTGAAATGAACTCGCGATAAATGTCTCACAAAATCATCATATTTCTCGACCATCTCGAATTTCGTGATTCCGGTCGTGATTTTTGTGTGATATTAGAAGAATTGCATGCAATGATGCGAGATTGATCGGAAAAATATGTTGTTTGGAAAAAAGTATTTTCGATAAATGTCTCAAAAAATCATCATATTTCTCGACCATCTCGAATTTCGTGATTCCGGTCGTGATTTTTGTATCATATTAGCAGAATTGCATGCAATGATGCGAGATTGATCGGAAAAATATGTTGTTTGGAAAATAGTATTTCCGATAAATGTCTCACAAAATCATCATATTTCTCGACCATCTCGAATTTCGTGATTCCGGTCGTGATTTTTGTATCATATTAGCAGAAATGCATGCTATGATGCTAGATTGATCGGAAAAATATGTTGTTTGGAAAAAAGTAATTTCAATAAATGTCTTACAAAATCATCATATTTCTCGACCATCTCGAATTTCGTCATTCCGGTCGTGATTTTCGTATCATATTAGCAGAAATGCATGCAATGATGCGAGATTGATCGGAAAAATATGTTGTTTGGAAAAATTTTTTTCGAACATCCCGGTCGATGAAATATGGAATGACTTCGAAAACGCTGTTTTTCGACGTTTCACTGAACCGAAACGCGTAAAAACGGGTGTTTCGCCCGCATCACGTTATTAGGAAGCAATCGCAGATAATTGTGCCGGGTTTTTCGAGAAAATTTTGAAATTTCATACACTCCAATCGTGTTGGGTGAGAAATGTTGGGCATCGAGAAAAAAAAAATTTTTCGATCGGGAAGAGTGAAATGAACTCGCGATAAATGTCTCACAAAATCATCATATTTCTCGACCATCTCGAATTTCGTGATTCCGGTCGTGATTTTTGTGTGATATTAGAAGAATTGCATGCAATGATGCGAGATTGATCGGAAAAATATGTTGTTTGGAAAAAAGTATTTTCGATAAATGTCTCAAAAAATCATCATATTTCTCGACCATCTCGAATTTCGTGATTCCGGTCGTGATTTTTGTATCATATTAGCAGAATTGCATGCAATGATGCGAGATTGATCGGAAAAATATGTTGTTTGGAAAATAGTATTTCCGATAAATGTCTCACAAAATCATCATATTTCTCGACCATCTCGAATTTCGTGATTCCGGTCGTGATTTTTGTATCATATTAGCAGAAATGCATGCTATGATGCTAGATTGATCGGAAAAATATGTTGTTTGGAAAAAAGTATTTTCGATAAATGTCTCACAAAATCATCATATTTCTCGGCCATCTCGAATCTCGTGATTCCGGTCGTGATTTTTGTATCATATTAGCAGAAATGCATGCAATGATGCGAGATTGATCGTAAAAATATGTTGTTTGGAAAAATTTTTTTCGAACATCTCGGTCGATGAAATATGGAATGACTTCGAGAACGCTGTTTTTCGACGTTTCACTGAACCGAAACGCGTAAAAACGGGTGTTTCGCCCGCATCACGTTATACGGAAGCAATCGCAGATAATTGTGCCGGGTTTTTCGAGAAAATTTTGAAATTTCATACACTCCAATCGTGTTGGGTGAGAAATGTTGGGCATCGAGAAAAAAAAAATTTTTCGATCGGGAAGAGTGAAATGAACTCGCGATAAATGTCTCACAAAATCATCATATTTCTCGACCATCTCGAATTTCGTCATTCCGGTCGTGATTTTTGTGTTATATTAGCAGAAATGCATGCAATGATGCGAGATTTATCGGAAAAATATGTTGTTTGGAAAAAAGTAATTTCGATAAATGTCTCACAAAATCATCATATTTCTCGACCATTTCGAATTTCGTGATTCCGGTCGTGATTTTTGTATCATATTAGCAGAAATGCATGCAATGATGCGAGATTGATCGGAAAAATATGTTGTTTGGAAAAATTTTTTTCGAACATCTCGGTCGATGAAATATGGAATGACTTCGAAAACGCTGTTTTTCGACGTTTCACTGAACGGAAACGCGTAAAAACGGGTGTTTCGCCCGCATCACGTTATACGGAAGCAATCGCAGATAATTGTGCCGGGTTTTTCGAGAAAATTTTGAAATTTCATACACTCCAATCGTGTTGGGTGAGAAATGTTGGGCATCGAGAAAAAAAAAATTTTTCGATCGGGAAGAGTGAAATGAACTCGCGATAAATGTCTCACAAAATCATCATATTTCTCGACCATCTCGAATTTCGTCATTCCGGTCGTGATTTTTGTGTTATATTAGAAGAATTGCATGCAATGATGCGAGATTGATCGGAAAAATATGTTGTTTGGAAAAAAGTATTTTCGATAAATGTCTCAAAAAATCATCATATTTCTCGACCATCTTGAATTTCGTGATTCCGGTCGTGATTTTTGTATCATATTAGCAGAAATGCATGCAATGATGCGAGATTGATCGGAAAAATATGTTGTTTGGAAAAAAGTATTTTCGATAAATGTCTCAAAAAATCATCATATTTCTCGACCATCTCGAATTTCGTGATTCCGGTCGTGATTTTTGTATCATATTAGCAGAATTGCATGCAATGATGCGAGATTGATCGGAAAAATATGTTGTTTGGAAAATAGTATTTCCGATAAATGTCTCACAAAATCATCATATTTCTCGACCATCTCGAATTTCGTGATTCCGGTCGTGATTTTTGTATCATATTAGCAGAAATGCATGCTATGATGCTAGATTGATCGGAAAAATATGTTGTTTGGAAAAAAGTATTTTCGATAAATGTCTCACAAAATCATCATATTTCTCGGCCATCTCGAATCTCGTGATTCCGGTCGTGATTTTTGTATCATATTAGCAGAAATGCATGCAATGATGCGAGATTGATCGTAAAAATATGTTGTTTGGAAAAATTTTTTTCGAACATCTCGGTCGATGAAATATGGAATGACTTCGAGAACGCTGTTTTTCGACGTTTCACTGAACCGAAACGCGTAAAAACGGGTGTTTCGCCCGCATCACGTTATACGGAAGCAATCGCAGATAATTGTGCCGGGTTTTTCGAGAAAATTTTGAAATTTCATACACTCCAATCGTGTTGGGTGAGAAATGTTGGGCATCGAGAAAAAAAAAATTTTTCGATCGGGAAGAGTGAAATGAACTCGCGATAAATGTCTCACAAAATCATCATATTTCTCGACCATCTCGAATTTCGTCATTCCGGTCGTGATTTTTGTGTTATATTAGCAGAAATGCATGCAATGATGCGAGATTTATCGGAAAAATATGTTGTTTGGAAAAAAGTAATTTCGATAAATGTCTCACAAAATCATCATATTTCTCGACCATTTCGAATTTCGTGATTCCGGTCGTGATTTTTGTATCATATTAGCAGAAATGCATGCAATGATGCGAGATTGATCGGAAAAATATGTTGTTTGGAAAAATTTTTTTCGAACATCTCGGTCGATGAAATATGGAATGACTTCGAAAACGCTGTTTTTCGACGTTTCACTGAACGGAAACGCGTAAAAACGGGTGTTTCGCCCGCATCACGTTATACGGAAGCAATCGCAGATAATTGTGCCGGGTTTTTCGAGAAAATTTTGAAATTTCATACACTCCAATCGTGTTGGGTGAGAAATGTTGGGCATCGAGAAAAAAAAAATTTTTCGATCGGGAAGAGTGAAATGAACTCGCGATAAATGTCTCACAAAATCATCATATTTCTCGACCATCTCGAATTTCGTCATTCCGGTCGTGATTTTTGTGTTATATTAGAAGAATTGCATGCAATGATGCGAGATTGATCGGAAAAATATGTTGTTTGGAAAAAAGTATTTTCGATAAATGTCTCAAAAAATCATCATATTTCTCGACCATCTTGAATTTCGTGATTCCGGTCGTGATTTTTGTATCATATTAGCAGAAATGCATGCAATGATGCGAGATTGATCGGAAAAATATGTTGTTTGGAAAAAAGTATTTTCGATAAATGTCTTACAAAATCATCATATTTCTCGACCATCTCGAATTTCGTCATTCCGGTCGTGATTTTCGTATCATATTAACAGAAATGCATGCAATGATGCGAGATTGATCGGAAAAATATGTTGTTTGGAAAAAAGTATTTTCGATAAATGTCTCACAAAATCATCATATTTCTCGACCATCTCGAATTTCGTGATTCCGGTCGTGATTTTTGTATCATATTAGCAGAAATGCATGCAATGATGCGAGATTGATCGGAAAAATATGTTGTTTGGAAAAAAGTATTTCCGATAAATGTCTCACAAAATCATCATATTTCTCGACCATCTCGAATTTCGTGATTCCGGTCGTGATTTTTGTATCATATTAGCAGAAATGCATGCTATGATGCGAGATTGATCGGAAAAATATGTTGTTTGGAAAAAGTATTTTCGATAAATGTCTCACAAAATCATCATATTTCTCGACCATCTCGAATTTCGTGATTCCGGTCGTGATTTTTGTATCATATTAGCAGAAATGCATGCTATGATGCGAGATTGATCGGAAAAATATGTTGTTTGGAAAAAAGTATTTTCGATAAATGTCTCACAAAATCATCATATTCCTCGGCCATCTCGAATTTCGTGATTCCGGTCGTGATTTTTGTATCATATTAGCAGAAATGCATGCAATGATGCGAGATTGATCGGAAAAATATGTTGTTTGGAAAAATTTTTTTCGAACATCTCGGTCGATGAAATATGGAATGACTTCGAAAACGCTGTTTTTCGACGTTTCACTGAACCGAAACGCGTAAAAACGGGTGTTTCGCCCGCATCACGTTATACGGAAGCAATCGCAGATAATTGTGCCGGGTTTTTCGAGAAAATTTTGAAATTTCATACACTCCAATCGTGTTGGGTGAGAAATGTTGGGCATCGAGATAAAAACAATTTTTTGATCGGGAAGAGTGAAATGAACTCGCGATAAATGTCTCACAAAATCATCATATTTCTCGACCATCTTGAATTTCGTGATTCCGGTCGTGATTTTTGTATCATATTAGCAGAAATGCATGCAATGATGCGAGATTGATCGGAAAAATATGTTGTTTGGAAAAATTTTTTTCGAACATCTCGGTCGATGAAATATGGAATGACTTCGAAAACGCTGTTTTTCAACGTTTCACTGAACCGAAACGCGTAAAAACGGGTGTTTCGCCCGCATCACGTTATACGGAAGCAATCGCAGATAATTGTGCCGGGTTTTTCGAGAAAATTTTGAAATTTCATACACCTCAATCGTGTTGGGTGAGAAATGTTGGGCATCGAGAAAAAAAAAATTCTTCGATCGGGAAGAGTGAAATGAACTCGCGATAAATGTCTCACAAAATCATCATATTTCTCGACCATCTCGAATTTCGTGATTCCGGTCGTGATTTTTGTATCATATTGGCAGAAATGCATGCAATGATGCGAGATTGATCGGAAAAATATGTTGTTTGGAAAAAAGTATTTTCGATAAATGTCTCACAAAATCATCATATTTCTCGACCATCTCGAATTTCGTGATTCCGGTCGTGATTCTTGTGTCATATTAGCAGAAATGCATGCAATGATGCGAGATTTATCGGAAAAATATGTTGTTTGGAAAAAAGTATTTCCGATGAATGTCTCACAAAATCATCATATTTCTCGGCCATCTCGAATTTCGTGATTTCGGTCATGATTTTTGTATCATATTAGCAGAAATGCATGCAATGATGCGAGATTTATCGGGAAAATATGTTGTTTGGAAAAAAGTATTTCCGATAAATGTCTCACAAAATCATCATATTTCGCGACCATCTCGAATTTCGTGATTCCGGTCGTGATTTTTGTATCATATTAGCAGAAATGCATGCAATGATGCGAGATTGATCGGAAAAATATGTTGTTTGGAAAAATTTTTTTCGAACATCTCGGTCGATGAAATATGGAATGACTTCGAAAACGCTGTTTTCCGACGTTTCACTGAACCGAAACGCGTAAAAACGGGTGTTTCGCCCGCATCACGTTATACGGAAGCAATCGCAGATAATTGTGCCGAGTTTTTCGAGAAAATTTTGAAATTTCATACACCTCAATCGTGTTGGGTGAGAAATGTTGGGCATCGAGAAAAAAAAAATTTTTCGATCGGGAAGAGTGAAATGAACTCGCGATAAATGTCTCACAAATTCATCATATTTCTCGACCATCTCGAATTTCGTCATTCCGGTCGTGATTTTTGTGTTATATTAGAAGAAATGCATGCAATGATGCGAGATTGATCGGAAGAATATGTTGTTTGGAAAAAAGTATTTTCGATAAATGTCTCAAATAATCATCATATTTCTCGACCATCTCGAATTTCGTGATTCCGGTCGTGATTCTTGTATCATATTAGCAGAAATGCATGCAATGATGCGAGATTGATCGGAAAAATATGTTGTTTGGAAAAAAGTATTTTCGATAAATGTCTCACGAAATCATCATATTTCTCGACCATCTCGAATTTCGTGATTCCGGTCGTGATTCTTGTATCATATTAGCAGAAATGCATGCAATGATGCGAGATTGATCGGAAAAATATGTTGTTTGGAAAAAAGTATTTTCGATAAATGTCTCACGAAATCATCATATTTCTCGACCATCTCGAATTTCGTGATTCCGGTCGTGATTTTTGTGTTATATTAGCAGAAATGCATGCAATGATGCGAGATTTATCGGAAAAATATGTTGTTTGGAAAAAAGTATTTCCGATAAATGTCTCACAAAATCATCATATTTCTCGGCCATCTCGAATTTCGTGATCCCGGTCGTGATTTTTGTATCATATTAGCAGAAATGCATGCAATGATGCGAAATGGATCGGAAAAATATGTTGTTTGGAAAAATTTTTTTCGAACATCTCGGTCGATGAAATATGGAATGACTTCGAAAACGCTGTTTTTCGACGTTTCACTGAACCGAAACGCGTAAAAACGGGTGTTTCGCCCGCATCACGTTATACGGAAGCAATCGCAGATAATTGTGCCGGGTTTTTCGAGAAAATTTTGAAATTTCATACACCTCAATCGTGTTGGGTGAGAAATGTTGGGCATCGAGAAAAAAAAAATTTTTCGATCGGGAAGAGTGAAATGAACTCGCGATAAATGTCTCACAAATTCATCATATTTCTCGACCATCTCGAATTTCGTGATTCCGGTCGTGATTTTTGTATCATATTAGCAGAAATGCATGCAATGATGCGAGATTGATCGGAAAAATATGTTGTTTGGAAAAAAGTATTTTCGATAAATGTCTCACAAAATCATCATATTTCTCGACCATCTCGAATTTCGCGATTCCGGTCGTGATTCTTGTATCATATTAGCAGAAATGCATGCAATGATGCCAGATTGATCGGAAAAATATGTTGTTTGGAAAAAAGTATTTTCGATAAATGTCTCACAAAATCATCATATTTCTCGACCATCTCGAATTTCGTCATTCCGGTCGTAATTTTTGTGTCATATTAGCAGAAATGCATGCAATGATGCGAGATTGATCGGAAAAATATGTTGTTTGGAAAAAAGTATTTTCGATAAATGTCTCACAAAATCATCATATTTCTCGACCATCTCGAATTTCGTGATTCCGGTTGTGATTTTTGTATCATATTAGCAGAAATGCATGCAATGATGCGAGATTGATCGGAAAAATATGTTGTTTGGAAAAATTTTTTTCGAACATCTAGGTCGATGAAATATGGAATGACTTCGAAAACGCTGTGTTTCGACGTTTCACTGAACCGAAACGCGTAAAAACGGGTGTTTCGCCCGCATCACGTTATACGGAAGCAATCGCAGATAATTGTGCCGGGTTTTTCGAGAAAATTTTGAAATTTCATACACCTCAATCGTGTTGGGTGAGAAATGTTGGGCATCGAGAAAAAAAAAATTCTTCGATCGGGAAGAGTGAAATGAACTCGCGATAAATGTCTCACAAAATCATCATATTTCTCGACCATCTCGAATTTCGTGATTCCGGTCGTGATTTTTGTATCATATTGGCAGAAATGCATGCAATGATGCGAGATTGATCGGAAAAATATGTTGTTTGGAAAAAAGTATTTTCGATAAATGTCTCACAAAATCATCATATTTCTCGACCATCTCGAATTTCGTGATTCCGGTCGTGATTCTTGTGTCATATTAGCAGAAATGCATGCAATGATGCGAGATTTATCGGAAAAATATGTTGTTTGGAAAAAAGTATTTCCGATGAATGTCTCACAAAATCATCATATTTCTCGGCCATCTCGAATTTCGTGATTTCGGTCATGATTTTTGTATCATATTAGCAGAAATGCATGCAATGATGCGAGATTTATCGGGAAAATATGTTGTTTGGAAAAAAGTATTTTCGATAAATGTCTCACAAAATCATCATATTCCGCGACCATCTCGAATTTCGTGATTCCGGTCGTGATTTTTGTATCATATTAGCAGAAATGCATGCAATGATGCGAGATTGATCGGAAAAATATGTTGTTTGGAAAAATTTTTTTCGAACATCTCGGTCGATGAAATATGGAATGACTTCGAAAACGCTGTTTTCCGACGTTTCACTGAACCGAAACGCGTAAAAACGGGTGTTTCGCCCGCATCACGTTATACGGAAGCAATCGCAGATAATTGTGCCGAATTTTTCGAGAAAATTTTGAAATTTCATACACCTCAATCGTGTTGGGTGAGAAATGTTGGGCATCGAGAAAAAAAAAATTTTTCGATCGGGAAGAGTGAAATGAACTCGCGATAAATGTCTCACAAATTCATCATATTTCTCGACCATCTCGAATTTCGTCATTCCGGTCGTGATTTTTGTGTTATATTAGAAGAAATGCATGCAATGATGCGAGATTGATCGGAAGAATATGTTGTTTGGAAAAAAGTATTTTCGATAAATGTCTCAAATAATCATCATATTTCTCGACCATCTCGAATTTCGTGATTCCGGTCGTGATTTTTGTATCATATTAGCAGAAATGCATGCAATGATGCGAGATTGATCGGAAAAATATGTTGTTTGGAAAAATTTTTTTCGAACATCTCGGTCGATGAAATGTGGAATGACTTCGAAAACGCTGTTTTTCGACGTTTCACTGAACCGAAACGCGTAAAAACGGGTATTTCGCCCGCATCACGTTATACGGAAGCAATCGCAGATAATTGTGCCGGGTTTTTCGAGAAAATTTTGACATTTCATACACCTCAATCATGTTGAGTGAGAAATGTTGGGCATCGAGAAAAAAAAAATTTTTCGATCGGTAAGAGTGAAATGAACTCGCGATAAATGTCTCACAAAATCATCATATTTCGCGACCATCTCGAATTTCGTGATTCCGGTCGTGATTCTTGTATCATATTAGCAGAAATGCATGCAATGATGCGAGATTGATCGGAAAAATATGTTGTTTGGAAAAAAGTATTTTCGATAAATGTCTCACAAAATCATCATATTTCTCGACCATCTCGAATTTCGTGATTCCGGTCGTGATTTTCGTATCATATTAGCAGAAATGCATGCTATGATGCGAGATTGATCGGAAAAATATGTTGTTTGGAAGAAAGTAATTTCGATAAATGTCTCACAAAATCATCATATTTCTCGGCCATCTCGAATTTCGTGATTCCGGTCGTGATTTTTGTATCATATTAGCAGAAATGCATGCAATGATGCGAGATTGATCGGAAAAATATGTTGTTGGGAAAAATTTTTTTCGAACATCTCGGTCGATGAAATATGGAATGACTTCGAAAACGCTGTTTTCCGACGTTTCACTGAACCGAAACGCGTAAAAACGGGTGTTCCGCCCGCATCACGTTATTAGGAAGCAATCGCAGATGATTGTGCCGGGTTTTTCGAGAAAATTTTGCAATTTCATACACTCCAATCGTGTTGGGTGAGAAATGTTGGGCATCGAGAAAAAAAAAATTTTTCGATCGGGAAGAGTGAAGTGAACTCGCGATAAATGTCTCACAAAATCATCATATTTCTCGACCATCTCGAATTTCGTCATTCCGGTCGTGATTTTTGTGTTATATTAGAAGAAATGCATGCAATGATGCGAGATTGATCGGAAGAATATGTTGTTTGGAAAAAAGTATTTCCGATAAATGTCTCAAATAATCATCATATTTCTCGACCATCTCGAATTTCGTGATTCCGGTCGTGATTTTTGTATCATATTAGCAGAAATGCATGCAATGATGCGAGATTGATCGGAAAAATATGTTGTTTGGAAAAAAGTATTTTCGATAAATGTCTCACAAAATCATCATATTTCTCGACCATCTCGAATTTCGTGATTCCGGTCGTGATTTTTGTATCATATTAGCAGAAATGCATGCAATGATGCGAGATTGATCGGAAAAATATGTTGTTTGGAAAAAAGTATTTTCGATAAATGTCTCACAAAATCATCATATTTCTCGACCATCTCGAATTTCGCGATTCCGGTCGTGATTCTTGTATCATATTAGCAGAAATGCATGCAATGATGCCAGATTGATCGGAAAAATATGTTGTTTGGAAAAAAGTATTTTCGATAAATGTCTCACAAAATCATCATATTTCTCGACCATCTCGAATTTCGTGATTCCGGTCGTGATTTTTGTGTTATATTAGCAGAAATGCATGCAATGATGCGAGATTTATCGGGAAAATATGTTGTTTGGAAAAAAGTATTTCCGATAAATGTCTCACAAAATCATCATATTTCTCGGCCATCTCGAATTTCGTGATTCCGGTCATGATTTTTGTATCATATTAGCAGAAATGCATGCAATGATGCGAGATTGATCGGAAAAATATGTTGTTTGGAAAAATTTTTTTTGAACATCTCGGTCGATGAAATATGGAATGACTTCGAAAACGCTGTTTTTCGACGTTTCACTGAACCGAAACGCGTAAAAACGGGTGTTTCGCCCGCATCACGTTATACGGAAGCAATCGCAGATAATTGTGCCGGGTTTTTCGAGAAAATTTTGAAATTTCATACACCTCAATCATGTTGGGTGAGAAATGTTGGGCATCGAGAAAAAAAAAATTTTTCGATCGGGAAGAGTGAAATGAACTCGCGATAAATGTCTCACAAATTCATCATATTTCTCGACCATCTCGAATTTCGTCATTCCGGTCGTGATTTTCGTGTTATATTAGAAGAAATGCATGCAATGATGCGAGATTGATCGGAAAAATATGTTGTTTGGAAAAAAGTATTTTCGATAAATGTCTCACAAAATCATCATATTTCTCGACCATCTCGAATTTCGTGATTTCGGTCGTGATTTTTGTGTTATATTAGCAGAAATGCATGCAATGATGCGAGATTTATCGGAAAAATATGTTGTTTGGAAAAAAGTATTTCCGATAAATGTCTCACAAAATCATCATATTTCTCGGCCATCTCGAATTTCGTCATTCCGGTCGTGATTTTTGTGTAATATTAGAAGAAATGCATGCAATGATGCGAGATTGATCGGAAAAATATGTTGTTTGGAAAAAAGTATTTTCGATAAATGTCTCAAAAAATCATCATATTTTTCGACCATCTCGAATTTCGTGATTCCGGTCGTGATTTTTGTATCATATTAGCAGAAATGCATGCAATGATGCGAGATTGATCGGAAAAATATGTTGTTTGGAAAAATTTTTTTCGAACATCTCGGTCGATGAAATATGGAATGACTTCGAAAACGCTGTTTTTCAACGTTTCACTGAACCGAAACGCGTAAAAACGGGTGTTTCGCCCGCATCACGTTATACGGAAGCAATCGCAGATAATTGTGCCGGGTTTTTCGAGAAAATTTTGAAATTTCATACACCTCAATCGTGTTGGGTGAGAAATGTTGGGCATCGAGAAAAAAAAAATTCTTCGATCGGGAAGAGTGAAATGAACTCGCGATAAATGTCTCACAAAATCATCATATTTCTCGACCATCTCGAATTTCGTGATTCCGGTCGTGATTTTTGTATCATATTGGCAGAAATGCATGCAATGATGCGAGATTGATCGGAAAAATATGTTGTTTGGAAAAAAGTATTTTCGATAAATGTCTCACAAAATCATCATATTTCTCGACCATCTCGAATTTCGTGATTCCGGTCGTGATTCTTGTGTCATATTAGCAGAAATGCATGCAATGATGCGAGATTTATCGGAAAAATATGTTGTTTGGAAAAAAGTATTTCCGATGAATGTCTCACAAAATCATCATATTTCTCGGCCATCTCGAATTTCGTGATTTCGGTCATGATTTTTGTATCATATTAGCAGAAATGCATGCAATGATGCGAGATTTATCGGGAAAATATGTTGTTTGGAAAAAAGTATTTCCGATAAATGTCTCACAAAATCATCATATTTCGCGACCATCTCGAATTTCGTGATTCCGGTCGTGATTTTTGTATCATATTAGCAGAAATGCATGCAATGATGCGAGATTGATCGGAAAAATATGTTGTTTGGAAAAATTTTTTTCGAACATCTCGGTCGATGAAATATGGAATGACTTCGAAAACGCTGTTTTCCGACGTTTCACTGAACCGAAACGCGTAAAAACGGGTGTTTCGCCCGCATCACGTTATACGGAAGCAATCGCAGATAATTGTGCCGAGTTTTTCGAGAAAATTTTGAAATTTCATACACCTCAATCGTGTTGGGTGAGAAATGTTGGGCATCGAGAAAAAAAAAATTTTTCGATCGGGAAGAGTGAAATGAACTCGCGATAAATGTCTCACAAATTCATCATATTTCTCGACCATCTCGAATTTCGTCATTCCGGTCGTGATTTTTGTGTTATATTAGAAGAAATGCATGCAATGATGCGAGATTGATCGGAAGAATATGTTGTTTGGAAAAAAGTATTTTCGATAAATGTCTCAAATAATCATCATATTTCTCGACCATCTCGAATTTCGTGATTCCGGTCGTGATTTTTGTATCATATTAGCAGAAATGCATGCAATGATGCGAGATTGATCGGAAAAATATGTTGTTTGGAAAAATTTTTTTCGAACATCTCGGTCGATGAAATGTGGAATGACTTCGAAAACGCTGTTTTTCGACGTTTCACTGAACCGAAACGCGTAAAAACGGGTGTTTCGCCCGCATCACGTTATACGGAAGCAATCGCAGATAATTGTGCCGGGTTTTTCGAGAAAATTTTGACATTTCATACACCTCAATCATGTTGAGTGAGAAATGTTGGGCATCGAGAAAAAAAAAATTTTTCGATCGGTAAGAGTGAAATGAACTCGCGATAAATGTCTCACAAAATCATCATATTTCGCGACCACCTCGAATTTCGTGATTCCGGTCGTGATTCTTGTATCATATTAGCAGAAATGCATGCAATGATGCGAGATCGATCGGAAAAATATGTTGTTTGGAAAAAAGTATTTTCGATAAATGTCTCACAAAATCATCATATTTCTCGACCATCTCGAATTTCGTGATTCCGGTCGTGATTTTCGTATCATATTAGCAGAAATGCATGCTATGATGCGAGATTGATCGGAAAAATATGTTGTTTGGAAGAAAGTAATTTCGATAAATGTCTCACAAAATCATCATATTTCTCGGCCATCTCGAATTTCGTGATTCCGGTCGTGATTTTTGTATCATATTAGCAGAAATGCATGCAATGATGCGAGATTGATCGGAAAAATATGTTGTTGGGAAAAATTTTTTTCGAACATCTCGGTCGATGAAATATGGAATGACTTCGAAAACGCTGTTTTCCGACGTTTCACTGAACCGAAACGCGTAAAAACGGGTGTTCCGCCCGCATCACGTTATTAGGAAGCAATCGCAGATGATTGTGCCGGGTTTTTCGAGAAAATTTTGCAATTTCATACACTCCAATCGTGTTGGGTGAGAAATGTTGGGCATCGAGAAAAAAAAAATTTTTCGATCGGGAAGAGTGAAGTGAACTCGCGATAAATGTCTCACAAAATCATCATATTTCTCGACCATCTCGAATTTCGTCATTCCGGTCGTGATTTTTGTGTTATATTAGAAGAAATGCATGCAATGATGCGAGATTGATCGGAAGAATATGTTGTTTGGAAAAAAGTATTTCCGATAAATGTCTCAAATAATCATCATATTTCTCGACCATCTCGAATTTCGTGATTCCGGTCGTGATTTTTGTATCATATTAGCAGAAATGCATGCAATGATGCGAGATTGATCGGAAAAATATGTTGTTTGGAAAAAAGTATTTTCGATAAATGTCTCACAAAATCATCATATTTCTCGACCATCTCGAATTTCGTGATTCCGGTCGTGATTTTTGTATCATATTAGCAGAAATGCATGCAATGATGCGAGATTGATCGGAAAAATATGTTGTTTGGAAAAAAGTATTTTCGATAAATGTCTCACAAAATCATCATATTTCTCGACCATCTCGAATTTCGCGATTCCGGTCGTGATTCTTGTATCATATTAGCAGAAATGCATGCAATGATGCCAGATTGATCGGAAAAATATGTTGTTTGGAAAAAAGTATTTTCGATAAATGTCTCACAAAATCATCATATTTCTCGACCATCTCGAATTTCGTGATTCCGGTCGTGATTTTTGTGTTATATTAGCAGAAATGCATGCAATGATGCGAGATTTATCGGGAAAATATGTTGTTTGGAAAAAAGTATTTCCGATAAATGTCTCACAAAATCATCATATTTCTCGGCCATCTCGAATTTCGTGATTCCGGTCATGATTTTTGTATCATATTAGCAGAAATGCATGCAATGATGCGAGATTGATCGGAAAAATATGTTGTTTGGAAAAATTTTTTTTGAACATCTCGGTCGATGAAATATGGAATGACTTCGAAAACGCTGTTTTTCGACGTTTCACTGAACCGAAACGCGTAAAAACGGGTGTTTCGCCCGCATCACGTTATACGGAAGCAATCGCAGATAATTGTGCCGGGTTTTTCGAGAAAATTTTGAAATTTCATACACCTCAATCATGTTGGGTGAGAAATGTTGGGCATCGAGAAAAAAAAAATTTTTCGATCGGGAAGAGTGAAATGAACTCGCGATAAATGTCTCACAAATTCATCATATTTCTCGACCATCTCGAATTTCGTCATTCCGGTCGTGATTTTCGTGTTATATTAGAAGAAATGCATGCAATGATGCGAGATTGATCGGAAAAATATGTTGTTTGGAAAAAAGTATTTTCGATAAATGTCTCACAAAATCATCATATTTCTCGACCATCTCGAATTTCGTGATTTCGGTCGTGATTTTTGTGTTATATTAGCAGAAATGCATGCAATGATGCGAGATTTATCGGAAAAATATGTTGTTTGGAAAAAAGTATTTCCGATAAATGTCTCACAAAATCATCATATTTCTCGGCCATCTCGAATTTCGTCATTCCGGTCGTGATTTTTGTGTAATATTAGAAGAAATGCATGCAATGATGCGAGATTGATCGGAAAAATATGTTGTTTGGAAAAAAGTATTTTCGATAAATGTCTCAAAAAATCATCATATTTTTCGACCATCTCGAATTTCGTGATTCCGGTCGTGATTTTTGTATCATATTAGCAGAAATGCATGCAATGATGCGAGATTGATCGGAAAAATATGTTGTTTGGAAAAATTTTTTTCGAACATCTCGGTCGATGAAATATGGAATGACTTCGAAAACGCTGTTTTTCAACGTTTCACTGAACCGAAACGCGTAAAAACGGGTGTTTCGCCCGCATCACGTTATACGGAAGCAATCGCAGATAATTGTGCCGGGTTTTTCGAGAAAATTTTGAAATTTCATACACCTCAATCGTGTTGGGTGAGAAATGTTGGGCATCGAGAAAAAAAAAATTCTTCGATCGGGAAGAGTGAAATGAACTCGCGATAAATGTCTCACAAAATCATCATATTTCTCGACCATCTCGAATTTCGTGATTCCGGTCGTGATTTTTGTATCATATTGGCAGAAATGCATGCAATGATGCGAGATTGATCGGAAAAATATGTTGTTTGGAAAAAAGTATTTTCGATAAATGTCTCACAAAATCATCATATTTCTCGACCATCTCGAATTTCGTGATTCCGGTCGTGATTCTTGTGTCATATTAGCAGAAATGCATGCAATGATGCGAGATTTATCGGAAAAATATGTTGTTTGGAAAAAAGTATTTCCGATGAATGTCTCACAAAATCATCATATTTCTCGGCCATCTCGAATTTCGTGATTTCGGTCATGATTTTTGTATCATATTAGCAGAAATGCATGCAATGATGCGAGATTTATCGGGAAAATATGTTGTTTGGAAAAAAGTATTTCCGATAAATGTCTCACAAAATCATCATATTTCGCGACCATCTCGAATTTCGTGATTCCGGTCGTGATTTTTGTATCATATTAGCAGAAATGCATGCAATGATGCGAGATTGATCGGAAAAATATGTTGTTTGGAAAAATTTTTTTCGAACATCTCGGTCGATGAAATATGGAATGACTTCGAAAACGCTGTTTTCCGACGTTTCACTGAACCGAAACGCGTAAAAACGGGTGTTTCGCCCGCATCACGTTATACGGAAGCAATCGCAGATAATTGTGCCGAGTTTTTCGAGAAAATTTTGAAATTTCATACACCTCAATCGTGTTGGGTGAGAAATGTTGGGCATCGAGAAAAAAAAAATTTTTCGATCGGGAAGAGTGAAATGAACTCGCGATAAATGTCTCACAAATTCATCATATTTCTCGACCATCTCGAATTTCGTCATTCCGGTCGTGATTTTTGTGTTATATTAGAAGAAATGCATGCAATGATGCGAGATTGATCGGAAGAATATGTTGTTTGGAAAAAAGTATTTTCGATAAATGTCTCAAATAATCATCATATTTCTCGACCATCTCGAATTTCGTGATTCCGGTCGTGATTTTTGTATCATATTAGCAGAAATGCATGCAATGATGCGAGATTGATCGGAAAAATATGTTGTTTGGAAAAATTTTTTTCGAACATCTCGGTCGATGAAATGTGGAATGACTTCGAAAACGCTGTTTTTCGACGTTTCACTGAACCGAAACGCGTAAAAACGGGTGTTTCGCCCGCATCACGTTATACGGAAGCAATCGCAGATAATTGTGCCGGGTTTTTCGAGAAAATTTTGACATTTCATACACCTCAATCATGTTGAGTGAGAAATGTTGGGCATCGAGAAAAAAAAAATTTTTCGATCGGTAAGAGTGAAATGAACTCGCGATAAATGTCTCACAAAATCATCATATTTCGCGACCACCTCGAATTTCGTGATTCCGGTCGTGATTCTTGTATCATATTAGCAGAAATGCATGCAATGATGCGAGATCGATCGGAAAAATATGTTGTTTGGAAAAAAGTATTTTCGATAAATGTCTCACAAAATCATCATATTTCTCGACCATCTCGAATTTCGTGATTCCGGTCGTGATTCTTGTATCATATTAGCAGAAATGCATGCAATGATGCGAGATTGATCGGAAAAATATGTTGTTTGGAAAAAAGTATTTTCGATAAATGTCTCACGAAATCATCATATTTCTCGACCATCTCGAATTTCGTGATTCCGGTCGTGATTTTTGTGTTATATTAGCAGAAATGCATGCAATGATGCGAGATTTATCGGAAAAATATGTTGTTTGGAAAAAAGTATTTCCGATAAATGTCTCACAAAATCATCATATTTCTCGGCCATCTCGAATTTCGTGATCCCGGTCGTGATTTTTGTATCATATTAGCAGAAATGCATGCAATGATGCGAAATGGATCGGAAAAATATGTTGTTTGGAAAAATTTTTTTCGAACATCTCGGTCGATGAAATATGGAATGACTTCGAAAACGCTGTTTTTCGACGTTTCACTGAACCGAAACGCGTAAAAACGGGTGTTTCGCCCGCATCACGTTATACGGAAGCAATCGCAGATAATTGTGCCGGGTTTTTCGAGAAAATTTTGAAATTTCATACACCTCAATCGTGTTGGGTGAGAAATGTTGGGCATCGAGAAAAAAAAAATTTTTCGATCGGGAAGAGTGAAATGAACTCGCGATAAATGTCTCACAAATTCATCATATTTCTCGACCATCTCGAATTTCGTCATTCCGGTCGTGATTTTTGTGTTATATTAGAAGAAATGCATGCAATGATGCGAGATTGATCGGAAGAATATGTTGTTTGGAAAAAAGTATTTTCGATAAATGTCTCAAATAATCATCATATTTCTCGACCATCTCGAATTTCGTGATTCCGGTCGTGATTCTTGTATCATATTAGCAGAAATGCATGCAATGATGCGAGATTGATCGGAAAAATATGTTGTTTGGAAAAAAGTATTTTCGATAAATGTCTCACGAAATCATCATATTTCTCGACCATCTCGAATTTCGTGATTCCGGTCGTGATTCTTGTATCATATTAGCAGAAATGCATGCAATGATGCGAGATTGATCGGAAAAATATGTTGTTTGGAAAAAAGTATTTTCGATAAATGTCTCACGAAATCATCATATTTCTCGACCATCTCGAATTTCGTGATTCCGGTCGTGATTTTTGTGTTATATTAGCAGAAATGCATGCAATGATGCGAGATTTATCGGAAAAATATGTTGTTTGGAAAAAAGTATTTCCGATAAATGTCTCACAAAATCATCATATTTCTCGGCCATCTCGAATTTCGTGATCCCGGTCGTGATTTTTGTATCATATTAGCAGAAATGCATGCAATGATGCGAAATGGATCGGAAAAATATGTTGTTTGGAAAAATTTTTTTCGAACATCTCGGTCGATGAAATATGGAATGACTTCGAAAACGCTGTTTTTCGACGTTTCACTGAACCGAAACGCGTAAAAACGGGTGTTTCGCCCGCATCACGTTATACGGAAGCAATCGCAGATAATTGTGCCGGGTTTTTCGAGAAAATTTTGAAATTTCATACACCTCAATCGTGTTGGGTGAGAAATGTTGGGCATCGAGAAAAAAAAAATTTTTCGATCGGGAAGAGTGAAATGAACTCGCGATAAATGTCTCACAAATTCATCATATTTCTCGACCATCTCGAATTTCGTGATTCCGGTCGTGATTTTTGTATCATATTAGCAGAAATGCATGCAATGATGCGAGATTGATCGGAAAAATATGTTGTTTGGAAAAAAGTATTTTCGATAAATGTCTCACAAAATCATCATATTTCTCGACCATCTCGAATTTCGCGATTCCGGTCGTGATTCTTGTATCATATTAGCAGAAATGCATGCAATGATGCCAGATTGATCGGAAAAATATGTTGTTTGGAAAAAAGTATTTTCGATAAATGTCTCACAAAATCATCATATTTCTCGACCATCTCGAATTTCGTCATTCCGGTCGTAATTTTTGTGTCATATTAGCAGAAATGCATGCAATGATGCGAGATTGATCGGAAAAATATGTTGTTTGGAAAAAAGTATTTTCGATAAATGTCTCACAAAATCATCATATTTCTCGACCATCTCGAATTTCGTGATTCCGGTTGTGATTTTTGTATCATATTAGCAGAAATGCATGCAATGATGCGAGATTGATCGGAAAAATATGTTGTTTGGAAAAATTTTTTTCGAACATCTAGGTCGATGAAATATGGAATGACTTCGAAAACGCTGTGTTTCGACGTTTCACTGAACCGAAACGCGTAAAAACGGGTGTTTCGCCCGCATCACGTTATACGGAAGCAATCGCAGATAATTGTGCCGGGTTTTTCGAGAAAATTTTGAAATTTCATACACCTCAATCGTGTTGGGTGAGAAATGTTGGGCATCGAGAAAAAAAAAATTCTTCGATCGGGAAGAGTGAAATGAACTCGCGATAAATGTCTCACAAAATCATCATATTTCTCGACCATCTCGAATTTCGTGATTCCGGTCGTGATTTTTGTATCATATTGGCAGAAATGCATGCAATGATGCGAGATTGATCGGAAAAATATGTTGTTTGGAAAAAAGTATTTTCGATAAATGTCTCACAAAATCATCATATTTCTCGACCATCTCGAATTTCGTGATTCCGGTCGTGATTCTTGTGTCATATTAGCAGAAATGCATGCAATGATGCGAGATTTATCGGAAAAATATGTTGTTTGGAAAAAAGTATTTCCGATGAATGTCTCACAAAATCATCATATTTCTCGGCCATCTCGAATTTCGTGATTTCGGTCATGATTTTTGTATCATATTAGCAGAAATGCATGCAATGATGCGAGATTTATCGGGAAAATATGTTGTTTGGAAAAAAGTATTTTCGATAAATGTCTCACAAAATCATCATATTCCGCGACCATCTCGAATTTCGTGATTCCGGTCGTGATTTTTGTATCATATTAGCAGAAATGCATGCAATGATGCGAGATTGATCGGAAAAATATGTTGTTTGGAAAAATTTTTTTCGAACATCTCGGTCGATGAAATATGGAATGACTTCGAAAACGCTGTTTTCCGACGTTTCACTGAACCGAAACGCGTAAAAACGGGTGTTTCGCCCGCATCACGTTATACGGAAGCAATCGCAGATAATTGTGCCGAATTTTTCGAGAAAATTTTGAAATTTCATACACCTCAATCGTGTTGGGTGAGAAATGTTGGGCATCGAGAAAAAAAAAATTTTTCGATCGGGAAGAGTGAAATGAACTCGCGATAAATGTCTCACAAATTCATCATATTTCTCGACCATCTCGAATTTCGTCATTCCGGTCGTGATTTTTGTGTTATATTAGAAGAAATGCATGCAATGATGCGAGATTGATCGGAAGAATATGTTGTTTGGAAAAAAGTATTTTCGATAAATGTCTCAAATAATCATCATATTTCTCGACCATCTCGAATTTCGTGATTCCGGTCGTGATTTTTGTATCATATTAGCAGAAATGCATGCAATGATGCGAGATTGATCGGAAAAATATGTTGTTTGGAAAAATTTTTTTCGAACATCTCGGTCGATGAAATGTGGAATGACTTCGAAAACGCTGTTTTTCGACGTTTCACTGAACCGAAACGCGTAAAAACGGGTATTTCGCCCGCATCACGTTATACGGAAGCAATCGCAGATAATTGTGCCGGGTTTTTCGAGAAAATTTTGACATTTCATACACCTCAATCATGTTGAGTGAGAAATGTTGGGCATCGAGAAAAAAAAAATTTTTCGATCGGTAAGAGTGAAATGAACTCGCGATAAATGTCTCACAAAATCATCATATTTCGCGACCATCTCGAATTTCGTGATTCCGGTCGTGATTCTTGTATCATATTAGCAGAAATGCATGCAATGATGCGAGATTGATCGGAAAAATATGTTGTTTGGAAAAAAGTATTTTCGATAAATGTCTCACAAAATCATCATATTTCTCGACCATCTCGAATTTCGTGATTCCGGTCGTGATTTTCGTATCATATTAGCAGAAATGCATGCTATGATGCGAGATTGATCGGAAAAATATGTTGTTTGGAAGAAAGTAATTTCGATAAATGTCTCACAAAATCATCATATTTCTCGGCCATCTCGAATTTCGTGATTCCGGTCGTGATTTTTGTATCATATTAGCAGAAATGCATGCAATGATGCGAGATTGATCGGAAAAATATGTTGTTGGGAAAAATTTTTTTCGAACATCTCGGTCGATGAAATATGGAATGACTTCGAAAACGCTGTTTTCCGACGTTTCACTGAACCGAAACGCGTAAAAACGGGTGTTCCGCCCGCATCACGTTATTAGGAAGCAATCGCAGATGATTGTGCCGGGTTTTTCGAGAAAATTTTGCAATTTCATACACTCCAATCGTGTTGGGTGAGAAATGTTGGGCATCGAGAAAAAAAAAATTTTTCGATCGGGAAGAGTGAAGTGAACTCGCGATAAATGTCTCACAAAATCATCATATTTCTCGACCATCTCGAATTTCGTCATTCCGGTCGTGATTTTTGTGTTATATTAGAAGAAATGCATGCAATGATGCGAGATTGATCGGAAGAATATGTTGTTTGGAAAAAAGTATTTCCGATAAATGTCTCAAATAATCATCATATTTCTCGACCATCTCGAATTTCGTGATTCCGGTCGTGATTTTTGTATCATATTAGCAGAAATGCATGCAATGATGCGAGATTGATCGGAAAAATATGTTGTTTGGAAAAAAGTATTTTCGATAAATGTCTCACAAAATCATCATATTTCTCGACCATCTCGAATTTCGTGATTCCGGTCGTGATTTTTGTATCATATTAGCAGAAATGCATGCAATGATGCGAGATTGATCGGAAAAATATGTTGTTTGGAAAAAAGTATTTTCGATAAATGTCTCACAAAATCATCATATTTCTCGACCATCTCGAATTTCGCGATTCCGGTCGTGATTCTTGTATCATATTAGCAGAAATGCATGCAATGATGCCAGATTGATCGGAAAAATATGTTGTTTGGAAAAAAGTATTTTCGATAAATGTCTCACAAAATCATCATATTTCTCGACCATCTCGAATTTCGTGATTCCGGTCGTGATTTTTGTGTTATATTAGCAGAAATGCATGCAATGATGCGAGATTTATCGGGAAAATATGTTGTTTGGAAAAAAGTATTTCCGATAAATGTCTCACAAAATCATCATATTTCTCGGCCATCTCGAATTTCGTGATTCCGGTCATGATTTTTGTATCATATTAGCAGAAATGCATGCAATGATGCGAGATTGATCGGAAAAATATGTTGTTTGGAAAAATTTTTTTTGAACATCTCGGTCGATGAAATATGGAATGACTTCGAAAACGCTGTTTTTCGACGTTTCACTGAACCGAAACGCGTAAAAACGGGTGTTTCGCCCGCATCACGTTATACGGAAGCAATCGCAGATAATTGTGCCGGGTTTTTCGAGAAAATTTTGAAATTTCATACACCTCAATCATGTTGGGTGAGAAATGTTGGGCATCGAGAAAAAAAAAATTTTTCGATCGGGAAGAGTGAAATGAACTCGCGATAAATGTCTCACAAATTCATCATATTTCTCGACCATCTCGAATTTCGTCATTCCGGTCGTGATTTTCGTGTTATATTAGAAGAAATGCATGCAATGATGCGAGATTGATCGGAAAAATATGTTGTTTGGAAAAAAGTATTTTCGATAAATGTCTCACAAAATCATCATATTTCTCGACCATCTCGAATTTCGTGATTTCGGTCGTGATTTTTGTGTTATATTAGCAGAAATGCATGCAATGATGCGAGATTTATCGGAAAAATATGTTGTTTGGAAAAAAGTATTTCCGATAAATGTCTCACAAAATCATCATATTTCTCGGCCATCTCGAATTTCGTCATTCCGGTCGTGATTTTTGTGTAATATTAGAAGAAATGCATGCAATGATGCGAGATTGATCGGAAAAATATGTTGTTTGGAAAAAAGTATTTTCGATAAATGTCTCAAAAAATCATCATATTTTTCGACCATCTCGAATTTCGTGATTCCGGTCGTGATTTTTGTATCATATTAGCAGAAATGCATGCAATGATGCGAGATTGATCGGAAAAATATGTTGTTTGGAAAAATTTTTTTCGAACATCTCGGTCGATGAAATATGGAATGACTTCGAAAACGCTGTTTTTCAACGTTTCACTGAACCGAAACGCGTAAAAACGGGTGTTTCGCCCGCATCACGTTATACGGAAGCAATCGCAGATAATTGTGCCGGGTTTTTCGAGAAAATTTTGAAATTTCATACACCTCAATCGTGTTGGGTGAGAAATGTTGGGCATCGAGAAAAAAAAAATTCTTCGATCGGGAAGAGTGAAATGAACTCGCGATAAATGTCTCACAAAATCATCATATTTCTCGACCATCTCGAATTTCGTGATTCCGGTCGTGATTTTTGTATCATATTGGCAGAAATGCATGCAATGATGCGAGATTGATCGGAAAAATATGTTGTTTGGAAAAAAGTATTTTCGATAAATGTCTCACAAAATCATCATATTTCTCGACCATCTCGAATTTCGTGATTCCGGTCGTGATTCTTGTGTCATATTAGCAGAAATGCATGCAATGATGCGAGATTTATCGGAAAAATATGTTGTTTGGAAAAAAGTATTTCCGATGAATGTCTCACAAAATCATCATATTTCTCGGCCATCTCGAATTTCGTGATTTCGGTCATGATTTTTGTATCATATTAGCAGAAATGCATGCAATGATGCGAGATTTATCGGGAAAATATGTTGTTTGGAAAAAAGTATTTCCGATAAATGTCTCACAAAATCATCATATTTCGCGACCATCTCGAATTTCGTGATTCCGGTCGTGATTTTTGTATCATATTAGCAGAAATGCATGCAATGATGCGAGATTGATCGGAAAAATATGTTGTTTGGAAAAATTTTTTTCGAACATCTCGGTCGATGAAATATGGAATGACTTCGAAAACGCTGTTTTCCGACGTTTCACTGAACCGAAACGCGTAAAAACGGGTGTTTCGCCCGCATCACGTTATACGGAAGCAATCGCAGATAATTGTGCCGAGTTTTTCGAGAAAATTTTGAAATTTCATACACCTCAATCGTGTTGGGTGAGAAATGTTGGGCATCGAGAAAAAAAAAATTTTTCGATCGGGAAGAGTGAAATGAACTCGCGATAAATGTCTCACAAATTCATCATATTTCTCGACCATCTCGAATTTCGTCATTCCGGTCGTGATTTTTGTGTTATATTAGAAGAAATGCATGCAATGATGCGAGATTGATCGGAAGAATATGTTGTTTGGAAAAAAGTATTTTCGATAAATGTCTCAAATAATCATCATATTTCTCGACCATCTCGAATTTCGTGATTCCGGTCGTGATTTTTGTATCATATTAGCAGAAATGCATGCAATGATGCGAGATTGATCGGAAAAATATGTTGTTTGGAAAAATTTTTTTCGAACATCTCGGTCGATGAAATGTGGAATGACTTCGAAAACGCTGTTTTTCGACGTTTCACTGAACCGAAACGCGTAAAAACGGGTGTTTCGCCCGCATCACGTTATACGGAAGCAATCGCAGATAATTGTGCCGGGTTTTTCGAGAAAATTTTGACATTTCATACACCTCAATCATGTTGAGTGAGAAATGTTGGGCATCGAGAAAAAAAAAATTTTTCGATCGGTAAGAGTGAAATGAACTCGCGATAAATGTCTCACAAAATCATCATATTTCGCGACCACCTCGAATTTCGTGATTCCGGTCGTGATTCTTGTATCATATTAGCAGAAATGCATGCAATGATGCGAGATCGATCGGAAAAATATGTTGTTTGGAAAAAAGTATTTTCGATAAATGTCTCACAAAATCATCATATTTCTCGACCATCTCGAATTTCGTGATTCCGGTCGTGATTTTCGTATCATATTAGCAGAAATGCATGCTATGATGCGAGACTGATCGGAAAAATATGTTGTTTGGAAGAAAGTAATTTCGATAAATGTCTCACAAAATCATCATATTTCTCGGCCATCTCGAATTTCGTGATTCCGGTCGTGATTTTTGTATCATATTAGCAGAAATGCATGCAATGATGCGAGATTGATCGGAAAAATATGTTGTTGGGAAAAATTTTTTTCGAACATCTCGGTCGATGAAATATGGAATGACTTCGAAAACGCTGTTTTCCGACGTTTCACTGAACCGAAACGCGTAAAAACGGGTGTTCCGCCCGCATCACGTTATTAGGAAGCAATCGCAGATGATTGTGCCGGGTTTTTCGAGAAAATTTTGCAATTTCATACACTCCAATCGTGTTGGGTGAGAAATGTTGGGCATCGAGAAAAAAAAAATTTTTCGATCGGGAAGAGTGAAGTGAACTCGCGATAAATGTCTCACAAAATCATCATATTTCTCGACCATCTCGAATTTCGTCATTCCGGTCGTGATTTTTGTGTTATATTAGAAGAAATGCATGCAATGATGCGAGATTGATCGGAAGAATATGTTGTTTGGAAAAAAGTATTTCCGATAAATGTCTCAAATAATCATCATATTTCTCGACCATCTCGAATTTCGTGATTCCGGTCGTGATTTTTGTATCATATTAGCAGAAATGCATGCAATGATGCGAGATTGATCGGAAAAATATGTTGTTTGGAAAAAAGTATTTTCGATAAATGTCTCACAAAATCATCATATTTCTCGACCATCTCGAATTTCGTGATTCCGGTCGTGATTTTTGTATCATATTAGCAGAAATGCATGCAATGATGCGAGATTGATCGGAAAAATATGTTGTTTGGAAAAAAGTATTTTCGATAAATGTCTCACAAAATCATCATATTTCTCGACCATCTCGAATTTCGCGATTCCGGTCGTGATTCTTGTATCATATTAGCAGAAATGCATGCAATGATGCCAGATTGATCGGAAAAATATGTTGTTTGGAAAAAAGTATTTTCGATAAATGTCTCACAAAATCATCATATTTCTCGACCATCTCGAATTTCGTGATTCCGGTCGTGATTTTTGTGTTATATTAGCAGAAATGCATGCAATGATGCGAGATTTATCGGGAAAATATGTTGTTTGGAAAAAAGTATTTCCGATAAATGTCTCACAAAATCATCATATTTCTCGGCCATCTCGAATTTCGTGATTCCGGTCATGATTTTTGTATCATATTAGCAGAAATGCATGCAATGATGCGAGATTGATCGGAAAAATATGTTGTTTGGAAAAATTTTTTTTGAACATCTCGGTCGATGAAATATGGAATGACTTCGAAAACGCTGTTTTTCGACGTTTCACTGAACCGAAACGCGTAAAAACGGGTGTTTCGCCCGCATCACGTTATACGGAAGCAATCGCAGATAATTGTGCCGGGTTTTTCGAGAAAATTTTGAAATTTCATACACCTCAATCATGTTGGGTGAGAAATGTTGGGCATCGAGAAAAAAAAAATTTTTCGATCGGGAAGAGTGAAATGAACTCGCGATAAATGTCTCACAAATTCATCATATTTCTCGACCATCTCGAATTTCGTCATTCCGGTCGTGATTTTCGTGTTATATTAGAAGAAATGCATGCAATGATGCGAGATTGATCGGAAAAATATGTTGTTTGGAAAAAAGTATTTTCGATAAATGTCTCACAAAATCATCATATTTCTCGACCATCTCGAATTTCGTGATTTCGGTCGTGATTTTTGTGTTATATTAGCAGAAATGCATGCAATGATGCGAGATTTATCGGAAAAATATGTTGTTTGGAAAAAAGTATTTCCGATAAATGTCTCACAAAATCATCATATTTCTCGGCCATCTCGAATTTCGTCATTCCGGTCGTGATTTTTGTGTAATATTAGAAGAAATGCATGCAATGATGCGAGATTGATCGGAAAAATATGTTGTTTGGAAAAAAGTATTTTCGATAAATGTCTCAAAAAATCATCATATTTTTCGACCATCTCGAATTTCGTGATTCCGGTCGTGATTTTTGTATCATATTAGCAGAAATGCATGCAATGATGCGAGATTGATCGGAAAAATATGTTGTTTGGAAAAATTTTTTTCGAACATCTCGGTCGATGAAATATGGAATGACTTCGAAAACGCTGTTTTTCAACGTTTCACTGAACCGAAACGCGTAAAAACGGGTGTTTCGCCCGCATCACGTTATACGGAAGCAATCGCAGATAATTGTGCCGGGTTTTTCGAGAAAATTTTGAAATTTCATACACCTCAATCGTGTTGGGTGAGAAATGTTGGGCATCGAGAAAAAAAAAATTCTTCGATCGGGAAGAGTGAAATGAACTCGCGATAAATGTCTCACAAAATCATCATATTTCTCGACCATCTCGAATTTCGTGATTCCGGTCGTGATTTTTGTATCATATTGGCAGAAATGCATGCAATGATGCGAGATTGATCGGAAAAATATGTTGTTTGGAAAAAAGTATTTTCGATAAATGTCTCACAAAATCATCATATTTCTCGACCATCTCGAATTTCGTGATTCCGGTCGTGATTCTTGTGTCATATTAGCAGAAATGCATGCAATGATGCGAGATTTATCGGAAAAATATGTTGTTTGGAAAAAAGTATTTCCGATGAATGTCTCACAAAATCATCATATTTCTCGGCCATCTCGAATTTCGTGATTTCGGTCATGATTTTTGTATCATATTAGCAGAAATGCATGCAATGATGCGAGATTTATCGGGAAAATATGTTGTTTGGAAAAAAGTATTTCCGATAAATGTCTCACAAAATCATCATATTTCGCGACCATCTCGAATTTCGTGATTCCGGTCGTGATTTTTGTATCATATTAGCAGAAATGCATGCAATGATGCGAGATTGATCGGAAAAATATGTTGTTTGGAAAAATTTTTTTCGAACATCTCGGTCGATGAAATATGGAATGACTTCGAAAACGCTGTTTTCCGACGTTTCACTGAACCGAAACGCGTAAAAACGGGTGTTTCGCCCGCATCACGTTATACGGAAGCAATCGCAGATAATTGTGCCGAGTTTTTCGAGAAAATTTTGAAATTTCATACACCTCAATCGTGTTGGGTGAGAAATGTTGGGCATCGAGAAAAAAAAAATTTTTCGATCGGGAAGAGTGAAATGAACTCGCGATAAATGTCTCACAAATTCATCATATTTCTCGACCATCTCGAATTTCGTCATTCCGGTCGTGATTTTTGTGTTATATTAGAAGAAATGCATGCAATGATGCGAGATTGATCGGAAGAATATGTTGTTTGGAAAAAAGTATTTTCGATAAATGTCTCAAATAATCATCATATTTCTCGACCATCTCGAATTTCGTGATTCCGGTCGTGATTTTTGTATCATATTAGCAGAAATGCATGCAATGATGCGAGATTGATCGGAAAAATATGTTGTTTGGAAAAATTTTTTTCGAACATCTCGGTCGATGAAATGTGGAATGACTTCGAAAACGCTGTTTTTCGACGTTTCACTGAACCGAAACGCGTAAAAACGGGTGTTTCGCCCGCATCACGTTATACGGAAGCAATCGCAGATAATTGTGCCGGGTTTTTCGAGAAAATTTTGACATTTCATACACCTCAATCATGTTGAGTGAGAAATGTTGGGCATCGAGAAAAAAAAAATTTTTCGATCGGTAAGAGTGAAATGAACTCGCGATAAATGTCTCACAAAATCATCATATTTCGCGACCACCTCGAATTTCGTGATTCCGGTCGTGATTCTTGTATCATATTAGCAGAAATGCATGCAATGATGCGAGATCGATCGGAAAAATATGTTGTTTGGAAAAAAGTATTTTCGATAAATGTCTCACAAAATCATCATATTTCTCGACCATCTCGAATTTCGTGATTCCGGTCGTGATTCTTGTATCATATTAGCAGAAATGCATGCAATGATGCGAGATTGATCGGAAAAATATGTTGTTTGGAAAAAAGTATTTTCGATAAATGTCTCACGAAATCATCATATTTCTCGACCATCTCGAATTTCGTGATTCCGGTCGTGATTTTTGTGTTATATTAGCAGAAATGCATGCAATGATGCGAGATTTATCGGAAAAATATGTTGTTTGGAAAAAAGTATTTCCGATAAATGTCTCACAAAATCATCATATTTCTCGGCCATCTCGAATTTCGTGATCCCGGTCGTGATTTTTGTATCATATTAGCAGAAATGCATGCAATGATGCGAAATGGATCGGAAAAATATGTTGTTTGGAAAAATTTTTTTCGAACATCTCGGTCGATGAAATATGGAATGACTTCGAAAACGCTGTTTTTCGACGTTTCACTGAACCGAAACGCGTAAAAACGGGTGTTTCGCCCGCATCACGTTATACGGAAGCAATCGCAGATAATTGTGCCGGGTTTTTCGAGAAAATTTTGAAATTTCATACACCTCAATCGTGTTGGGTGAGAAATGTTGGGCATCGAGAAAAAAAAAATTTTTCGATCGGGAAGAGTGAAATGAACTCGCGATAAATGTCTCACAAATTCATCATATTTCTCGACCATCTCGAATTTCGTGATTCCGGTCGTGATTTTTGTATCATATTAGCAGAAATGCATGCAATGATGCGAGATTGATCGGAAAAATATGTTGTTTGGAAAAAAGTATTTTCGATAAATGTCTCACAAAATCATCATATTTCTCGACCATCTCGAATTTCGCGATTCCGGTCGTGATTCTTGTATCATATTAGCAGAAATGCATGCAATGATGCCAGATTGATCGGAAAAATATGTTGTTTGGAAAAAAGTATTTTCGATAAATGTCTCACAAAATCATCATATTTCTCGACCATCTCGAATTTCGTGATTCCGGTCGTGATTCTTGTATCATATTAGCAGAAATGCATGCAATGATGCGAGATTGATCGGAAAAATATGTTGTTTGGAAAAAAGTATTTTCGATAAATGTCTCACAAAATCATCATATTTCTCGACCATCTCGAATTTCGTGATTCCGGTCGTGATTTTTGTGTTATATTAGCAGAAATGCATGCAATGATGCGAGATTTATCGGAAAAATATGTTGTTTGGAAAAAAGTATTTCCGATAAATGTCTCACAAAATCATCATATTTCGCGACCATCTCGAATTTCGTGATTCCGGTCGTGATTTTTGTATCATATTAGCAGAAATGCATGCAATGATGCGAGATTGATCGGAAAAATATGTTGTTTGGAAAAATTTTTTTCGAACATCTCGGTCGATGAAATATGGAATGACTTCGAAAACGCTGTTTTCCGACGTTTCACTGAACCGAAACGCGTAAAAACGGGTGTTTCGCCCGCATCACGTTATACGGAAGCAATCGCAGATAATTGTGCCGGGTTTTTCGAGAAAATTTTGAAATTTCATACACCTCAATCGTGTTGGGTGAGAAATGTTGGGCATCGAGAAAAAAAAAATTTTTCGATCGGGAAGAGTGAAATGAACTCGCGATAAATGTCTCACAAATTCATCATATTTCTCGACCATCTCGAATTTCGTGGTTCCGGTCGTGATTTTTGTATCATATTAGCAGAAATGCATGCAATGATGCGAGATTGATCGGAAAAATATGTTGTTTGGAAAAAAGTATTTTCGATAAATGTCTCACAAAATCATCATATTTCTCGACCATCTCGAATTTCGCGATTCCGGTCGTGATTCTTGTATCATATTAGCAGAAATGCATGCAATGATGCCAGATTGATCGGAAAAATATGTTGTTTGGAAGAAAGTATTTTCGATAAATGTCTCACAAAATCATCATATTTCTCGACCATCTCGAATTTCGCGATTCCGGTCGTGATTCTTGTATCATATTAGCAGAAATGCATGCAATGATGCCAGATTGATCGGAAAAATATGTTGTTTGGAAGAAAGTATTTTCGATAAATGTCTCAAAAAATCATCATATTTTTCGACCATCTCGAATTTCGTCATTCCGGTCGTGATTTTTGTGTAATATTAGAAGAAATGCATGCAATGATGCGAGATTGATCGGAAAAATATGTTGTTTGGAAAAAAGTATTTTCGATAAATGTCTCAAAAAATCATCATATTTTTCGACCATCTCGAATTTCGTGATTCCGGTCGTGATTTTTGTATCATATTTGCAGAAATGCATGCAATGATGCGAGATTGATCGGAAAAATATGTTGTTTGGAAAAATTTTTTTCGAACATCTCGGTCGATGAAATATGGAATGACTTCGAAAACGCTGTTTTTCGACGTTTCACTGAACCGAAACGCGTAAAAACGGGTGTTTCGCCCGCATCACGTTATACGGAAGCAATCGCAGATAATTGTGCCGGGTTTTTCGAGAAAATTTTGAAATTTCATACACCTCAATCGTGTTGGGTGAGAAATGTTGGGCATCGAGAAAAAAAAAATTCTTCGATCGGGAAGAGTGAAATGAACTCGCGATAAATGTCTCACAAATTCATCATATTTCTCGACCATCTCGAATTTCGTCATTCCGGTCGTGATTTTTGTGTAATATTAGAAGAAATGTATGCAATGATGCGAGATTTATCGGAAAAATATGTTGTTTCGAAAAAAGTATTTCCGATAAATGTCTCACAAAATCATCATATTTCTCGGCCATCTCGAATTTCGTGATTCCGGTCGTGATTTTTGTATCATATTAGCAGAAATGCATGCAATGATGCGAATTTGAACGAAAAAATATGTTGTTAGGAAAAATTTTTTTCGAACATCTCGGTCGATGAAATATGGAATGACTTCGAAAACGCTGTTTTTCGACGTTTCACTGAACCGAAACGCGTAAAAACGGGTGTTTCGCCCGCATCACGTTATACGGAAGCAATCGCAGATAATTGTGCCGGGTTTTTCGAGAAAATTTTGAAATTTCATACACCTCAATCGTGTTGGGTGAGAAATGTTGGGCATCGAGAAAAAAAAAATTTTTCGATCGGGAAGAGTGAAATGAACTCGCGATAAATGTCTCACAAATTCATCATATTTCTCGACCATCTCGAATTTCGTCATTCCGGTCGTGATTTTTGTGTAATATTAGAAGAAATGCATGCAATGATGCGAGATTGATCGGAAAAATATGTTGTTTGGAAAAAAGTATTTTCGATAAATGTCTCAAAAAATCATCATATTTTTCGACCATCTCGAATTTCGTGATTCCGGTCGTGATTTTTGTATCATATTTGCAGAAATGCATGCAATGATGCGAGATTGATCGGAAAAATATGTTGTTTGGAAAAATTTTTTTCGAACATCTCGGTCGATGAAATATGGAATGACTTCGAAAACGCTGTTTTTCGACGTTTCACTGAACCGAAACGCGTAAAAACGGGTGTTTCGCCCGCATCACGTTATACGGAAGCAATCGCAGATAATTGTGCCGGGTTTTTCGAGAAAATTTTGAAATTTCATACACCTCAATCGTGTTGGGTGAGAAATGTTGGGCATCGAGAAAAAAAAAATTCTTCGATCGGGAAGAGTGAAATGAACTCGCGATAAATGTCTCACAAATTCATCATATTTCTCGACCATCTCGAATTTCGTCATTCCGGTCGTGATTTTTGTGTAATATTAGAAGAAATGCATGCAATGATGCGAGATTGATCGGAAAAATATGTTGTTTGGAAAAAAGTATTTTCGATAAATGTCTCAAAAAATCATCATATTTTTCGACCATCTCGAATTTCGTGATTCCGGTCGTGATTTTTGTATCATATTTGCAGAAAAGCATGCAATGATGCGAGATTGATCGGAAAAATATGTTGTTTGGAAAAATTTTTTTCGAACATCTCGGTCGATGAAATATGGAATGACTTCGAAAACGCTGTTTTTCGACGTTTCACTGAACCGAAACGCGTAAAAACGGGTGTTTCGCCCGCATCACGTTATACGGAAGCAATCGCAGATAATTGTGCCGGGTTTTTCGAGAAAATTTTGACATTTCATACACCTCAATCATGTTGAGTGAGAAATGTTGGGCATCGAGAAAAAAAAAATTTTTCGATCGGTAAGAGTGAAATGAACTCGCGATAAATGTCTCACAAAATCATCATATTTCGCGACCATCTCGAATTTCGTGATTCCGGTCGTGATTCTTGTATCATATTAGCAGAAATGCATGCAATGATGCGAGATTGATCGGAAAAATATGTTGTTTGGAAAAAAGTATTTTCGATAAATGTCTCACAAAATCATCATATTTCTCGACCATCTCGAATTTCGTGATTCCGGTCGTGATTCTTGTATCATATTAGCAGAAATGCATGCAATGATGCGAGATTGATCGGAAAAATATGTTGTTTGGAAAAAAGTATTTTCGATAAATGTCTCACAAAATCATCATATTTCTCGACCATCTCGAATTTCGTGATTCCGGTCGTGATTTTTGTGTTATATTAGCAGAAATGCATGCAATGATGCGAGATTTATCGGAAAAATATGTTGTTTGGAAAAAAGTATTTTCGATAAATGTCTCACAAAATCATCATATTCCTCGGCCATCTCGAATTTCGTGATTCCGGTCATGATTTTTGTATCATATTAGCAGAAATGCATGCAATGATGCGAGATTGATCAGAAAAATATGTTGTTTGGAAAAATTTTTTTTGAACATCTCGGTCGATGAAATATGGAATGACTTCGAAAACGCTGTTTTCCGACGTTTCACTGAACCGAAACGCGTAAAAACGGGTGTTTCGCCCGCATCACGTTATACGGAAGCAATCGCAGATAATTGTGCCGGGTTTTTCGAGAAAATTTTGAAATTTCATACACCTCAATCATGTTGGGTGAGAAATGTTGGGCATCGAGAAAAAAAAAATTTTTCGATCGGGAAGAGTGAAATGAACTCGCGATAAATGTCTCACAAATTCATCATATTTCTCGACCATCTCGAATTTCGTCATTCCGGTCGTGATTTTTGTGTTATATTAGAAGAAATGCATGCAATGATGCGAGATTGATCGGAAAAATATGTTGTTTGGAAAAAAGTATTTTCGATAAATGTCTCACAAAATCATCATATTTCTCGACCATCTCGAATTTCGTGATTCCGGTCGTGATTTTTGTGTTATATTAGCAGAAATGCATGCAATGATGCGAGATTTATCGGAAAAATATGTTGTTTGGAAAAAAGTATTTCCGATAAATGTCTCACAAAATCATCATATTTCGCGACCATCTCGAATTTCGTGATTCCGGTCGTGATTTTTGTATCATATTAGCAGAAATGCATGCAATGATGCGAGATTGATCGGAAAAATATGTTGTTTGGAAAAATTTTTTTCGAACATCTCGGTCGATGAAATATGGAATGACTTCGAAAACGCTGTTTTCCGACGTTTCACTGAACCGAAACGCGTAAAAACGGGTGTTTCGCCCGCATCACGTTATACGGAAGCAATCGCAGATAATTGTGCCGGGTTTTTCGAGAAAATTTTGAAATTTCATACACCTCAATCGTGTTGGGTGAGAAATGTTGGGCATCGAGAAAAAAAAAATTTTTCGATCGGGAAGAGTGAAATGAACTCGCGATAAATGTCTCACAAATTCATCATATTTCTCGACCATCTCGAATTTCGTGATTCCGGTCGTGATTTTTGTATCATATTAGCAGAAATGCATGCAATGATGCGAGATTGATCGGAAAAATATGTTGTTTGGAAAAAAGTATTTTCGATAAATGTCTCACAAAATCATCATATTTCTCGACCATCTCGAATTTCGCGATTCCGGTCGTGATTCTTGTATCATATTAGCAGAAATGCATGCAATGATGCCAGATTGATCGGAAAAATATGTTGTTTGGAAGAAAGTATTTTCGATAAATGTCTCAAAAAATCATCATATTTTTCGACCATCTCGAATTTCGTGATTCCGGTCGTGATTTTTGTGTTATATTAGAAGAAATGCATGCAATGATGCGAGATTGATCGGAAAAATATGTTGTTTGGAAGAAAGTATTTTCGATAAATGTCTCAAAAAATCATCATATTTTTCGACCATCTCGAATTTCGTGATTCCGGTCGTGATTTTTGTAACATATTAGCAGAAATGCATGCAATGATGCGAGATTGATCGGAAAAATATGTTGTTTGGAAAAATTTTTTTCGAACATCTCGGTCGATGAAATATGGAATGACTTCGAAAACGCTGTTTTTCGACGTTTCACTAAACCGAAACGCGTAAAAACGGGTGTTTCGCCCGCATCACGTTATACGGAAGCAATCGCAGATAATTGTGCCGGGTTTTCGAGAAAATTTTGACATTTCATACACCTCAATCATGTTGAGTGAGAAATGTTGGGCATCGAGAAAAAAAAAATTTTTCGATCGGGAAGAGTGAAATGAACTCGCGATAAATGTCTCACAAAATCATCATATTTCTCGACCATCTCGAATTTCGTGATTCCGGTCGTGATTCTTGTATCATATTAGCAGAAATGCATGCAATGATGCGAGATTGATCGGAAAAATATGTTGTTTGGAAAAAAGTATTTTCGATAAATGTCTCACAAAATCATCATATTTCTCGACCATCTCGAATTTCGTGATTCCGGTCGTGATTCTTGTGTCATATTAGCAGAAATGCATGCAATGATGCGAGATTTATCGTAAAAATATGTTGTTTGGAAAAAAGTATTTCCGATAAATGTCTCACAAAATCATCATATTTCTCGGCCATCTCGAATTTCGTGATTTCGGTCATGATTTTTGTATCATATTAGCAGAAATGCATGCAATGATGCGAGATTGATCGGAAAAATATGTTGTTTGGAAAAAAGTATTTTCGATAAATGTCTCAAAAAATCATCATATTTTTCGACCATCTCGAATTTCGTGATTCCGGTCGTGATTTTTGTATCATATTTGCAGAAATGCATGCAATGATGCGAGATTGATCGGAAAAATATGTTGTTTGGAAAAATTTTTTTCGAACATCTCGGTCGATGAAATATGGAATGACTTCGAAAACGCTGTTTTTCGACGTTTCACTGAACCGAAACGCGTAAAAACGGGTGTTTCGCCCGCATCACGTTATACGGAAGCAATCGCAGATAATTGTGCCGGGTTTTTCGAGAAAATTTCGAAATTTCATACACCTCAATCGTGTTGGGTGAGAAATGTTGGGCATCGAGAAAAAAAAAATTCTTCGATCGGGAAGAGTGAAATGAACTCGCGATAAATGTCTCACAAATTCATCATATTTCTCGACCATCTCGAATTTCGTCATTCCGGTCGTGATTTTTGTGTTATATTAGAAGAGATGCATGCAATGATGCGAGATTGCTCGGAAAAATATGTTGTTTGGAAAAAAGTATTTTCGATAAATGTCTCAAAAAATCATCATATTTTTCGACCATCTCGAATTTCGTGATTCCGGTCGTGATTTTTGTATCATATTTGCAGAAATGCATGCAATGATGCGAGATTGATCGGAAAAATATGTTGTTTGGAAAAATTTTTTTCGAACATCTCGGTCGATGAAATATGGAATGACTTCGAAAACGCTGTTTTTCGACGTTTCACTGAACCGAAACGCGTAAAAACGGGTGTTTCGCCCGCATCACGTTATACGGAAGCAATCGCAGATAATTGTGCCGGGTTTTTCGAGAAAATTTTGAAATTTCATACACCTCAATCGTGTTGGGTGAGAAATGTTGGGCATCGAGAAAAAAAAAATTCTTCGATCGGGAAGAGTGAAATGAACTCGCGATAAATGTCTCACAAATTCATCATATTTCTCGACCATCTCGAATTTCGTCATTCCGGTCGTGATTTTTGTGTTATATTAGAAGAGATGCATGCAATGATGCGAGATTGATCGGAAAAATATGTTGTTTGGAAAAAAGTATTTTCGATAAATGTCTCACAAAATCATCATATTTCTCGACCATCTCGAATTTCGTGATTCCGGTCGTGATTCTTGTATCATATTAGCAGAAATGCATGCAATGATGCGAGATTGATCGGAAAAATATGTTGTTTGGAAAAAAGTATTTTCGATAAATGTCTCACAAAATCATCATATTTCTCGACCATCTCGAATTTCGCGATTCCGGTCGTGATTCTTGTATCATATTAGCAGAAATGCATGCAATGATGCCAGATTGATCGGAAAAATATGTTGTTTGGAAGAAAGTATTTTCGATAAATGTCTCAAAAAATCATCATATTTTTCGACCATCTCGAATTTCGTGATTCCGGTCGTGATTTTTGTGTTATATTAGAAGAAATGCATGCAATGATGCGAGATTGATCGGAAAAATATGTTGTTTGGAAGAAAGTATTTTCGATAAATGTCTCAAAAAATCATCATATTTTTCGACCATCTCGAATTTCGTGATTCCGGTCGTGATTTTTGTAACATATTAGCAGAAATGCATGCAATGATGCGAGATTGATCGGAAAAATATGTTGTTTGGAAAAATTTTTTTCGAACATCTCGGTCGATGAAATATGGAATGACTTCGAAAACGCTGTTTTTCGACGTTTCACTAAACCGAAACGCGTAAAAACGGGTGTTTCGCCCGCATCACGTTATACGGAAGCAATCGCAGATAATTGTGCCGGGTTTTCGAGAAAATTTTGACATTTCATACACCTCAATCATGTTGAGTGAGAAATGTTGGGCATCGAGAAAAAAAAAATTTTTCGATCGGGAAGAGTGAAATGAACTCGCGATAAATGTCTCACAAAATCATCATATTTCTCGACCATCTCGAATTTCGTGATTCCGGTCGTGATTCTTGTATCATATTAGCAGAAATGCATGCAATGATGCGAGATTGATCGGAAAAATATGTTGTTTGGAAAAAAGTATTTTCGATAAATGTCTCACAAAATCATCATATTTCTCGACCATCTCGAATTTCGTGATTCCGGTCGTGATTCTTGTGTCATATTAGCAGAAATGCATGCAATGATGCGAGATTTATCGTAAAAATATGTTGTTTGGAAAAAAGTATTTCCGATAAATGTCTCACAAAATCATCATATTTCTCGGCCATCTCGAATTTCGTGATTTCGGTCATGATTTTTGTATCATATTAGCAGAAATGCATGCAATGATGCGAGATTGATCGGAAAAATATGTTGTTTGGAAAAAAGTATTTTCGATAAATGTCTCAAAAAATCATCATATTTTTCGACCATCTCGAATTTCGTGATTCCGGTCGTGATTTTTGTATCATATTTGCAGAAATGCATGCAATGATGCGAGATTGATCGGAAAAATATGTTGTTTGGAAAAATTTTTTTCGAACATCTCGGTCGATGAAATATGGAATGACTTCGAAAACGCTGTTTTTCGACGTTTCACTGAACCGAACCGCGTAAAAACGGGTGTTTCGCCCGCATCACGTTATACGGAAGCAATCGCAGATAATTGTGCCGGGTTTTTCGAGAAAATTTCGAAATTTCATACACCTCAATCGTGTTGGGTGAGAAATGTTGGGCATCGAGAAAAAAAAAATTCTTCGATCGGGAAGAGTGAAATGAACTCGCGATAAATGTCTCACAAATTCATCATATTTCTCGACCATCTCGAATTTCGTCATTCCGGTCGTGATTTTTGTGTTATATTAGAAGAGATGCATGCAATGATGCGAGATTGCTCGGAAAAATATGTTGTTTGGAAAAAAGTATTTTCGATAAATGTCTCAAAAAATCATCATATTTTTCGACCATCTCGAATTTCGTGATTCCGGTCGTGATTTTTGTATCATATTTGCAGAAATGCATGCAATGATGCGAGATTGATCGGAAAAATATGTTGTTTGGAAAAATTTTTTTCGAACATCTCGGTCGATGAAATATGGAATGACTTCGAAAACGCTGTTTTTCGACGTTTCACTGAACCGAAACGCGTAAAAACGGGTGTTTCGCCCGCATCACGTTATACGGAAGCAATCGCAGATAATTGTGCCGGGTTTTTCGAGAAAATTTTGAAATTTCATACACCTCAATCGTGTTGGGTGAGAAATGTTGGGCATCGAGAAAAAAAAAATTCTTCGATCGGGAAGAGTGAAATGAACTCGCGATAAATGTCTCACAAATTCATCATATTTCTCGACCATCTCGAATTCCGTCATTCCGGTCGTGATTTTTGTGTTATATTAGAAGAGATGCATGCAATGATGCGAGATTGATCGGAAAAATATGTTGTTTGGAAAAAAGTATTTTCGATAAATGTCTCACAAAATCATCATATTTCTCGACCATCTCGAATTTCGTGATTCCGGTCGTGATTCTTGTATCATATTAGCAGAAATGCATGCAATGATGCGAGATTGATCGGAAAAATATGTTGTTTGGAAAAAAGTATTTTCGATAAATGTCTCACAAAATCATCATATTTCTCGACCATCTCGAATTTCGTGATTCCGGTCGTGATTTTTGTGTTATATTAGAAGAAATGCATGCAATGATGCGAGATTGATCGGAAAAATATGTTGTTTGGAAGAAAGTATTTTCGATAAATGTCTCAAAAAATCATCATATTTTTCGACCATCTCGAATTTCGTGATTCCGGTCGTGATTTTTGTAACATATTAGCAGAAATGCATGCAATGATGCGAGATTGATCGGAAAAATATGTTGTTTGGAAAAATTTTTTTCGAACATCTCGGTCGATGAAATATGGAATGACTTCGAAAACGCTGTTTTTCGACGTTTCACTGAACCGAAACGCGTAAAAACGGGTGTTTCGCCCGCATCACGTTATACGGAAGCAATCGCAGATAATTGTGCCGGGTTTTTCGAGAAAATTTTGAAATTTCATACACCTCAATCGTGTTGGGTGAGAAATGTTGGGCATCGAGAAAAAAAAAATTTTTCGATCGGGAAGAGTGAAATGAACTCGCGATAAATGTCTCACAAATTCATCATATTTCTCGACCATCTCGAATTTCGTCATTCCGGTCGTGATTTTTGTGTTATATTAGAAGAGATGCATGCAATGATGCGAGATTGATCGGAAAAATATGTTGTTTGGAAAAAAGTATTTTCGATAAATGTCTCACAAAATCATCATATTTCTCGACCATCTCGAATTTCGTGATTCCGGTCGTGATTCTTGTATCATATTAGCAGAAATGCATGCAATGATGCGAGATTGATCGGAAAAATATGTTGTTTGGAAAAATTTTTTTCGAACATCTCGGTCGATGAAATATGGAATGACTTCGAAAACGCTGTTTTCCGACGTTTCACTGAACCGAAACGCGTAAAAACGGGTGTTTCGCCCGCATCACGTTATACGGAAGCAATCGCAGATAATTGTGCCGGGTTTTTCGAGAAAATTTTGAAATTTCATACACCTCAATCGTGTTGGGTGAGAAATGTTGGGCATCGAGAAAAAAAAAATTTTTCGATCGGGAAGAGTGAAATGAACTCGCGATAAATGTCTCACAAATTCATCATATTTCTCGACCATCTCGAATTTCGTGATTCCGGTCGTGATTTTTGTATCATATTAGCAGAAATGCATGCAATGATGCGAGATTGATCGGAAAAATATGTTGTTTGGAAAAAAGTATTTTCGATAAATGTCTCACAAAATCATCATATTTCTCGACCATCTCGAATTTCGCGATTCCGGTCGTGATTCTTGTATCATATTAGCAGAAATGCATGCAATGATGCCAGATTGATCGGAAAAATATGTTGTTTGGAAGAAAGTATTTTCGATAAATGTCTCAAAAAATCATCATATTTTTCGACCATCTCGAATTTCGTGATTCCGGTCGTGATTTTTGTGTTATATTAGAAGAAATGCATGCAATGATGCGAGATTGATCGGAAAAATATGTTGTTTGGAAGAAAGTATTTTCGATAAATGTCTCAAAAAATCATCATATTTTTCGACCATCTCGAATTTCGTGATTCCGGTCGTGATTTTTGTAACATATTAGCAGAAATGCATGCAATGATGCGAGATTGATCGGAAAAATATGTTGTTTGGAAAAATTTTTTTCGAACATCTCGGTCGATGAAATATGGAATGACTTCGAAAACGCTGTTTTTCGACGTTTCACTAAACCGAAACGCGTAAAAACGGGTGTTTCGCCCGCATCACGTTATACGGAAGCAATCGCAGATAATTGTGCCGGGTTTTCGAGAAAATTTTGACATTTCATACACCTCAATCATGTTGAGTGAGAAATGTTGGGCATCGAGAAAAAAAAAATTTTTCGATCGGGAAGAGTGAAATGAACTCGCGATAAATGTCTCACAAAATCATCATATTTCTCGACCATCTCGAATTTCGTGATTCCGGTCGTGATTCTTGTATCATATTAGCAGAAATGCATGCAATGATGCGAGATTGATCGGAAAAATATGTTGTTTGGAAAAAAGTATTTTCGATAAATGTCTCACAAAATCATCATATTTCTCGACCATCTCGAATTTCGTGATTCCGGTCGTGATTCTTGTGTCATATTAGCAGAAATGCATGCAATGATGCGAGATTTATCGTAAAAATATGTTGTTTGGAAAAAAGTATTTCCGATAAATGTCTCACAAAATCATCATATTTCTCGGCCATCTCGAATTTCGTGATTTCGGTCATGATTTTTGTATCATATTAGCAGAAATGCATGCAATGATGCGAGATTGATCGGAAAAATATGTTGTTTGGAAAAAAGTATTTTCGATAAATGTCTCAAAAAATCATCATATTTTTCGACCATCTCGAATTTCGTGATTCCGGTCGTGATTTTTGTATCATATTTGCAGAAATGCATGCAATGATGCGAGATTGATCGGAAAAATATGTTGTTTGGAAAAATTTTTTTCGAACATCTCGGTCGATGAAATATGGAATGACTTCGAAAACGCTGTTTTTCGACGTTTCACTGAACCGAAACGCGTAAAAACGGGTGTTTCGCCCGCATCACGTTATACGGAAGCAATCGCAGATAATTGTGCCGGGTTTTTCGAGAAAATTTCGAAATTTCATACACCTCAATCGTGTTGGGTGAGAAATGTTGGGCATCGAGAAAAAAAAAATTCTTCGATCGGGAAGAGTGAAATGAACTCGCGATAAATGTCTCACAAATTCATCATATTTCTCGACCATCTCGAATTTCGTCATTCCGGTCGTGATTTTTGTGTTATATTAGAAGAGATGCATGCAATGATGCGAGATTGCTCGGAAAAATATGTTGTTTGGAAAAAAGTATTTTCGATAAATGTCTCAAAAAATCATCATATTTTTCGACCATCTCGAATTTCGTGATTCCGGTCGTGATTTTTGTATCATATTTGCAGAAATGCATGCAATGATGCGAGATTGATCGGAAAAATATGTTGTTTGGAAAAATTTTTTTCGAACATCTCGGTCGATGAAATATGGAATGACTTCGAAAACGCTGTTTTTCGACGTTTCACTGAACCGAAACGCGTAAAAACGGGTGTTTCGCCCGCATCACGTTATACGGAAGCAATCGCAGATAATTGACCCGGGTTTTTCGAGAAAATTTTGAAATTTCATACACCTCAATCGTGTTGGGTGAGAAATGTTGGGCATCGAGAAAAAAAAAATTCTTCGATCGGGAAGAGTGAAATGAACTCGCGATAAATGTCTCACAAATTCATCATATTTCTCGACCATCTCGAATTTCGTCATTCCGGTCGTGATTTTTGTGTTATATTAGAAGAGATGCATGCAATGATGCGAGATTGATCGGAAAAATATGTTGTTTGGAAAAAAGTATTTTCGATAAATGTCTCACAAAATCATCATATTTCTCGACCATCTCGAATTTCGTGATTCCGGTCGTGATTCTTGTATCATATTAGCAGAAATGCATGCAATGATGCGAGATTGATCGGAAAAATATGTTGTTTGGAAAAAAGTATTTTCGATAAATGTCTCACAAAATCATCATATTTCTCGACCATCTCGAATTTCGCGATTCCGGTCGTGATTCTTGTATCATATTAGCAGAAATGCATGCAATGATGCCAGATTGATCGGAAAAATATGTTGTTTGGAAGAAAGTATTTTCGATAAATGTCTCAAAAAATCATCATATTTTTCGACCATCTCGAATTTCGTGATTCCGGTCGTGATTTTTGTGTTATATTAGAAGAAATGCATGCAATGATGCGAGATTGATCGGAAAAATATGTTGTTTGGAAGAAAGTATTTTCGATAAATGTCTCAAAAAATCATCATATTTTTCGACCATCTCGAATTTCGTGATTCCGGTCGTGATTTTTGTAACATATTAGCAGAAATGCATGCAATGATGCGAGATTGATCGGAAAAATATGTTGTTTGGAAAAATTTTTTTCGAACATCTCGGTCGATGAAATATGGAATGACTTCGAAAACGCTGTTTTTCGACGTTTCACTAAACCGAAACGCGTAAAAACGGGTGTTTCGCCCGCATCACGTTATACGGAAGCAATCGCAGATAATTGTGCCGGGTTTTCGAGAAAATTTTGACATTTCATACACCTCAATCATGTTGAGTGAGAAATGTTGGGCATCGAGAAAAAAAAAATTTTTCGATCGGGAAGAGTGAAATGAACTCGCGATAAATGTCTCACAAAATCATCATATTTCTCGACCATCTCGAATTTCGTGATTCCGGTCGTGATTCTTGTATCATATTAGCAGAAATGCATGCAATGATGCGAGATTGATCGGAAAAATATGTTGTTTGGAAAAAAGTATTTTCGATAAATGTCTCACAAAATCATCATATTTCTCGACCATCTCGAATTTCGTGATTCCGGTCGTGATTCTTGTGTCATATTAGCAGAAATGCATGCAATGATGCGAGATTTATCGTAAAAATATGTTGTTTGGAAAAAAGTATTTCCGATAAATGTCTCACAAAATCATCATATTTCTCGGCCATCTCGAATTTCGTGATTTCGGTCATGATTTTTGTATCATATTAGCAGAAATGCATGCAATGATGCGAGATTGATCGGAAAAATATGTTGTTTGGAAAAAAGTATTTTCGATAAATGTCTCAAAAAATCATCATATTTTTCGACCATCTCGAATTTCGTGATTCCGGTCGTGATTTTTGTATCATATTTGCAGAAATGCATGCAATGATGCGAGATTGATCGGAAAAATATGTTGTTTGGAAAAATTTTTTTCGAACATCTCGGTCGATGAAATATGGAATGACTTCGAAAACGCTGTTTTTCGACGTTTCACTGAACCGAAACGCGTAAAAACGGGTGTTTCGCCCGCATCACGTTATACGGAAGCAATCGCAGATAATTGTGCCGGGTTTTTCGAGAAAATTTCGAAATTTCATACACCTCAATCGTGTTGGGTGAGAAATGTTGGGCATCGAGAAAAAAAAAATTCTTCGATCGGGAAGAGTGAAATGAACTCGCGATAAATGTCTCACAAATTCATCATATTTCTCGACCATCTCGAATTTCGTCATTCCGGTCGTGATTTTTGTGTTATATTAGAAGAGATGCATGCAATGATGCGAGATTGCTCGGAAAAATATGTTGTTTGGAAAAAAGTATTTTCGATAAATGTCTCAAAAAATCATCATATTTTTCGACCATCTCGAATTTCGTGATTCCGGTCGTGATTTTTGTATCATATTTGCAGAAATGCATGCAATGATGCGAGATTGATCGGAAAAATATGTTGTTTGGAAAAATTTTTTTCGAACATCTCGGTCGATGAAATATGGAATGACTTCGAAAACGCTGTTTTTCGACGTTTCACTGAACCGAAACGCGTAAAAACGGGTGTTTCGCCCGCATCACGTTATACGGAAGCAATCGCAGATAATTGTGCCGGGTTTTTCGAGAAAATTTTGAAATTTCATACACCTCAATCGTGTTGGGTGAGAAATGTTGGGCATCGAGAAAAAAAAAATTCTTCGATCGGGAAGAGTGAAATGAACTCGCGATAAATGTCTCACTAATTCATCATATTTCTCGACCATCTCGAATTTCGTCATTCCGGTCGTGATTTTTGTGTTATATTAGAAGAGATGCATGCAATGATGCGAGATTGATCGGAAAAATATGTTGTTTGGAAAAAAGTATTTTCGATAAATGTCTCACAAAATCATCATATTTCTCGACCATCTCGAATTTCGTGATTCCGGTCGTGATTCTTGTATCATATTAGCAGAAATGCATGCAATGATGCGAGATTGATCGGAAAAATATGTTGTTTGGAAAAAAGTATTTTCGATAAATGTCTCACAAAATCATCATATTTCTCGACCATCTCGAATTTCGTGATTCCGGTCGTGATTTTTGTGTTATATTAGAAGAAATGCATGCAATGATGCGAGATTGATCGGAAAAATATGTTGTTTGGAAGAAAGTATTTTCGATAAATGTCTCAAAAAATCATCATATTTTTCGACCATCTCGAATTTCGTGATTCCGGTCGTGATTTTTGTAACATATTAGCAGAAATGCATGCAATGATGCGAGATTGATCGGAAAAATATGTTGTTTGGAAAAATTTTTTTCGAACATCTCGGTCGATGAAATATGGAATGACTTCGAAAACGCTGTTTTTCGACGTTTCACTGAACCGAAACGCGTAAAAACGGGTGTTTCGCCCGCATCACGTTATACGGAAGCAATCGCAGATAATTGTGCCGGGTTTTTCGAGAAAATTTTGAAATTTCATACACCTCAATCGTGTTGGGTGAGAAATGTTGGGCATCGAGAAAAAAAAAATTTTTCGATCGGGAAGAGTGAAATGAACTCGCGATAAATGTCTCACAAATTCATCATATTTCTCGACCATCTCGAATTTCGTCATTCCGGTCGTGATTTTTGTGTAATATTAGAAGAAATGCATGCAATGATGCGAGATTGATCGGAAAAATATGTTGTTTGGAAAAAAGTATTTTCGATAAATGTCTCAAAAAATCATCATATTTTTCGACCATCTCGAATTTCGTGATTCCGGTCGTGATTTTTGTATCATATTTGCAGAAATGCATGCAATGATGCGAGATTGATCGGAAAAATATGTTGTTTGGAAAAATTTTTTTCGAACATCTCGGTCGATGAAATATGGAATGACTTCGAAAACGCTGTTTTTCGACGTTTCACTGAACCGAAACGCGTAAAAACGGGTGTTTCGCCCGCATCACGTTATACGGAAGCAATCGCAGATAATTGTGCCGGGTTTTTCGAGAAAATTTCGAAATTTCATACACCTCAATCGTGTTGGGTGAGAAATGTTGGGCATCGAGAAAAAAAAAATTCTTCGATCGGGAAGAGTGAAATGAACTCGCGATAAATGTCTCACAAATTCATCATATTTCTCGACCATCTCGAATTTCGTCATTCCGGTCGTGATTTTTGTGTTATATTAGAAGAGATGCATGCAATGATGCGAGATTGATCGGAAAAATATGTTGTTTGGAAAAAAGTATTTTCGATAAATGTCTCAAAAAATCATCATATTTTTCGACCATCTCGAATTTCGTGATTCCGGTCGTGATTTTTGTATCATATTTGCAGAAATGCATGCAATGATGCGAGATTGATCGGAAAAATATGTTGTTTGGAAAAATTTTTTTCGAACATCTCGGTCGATGAAATATGGAATGACTTCGAAAACGCTGTTTTTCGACGTTTCACTGAACCGAAACGCGTAAAAACGGGTGTTTCGCCCGCATCACGTTATACGGAAGCAATCGCAGATAATTGTGCCGGGTTTTTCGAGAAAATTTTGAAATTTCATACACCTCAATCGTGTTGGGTGAGAAATGTTGGGCATCGAGAAAAAAAAAATTCTTCGATCGGGAAGAGTGAAATGAACTCGCGATAAATGTCTCACAAATTCATCATATTTCTCGACCATCTCGAATTTCGTCATTCCGGTCGTGATTTTTGTGTTATATTAGAAGAGATGCATGCAATGATGCGAGATTGATCGGAAAAATATGTTGTTTGGAAAAAAGTATTTTCGATAAATGTCTCACAAAATCATCATATTTCTCGACCATCTCGAATTTCGTGATTCCGGTCGTGATTCTTGTATCATATTAGCAGAAATGCATGCAATGATGCGAGATTGATCGGAAAAATATGTTGTTTGGAAAAAAGTATTTTCGATAAATGTCTCACAAAATCATCATATTTCTCGACCATCTCGAATTTCGTGATTCCGGTCGTGATTTTTGTGTTATATTAGAAGAAATGCATGCAATGATGCGAGATTGATCGGAAAAATATGTTGTTTGGAAGAAAGTATTTTCGATAAATGTCTCAAAAAATCATCATATTTTTCGACCATCTCGAATTTCGTGATTCCGGTCGTGATTTTTGTAACATATTAGCAGAAATGCATGCAATGATGCGAGATTGATCGGAAAAATATGTAGTTTGGAAAAATTTTTTTCGAACATCTCGGTCGATGAAATATGGAATGACTTCGAAAACGCTGTTTTTCGACGTTTCACTGAACCGAAACGCGTAAAAACGGGTGTTTCGCCCGCATCACGTTATACGGAAGCAATCGCAGATAATTGTGCCGGGTTTTCGAGAAAATTCTGACATTTCATACACCTCAATCATGTTGAGTGAGAAATGTTGGGCATCGAGAAAAAAAAAATTTTTCGATCGGGAAGAGTGAAATGAACTCGCGATAAATGTCTCACAAAATCATCATATTTCTCGACCATCTCGAATTTCGTGATTCCGGTCGTGATTCTTGTATCATATTGGCAGAAATGCATGCAATGATGCGAGATTGATCGGAAAAATATGTTGTTTGGAAAAAAGTATTTTCGATAAATGTCTCACAAAATCATCATATTTCTCGACCATCTCGAATTTCGTGATTCCGGTCGTGATTCTTGTGTCATATTAGCAGAAATGCATGCAATGATGCGAGATTTATCGGAAAAATATGTTGTTTGGAAAAAAGTATTTCCGATAAATGTCTCACAAAATCATCATATTTCTCGGCCATCTCGAATTTCGTGATTTCGGTCATGATTTTTGTATCATATTAGCAGGAATGCATGCAATGATGCGAGATTTATCGGAAAAATATGTTGTTTGGAAAAAAGTATTTCCGATAAATGTCTCACAAAATCATCATATTTCTCGGCCATCTCGAATTTCGTGATTCCGGTCGTGATTTTTGTATCATATTAGCAGAAATGCATGCAATGATGCGAGATTGATCGGAAAAATATGTTGTTTGGAAAAATTTTTTTCGAACATCTCGGTCGATGAAATATGGAATGACTTCGAAAACGCTGTTTTCCGACGTTTCACTGAACCGAAACGCGTAAAAACGGGTGTTTCGCCCGCATCACGTTATTAGGAAGCAATCGCAGATGATTGTGCCGGGTTTTTCGAGAAAATTTTGGAATTTCATACACTCCAATCGTGTTGGGTGAGAAATGTTGGGCATCGAGAAAAAAAAAATTCTTCGATCGGGAAGAGTGAAGTGAACTCGCGATAAATGTCTCACAAAATCATCATATTTCTCGACCATCTCGAATTTCGTCATTCCGGTCGTGATTTTTGTGTTATATTAGAAGAAATGCATGCAATGATGCGAGATTGATCGGAAAAATATGTTGTTTGGAAAAAAGTATTTTCGATAAATGTCTCAAAAAATCATCATATTTTTCGACCATCTCGAATTTCGTGATTCCGGTCGTGATTTTTGTATCATATTTGCAGAAATGCATGCAATGATGCGAGATTGATCGGAAAAATATGTTGTTTGGAAAAATTTTTTTCGAACATCTCGGTCGATGAAATATGGAATGACTTCGAAAACGCTGTTTTTCGACGTTTCACTGAACCGAAACGCGTAAAAACGGGTGTTTCGCCCGCATCACGTTATACGGAAGCAATCGCAGATAATTGTGCCGGGTTTTTCGAGAAAATTTCGAAATTTCATACACCTCAATCGTGTTGGGTGAGAAATGTTGGGCATCGAGAAAAAAAAAATTCTTCGATCGGGAAGAGTGAAATGAACTCGCGATAAATGTCTCACAAATTCATCATATTTCTCGACCATCTCGAATTTCGTCATTCCGGTCGTGATTTTTGTGTTATATTAGAAGAGATGCATGCAATGATGCGAGATTGATCGGAAAAATATGTTGTTTGGAAAAAAGTATTTTCGATAAATGTCTCAAAAAATCATCATATTTTTCGACCATCTCGAATTTCGTGATTCCGGTCGTGATTTTTGTATCATATTTGCAGAAATGCATGCAATGATGCGAGATTGATCGGAAAAATATGTTGTTTGGAAAAATTTTTTTCGAACATCTCGGTCGATGAAATATGGAATGACTTCGAAAACGCTGTTTTTCGACGTTTCACTGAACCGAAACGCGTAAAAACGGGTGTTTCGCCCGCATCACGTTATACGGAAGCAATCGCAGATAATTGTGCCGGGTTTTTCGAGAAAATTTTGAAATTTCATACACCTCAATCGTGTTGGGTGAGAAATGTTGGGCATCGAGAAAAAAAAAATTCTTCGATCGGGAAGAGTGAAATGAACTCGCGATAAATGTCTCACAAATTCATCATATTTCTCGACCATCTCGAATTTCGTCATTCCGGTCGTGATTTTTGTGTTATATTAGAAGAGATGCATGCAATGATGCGAGATTGATCGGAAAAATATGTTGTTTGGAAAAAAGTATTTTCGATAAATGTCTCACAAAATCATCATATTTCTCGACCATCTCGAATTTCGTGATTCCGGTCGTGATTCTTGTATCATATTAGCAGAAATGCATGCAATGATGCGAGATTGATCGGAAAAATATGTTGTTTGGAAAAAAGTATTTTCGATAAATGTCTCACAAAATCATCATATTTCTCGACCATCTCGAATTTCGTGATTCCGGTCGTGATTTTTGTGTTATATTAGAAGAAATGCATGCAATGATGCGAGATTGATCGGAAAAATATGTTGTTTGGAAGAAAGTATTTTCGATAAATGTCTCAAAAAATCATCATATTTTTCGACCATCTCGAATTTCGTGATTCCGGTCGTGATTTTTGTAACATATTAGCAGAAATGCATGCAATGATGCGAGATTGATCGGAAAAATATGTTGTTTGGAAAAATTTTTTTCGAACATCTCGGTCGATGAAATATGGAATGACTTCGAAAACGCTGTTTTTCGACGTTTCACTGAACCGAAACGCGTAAAAACGGGTGTTTCGCCCGCATCACGTTATACGGAAGCAATCGCAGATAATTGTGCCGGGTTTTCGAGAAAATTCTGACATTTCATACACCTCAATCATGTTGAGTGAGAAATGTTGGGCATCGAGAAAAAAAAAATTTTTCGATCGGGAAGAGTGAAATGAACTCGCGATAAATGTCTCACAAAATCATCATATTTCTCGACCATCTCGAATTTCGTGATTCCGGTCGTGATTCTTGTATCATATTGGCAGAAATGCATGCAATGATGCGAGATTGATCGGAAAAATATGTTGTTTGGAAAAAAGTATTTTCGATAAATGTCTCACAAAATCATCATATTTCTCGACCATCTCGAATTTCGTGATTCCGGTCGTGATTCTTGTGTCATATTAGCAGAAATGCATGCAATGATGCGAGATTTATCGGAAAAATATGTTGTTTGGAAAAAAGTATTTCCGATAAATGTCTCACAAAATCATCATATTTCTCGGCCATCTCGAATTTCGTGATTTCGGTCATGATTTTTGTATCATATTAGCAGGAATGCATGCAATGATGCGAGATTTATCGGAAAAATATGTTGTTTGGAAAAAAGTATTTCCGATAAATGTCTCACAAAATCATCATATTTCTCGGCCATCTCGAATTTCGTGATTCCGGTCGTGATTTTTGTATCATATTAGCAGAAATGCATGCAATGATGCGAGATTGATCGGAAAAATATGTTGTTTGGAAAAATTTTTTTCGAACATCTCGGTCGATGAAATATGGAATGACTTCGAAAACGCTGTTTTCCGACGTTTCACTGAACCGAAACGCGTAAAAACGGGTGTTTCGCCCGCATCACGTTATTAGGAAGCAATCGCAGATGATTGTGCCGGGTTTTTCGAGAAAATTTTGGAATTTCATACACTCCAATCGTGTTGGGTGAGAAATGTTGGGCATCGAGAAAAAAAAAATTCTTCGATCGGGAAGAGTGAAGTGAACTCGCGATAAATGTCTCACAAAATCATCATATTTCTCGACCATCTCGAATTTCGTCATTCCGGTCGTGATTTTTGTGTTATATTAGAAGAAATGCATGCAATGATGCGAGATTGATCGGAAAAATATGTTGTTTGGAAAAAAGTATTTTCGATAAATGTCTCAAATAATCATCATATTTCTCGACCATCTCGAATTTCGTGATTCCGGTCGTGATTTTCGTATCATATTAGCAGAAATGCATGCAATGATGCGAGATTGATCGGGAAAATATGTTGTTTGGAGAAATTTTTTTCGAACATCTCGGTCGATGAAATATGGAATGACTTCGAAAACGCTGTTTTTCGACGTTTCACTGAACCGAAACGCGTAAAAACGGGTGTTTCGCCCGCATCACGTTATACGGAAGCAATCGCAGATAATTGTGCCGGGTTTTTCGAGAAAATTTTGAAATTTCATACACCTCAATCGTGTTGGGTGAGAAATGTTGGGCATCGAGAAAAAAAAAATTCTTCGATCGGGAAGAGTGAAATGAACTCGCGATAAATGTCTCACAAATTCATCATATTTCTCGACCATCTCGAATTTCGTCATTCCGGTCGTGATTTTTGTGTTATATTAGAAGAGATGCATGCAATGATGCGAGATTGATCGGAAAAATATGTTGTTTGGAAAAAAGTATTTTCGATAAATGTCTCACAAAATCATCATATTTCTCGACCATCTCGAATTTCGTGATTCCGGTCGTGATTCTTGTATCATATTAGCAGAAATGCATGCAATGATGCGAGATTGATCGGAAAAATATGTTGTTTGGAAAAAAGTATTTTCGATAAATGTCTCACAAAATCATCATATTTCTCGACCATCTCGAATTTCGTGATTCCGGTCGTGATTTTTGTGTTATATTAGAAGAAATGCATGCAATGATGCGAGATTGATCGGAAAAATATGTTGTTTGGAAGAAAGTATTTTCGATAAATGTCTCAAAAAATCATCATATTTTTCGACCATCTCGAATTTCGTGATTCCGGTCGTGATTTTTGTAACATATTAGCAGAAATGCATGCAATGATGCGAGATTGATCGGAAAAATATGTTGTTTGGAAAAATTTTTTTCGAACATCTCGGTCGATGAAATATGGAATGACTTCGAAAACGCTGTTTTTCGACGTTTCACTGAACCGAAACGCGTAAAAACGGGTGTTTCGCCCGCATCACGTTATACGGAAGCAATCGCAGATAATTGTGCCGGGTTTTTCGAGAAAATTTTGAAATTTCATACACCTCAATCGTGTTGGGTGAGAAATGTTGGGCATCGAGAAAAAAAAAATTTTTCGATCGGGAAGAGTGAAATGAACTCGCGATAAATGTCTCACAAATTCATCATATTTCTCGACCATCTCGAATTTCGTGATTCCGGTCGTGATTTTTGTATCATATTAGCAGAAATGCATGCAATGATGCGAGATTGATCGGAAAAATATGTTGTTTGGAAAAAAGTATTTTCGATAAATGTCTCACAAAATCATCATATTTCTCGACCATCTCGAATTTCGCGATTCCGGTCGTGATTCTTGTATCATATTAGCAGAAATGCATGCAATGATGCCGGATTGATCGGAAAAATATGTTGTTTGGAAAAAAGTATTTTCGATAAATGTCTCACAAAATCATCATATTTCTCGACCATCTCGAATTTCGTGATTCCGGTCGTGATTTTTGTGTTATATTAGCAGAAATGCATGCAATGATGCGAGATTTATCGGAAAAATATGTTGTGTGGAAAAAAGTATTTCCGATAAATGTCTCACAAAATCATCATATTCCTCGGCCATCTCGAATTTCGTGATTCCGGTCATGATTTTTGTATCATATTAGCAGAAATGCATGCAATGATGCGAGATTGATCGGAAAAATATGTTGTTTGGAAAAATTTTTTTTGAACATCTCGGTCGATGAAATATGGAATAACTTCGAAAACGCTGTTTTTCGACGTTTCACTGAACCGAAACGCGTAAAAACGGGTGTTTCGCCCGCATCACGTTATACGGAAGCAATCGCAGATAATTGTGCCGGGTTTTTCGAGAAAATTTTGAAATTTCATACACCTCAATCATGTTGGGTGAGAAATGTTGGGCATCGAGAAAAAAAAAATTTTTCGATCGGGAAGAGTGAAATGAACTCGCGATAAATGTCTCACAAATTCAGCATATTTCTCGACCATCTCGAATTTCGTCATTCCGGTCGTGATTTTTGTGTTATATTAGAAGAAATGCATGCAATGATGCGAGATTGATCGGAAAAATATGTTGTTTGGAAAAAAGTATTTTCGATAAATGTCTCACAAAATCATCATATTTCTCGACCATCTCGAATTTCGTGATTCCGGTCGTGATTTTTGTGTTATATTAGCAGAAATGCATGCAATGATGCGAGATTGATCGGAAAAATATGTTGTTTGGAAAAATTTTTTTCGAACATCTCGGTCGATGAAATATGGAATGACTTCGAAAACGCTGTTTTCCGACGTTTCACTGAACCGAAACGCGTAAAAACGGGTGTTTCGCCCGCATCACGTTATACGGAAGCAATCGCAGATAATTGTGCCGGGTTTTTCGAGAAAATTTTGAAATTTCATACACCTCAATCGTGTTGGGTGAGAAATGTTGGGCATCGAGAAAAAAAAAATTTTTCGATCGGGAAGAGTGAAATGAACTCGCGATAAATGTCTCACAAATTCATCATATTTCTCGACCATCTCGAATTTCGTCATTCCGGTCGTGATTTTTGTGTTATATTAGAAGAAATGCATGCAATGATGCGAGATTGATCGGAAGAATATGTTGTTTGGAAAAAAGTATTTTCGATAAATGTCTCAAATAATCATCATATTTCTCGACCATCTCGAATTTCGTGATTCCGGTCGTGATTTTTGTATCATATTAGCAGAAATGCATGCAATGATGCGAGATTGATCGGAAAAATATGCTGTTTGGAAAAATTTTTTTCGAACATCTCGGTCGATGAAATGTGGAATGACTTCGAAAACGCTGTTTTTCGACGTTTCACTGAACCGAGACGCGTAAAAACGGGTGTTTCGCCCGCACCACGTTATACGGAAGCAATCGCAGATAATTGTGCCGGGTTTTTCGAGAAAATTTTGACATTTCATACACCTCAATCATGTTGAGTGAGAAATGTTGGGCATCGAGAAAAAAAAAATTTTTCGATCGGTAAGAGTGAAATGAACTCGCGATAAATGTCTCACAAAATCATCATATTTCTCGACCATCTCGAATTTCGTGATTCCGGTCGTGATTCTTGTATCATATTAGCAGAAATGCATGCAATGATGCGAGATTGATCGGAAAAATATGTTGTTTGGAAAAAAGTATTTTCGATAAATGTCTCACAAAATCATCATATTTCTCGACCATCTCGAATTTCGTGATTCCGGTCGTGATTCTTGTATCATATTAGCAGAAATGCATGCAATGATGCGAGATTGATCGGAAAAATATGTTGTTTGGAAAAAAGTATTTTCGATAAATGTCTCACAAAATCATCATATTTCTCGACCATCTCGAATTTCGTGATTCCGGTCGTGATTTTTGTGTTATATTAGCAGAAATGCATGCAATGATGCGAGATTTATCGGAAAAATATGTTGTTTGGAAAAAAGTATTTCCGATAAATGTCTCACAACATCATCATATTTCTCGGCCATCTCGAATTTCGTGATCCCGGTCGTGATTTTTGTATCATATTAGCAGAAATGCATGCAATGATGCGAAATGGATCGGAAAAATATGTTGTTTGGAAAAATTTTTTTCGAACATCTCGGTCGATGAAATATGGAATGACTTCGAAAACGCTGTTTTTCGACGTTTCACTGAACCGAAACGCGTAAAAACGGGTGTTTCGCCCGCATCACGTTATACGGAAGCAATCGCAGATAATTGTGCCGGGTTTTTCGAGAAAATTTTGAAATTTCATACACCTCAATCGTGTTGGGTGAGGAATGTTGGGCATCGAGAAAAAAAAAATTTTTCGATCGGGAAGAGTGAAGTGAACTCGCGATAAATGTCTCACAAAATCATCATATTTCTCGACCATCTCGAATTTCGTCATTCCGGTCGTGATTTTTGTGTTATATTAGAAGAAATGCATGCAATGATGCGAGATTGATCGGAAAAATATGTTGTTTGGAAAAAAGTATTTTCGATAAATGTCTCAAATAATCATCATATTTCTCGACCATCTCGAATTTCGTGATTCCGGTCGTGATTTTTGTATCATATTAGCAGAAATGCATGCAATGATGCGAGATTGATCGGAAAAATATGTTGTTTGGAAAAATTTTTTTCGAACATCTCGGTCGATGAAATATGGAATGACTTCGAAAACGCTGTTTTTCGACGTTTCACTGAACCGAAACGCGTGAAAACGGGTGTTTCGCCCGCATCACGTTATACGGAAGCAATCGCAGATAATTGTGCCGGGTTTTTCGAGAAAATTTTGACATTCCATACACCTCAATCATGTTGAGTGAGAAATGTTGGGCATCGAGAAAAAAAAAATTTTTCGATCGGGAAGAGTGAAATGAACTCGCGATAAATGTCTCACAAATTCATCATATTTCTCGACCATCTCGAATTTCGTCATTCCGGTCGTGATTTTTGTGTTATATTAGAAGAGATGCATGCAATGATGCGAGATTGATCGGAAAAATATGTTGTTTGGAAAAAAGTATTTTCGATAAATGTCTCACAAAATCATCATATTTCTCGACCATCTCGAATTTCGTGATTCCGGTCGTGATTCTTGTATCATATTAGCAGAAATGCATGCAATGATGCGAGATTGATCGGAAAAATATGTTGTTTGGAAAAAAGTATTTTCGATAAATGTCTCACAAAATCATCATATTTCTCGACCATCTCGAATTTCGTGATTCCGGTCGTGATTTTTGTGTTATATTAGAAGAAATGCATGCAATGATGCGAGATTGATCGGAAAAATATGTTGTTTGGAAAAATTTTTTTCGAACATCTCGGTCGATGAAATATGGAATGACTTCGAAAACGCTGTTTTTCGACGTTTCACTGAACCGAAACGCGTAAAAACGGGTGTTTCGCCCGCATCACGTTATACGGAAGCAATCGCAGATAATTGTGCCGGGTTTTCGAGAAAATTTTGACATTTCATACACCTCAATCATGTTGAGTGAGAAATGTTGGGCATCGAGAAAAAAAAAATTTTTCGATCGGGAAGAGTGAAATGAACTCGCGATAAATGTCTCACAAAATCATCATATTTCTCGACCATCTCGAATTTCGTGATTCCGGTCGTGATTTTTGTGTAATATTAGAAGAAATGCATGCAATGATGCGAGATTGATCGGAAAAATATGTTGTTTGGAAAAAAGTATTTTCGATAAATGTCTCAAAAAATCATCATATTTCTCGACCATCTCGAATTTCGTGATTCCGGTCGTGATTCTTGTATCATATTAGCAGAAATGCATGCAATGATGCGAGATTGATCGGAAAAATATGTTGTTTGGAAAAAAGTATTTTCGATAAATGTCTCACAAAATCATCATATTTCTCGACCATCTCGAATTTCGTGATTCTGGTCGTGATTTTTGTGTTATATTAGCAGAAATGCATGCAATGATGCGAGATTTATCGGAAAAATATGTTGTTTCGAAAAAAGTATTTCCGATAAATGTCTCACAAAATCATCATATTTCTCGGCCATCTCGAATTTCGTGATTCCGGTCGTGATTTTTGTATCATATTAGCAGAAATGCATGCAATGATGCGAGATTGGACGAAAAAATATGTTGTTTGGAAAAATTTTTTTCGAACATCTCGGTCGATGAAATATGGAATGACTTCGAAAACGCTGTTTTTCGACGTTTCACTGAACCGAAACGCGTAAAAACGGGTGTTTCGCCCGCATCACGTTATACGGAAGCAATCGCAGATAATTGTGCCGGGTTTTTCGAGAAAATTTTGAAATTTCATACACCTCAATCGTGTTGGGTGAGAAATGTTGGGCATCGAGAAAAAAAAAATTTTTCGATCGGTAAGAGTGAAATGAACTCGCGATAAATGTCTCACAAAATCATCATATTTCTCGACCATCTCGAATTTCGTGATTCCGGTCGTGATTCTTGTATCATATTAGCAGAAATGCATGCAATGATGCGAGATTGATCGGAAAAATATGTTGTTTGGAAAAAAGTATTTTCGATAAATGTCTCACAAAATCATCATATTTCTCGACCATCTCGAATTTCGTGATTCCGGTCGTGATTCTTGTATCATATTAGCAGAAATGCATGCAATGATGCGAGATTGATCGGAAAAATATGTTGTTTGGAAAAAAGTATTTTCGATAAATGTCTCACAAAATCATCATATTTCTCGACCATCTCGAATTTCGTGATTCCGGTCGTGATTTTTGTGTTATATTAGCAGAAATGCATGCAATGATGCGAGATTTATCGGAAAAATATGTTGTTTGGAAAAAAGTATTTCCGATAAATGTCTCACAACATCATCATATTTCTCGGCCATCTCGAATTTCGTGATCCCGGTCGTGATTTTTGTATCATATTAGCAGAAATGCATGCAATGATGCGAAATGGATCGGAAAAATATGTTGTTTGGAAAAATTTTTTTCGAACATCTCGGTCGATGAAATATGGAATGACTTCGAAAACGCTGTTTTTCGACGTTTCACTGAACCGAAACGCGTAAAAACGGGTGTTTCGCCCGCATCACGTTATACGGAAGCAATCGCAGATAATTGTGCCGGGTTTTTCGAGAAAATTTTGAAATTTCATACACCTCAATCGTGTTGGGTGAGGAATGTTGGGCATCGAGAAAAAAAAAATTTTTCGATCGGGAAGAGTGAAGTGAACTCGCGATAAATGTCTCACAAAATCATCATATTTCTCGACCATCTCGAATTTCGTCATTCCGGTCGTGATTTTTGTGTTATATTAGAAGAAATGCATGCAATGATGCGAGATTGATCGGAAAAATATGTTGTTTGGAAAAAAGTATTTTCGATAAATGTCTCAAATAATCATCATATTTCTCGACCATCTCGAATTTCGTGATTCCGGTCGTGATTTTTGTATCATATTAGCAGAAATGCATGCAATGATGCGAGATTGATCGGAAAAATATGTTGTTTGGAAAAATTTTTTTCGAACATCTCGGTCGATGAAATATGGAATGACTTCGAAAACGCTGTTTTTCGACGTTTCACTGAACCGAAACGCGTAAAAACGGGTGTTTCGCCCGCATCACGTTATACGGAAGCAATCGCAGATAATTGTGCCGGGTTTTTCGAGAAAATTTTGAAATTTCATACACCTCAATCGTGTTGGGTGAGAAATGTTGGGCATCGAGAAAAAAAAAATTTTTCGATCGGGAAGAGTGAAATGAACTCGCGATAAATGTCTCACAAATTCATCATATTTCTCGACCATCTCGAATTTCGTCATTCCGGTCGTGATTTTTGTGTAATATTAGAAGAAATGCATGCAATAATGCGAGATTGATCGGAAAAATATGTTGTTTGGAAAAAAGTATTTTCGATGAATGTCTCACAAAATCATCATATTTCTCGACCATCTCGAATTTCGTCATTCCGGTCGTGATTTTTGTGTTATATTAGAAGAAATGCATGCAATGATGCGAGATTGATCGGAAAAATATGTTGTTTGGAAAAAAGTATTTTCGATAAATGTCTCAAATAATCATCATATTTCTCGACCATCTCGAATTTCGTGATTCCGGTCGTGATTTTTGTATCATATTAGCAGAAATGCATGCAATGATGCGAGATTGATCGGAAAAATATGTTGTTTGGAAAAATTTTTTTCGAACATCTCGGTCGATGAAATATGGAATGACTTCGAAAACGCTGTTTTTCGACGTTTCACTGAACCGAAACGCGTAAAAACGGGTGTTTCGCCCGCATCACGTTATACGGAAGCAATCGCAGATAATTGTGCCGGGTTTTTCGAGAAAATTTTGAAATTTCATACACCTCAATCGTGTTGGGTGAGGAATGTTGGGCATCGAGAAAAAAAAAATTTTTCGATCGGGAAGAGTGAAGTGAACTCGCGATAAATGTCTCACAAAATCATCATATTTCTCGACCATCTCGAATTTCGTCATTCCGGTCGTGATTTTTGTGTTATATTAGAAGAAATGCATGCAATGATGCGAGATTGATCGGAAAAATATGTTGTTTGGAAAAAAGTATTTTCGATAAATGTCTCAAATAATCATCATATTTCTCGACCATCTCGAATTTCGTGATTCCGGTCGTGATTTTTGTATCATATTAGCAGAAATGCATGCAATGATGCGAGATTGATCGGAAAAATATGTTGTTTGGAAAAATTTTTTTCGAACATCTCGGTCGATGAAATATGGAATGACTTCGAAAACGCTGTTTTTCGACGTTTCACTGAACCGAAACGCGTAAAAACGGGTGTTTCGCCCGCATCACGTTATACGGAAGCAATCGCAGATAATTGTGCCGGGTTTTTCGAGAAAATTTTGACATTCCATACACCTCAATCATGTTGAGTGAGAAATGTTGGGCATCGAGAAAAAAAAAATTTTTCGATCGGGAAGAGTGAAATGAACTCGCGATAAATGTCTCACAAATTCATCATATTTCTCGACCATCTCGAATTTCGTCATTCCGGTCGTGATTTTTGTGTTATATTAGAAGAGATGCATGCAATGATGCGAGATTGATCGGAAAAATATGTTGTTTGGAAAAAAGTATTTTCGATAAATGTCTCACAAAATCATCATATTTCTCGACCATCTCGAATTTCGTGATTCCGGTCGTGATTCTTGTATCATATTAGCAGAAATGCATGCAATGATGCGAGATTGATCGGAAAAATATGTTGTTTGGAAAAAAGTATTTTCGATAAATGTCTCACAAAATCATCATATTTCTCGACCATCTCGAATTTCGTGATTCCGGTCGTGATTTTTGTGTTATATTAGAAGAAATGCATGCAATGATGCGAGATTGATCGGAAAAATATGTTGTTTGGAAGAAAGTATTTTCGATAAATGTCTCAAAAAATCATCATATTTTTCGACCATCTCGAATTTCGTGATTCCGGTCGTGATTTTTGTAACATATTAGCAGAAATGCATGCAATGATGCGAGATTGATCGGAAAAATATGTTGTTTGGAAAAATTTTTTTCGAACATCTCGGTCGATGAAATATGGAATGACTTCGAAAACGCTGTTTTTCGACGTTTCACTGAACCGAAACGCGTAAAAACGGGTGTTTCGCCCGCATCACGTTATACGGAAGCAATCGCAGATAATTGTGCCGGGTTTTCGAGAAAATTTTGACATTTCATACACCTCAATCATGTTGAGTGAGAAATGTTGGGCATCGAGAAAAAAAAAATTTTTCGATCGGGAAGAGTGAAATGAACTCGCGATAAATGTCTCACAAAATCATCATATTTCTCGACCATCTCGAATTTCGTGATTCCGGTCGTGATTTTTGTGTAATATTAGAAGAAATGCATGCAATGATGCGAGATTGATCGGAAAAATATGTTGTTTGGAAAAAAGTATTTTCGATAAATGTCTCAAAAAATCATCATATTTCTCGACCATCTCGAATTTCGTGATTCCGGTCGTGATTCTTGTATCATATTAGCAGAAATGCATGCAATGATGCGAGATTGATCGGAAAAATATGTTGTTTGGAAAAAAGTATTTTCGATAAATGTCTCACAAAATCATCATATTTCTCGACCATCTCGAATTTCGTGATTCTGGTCGTGATTTTTGTGTTATATTAGCAGAAATGCATGCAATGATGCGAGATTTATCGGAAAAATATGTTGTTTCGAAAAAAGTATTTCCGATAAATGTCTCACAAAATCATCATATTTCTCGGCCATCTCGAATTTCGTGATTCCGGTCGTGATTTTTGTATCATATTAGCAGAAATGCATGCAATGATGCGAGATTGGACGAAAAAATATGTTGTTTGGAAAAATTTTTTTCGAACATCTCGGTCGATGAAATATGGAATGACTTCGAAAACGCTGTTTTTCGACGTTTCACTGAACCGAAACGCGTAAAAACGGGTGTTTCGCCCGCATCACGTTATACGGAAGCAATCGCAGATAATTGTGCCGGGTTTTTCGAGAAAATTTTGAAATTTCATACACCTCAATCGTGTTGGGTGAGAAATGTTGGGCATCGAGAAAAAAAAAATTTTTCGATCGGGAAGAGTGAAATGAACTCGCGATAAATGTCTCACAAATTCATCATATTTCTCGACCATCTCGAATTTCGTCATTCCGGTCGTGATTTTTGTGTAATATTAGAAGAAATGCATGCAATAATGCGAGATTGATCGGAAAAATATGTTGTTTGGAAAAAAGTATTTTCGATGAATGTCTCACAAAATCATCATATTTCTCGACCATCTCGAATTTCGTCATTCCGGTCGTGATTTTTGTGTTATATTAGAAGAAATGCATGCAATGATGCGAGATTGATCGGAAAAATATGTTGTTTGGAAAAAAGTATTTTCGATAAATGTCTCAAATAATCATCATATTTCTCGACCATCTCGAATTTCGTGATTCCGGTCGTGATTTTTGTATCATATTAGCAGAAATGCATGCAATGATGCGAGATTGATCGGAAAAATATGTTGTTTGGAAAAATTTTTTTCGAACATCTCGGTCGATGAAATATGGAATGACTTCGAAAACGCTGTTTTTCGACGTTTCACTGAACCGAAACGCGTAAAAACAGGTGTTTCGCCCGCATCACGTTATACGGAAGCAATCGCAGATAATTGTGCCGGGTTTTTCGAGAAAATTTTGACATTTCATACACCTCAATCATGTTGAGTGAGAAATGTTGGGCATCGAGAAAAAAAAAATTTTTCGATCGGGAAGAGTGAAATGAACTCGCGATAAATGTCTCACAAAATCATCATATTTCTCGACCATCTCGAATTTCGTGATTCCGGTCGTGATTCTTGTATCATATTAGCAGAAATGCATGCAATGATGCGAGATTGATCGGAAAAATATGTTGTTTGGAAAAAAGTATTTTCGATAAATGTCTCACAAAATCATCATATTTCTCGACCATCTCGAATTTCGTGATTCTGGTCGTGATTTTTGTGTTATATTAGCAGAAATGCATGCAATGATGCGAGATTTATCGGAAAAATATGTTGTTTCGAAAAAAGTATTTCCGATAAATGTCTCACAAAATCATCATATTTCTCGGCCATCTCGAATTTTGTGATTCCGGTCGTGATTTTTGTATCATATTAGCAGAAATGCATGCTATGATGCGAATTTGAACGAAAAAATATGTTGTTAGGAAAAATTTTTTTCGAACATCTCGGTCGATGAAATATGGAATGACTTCGAAAACGCTGTTTTTCGACGTTTCACTGAACCGAAACGCGTAAAAACGGGTGTTTCGCCCGCATCACGTTATACGGAAGCAATCGCAGATAATTGTGCCGGGTTTTTCGAGAAAATTTTGAAATTTCATACACCTCAATCGTGTTGGGTGAGAAATGTTGGGCATCGAGAGAAAAAAAATTTTTCGATCGGGAAGAGTGAAATGAACTCGCGATAAATGTCTCACAAATTCATCATATTTCTCGACCATCTCGAATTTCGTCATTCCGGTCGTGATTTTTGTGTAATATTAGAAGAAATGCATGCAATGATGCGAGATTGATCGGAAAAATATGTTGTTTGGAAAAAAGTATTTTCGATAAATGTCTCACAAAATCATCATATTTCTCGACCATCTCGAATTTCGTGATTCCGGTCGTGATTCTTGTATCATATTAGCAGAAATGCATGCAATGATGCGAGATTGATCGGAAAAATATGTTGTTTGGAAAAAAGTATTTTCGATAAATGTCTCACAAAATCATCATATTTCTCGACCATCTCGAATTTCGTGATTCCGGTCGTGATTTTTGTGTTATATTGGAAGGAATGCATGCAATAATGCGAGATTGATCGGAAAAATATGTTGTTTGGAAGAAAGTATTTTCGATAAATGTCTCAAAAAATCATCATATTTTTCGACCATCTCGAATTTCGTGATTCCGGTCGTGATTTTTGTAACATATTAGCAGAAATGCATGCAATGATGCGAGATTGATCGGAAAAATATGTTGTTTGGAAAAATTTTTTTCGAACATCTCGGTCGATGAAATATGGAATGACTTCGAAAACGCTGTTTTTCGACGTTTCACTGAACCGAAACGCGTAAAAACGGGTGTTTCGCCCGCATCACGTTATACGGAAGCAATCGCAGATAATTGTGCCGGGTTTTCGAGAAAATTTTGACATTTCATACACCTCAATCATGTTGAGTGAGAAATGTTGGGCATCGAGAAAAAAAAAATTTTTCGATCGGGAAGAGTGAAATGAACTCGCGATAAATGTCTCACAAAATCATCATATTTCTCGACCATCTCGAATTTCGTGATTCCGGTCGTGATTTTTGTGTAATATTAGAAGAAATGCATGCAATGATGCGAGATTGATCGGAAAAATATGTTGTTCGGAAAAAAGTATTTTCGATAAATGTCTCAAAAAATCATCATATTTCTCGACCATCTCGAATTTCGTGATTCCGGTCGTGATTCTTGTATCATATTAGCAGAAATGCATGCAATGATGCGAGATTGATCGAAAAAATATGTTGTTTGGAAAAAAGTATTTTCGATAAATGTCTCACAAAATCATCATATTTCTCGACCATCTCGAATTTCGTGATTCCGGTCGTGATTCTTGTATCATATTGGCAGAAATGCATGCAATGATGCGAGATTGATCGGAAAAATATGTTGTTTGGAAAAAAGTATTTTCGATAAATGTCTCACAAAATCATCATATTTCTCGACCATCTCGAATTTCGTGATTCCGGTCGTGATTCTTGTGTCATATTAGCAGAAATGCATGCAATGATGCGAGATTTATCGGAAAAATATGTTGTTTGGAAAAAAGTATTTCCGATAAATGTCTCACAAAATCATCATATTTCTCGGCCATCTCGAATTTCGTGATTTCGGTCATGATTTTTGTATCATATTAGCAGGAATGCATGCAATGATGCGAGATTTATCGGAAAAATATGTTGTTTGGAAAAAAGTATTTCCGATAAATGTCTCACAAAATCATCATATTTCTCGGCCATCTCGAATTTCGTGATTCCGGTCGTGATTTTTGTAACATATTAGCAGAAATGCATGCAATGATGCGAGATTTATCGGAAAAATATGTTGTTTGGAAAAAAGTATTTTCGATAAATGTCTCACAAAATCATCATATTTCTCGACCATCTCGAATTTCGTGATTCCGGTCGTGATTTTTGTGTTATATTAGAAGAAATGCATGCAATGATGCGAGATTGATCGGAAAAATATGTTGTTTGGAAGAAAGTGATTTCGATAAATGTCTCAAAAAATCATCATATTTTTCGACCATCTCGAATTTCGTGATTCCGGTCGTGATTTTTGTAACATATTAGCAGAAATGCATGCAATGATGCGAGATTGATCGGAAAAATATGTTGTTTGGAAAAATTTTTTTCGAACATCTCGGTCGATGAAATATGGAATGACTTCGAAAACGCTGTTTTTCGACGTTTCACTGAACCGAAACGCGTAAAAACGGGTGTTTCGCCCGCATCACGTTATACGGAAGCAATCGCAGATAATTGTGCCGGGTTTTCGAGAAAATTTTAGCATTTCATACACCTCAATCATGTTGAGTGAGAAATGTTGGGCATCGAGAAAAAAAAAATTTTTCGATCGGGAAGAGTGAAATGAACTCGCGATAAATGTCTCACAAAATCATCATATTTCTCGACCATCTCGAATTTCGTGATTCCGGTCGTGATTCTTGTATCATATTGGCAGAAATGCATGCAATGATGCGAGATTGATCGGAAAAATATGTTGTTTGGAAAAAAGTATTTTCGATAAATGTCTCACAAAATCATCATATTTCTCGACCATCTCGAATTTCGTGATTCCGGTCGTGATTTTTTTATCATATTAGCAGAAATGCATGCTATGATGCGAGATTGATCGGAAAAATATGTTGTTTGGAAAAAAGTAATTTCGATAAATGTCTTACAAAATCATCATATTTCTCGACCATCTCGAATTTCGTCATTCCGGTCGTGATTTTTGTGTTATATCAGCAGAAATGCATGCAATGATGCGCGATTGATCGGAAAAATATGTTGTTTGGAAAAATTTTTTTCGAACATCTCGGTCGATGAAATATGGAATGACTTCGAAAACGCTGTTTTTCGACGTTTCACTGAACCGAAACGCGTAAAAACGGGTGTTTCGCCCGCATCACGTTATACGGAAGCAATCGCAGATAATTGTGCCGGGTTTTTCGAGAAAATTTTGAAATTTCATACACCTCAATCGTGTTGGGTGAGAAATGTTGGGCATCGAGAGAAAAAAAATTTTTCGATCGGGAAGAGTGAAATGAACTCGCGATAAATGTCTCACAAATTCATCATATTTCTCGACCATCTCGAATTTCGTCATTCCGGTCGTGATTTTTGTGTAATATTAGAAGAAATGCATGCAATGATGCGAGATTGATCGGAAAAATATGTTGTTTGGAAAAAAGTATTTTCGATAAATGTCTCAAAAAATCATCATATTTTTCGACCATCTCGAATTTCGTGATTCCGGTCGTGATTTTTGTATCATATTTGCAGAAATGCATGCAATGATGCGAGATTGATCGGAAAAATATGTTGTTTGGAAAAATTTTTTTCGAACATCTCGGTCGATGAAATATGGAATGACTTCGAAAACGCTGTTTTTCGACGTTTCACTGAACCGAAACGCGTAAAAACGGGTGTTTCGCCCGCATCACGTTATACGGAAGCAATCGCAGATAATTGTGCCGGGTTTTTCGAGAAAATTTTGAAATTTCATACACCTCAATCGTGTTGGGTGAGAAATGTTGGGCATCGAGAAAAAAAAAATTCTTCGATCGGGAAGAGTGAAATGAACTCGCGATAAATGTCTCACAAATTCATCATATTTCTCGACCATCTCGAATTTCGTCATTCCGGTCGTGATTTTTGTGTTATATTAGAAGAGATGCATGCAATGATGCGAGATTGATCGGAAAAATATGTTGTTTGGAAAAAAGTATTTTCGATAAATGTCTCACAAAATCATCATATTTCTCGACCATCTCGAATTTCGTGATTCCGGTCGTGATTCTTGTATCATATTAGCAGAAATGCATGCAATGATGCGAGATTGATCGGAAAAATATGTTGTTTGGAAAAAAGTATTTTCGATAAATGTCTCACAAAATCATCATATTTCTCGACCATCTCGAATTTCGTGATTCCGGTCGTGATTTTTGTGTTATATTGGAAGGAATGCATGCAATAATGCGAGATTGATCGGAAAAATATGTTGTTTGGAAGAAAGTATTTTCGATAAATGTCTCAAAAAATCATCATATTTTTCGACCATCTCGAATTTCGTGATTCCGGTCGTGATTTTTGTAACATATTAGCAGAAATGCATGCAATGATGCGAGATTGATCGGAAAAATATGTTGTTTGGAAAAATTTTTTTCGAACATCTCGGTCGATGAAATATGGAATGACTTCGAAAACGCTGTTTTTCGACGTTTCACTGAACCGAAACGCGTAAAAACGGGTGTTTCGCCCGCATCACGTTATACGGAAGCAATCGCAGATAATTGTGCCGGGTTTTCGAGAAAATTTTGACATTTCATACACCTCAATCATGTTGAGTGAGAAATGTTGGGCATCGAGAAAAAAAAAATTTTTCGATCGGGAAGAGTGAAATGAACTCGCGATAAATGTCTCACAAAATCATCATATTTCTCGACCATCTCGAATTTCGTGATTCCGGTCGTGATTTTTGTGTAATATTAGAAGAAATGCATGCAATGATGCGAGATTGATCGGAAAAATATGTTGTTCGGAAAAAAGTATTTTCGATAAATGTCTCAAAAAATCATCATATTTCTCGACCATCTCGAATTTCGTGATTCCGGTCGTGATTCTTGTATCATATTAGCAGAAATGCATGCAATGATGCGAGATTGATCGGAAAAATATGTTGTTTGGAAAAAAGTATTTTCGATAAATGTCTCACAAAATCATCATATTTCTCGACCATCTCGAATTTCGTGATTCCGGTCGTGATTTTTGTGTTATATTAGAAGAAATGCATGCAATGATGCGAGATTGATCGGAAAAATATGTTGTTTGGAAGAAAGTATTTTCGATAAATGTCTCAAAAAATCATCATATTTTTCGACCATCTCGAATTTCGTGATTCCGGTCGTGATTTTTGTAACATATTAGCAGAAATGCATGCAATGATGCGAGATTGATCGGAAAAATATGTTGTTTGGAAAAATTTTTTTCGAACATCTCGGTCGATGAAATATGGAATGACTTCGAAAACGCTGTTTTTCGACGTTTCACTGTACCGAAACGCGTAAAAACGGGTGTTTCGCCCGCATCACGTTATACGGAAGCAATCGCAGATAATTGTGCCGGGTTTTCGAGAAAATTTTGGCATTTCATACACCTCAATCATGTTGAGTGAGAAATGTTGGGCATCGAGAAAAAAAAAATTTTTCGATCGGGAAGAGTGAAATGAACTCGCGATAAATGTCTCACAAAATCATCATATTTCTCGACCATCTCGAATTTCGTGATTCCGGTCGTGATTCTTGTATCATATTGGCAGAAATGCATGCAATGATGCGAGATTGATCGGAAAAATATGTTGTTTGGAAAAAAGTATTTTCGATAAATGTCTCACAAAATCATCATATTTCTCGACCATCTCGAATTTCGTGATTCCGGTCGTGATTCTTGTGTCATATTAGCAGAAATGCATGCAATGATGCGAGATTTATCGGAAAAATATGTTGTTTGGAAAAAAGTATTTTCGATAAATGTCTCACAAAATCATCATATTTCTCGACCATCTCGAATTTCGTGATTCCGGTCGTGATTCTTGTGTCATATTAGCAGAAATGCATGCAATGATGCGAGATTTATCGGAAAAATATGTTGTTTGGAAAAAAGTATTTCCGATGAATGTCTCACAAAATCATCATATTTCTCGACCATCTCGAATTTCGTGATTCCGGTCGTGATTTTTGTGTTATATTAGAAGAAATGCATGCAATGATGCGCGATTGATCGGAAAAATATGTTGTTTGGAAAAATTTTTTTCGAACATCTCGGTCGATGAAATATGAAATGACTTCGAAAACGCGGTTTTCCGACGTTTCACTGAACCGAAACGCGTAAAAACGGGTGTTTCGCCCGCATCACGTTATCAGGAAGCAATCGCAGATAATTGTGCCGGGTTTTTCGAGAAAATTTTGAAATTTCATACACTCCAATCGTGTTGGGTGAGAAATGTTGGGCATCGAGAAAAAAAAAATTTTTCGATCGGGAAGAGTGAAATGAACTCGCGATAAATGTCTCACAAAATCATCATATTTCTCGACCATCTCGAATTTCGTCATTCCGGTCGTGATTTTTGTGTTATATTAGAAGAAATGCATGCAATGATGCGAGATTGATCGGAAAAATATGTTGTTTGGAAAAAAGTATTTTCGATAAATGTCTCACAAAATCATCATATTTCTCGACCATCCCGAATTTCGTGATTCCGGTCGTGATTTTTGTATCATATTAGCAGAAATGCATGCTATGATGCGAGATTGATCGGAAAAATATGTTGTTTGGAGAAAAGTATTTTCGATAAATGTCTCACAAAATCATCATATTTCTCGACCATCCCGAATTTCGTGATTCCGGTCGTGATTTTTGTATCATAATAGCAGAAATGCATGCAATGATGCGAGATTGATCGGAAAAATATGTTGTTTGGAGAAATGAATTTTCGATAAATGTCTCACAAAATCGTCGTATTTCTCGACCATCTTGAATTTCGTGATTCCGGTCGTGATTTTACTTCAATATGAGTAGAAATGAATGCATCGATGCGGGATTGATCGGAAAAATATTCTGTTTGGAGAAATGATTTTTCGATAAATGTCTCACAAAATCGTCCTATTCCTCGACCATCTCGAATTTCGTGATTCCGGTCGTGATTTTTGTTTCACATCAGTAGAAATGAATGCAACGATGCGGTATTGATCGGAAAAATATTTTGTTTGGAGAAATGATTTTTCGATAAATGTCTCACAAAATCGTCCTATTCCTCGACCATCTTGAATTTCGTGATTCCGGTCGTGATTTTACTTCAATATGAGTAGAAATGATTGCAACGATGCGGGGTTGATCGGAAAAATATGCAGTTTGGAAAAATGATTTTTCGATAAATGTCCAACAAAATCGTCGCATTTCTCGACCATCTCGAATTTCGTGATTCCGGTCGAAATTTTTGTTTCATTTCAGTAGAAATGAATGCAACGATGCGGGATTGATCGGAAAAATATGCTGTTTAGAGAAAATTTTTTCGAATATATCGTTCGACGAAATATGGAATGACTTCGAAACCGCTGTTTTTCGACGTTTCACTAAACTGAAACGCGTAATAACAGGCATTTCGACCGCAGTACGTTATTTGGAAGCAGTCGCAGTTGATTGATCCGGTTTATTTGAGAACATCTTTGAATTTCTCACACTCGAATCTTGTTGGGTGAGAAATGTCGAGCATCGAAAGAAAAAAAAATTTTTCGATCGGGAAGTTTGTAATGAACTTTCGATAAATGTCTCACAAAATCGTCGTATATCTCGACCATCTTGAATTTCGTGATTCCGGTCGTGATTTTACTCCAATATGAGTAGAAATGATTGCAACGATGCGGGGTTGATCGGAAAATATGCAGTTTGGAAAAATGATTTTTCGATAAATGTCCAACAAAATCGTCGCATTTCTCGACCATCTCGAATTTCGTGATTCCGGTCGTGATTTTACTCTAATATGAGTAGATATGAATGCAACGATGCGGGATTGATCGGAAAATATGCAGTTTGGAAAAAATTTTTTCGAACATATCGGTCGACGAGATATGGAATGACTTCGAAAACGCTGTTTTCAGACGTTTCACTGAACTGAAACGCGCAAAAACAGGCATTTTGACCGCAGTACGTTATTTGGAAGCAGTCGCAGTTGATTGATCCGGTATTTTTGAGAACATCTTTGAATTTCTCACACTCGGATCTTGTTGGGTGAGAAATGTCGAGCATCGAAAAAAAAAAAAATTTTTCGATCGAGAATTTTTTTAATGATTTTTCGATGAATGTCTCACAAAATCGTCGTATTTCTTGACTATCTTGAATTTCGTGATTCCGGTCGTGATTTTACTCCAATATGAGTAGATATGGATGCAACGATGCGGGATTAATCGGAAAAATATTTTGTTTGGAGAAATGATTTTTCGATAAATGTCTCACAAAATCGTCGTATCTCTCGACCATCTTGAATTCCGTGATTCCGGTCGTGATTTTTGTTCCATATCAGTAAAAATGAATGCAACGATGCGGGATTGGTCGGAAAAATATGCTGTTTAGAGAAAATTTTTTCGAATATATCGTTCGACAAAATATGGAATGACTTCGAAAACGCTGTTTTTCGACGTTTCATTAAACTGAAACGCGTAAAAACAGGCATTTCGACCGCAGTACGTTATTTGGAAGCAGTCGCAGTTGATTGATCCTGTTTTTTCTAAAATATCTTTGAATTTTTCACACTCGAATCTTGTTGAGTGAGAAATGTCGAGCATCAAAAAAAAAAAATTTTTCGATCGAGAAGTTTGTAATGAACTTTCGATAAATGTCTCACAAAATCGTCGTATATCTCGACCATCTTGAATTTTGTGATTCCGGTCGTGATTTTACTTCAATATGAGTAGAAATGAATGCAACGATGCGGGATTGATCGGAAAAATATTTTGTTTGGAGAAATGATTTTTCGATAAACGTCTCACAAAATCGTCCTACTCCTCGACCATCTCGAATTTCGTGATTCCGGTCGTGATTTTTGTTCAATGTCAGTAGAAATGAATGCAACGATGCGGGATTGATCGGAAAAAAATTTTGTTTGGAGAAATGAATTTCCGATAAATGTCTCACAAAATCGTCGCATTCCTCGACCATCTCGAATTTCGTGATTCCGGTCGAAATTTTTGTTTCATTTCAGTAGAAATGAATGCAACGATGCGGGATTGATCGGAAAAATATGCTGTTTAGAGGAAATTTTTTCGAATATATCGTTCGACGAAATATGGAATGACTTCGAAAACGCTGTTTTTCGACGTTTCACTAAACTGAAACGCGTAATAACAGGCATTTCGACCGCAGTACGTTATTTGGAAGCAGTCGCAGTTGATTGATCCGGTTTATTTGAGAACATCTTTGAATTTCTCACACTCGAATCTTGTTGGGTAAGAAATGTCGAGCATCGAAAGAAAAAAAAATTTTTTGATCGGGAAGTTTGTAATGAACTTTCGATAAATGTCTCACAAAATCGTCGTATATCTCGACCATCTTGAATTTCGTGATTCCGGTCGTGATTTTACTTCAATATGAGTAGAAATGATTGCAACGATGCGGGGTTGATCGGAAAAATATGCAGTTTGGAAAAATGATTTTTCGATAAATGTCCAACAAAATCGTCGCATTTCTCGACCATCTCGAATTTCGTGATTCCGGTCGTGATTTTACTCTAATATGAGTAGATATGAATGCAACGATGCGGGATTGATCGAAAAAATATGCAGTTTGGAAAAAATTTTTTCGAACATATCGGTCGACGAGATATGGAATGACTTCGAAAACGCTGTTTTTCGACGTTTCACTAAACTGAAACGCGCAAAAACAGGCATTTTGACCGCAGTACGTTATTTGAAAGCAGTCGCAGTTGATTGATCCGGTATTTTTGAGAACATCTTTGAATTTCTCACACTCGGATCTTGTTGGGTGAGAAATGTCGAGCATCGAAAAAAAAAAAAATTTTTCGATCGAGAAGTTTATAATGATTTTTCGATAAATGTCTCACAAAATCGTCCTATTCCCCGACCATCTCGAATTTCGTGATTCCGGTCGTGATTTTTGTTCAATATCAGTAGAAATGGATGCAACGATGCAGGATTGATCGGAAAAAAATTTTGTTTGGAGAAATGAATTTCCGATGAATGTCTCACAAAATCGTCGTATTTCTCGACCATCTTGAATTTCGTGATTCCGGTCGTGATTTTTGTTTCATATCAGTGAAAATGAATGCAACGATGCGGGATTGATCGGAAAAATATTTTGTTTGCAGAAATGAATTTCCGATAAATGTCTGACAAAATCGTCCTATTCCTCGACCATCTCGAATTTCGTGATTCCGGTCGTGGTTTTTGTTCAATATGAGTAGGAATGAATGCAACGATGCGGGATTGATCGGAAAAATATGCTGTTTAGAGAAAATTTTTTCGAATATATCGTTCGACGAAATATGGAATGACTTCGAAAACGCTGTTTTTCGACGTTTCACTAAACTGAAACGCGTAAAAACAGGCATTTCGACCGCAGTACGTTATTTGGAAGCAGTCGCAGTTGATTGATCCGGTTTTCTCAAAAATATTTTTGAATTTTTCACACTCGAATCTTGTTGGGTGAGGAATGTCGAGCATCGAAAAAAAAAAAAATTTTTCGATCGAGAAGTTTGTAATGAACTTTCGATAAGAGTCTCACAAAATCGTCGTATATCTCGACCATCTTGAATTTCGTGATCACGGTCGTGATTTTTGTTCAATATGAGTAGAAATGATTGCAACGATGCGGGGTTGATCGGAAAAATATGCAGTTTGGAAAAATGATTTTTCGATAAATGTCTCACAAAATCGTCGTATTTCTCGACCATCTTGAATTTCGTGATTCCGGTCGTGATTTTACTCCAATATGAGTAGATATGAATGCAACGATGTCGGATTAATCGAAAAAATATTTTGTTTGGAGAAATGATTTTTCGATAAATGTCTCACAAAATCGTCCTATTCCCCGACCATCTCGAATTTCGTGATTCCGGTCGTGATTTTTGTTCAATATCAGTAGAAATGGATGCAACGATGCAGGATTGATCGGAAAAAAATTTTGTTTGGAGAAATGAATTTCCGATAAATGTCTCACAAAACAGTCGTATTTCTCGACCATCTTGAATTCCGTGATTCCGGTCGTGATTTTTGTTTCATATCAGTGAAAATGAATGCAACGATGCGGGATTGATCGGAAAAATATGCTGTTTAGAGAAAATTTTTTCGAATATATCGTTCGACAAAATATGGAATGACTTCGAAAACGCTGTTTTTCGACGTTTCACTAAACTGAAACGCGTAAAAACAGGCATTTCGACCGCAGTACGTTATTTGGAAGCAGTCGCAGTTGATTGATCCGGTTTTCTCTAAAATATCTTTGAATTTTTCACACTCGAATCTTGTTGAGTGAGAAATGTCGAGCATCGAAAAAAAAAAAAATTTTTCGATCGAGAAGTTTGTAATGAACTTTCGATAAAAGTCTCACAAAATCGTCGTATATCTCGACCATCTTGAATTTCGTGATCACGGTCGTGATTTTTGTTTCATATCAGTAAAAATGAATGCAACGATGCGGGATTGATCGGAAAAATATGCAGTTTGGAAAAAATTTATTCGAACATATTGGTCGACGAGATTTGGAATGACTTCGAAAACGCAGTTTTTCGACGTTTCATTCAACTGAAACGCGTAAAAACAGGCATTTCAACCGCAGTACGTTATTAGGAAGCAGTCGCAGTTGATTGATCCGGTTTTTTCGAGAACATCTTTGAATTTTTCACACTCGAATCTTGTTGAGTGAGAAATGTCGGGCATCGAAAGAAAAAAAAATTTTTTGATCGGGAAGTTTGTAATGATTACTCGATAAATGTCTCACAAAATCGTCCTATTCCTCGACCATCTCGAATTTCGTGATTCCGGTCGTGGTTTTTGTTCAATATGAGTAGAAATGAATGCAACGATGCGGGATTAATCGAAAAAATATTTTGTTTGGAGAAATGATTTTTCGATAAATGTCTCACAAAATCGTCGTATATCTCGACCATCTTGAATTTCGTGATTCCGGTCGTGATTTTACTTCAATATGAGTAGAAATGAATGCAACGACGCGGGATTGATCGGAAAAATATTTGGTTTGGAGAAATGAATTTCCGATAAATGTCTGACAAAATCGTCCTATTCCTCGACCATCTCGAATTTCGTGATTCCGGTCGTGGTTTCTGTTCAATATAAGTAGAAATGAATGCAACGATGCGGGGTTGATCGGAAAAATATACAGTTTGGAAAAATGAAGTTCCGATGAATGTCTCACAAAATCGTCGAATTTCTCGACCATCTTGAATTTCGTGATTCCGGTCGTGATTTTTGTTTCATATCAGTAAAAATGAATGCAACGATGCGGGATTGATCAGAAAAATATGCAGTTTGGAAAAAATTTTTTCGAACATATTGGTCGACGAGATTTGGAATGACTTCGAAAACGCTGTTTTTCGACGTTTCATTCGACTGAAACGCGTAAAAACAGGCATTTCAACCGCAGTACGTTATTAGGAAGCAGTCGCAGTTGATTGATCCGGTTTTTTGAGAACATCTTTGAATTTCTCACACTCGAATCTTGTTGGGTGAGTAATGTCGGGCATCGAAAAAGAAAAAAAATTTTCGATCGAGAAGTTCGTAATGAAGTTTCGATAAAAGTCTCACAAAATCGTCGTATATCTCGACCATCTCGGATTTCGTGATTCTGGTCGTGATTTTTGTTCCATATCAGTAGAAATGGATGCAACGATGCGGGATTGATCAGGAAAAATATGCAGTTTGGAAAAAATTTTTTCGAACATATCAGTCGTCGAGATATGGAATGACTTCGAAAACGCAGTTTTTCGACGTTTCACTGAACTGAAACGCGTAAAACCAGGCATTTCGACCGCAGTACGTTATTTGGAAGCAGTCGCAGTTGATTGATCCGGTTTTTTTGAGAACATCTTTGAATTTCTCACACTCGAATCTTGTTGGGTGAAAAATGTCGGGCATCGAAAGAAAAAAAAAATTTCGATCGGGAAGTTTATAATGATACTTCGATAAATGTCTCACAAAATCGTCGTATTTCTTGACCATCTTGAATTTCGTGATTCCGGTCGTGATTTCACTCCAATATGAGTAGATATGAATGCAACGATGCGGGATTGATAGGAAAAATATTTTGTTTGGAGAAATGAATTTTCGATAAATGTCCCACAAAATCGTCGCATTTCTCGACCATCTCGAATTTCGTGATTCCGGTCGTGATTTTTGTTTCATATCAGTAGAAATGAATGCAACGATGCGGAATTGATCGAAAAAATATTCTGTTTGGAGACATAAATTTCCGATGAATGTCTCACAAAATCGTCGTATTTCTCGACCATCTTGAATTTCGTGATTCCGGTCGTGATTATTGTCCAATATGAGTAGAAATAGATGCAACGATGCGGGATTGATCGGAAAAATATGCAGTTTGGAAAAAATTTTTTCGAACATATCGGTCGACGAGATATGGAATGACTTCGAAAACGCTGTTTTTCGACGTTTCACTAGACTGAAACGCGTAAAAACAGGCATTTCGACCGCAGTACGTTATTTGGAAGCAGTCGCAGTTGATTGATCCGGTTTTTTTGAGAACATCTTTGAATTTCTCACACTCGAATCTTGTTGGGTGAGAAATGTCGGGCATCGAAAAAAAAAAAAATTTTTCGATCGAGAAGTTTGTAATGAACTTTCGATAAAAGTCTCACAAAATCGTCGTATATCTCGACCATCTTGAATTTCGTGATTCCGGTCGTGATTTTTGTTCAATATGAGTAGAAATGAATGCAACGATGCGGGATTGATCGGAAAAATATTTTGTTTGCAGAAATGAATTTCCGATAAATGTCTGACAAAATCGTCCTATTCCTCGACCATCTCGAATTTCGTGATTCCGGTCGTGGTTTCTGTTCAATATAAGTAGAAATGAATGCAACGATGCGGGGTTGATCGGAAAAATATACAGTTTGGAAAAATGAATTTCCGATGAATGTCTCACAAAATCGTCGAATTTCTCGACCATCTTGAATTTCGTGATTCCGGTCGTGATTTTTGTTTCATATCAGTAAAAATGAATGCAACGATGCGGGATTGATCAGAAAAATATGCAGTTTGGAAAAAATTTTTTCGAACATATTGGTCGACGAGATTTGGAATGACTTCGAAAACGCTGTTTTTCGACGTTTCATTCGACTGAAACGCGTAAAAACAGGCATTCCAACCGCAGTACGTTATTAGGAAGCAGTCGCAGTTGATTGATCCGGTTTCTTGAGAACATCTTTGAATTTCTCACACTCGAATCTTGTTGGGTGAGAAATGTCGGGCATCGAAAAAGGAAAAAAATTTTCGATCGAGAAGTTCGTAATGAAGTTTCGATAAAAGTCTCACAAAATCGTCGTATATCTCGACCATCTCGGATTTCGTGATTCTGGTCGTGATTTTTGTTCCATATCAGTAGAAATGAATGCGACGATGCGGGATTGATCAGGAAAAACATTTAGCTTGGAAAAAATTTTTTCGAACATATCAGTCGTCGAGATATAGAATGACTTCGAAAACGCTGTTTTTCGACGTTTCACTGAACTGAAACGCGTAAAACCAGGCATTTCGACCGCAGTACGTTATTTGGAAGCAGTCGCAGTTGATTGATCCGGTTTTTTTGAGAACATCTTTGAATTTCTCACACTCGAATCTTGTTGGGTGAGAAATGTCGGGCATCGAAAGAAAAAAAAAATTTCGATCGGGAAGTTTATAATGATACTTCGATAAATGTCTCACAAAATCGTCGTATTTCTTGACCATCTTGAATTTCGTGATTCCGGTCGTGATTTCACTCCAATATGAGTAGATATGAATGCAACGATGCGGGATTAATCGAAAAAATATTTTGTTTGGAGAAATGAATTTTCGATAAATGTCTCACAAAATCGTCCTATTCCCCGACCATCTCGAATTTCGTGATTCCGGTCGTGATTTTTGTTCAATATGAGTAGAAATGAATGCATCGATGCGGGATTGATCGGAAAAATATTTTGTTTGGAGAAATGAATTTTCGATAAATGTCCCACAAAATCGTCGCATTTCTCGACCATCTCGAATTTCGTGATTCCGGTCGTGATTTTTGTTTAATATCAGTAGAAATGAATGCAACGATGCGGAATTGATCGGAAAAATATTTTGTTTAGAGAAATGATTTTTCGAGAAATGTCTCACAAAATCGTCCTATTCCTCGACCATCTCGAATTTCGTGATTCCGGTCGTGATTTTTGTTTCATATCAGTAGAAATGAATGCAACGATGCGGGATTGATCGGAAAAATATGCAGTTTGGAGAAAACTTTTCCGAACATATCGGTCGACGAGATATGGAATGACTTCGAAAACGCAGTTTTTCGACGTTTCACCAAACTGAAACGCGTAAAAACAGGCATTTCGACCGCAGTACGTTATTTGGAAGCAGTCGCAGTTGATTGATCCGGTTTTTTTGAGAACATCTTCGAATTTCTCACACTCGAATCTTGTTGGGTGAGAAATGTCGGGCATCGAAAAAAAAAAAAAATTTCGATCGGGAAGTTTATAATGATACTTCGATAAATGTCTCACAAAATCGTCGTATTTCTTGACCATCTTGAATTTCGTGATTCCGGTCGTGATTTCACTCCAATATGAGTAAATATGAATGCAACGATGCGGGATTGATCGGAAAAATATTTTGTTTGGACAAATGATTTTTCGATAAATGTCTCACGAAATCGTCCTATTCCTCGACCATGTCGAATTTCGTGATTCCGGTCGTGATTTTTGTTTCATATCAGTAGAAATGAATGCAACGATGCGGGATTGATTGGAAAAATATTTTGTTTGGAGAAATGAATTTCCGATGAATGTCTCACAAAATCGTCGTATTCCTCGACGATCTTGAATTTCGTGATTCCGGTCGTGATTTTTGTTTAATATCAGTAGAAATGAATGCAACGATGCGGAATTGATCGGAAAAATATTTTGTTTGGAGAAATAAATTTCCGATGAATGTCTCACAAAATCGTCGTATTTCTCGACCATCTTGAATTTCGTGATTCCGGTCGTGATTTTTGTTCAATATGAGTAGAAATGAATGCAACGATGCGGGATTGATCGGAAAAATATGCAGTTTGGAGAAAATTTTTTCGAACATATCGGTCGACGAGATATGGAATGACTTCGAAAACGCAGTTTTTCGACGTTTCACTGAACTGAAACGCGTAAGAACAGGCATTTCGACCGCAGTACGTTATTTGGAAGCAGTCGCAGTTGATTGATCCGGTTTTTTCGAAAATATCTTTGAATTTCTCTCACTCGAATCTTGTTGGGTGAGGAATGTCGAGCTTCGAAAAAAAAAAAAATTTTCGAGCGGAAAGTTTGCAACGAACTTTCGATAAAAGTTTCACAAAATCGTCGTATATCTCGACCATCTTGAATTTCGTGATTTCGGTCTGGCATCCTGTCTCATATTGGTCGAAATGAATACAACAATGCAAGGAAAAATATGTGTTTCAGAAGATTTTCCATCGAACATTCCGGTCGACGAAATTGGAAATGACTTGAAGAACGCTGTTTCTCGACGTTTCACTCGACTCGAACGCGTAAAAGTAGGCATTTCGCCCTTTGGAGGTATCAGAGAAGAAGTCGCAGACGATCGATCCCGGTTTCTCGAGAATTCCTTTGACATATGTACACACAAATATGTTGTTCGAGGAAAAAAATTTCCGATAAAAGTCTCACCGGATCGTCGTATTCCTCGACTATCTCGAATTACGCGATTCCGGTTGTGCTTTTCATATCATATTGGGTGAAATGAATGCAACGATGCGAGATTGATCGGAAAAATATGTTGTTTGAGATAATGGGACCGTGTCTGGAAGTTGATGCACACGTCGAAAACGTTAGTGCGTATAATAATCAGCAATGCGTGTTATCACCCCTGCAATTCCACGCACGCTCAACGGTTGGAAGCGAAGGGTTGTCCTACGAGTCGCGACTTCTGTAAACGGCATCCAGACTCGGTGGCATCGACCTCCGGATATTTGGCAAATTTCGTTCCTCGATAAATGTTCTTTCTCACGGAATCGACCTCCGAACAGGCGCAACAGGCCTTATCAAGCTAGAACCTATCTCCGTGTGATCGACTGGAAGAAGTGAAATGATCAAATAGCCATCACGATCACCAAAAATGAATCTCCTGGATTTCTTTTTGTGGGGTTATACGAATGATCGGGTGTTCAAAACACCCATTGATAGCGATACGGAACTCCGCCGACGTATTGTGGAAGCGCAAAAACTGATCACATCGAATCCGTACGCGAGAAAAATGAAAAATTTATTGGAGCAGGCTCAATTATGTATCGAGCAAGATGGGGGGGACATTTCCAACAGCGTATGAAATAATGTGAGTATCATTCTTTCCTCTTCTAATACTATTGTTTGTTAGAATACTAATTCCTTTTTTGTTCAATTTTTAAATCTCAAACTAGTCGATGATCCTGCATTATCATACTGGATCCGGGTCTAACGATGGACACCGATCCTCACCCTCTTCCATTCAAGATAGGTACATTTATTCATTGTTTAACTGATAAATTTCGACATGAAATATTAAAGCGGTTATTTCTTCCGTTCTCCAGGCGAGTGGAGACCCAGAAAATTTGAGTATGCACTACGATCTATAGATCGTATTGATTACTTGTCGTATTCATTCAATATTCTAGATACGTTTTCGTATATGCTGCAGTATTCAACCATCGAGAAGAATCACATACAGAGGAGACTTGAAGCATGTCAGCCTTCACAATCGAGGGTATTCATCGGGCGTTCATTTACCTGAGCCGAATCATTTGAAAATATTTTGTTTCCTGGTAAAGATACCTGTTTATCACAATTTTAATATCCAACCGTTTACCTGGGTGTCTTTGTTCGACAATATATCAGTATCTGATGACAAGTATCTTGTTTGTCTTCAGTTTAAATTCTCGATGATGAAATTGAATTCCACAAAATTTGAATGAATCATTTGCGAGTCTCTGAGAAACAACATTCGCAATGATTATTTGGTTTTTGGTTCATAAAAATTCGAGCAAATCGATGAAAAATAGTTTACTTCTGGTGATTTGAATTTTCGTTGAGTAATATTGCAAATAAAGAATCAACATTGTTCAAGACATTGTCATTAATTCATTCATATAGTTGCATTCATTTTCACTTATGTGATGAATGGAAAAATCGATGAAATCAACAATTCGAAATTAGCAATAGAAAAGAAGCATGGTGGAGTGTTTGGGAACGTCTACCTGAGTGTCTTTGCTCGGGAAGATATCACTTTGTAGTGACAATAATTTCGTTTTCACCACAATTTGAATGCCCAATAATAGAATGAAATTTCACGAAGATCAAATAAATCATTTGCTAGGCACTCTGTGAAACAACATTTGCAAAAGTCATTTAAAGTTATTATAGTTTCAATTATTCTGCAGTTCATTTTATTTTTTCGTATATTTTTTCTCGTCGAAATTAAAAATTCACTGTAGAATAGAAGTATTGGTCTGTGTTTGAGCTGTACCGAATTTCTGGTGTGATGTTTTTGGAATTTTTTGGCAAGGGATTGTTGATGAAACGGAAAATAAGGATAGTTGAATTCAAACCAAATGTGAATTATGGACGTCGCGGAAACTCGTCACTGCAAATTTATTAACACACAGAAACACATATAATGAAGCAGTTAAAATGTATAAACAATATATAAATGAAAATGAATTGATACAGAGCCGATTGATTAGAACGAAAAGATCAATAGCCGAAAATAAGCATAGAAATCCGAATAAGAATACAAAATTTCCGAAGCGTTGCAGGGGTGCATATATTAACTGCCGTAGACAAGATGAAGGAGGAAGGGGCTGCGGGCGAACATGCCGAGCCGAAATTCATAGCGTGATCGCCCCTCCTCGAGCGAATTGTAAGTGGGGCTGCGCCTTGATGCGCAGAGCAATGCCGTGAATGGAAGGGAGACAGGCGAATATCTGGGAGCTGGCGACATCTCGCCCTTTGTCTCATTCCCAAACAGTCTGAATTTTATCCGAAACATATTTGCTTCTCACAAATAAGTGCATCAAAATCTCTAACAAAAAAAAGTTGTATAAAGAGGAATTCCCTCACAGTTCAAGAAGAATAAGAATGAGACAGCAATAATCATTCCAACATTGAAAAAGGTATAATTTGTCTTTGAATCTTCATTCATGATAGTTTGGTTGCTACAACGTTCAATAATGGTCCGATCAGATACGTTGCCTCTTTTTTCTTTATATGTGTACAAAATTTGAATTTTATAAACTCTTGCATAGTTTCTGTTCACATACCTATTCGATCACGTTTTAGCATATGTAACTGTGCATGAACATATTGTTCAATGTATGAAAATATGTTTTGATAATTATTTATGTATCAATGAAAGTACGAAAAGAGTGCTGGACCGTTTTCTGAGTCAGCTTCCTGATTAGTGTTGATTCACACAATACTTCGTTTATTCTGCAGTTAAGGAATATTGTACTCAAATGCCATATGAATGTGATTATTTTCATTAATTTCTTATCATTGTACAACATTTGTGAAACTTCATAATATGTATACAAAGAAATTATTCAATTTTGGGCATGCGATGTCCTCGATGAAAATTATGCGAAATTACTTTCACTCAATACGTGAATTTCTCGAAAGAGTGAAATAAAAAACTTCGAAGTTATAGAATCGAATCAAATTAATGAATGAAAAATTATTATGAAAATATACTACATTCCGCCACATGCAATTATTTTTCGTTCTGTTACACATTCACGCTTCCACGAAAATCGCATGCATTCATGGATTTCGTATTAGGATGCAATAAAATTCTTAACTTCATTCCAATTTATATTCTAACAATAGCCTTATCTTATTTGATTTATCATATATATTACAAATGGAAAAATGGATTTATTTCAAATGATTTTGAGTGAATGTTACACTTTCATCTATAATTATTCGATTTCATCTTCATGAAAATGAATAAATATTTTGAAAATCGGAGAAAAAGCCGCATTCGTGAATCGAATTTTTATCGATCCCACCGAGTGGCTAGCGATACACTCTAGTACACTCAGTCAATGCGGACATGGACAAATTTTGTTTCAAAATAACTAATGAATGCTTGGTAGAAAATGTGAAATCTTGAATTTCATAATTTTGCTAGGAACACATACAGAAGCAGCCTGCAAGTCCCTTAAGCTTTGAAAATTCCCTGCGGACCCAATATCTTATCTACCGTATCGATGCTCAGCCCTAATCGGTACTATTTTTACTTCTACATTATTTCTACATTATTCACCTCCCTACATTATTTCTTCAAAAATTTAAAAATGCCCACCGCGATGAAAACTTTTTTCTCACGCTTTGATTGGCTCAAGCATATAAACTTGATACATTAATATCTCGTAAACTACGCGAAATGACAAAAGGTCGTCTTGACATTTTTTGTTCAGCATCGCCCGAGCTATTTATAGACTTCCGTTGGACTAACGATACCCGTACGCGGTGTATATACATATACTTATTCTTTATATATTCGTTTATAATGATTTATAACAGTGTTTTTCAACCTCTGAGTCGCGACCCCCTAGGGGGTCCCGAAGCTTCTGTAGGGGGGTCGCCAGAGGTCGAGAGAACTTTAGTAAAAAAACAATAAAGATTGATTTATTTAGTGAGAGAATTTTAACAAAAGGATATACTCATAAACATTTGTATGTTAATACGAACAAATTAACAAAAAATAAAATCCTAAGACTCATGGTTAATGCGAAGGTTGTAGTGGTTTTCGATTAATCAATTTCTTCCATCGTGGATCTGTATTTGCTACACATAGAATTGAATCGTTTGCCGAATTTAAGCGATTCCTTTGCTTACTGTTTATTTGGGCTATTGATGAAAATGTCAACTCGCATAAGTACGAGGTGGCAAATGGAATCAAACACTTCAAAGCCTCGGTTGTCAATTCCGGGTATTCTGCTTTTCTCCTTAACCAAAAGGTATCCAAATTAGCAGACTTGAATTCCAAGTGTAACATCCCATCTGCAGATAATTCTAGCAGATTCTCTTTGAGCTTAGTTGGCAAATTAACCTCATTTATAGCTGCATTTAAAAACGGATTTAAGATCCACCTTTGCCCATTGTTCTCCGATGTCTCTTGCACTGAGAAGTAATGACACAATTCTTCTTTCAAATTATCTAACACCATTTTTACACCAGGTATATATGCCTTGATGTTTATCTCACATCCGACTTCTTTAGTAGAAGATTGTGTCGATGAAAATGAATCGAAGTTATTTTGATTTATAGACGACGACCACAAGTCAATTTTTTTTGTAAAGCCATGTATTTTGTCTTTTGCTGTGCTGACATTTTCATCTCGCCCTTGAAGACTTACACGAGATATTTGAATGCTCAAATAAGTCAGAAAGAGAAGCGAATTTCAAAAGAAATTCCGGGTCGCAAATGAATTCAGAGTATTCTGACTTGGCCTGCTGTATATATATATAAAAAGTTCAGCACAAAGTTCCATAACTCTAGTCAGTACCTTGCCTTTTGACAACCACCTAACCTCTGTATCGTAAAGTGCATTTTGGTGGAGTGCCCCCATATCTTCACTAATAATCCGAAACAATCGTGTCTGCAACGCTTTTCCTCTAATAGAATTTACGATCTTTATAATAATACTAGCGGACCCGACAGACGTTGCCCTGTACACATGAGATATGGGTATCTCAAATTTGAAAGTTTATTGAAAGGACCATCAGATGAAAATTTTTACTTAAACGTTATCATATTATCAAACGTCATTACAATTGAATAAAAATATGAATTTGGCTAGAACTTCACCTCATGCCTGGTGGGCGATAAAATGATCATTTAGGGTACACAACCATAACCTAACCTAACCAGTAACAACCTAAACAATAACACCACTGATAACAGAAACAGAGTGAATAACACAAAGCCAGTTGTCTATGACACAAAAACAAAACATTGCTGAATCTACTCTAGCGCCTACTTATAGCAGCGCCTACTATCGGGATGCTTCGATTGCAGCGCTGTCTGATCTTGGAAAAGATTAGTTATAAGAGATATCCCTGAATGTTATCAAAGTTACCAGAGGGTTCGTGAAAGAGTTCGTGAAAGTGACAGTTAATCATTTTGAAATCGAATAATTGAGAAGAAAGAAGGATGTGATATTGGGAACTACAACTACCGTTGACGGAGCTACGAACATACTTGTTCCGTTAGTTCGGTATTTAACCACCAAAGGGCATTGAGTTATTTAGAGTTCCCATAACAATATCGGCAATGGACGAAACCATCAACGTCTGCCCTTTGCGTATATTGGTGTGTATTTTGGGTTGCCGTCGTCCAGCACTGCAGAATTATATTCTGCGGCTTCATCTTCAACCTGCGATATCTTCTAAAATATTTATTGAGATCGAATGATGTGAAGGGCAATTCTGTACTAAATTGAATACTTGTGATAAAGAACGTATTTATACGGATGAGAATCAATACCATATTCATAAAGACACCCTTTGAAATAATGCTTCATTTTGGCAAAAATTTGATTACAATAAGAGGGTGATGGTATGTTAACCTTGAGTGATAGACATGCTGTCGCGGACTTTTTCGTAGAACTATCAAAAAGGTACATTTTCGTCATACATTGTTTCGATGTACGTCTTACGGTTTTTGCAACGCACGCGACAATAGCTAATAATTCCTGATTTTTTTACATTATTGAAGTTGTACTACCTATCTTCAAAATTTTCTAGTGGAAAATATAGCCTATGTCACTCGGGGATGATATAGCTTTCTGGGAGTGAAAAAATTTCTGAAATCGGTCCAGTAGTTTTTCAGTTATCTCAAAAAAATACAAATTTTTCTCTTTATATTGTTGAATTAATGAAAAAAAAACATATTCCAGTGGACTGGATTGTGGATCTGAACCATCCTTGAGCTCTTAGGAATACACCAAAAAAAATTTGATCATCGGTCCAGCCGTTTAAAAGGAGTTTGATTACAAAGGTTCTCACAGACGATTTTTATATATAAAGATTTAGAACTTGACTGTATTCCTGTCAGAAGGTTTTGGCCACAAGAGCTTGGCGATGGAGGAAGCAATGCACCCAACAAGCTTTTGGCATCTGTTCTTCCAGCCTAGCAATAAATCCACTCTTCGCACCAATCATCGCTTTTGCTTCGTCGCTGCAAATAGCAATGCATTTATTCGCCCAATCGATATCCATATCTTGCGTAGCTTCAAGAAACATGTTATGCAAGCACTGACCTGTAGTATTTGTGGGAAGCGCTCTGCAAAATAGTATTTCTTCCATTAATTTTTCACTAGATTCGAAACGCACAAAAGCTATAAACTGCGCACAACCCGCAATATCCGTAGAGTCGTCAAATTACAAAGATACAAAAGTACTTTCTTTTATTTTTTCTATGACTAGATCACGAACGTCAGTGGCCATATCGCTTATCCTGCGTTGAATGGTATTGTCAGAGAGAGGTATACTTTTGAGTTTTTCGACCTCTTGTTTTCCAAACATAATCTCTGCTATATCTAAAGCCGCTGGTAAAATCAAATTTTCGGCAATAGTGTGAGGTTTTCCTGCTTTAGCCACACGAAAAGCTACTCGATAACTAGCAAGCAACGCTTTCTCATTTAGGTTGGACATTTGCACTATGCCAGTTTTTTGATGTTGAAGAGCTTGTAATTTTCTCTCAAAAAATTCCATGGGCTTATTTTATTCATTTGGATGTTTTGTGTTAGGGTGGCGTGTTAATTTTGATGGCTTCATGCTTTCTCTTGATGAAGTTTCAAAGCAAATAACGCACTGTGGTTTATTCTTAATCACAGTCAACCCAAATTTCAAATAATTGTCGTCATAAAGACGTGTTTTCTTGGTTCACTTCCACTACTCTCACCAGAAATTGACGGTTCTGTTGATCTTTTTAGGAATTTATCTATTTTGAATTATTACAAATCACTTCAAATGCGTAATTATTACTGAAAGGTAAAAACAATGTCTTACGGTCGTCAGTCGTCAAACAATTAAACTGTCGACTTGAACTGAGTGAGTATCGCTTCGTTTCGCGACACCCCCCCCCCCCCCCCACACAACGTTCGTTGTGTTCCGCTCGCTCGTTGCTCGTTCACTCTCAATAACTCGCAAGCTAGCCACCACACTTCACTTGCCGGACAGCCGGCATCGACCTTGGTCGTCCGTACGTATACTTATGTGCGTAAATTGCGTTAGTTAGTTATCAATTACGTACTCATATCCGAATCCTAATTACCTATGGAGACGCCTAAAGACGTCGTATGGAACGAATATTCGTAACACTGTAACATACACATACATACATGATAAAAAGCGAAGGGTTGGGGGGTACCGAAATATTTTTTTATACCAGGGGGGTCGCATCATGAAAAAGGTTGAAAAACACTGATTTATAATATATGTGTATGGTATACATACATATTTTCTGAAAATGATGCATAATAACGAGTTCGTTTTCAATTCCAGATGAAACGTCACGAAGATGGTTTGGAGGCAACTGCCACGGCGGACCCCGCAATATCGAAAAAATAATATCAGTGAAAATGTCTATATAAATCTACAGATTTTGAGATTATAATCATAGCGATAAATTTGCCTTCTTTACATGTTAATGTCAATACTGATTATATGAATAATGATTAATAAATATGTTTCATTACATACAAATATTGGGCGTGCATGAACTGATCACTTTCTTGATTTTTCAATGAGGGTTCGTTTTATGACTTGAAATATTTGAACAGCCTCGGATCGCGCATTGTATTTCTGAAACCCAATCTCTCCAACACGAATTGCGCACTGTGCACAAACCTGAATCGTGACAATTTTTAGCATATACTGTGAATTTTTCGGTGGTTTGTGTACAGTGCGCAGTTCGTGTGATGTGAATTTTGTGATGATTCGCATACAGTGCGCGATTCGAGTTGAAAAGATTAGGTTCAAAAAGTACAATGCGCAATTCAAGGCCACCCGCCCAAAGCACACCCAAATCCAAGAAGCACCCGATACGCGCCCGTAACACTTTGGAAAACGCACGTGTATAAACTGCACACTGTCTTAATCTTCCAATGATGATTCGTACAATTACCCAAAATACTTGATACGAATCACGCACTGGTCAGTATCAATTGTCAGCGTATACATATACATATCCATATAAACATACATAATTCTATAAATATATATATATTGTCACGTTCCTCCGGTCTCCAGGTGCTGTAATTTATTCAAAAATATAAATTGGCCCTTAACTTTTTTGTCCCTTTTAATTGTTCCGGAGGAGGTGTTGGAACTGCTCCCTGGAATGCCACCTGTTTTTATTTATAAAAGAAAAAAAAAGAAAAAAACACAGGAAACCACTCCAATAATAATATGTATTTCATTATTTATTTTAATAGTATTTTCTGTTATTTATTTGTTGATTTAATGTAATTATTTATTCATTTATTATCGTTCATTAATCTAATAATATTACTATCTCAATTTTCTTCAATAATGTTCACCCTATTATATTCACTATTTGAATCTGCCCAGGCGAATTATGTGGGCAAGAAGGGCAGTTAGCCCTACTGTTGCCAATTCTCTCGCACACTGGTGATGTCACGCTAGGCCGCCATATCATGCACGTTTCTATGGTGCGTGTTACGTATTACGTGGCCTTGCACCAATATATCAATTTTACAGCCAACCTATTATTATTTTTACGTGAAATATGTACTGAAATTGAAGGGCAATAATTACGTTTACTCTCGCCGATGCTTACGAATGCTGCGATGTGGACACGATGACGATGCTTCTGCTTGCTCTGGTCAATTATCCCACCTTTTTACTCAACTCAATAGTTAATTCACACTATAGTACAATAATACTATTCTCACCACTCGCTACAATAGTGTTAATAGTCTCAAACAGTCACTTCCACTATTCAAAATGGTTATTTCAATGCTTTTCTTTATTCTTTGTTAGGTATTACACTCAGCTATATACGCACGTCTGCACTGCGAATCTCCGTGGACAAGTGAAGCGTAATGGCCGGGCTAGCCACGTTGTAACCGCCGGCACCACGCGGTAGATGACCACGCCTCCCGCGGTCTTCTTCGTATATTAATTAGTCCAATTGGCGTATCGATGAATTTATCGATATTCGCCCCTTTTTCGGTTGCCCTAGATGGCATTGCCTGTGCGTCCGGAGACGTCTCTGGATGCATCGTCACAATATACATATACAGTTATGACTTCAACAGTGTAAGAATCATATGCAGTCGTTCTTTCATAACATTGGGAATAAATCGTTGAATTCTCAATTTTTTATAGTGAAAATTGAGATATTCTTACATTTCGCGATTCTGATGAATACTATTTGAAAATCGCATTTTTTCAAATGCATTATTATGTGTTCCTATTCGCTGAAAGAGATTGACTTGTTTCCCAACTTTTTTTTAAATTTATTACAATACTTCAAAGCATCAGTGTCATTATCTACGTTTCCAAGTTTATCTGCAGCTATCGAATAATAAGATAATATCGAATATACTTGTAAACGAATATAGTGTGTACCATGAACATTATTCTCAATTTTACCGAGAATATCTTGAGAAGGAGAGCAAGAAGTAATCCACAATGGTCCAAAATCGTGGACAACTTCTGATAAACGGAATGAGTAGTGAATGTTGAAAATTATAAATTGTGAATCATATAGTGTTTGTAATATAGCAATGAATCCTGTCAAAAATTTGGACAGGACATGTATTTGCATTCGTACGTAGTGTGACGTGATGGATTTCCACCAGTCGCATCCTCGTCTGGGCCACCTCGGTGCTGCTCGCGGTATTTAATTTTAAATTAATTTTAATTATAATATTGGCACTCACTGCGTGCTGGTCTATCTCAGGGGGACCAACTCACATATGATTTGATTATTGCTAATGGCCATGAGGTGGTATGAATTATTTTGAGTCATAGGTACTCCCCGAGGGGGAATAGATGGCGACGGCGGAGCTTGCTGCGGTATTGGACAGCGGAAAGCGGGAGCGCCACCAGCATGGGCAACCCGTCGAGCGCGTGGAGATACGCGTGAGCGAGGAGAATACCATATTCAATTCTCATGGCAAGGAATTGGCGCGAGGTTTCGAGTCGCGGACGAGATGGCGCCGATAAATAGATTTGGATTCATCGACACGAAAATGACTTTGAGAAAGAAAATAATTTATTTGTAATTGGTGTGATGAATGTAGGAATGATATAACGATGATATGATATGCAGCATATGAAACGCGATCGGATTATTATGAAAGATTGTATTGTAATTTTGAATAATTTTGAATAAGTTTGAATGGATAAGCTGGCAAGCAGTGTACACGTATGGCGTGTGAATTCCTGCTGTCGTAGTATTGTGTTGAACGAGAATTCCATGAAAGATTGAATTATTTTCACTGGAGTGGGTCCAGTGAAGCTGTACGAGACTTCTGGAGAACTCAACATTGCGATGTCGAGTAATTGTGCACACGTTGGCCATTTGGTATGAGTGGAAAATTCGTATGATGGCGATTATATGCAATAAAATGATTGGGTTGTCGGTCTCACGGGTGGTGTTACTGTAACTCAACCGTGATATGAACTGATTAATTGATTATTTTGTTGAACGTTGCGTGCGATTGTCACGCGTTCATTCATTGCGTCGAATTGTTTTACGTGGAGAGTTTCACGGCGAGAGTGTATTGGGCGAGTGAGAGCCACGGCTTGAAATGTATGTGTTTCCATGCGTCATATTGTGTAAGCAGCGGTGAATCGAATATTGTAGCATTATCGAACGTGATCTCGCGACAGTATTATTCTTTTTTAATTATATTCAGGAAGTATATGATTTTTTCTCCGTTCGTTTTGAGATATTCAGTAGTAATATATATGGCTCAAGAATTTTCAGTATCTTAATTTTTTTTTGCACAAAGTAATTTTATTTCATTATTTTTTTGTGAATAGTATATATATTATTTCTCTGTTTATACTTATTATTGATATCCCCCGCTCGAGTAATTTTGTTCATCAAATCTATAGAGAAATATTCGATCAAGAATTTTGTTTGTTCTTTTTTTTTCTTTCCATTCACTGGTCCTCCCCACCTATTTCTTACAAATTCCGTGAACCCAGATGTAAGGGGAAATTCCGTCGCAATAGGTGTGCGCGTTTCTCTGTGTCTCTCTGTGTGTGTGTGTGTGTGTGTGTGTGTGTGTGTGTGTGTAAGAGAGATAGAGTATAAGTTCGTGTGATAATGTCTTTCACTATTTATTATTTAATACTTACCATTTACAATTACACATATTGTAATGTTGCTACACGTGATGTTCGGATTCGAATTGTAAAAACAAAATTGATATTTTATTTGTTATGATTCGGTTCCTACTCACGGTACATTACAGGGTTTCACTGAAATGCTTAAAAATTACCAAAAGAGCAAAAGTCAGAATGTCACTTGGTTTTAGTAAAATCAAGAAAAATAGGGGAGTTCTGAAAATAACGAAAAATACGAAAATTTCCTAAAACAAACAAAACAAAAATATGAATATGGGGAATTAGGGTTCCTTCCAGGCGTATATACTGATTGAATCTACACCAGAGAAATTGTCGCATCGAAACCAGTAAATTTGAATTGGATACAAGTAGAACTTTACTAATTGAAATTATTAACATTAGAAAATTGAACAAAATTATTATTTTAAATATCACAATAGTAAATCACAAATGTTCGCTGTGGTTTTTTATTCATCGATATTTACTCATCGACAAAACAGAATAGGATGATAATCTGGAAACTTCGTTACCGATCTCCTAGCAACTTTATTTTATTATCAGATTTCAAATTCGATTAATTTATATTTTTGATAATATTGATCTTGATACTTTTAATCTATTGATTTGAATATTTTTTAATTTATTATTTGAATATTGGTGTTGAAGATTCAATATTTTTCCATTTATCATTTATTCTTATTGGTGGCAGCACATCCTGGACGTGCGAGTTACATGTTCAGGACGCTTGACCACTGCTCTTTACACGCGGGGAGAGAGTGCGCAATTGACCAATTTTGGTCAATTGCACATTAAAGATCGACGCGCGCATTGATTTCAAGACAATGCATCGATACCGCGTGGAAAAATCATCAGTCTCGCTACGTATACCACGAAGCAATTACGCATTTCAGTGTTTTCTCAAAGTTACAAATTCTCACCTCATCACATTGGATTAATGTAATTCATATTATCTCATTCAAAATAGTCTCACAATTCCAAGTGGATCAATAATATCCTTCTTGGTCGTAAATTCACAAATTGAAAGTGAATTTATCAGACCACAGCTCAACACTCAACGTACCCAATTGATCAATAATATCAGGTGGTCTCATTTTCTCATCGACATTCTCAAATAAATATATTGTGCTCATCGTTCAACTGTGTAACATAAATTTGAGTAATTCTCAATAAATGTACATATTTTCTACACAAATCATTCGTGCAGTGTTCATCGCGAGTGCTTTACCCCTACGCACATTTTCCCGGCATCTCATTAACATCCAATGTACAGTCCACTTCCAATTTCGAATCAAATTTATTCATTTTTCATCCATTCTTAAACAGTTTGCAATGATTAAATTTTAGAATTTTATTAATCTTCTCTTTATTCCTCTCTCTATTGACTTTTTGAATAATTTGTTCCGCTTATTATGAAAATCTATGATTTCTTGGAATAATAGTTACTTTGCTATAATTTTTAATAAATCCTAATTTCTATTTTCGATCCTCATTTATTATTTCTATTTTTAGTTCGCAATATCAAATCCTTGTATTCATTTGTTTATCATTATTTATTCCTCGTTTTCCTTCATTATTTTATATTTATTCGATCTTCGATTGTCATTTGTTATTTATTTAATATTTAATATTTAGTTAATATTCTTTCATCAATACTTATCTGCTATTTATTTGGTATTTAATATTTATAGAACATTTATTTGATATTATTTAATATTACCGTAGCGTTGAGACGAACGGGAATATTGAAACACCAAAAGGTTGATTCTAGAATGAATAAAGGAAAAAAAGACGCCACTTTGATGAAAAAAACTTTCATTCGAAAAAATAAATTAATAGCAAATTAATTCATTTTTGAATAAATCATTAAATATTTCAAAATCATTAATTGGATGAATTTCAGTGATTAAATTGATTTAGATTGTACCATATTGCAGGGAAATCACAATACATAAGATTTTGACGATGTGCTACAATGGACGAATCTATTTTATATTACGTAATACAATGAAATTGGCGGTAAAGTCGACACTACGGAATGGACTCGCCCGGTGTGATGCAAAACGCGTGGTGCAGCAGCGGCGTATATTCTGATACAAATCAATAATTTCGTCACTTACGTATTCCGTCAAGAAACGATTAATTAAATGAATGGGAAGATGAAGATTTATTTGTCCTCTCTGGTCGACTATGGACGATAGCTGCCAATGGTGTAACCGCTGCTGCTGGTGCTGTAGCTGATTTCAATTGTTTCATTCACATTCGTTTTCTAATATTGTCAGTTCACCAATTGTGACTGTTATTTAGTTAATTTCAGTATTCAAGTTTATTCACTATTATTATTTTTTTTAATTATTTCATTTCAGTATTTGCTTATTTTATTTTCATTTATTTTATCCTCTTTTCGCTATCTCACTTCTCTCATTTGTTTCCTTATCTTTCATTTGCTTCCATTTTATTTTATTTCACTTTCATTATTTTCATAAATTATTTCTCACAGATGTTGCCACATTGCTGGCTATCCGAGAAGTGACGTCTCTAATAATTTTCTAACCTTTGTGCCTTCATATGCAAAATCTTCCCTCGCGCTCATACAGATACGCGGTATTTGTGCGCCAACGCCGTTGCCATCAATCAACGTTGGCGGGTCGATAGTCGCATCATCGTTCCGTGCCGCGCTATCGACCTGCCTCCTTCAGCCCTGTCAGCGGTACTAGCTAGATTCAGAGAAATTTTTCATGAGATTTTATTTGAATAGTCAGCGCCATAATCGGCGCGAATCCCCCCAGATGGATCATTCCATCACAATATATATACATGAGTGGCGCATCGGGTAGCGTGGCATTCACATAATATGCAGTCCAAGGATTCCAGGTTCGAGTCTCGCCACCGAATATTGTATTTTTTCAAATTTATGGTTGATGTTTAGTTTCAAGTTTTCAATTAATTCTCTAATTTCCTACATAACGTATAACACTTGATCAATAACTGGAATTATTCAATGTTAAATTAATAGTAATCCAATACACAACAAGTGTACATACAATCCATAATTAAGTGTCTGCAATGTTTTTTTCCACTCATTTACTTTATGAGGTAAGGAATATGAATTTCTAAAGTTACATTCGTAACTTTGCAGAGTGATGACGTTACTGCTCTGTAACTTTTCCGAGTCACATTTGTAACCCTACAAAGCCATCCCGTCTAACCTTACAAAGTGATTTTTTCACACAATCCCTTTGTAAGAGATTGCTATTTTTAACAATGAAGGTGGGGGCAATGACAACTCTGGGCTTGTTTCGGGTGTTAAAGTTACTTTAATATATTTATTTCATTTCAGCGTCGTTCATTTCATATATGTCAAATTTGTAACGTACCACTTTGCCACAATATGTTTTATTCTCAATAATGTAGGGTTTTATTATTTCCATTGTTCAATTATTTTCTATTGCGTCTCGAAAATTGCATTAATTTTTTTATTGTGTGCTTGTCAACTCAACGATATCATTTTTTTCAACTCGGTGCCCGTTAGATTTGTGTAACAATCGTTAATAAAACTCAATTAAAATTATTTGTAATCATATTCTGAATTATATATTGTGACGTGGCGCTAGCCCGCACATGGGGGTCGATCGTAGAAGCGGTGTGTGGAGAGCGGCGTGACATCCCATGACGCCTGATTGGTTAAATTTGAATATACTACCGCGCGTAACTTTTTATTTGATTGCAGATACAATAGTCTATCAATAAATATCGTCACGGTAATATGACGTAGATGTCAGATTGAAAGACTAATTGGAGTTATGTCGGGAATATTTGGGAAGATCCGTCAAGAGGGACCCGATTAATTCGCTAATAGATGAGGCGTGCAAAGTGCATGAGAGGCATATCGTCGCTAGATTTAAAATAGAGTACTTCGTCGTGGGAACAAGTATCACATTTCGTCGCTACTGAATACAGTAGAAAGATTCTACAAATCATTTATTTGATCGAGTTAATCGAGTCATTATAAAGAACATATTTCGTTATTGAGACATGCGTCGTACGTTAGCCCATGGTAGCATAATCTAAAATGAAGACATTGACATCGATTATCCAGTCCTTCGCTCATTCGAGTGTGTGAACCTGTATAAAAAAACTACCACAAAGACGCATTCCGATCATTCACCGGTTCTCGAGGACCGTAAGCTATCATTGAAGGACGCCCTCCAACCTGACGGGGTCATACTGTGGTGGGGGTATTTATACAACAAATAGAACCTTGTTGAAATTCACATGCCGGTGTAGGTGATCGACACAACGTGATCCCTCACACCGGTACTAATCATATTATAAATGTTTTGATCTAACTTCATTTTCTCTATAATACTATTGTTTTTCTTTAACCATTTCTATTGTTATTCATTGTTAATGAATTTATGTTCTTGTTTCTATTATATTGAAGGTCTCTCTCTGTTGATTGGCTCGCCCCATATGAACCCGCTTCCTTCGACGATAACTCATTACTTTCCAGGCCAGATTTAAAATTGAATCTAACACTTACTTTTTGTTATTTTTTGTTTATAAATAAAATGACTGGCGCCCGTAGAAGTGGATGGTTGCCGACTTCACATATAAAAAACGATTTCAATAGTGCGTGGATTTAGGTTAGTGATCTTCACCCCAAATTAAGGCCGCATTACACAATATATATATACATAAATTCAGTGCAAGTGACTTCTAAACGAGAAACTCAAAAAAAAAAACTGTAATATTTATCGTCTCGTGGTGACGCCGTGTTGAACGGTGAAGTTGATCTTTTGTGTCTTCCTCAATTGTTAAAATCACATTCTTTTTGTTTCCGTTCAACTCAACTCAAAAATTGTAGTAAATTCATTAACTCTGTTTTCTTTATATCTTTCATTAAATTTTTTATATAGTAAAAGTTCTATATATCATTTTTTTATATTGAAATAAAAACATGTGCGGTGTATTTTTTTTTTATAACATTTCAAAAATTGATTTCCAAGAATTCAACTTTTTTCAGCAGCCAGTGGATCCAGATTTATTATAATTATATTTCTTTTCTTTTTTAAATCGAACACAATACAGTAATTATTCCATTTTTAGATAATGATTCGTGGCACGTCGTAGAGAAAGGTGAGGGAACATTTATTCACTCCCAATGAATTATAATCGGTCAAACAATATTTATTTATTAAAACACGGGTTTCTCGTTGATAATTTCCAGATTCTCGTTAACAATTGTTCGCCGTGTGTTAACAGATTTCGCGTAACCGTCTGGAAACAGATAGTTTTACAGTATGGTAACAACTATTTTTTCGTGACCCCATTTTCCCCGTGCAATATTTTCGTTATTCTCGCTTCTCACAATCGTATAATATTTTCGTACCAATGTAATACAATATGTCTTCCGTTCGAAAATTAACTGTTGATACAATTTATACCTTACTTTATCGATCGTAGAGGTTCGACCTAGGGTTTTTCCTCGATTGTATCTAGTTATTTTCTGTCTCAGTGTCAACGTCAGGTGGTACCTCACACAGTATCTCGGTATTATCCTACCTGGTGTAATGCTTGTCGTCTAGTCTAATGGTAACCCATAATACCCCGAAAGTATCGTATCCTGAAGAAGAAAAGATGATGCCTCACCGATATGAGCGATAGTGTTCTATCATACTCCAGTGATTCCCCACTTTGCTGTCAAACGGAGTTATTCCTTATAAGATGTTATAGTCTCCTATCACACCTTAGTTATGCCTCATCAATCGTTCGATATGCAATAGTTCCTTACCGAAGACAATAGTTTCCTATTGACTCTTGGTGGTGCCCCACCGACAGTTCCGAATGCGGTAATTCTTTACCAAGTGCACCGATTCCCTGTTGCACCTCCAGATGTTCCCCTCCAACCATTATGACTCAGTAATTCCTTATTAAGATAAGGCGTAGTAAAAAAAGCGTTGTTCCCTACTTGTACCCCAGTGGTTTTCCGCTGATCGTGTTCTTGAATGATACCTCACCCCGAGTATGGTCAGTCGCTACGTAAATCCCCAATAGCTGATGACGTGGTAATATTTTATCCTGGCATTAGTTCCCTAGCCATAAATGGTTCCCCACTAATCGTCGACAAAAAGTCAACGTCAATAATTAAGAATTTTCTTCACCTCAAAATATTGCCAAAGCCGGAAATAGTCGTCTGGTTAGAGGACCTTCTAGCTAGGCGAATTATGAAGTGTCGAATTTGTCGTGACAAACGGTTTACATTCTATTTCGAGGTCTGCCGCACTGCCGAGAACCTCTCTTGCTCCAGCGGTCATATTCTTAACTGCTACTTATATCTGATATATCTTACGCACATTATATTCCTGATATCAAAATATTCATATATAATATTCCCTTTGTTATAATCGTCACAAATTAAACAAGTTTTATTGTTGGTGCTGAATTGACAATGGACCGTGAAATGTCTATAATAAAAACAATAACACGACGAAAAATGCTGATCAGTGAACTTATCCCATACTTTTTATCACGCATCGATGAAATAATAACGTTTAAAACATTTTACTATATAGTTTCATTAATAGAACAATATCATAAAAAGAGAAATTAATTTATGATTGAACTAAATGTGGGATCAAAATGATTCCAAACGATTTATTTTCGTCTCAACATTGTCTGTATTCGATGATATATTCAAATAAATGATTAATAGCCATATATCCATTTCTGATACTGATTGATTCTGAGAAATTTTACCAAATTGTTGGTTTTTTTCGAAGCTTCATTCAATATCATTTATAGCTGAACGCTGATGATTCAAAGCATTGAATGCTCGTGATTCAAAGCATATTTTTCATCGACGAAAGGATGAATTACAACCTACAAAGCAACAGAATAATTGATGAAAACACCGAAATAATACGGATAATGCAAAATGAAAAAAATCAGATCAAATTTAGCAAATTATAAAATTATCATTTCCTGCCTACCCAAAGGTCGAATCCAGATGAATCAAATGAAGCGAAAACCCCCCTCCTCCTTCTCCTCCTCCTCCCATGGTGGTTTTTTGAGAATGCAGCATGCACTTGTGGTTAATTTCAAATGCAACTGGCTGAACGGTGGCGCGCCCGGTCGTTCGTGTTGAGAAGCGCTCAACAGACGACCATTATGTAAAGTTTCTCTCTGCTGTTCGCCTTGTGCTGCAACTTGTACAAATCTCTTTGCTTTTCTATATACAAAGTATAGCCCACTGCAATCTCATTTTGTGTTCATTGCCGTCTCAACTGTGTTTTCGCCACTCCTTCATGATTTGTCAGCTCATTGGGTCTCAATCACCCTCAATTAATGTTGTCACCTTCATCCGGACTGGAACCCTAAAATTATTTCTTATTTTATTTTCCACTTATCTTTGTCGCTGTCCCTTTCCTTTTTTCCGGACGGGGTGTTGGAATTCCACGGGATGCCACCTGTTTATTCTTCAAAATACAAAAAAAAGGACGAAAATCAGGAAAAACCTTATTTTTACTTTATTATATTCAATGTTCAATTTATTTATCATTTATAATCCATTATTCAATGTCCACTATTCAAAATTCTATATTATATAACGATAGACTGTCCGAGCAAAACAGTAGCTCTCTATTGCCGGCAGCTATTTTTGCGGAGTGATATGGGGGCTCTTCTCACCAGCCCTACTTGCCGACTCCGTGCAGGCAAGGAAGACGAGTCAACTCTATACTTGTACTAACTCTCATGTACAATTTACGGCGGCCATTTTCCTTAATGCCGCTTGGGTACCACAAGCCAGATATGTGGCCTTGAATTATTAATGATGGTTCATGCCAACTAGAATATTTTTATTGAAAGAGAGATATGAATATTATTATTTGTTATAATTACTAATATGCAGTGTAAATTCCGATGCGACGATGAACCACTGCAATCAGCTTCTGCAGCGTATCTCCGGCACACACTCTCACTCTCCTCACTAATAGTTAATAGTTTTTCATTGAATGTTTTTAAATAGACAAGAATATTCAACAATAATAATTCGATAATGAATCGTTACTTCACCACCAACGGTTTCAATGCAGTTTCACAATATACTCCTCACTACTATAGCTTGCTCTTGCCACTTATCTTTTTCTTCAAGTTCACCTATACTGCAATGCTGCTTCTACACACGTTTGCTCTATGTGGCGGGTAATGATTGGCAAAAATGGCCGCGCTTGCTACGTTTCGCGAGCCGGCGACACGCGGTCATCAGCCGCGCCGCCCGCGGTCTTCTCAATCAATACAATGCGCAATACATTAATAGGCGGGGTACCAACTGCGTGATGAAAAGTTAATATGAAACTTTACATTATGTAATTTACATCTATGATTCATTACTCAAATAAAAATCAATCAGTTGATACAATTATATATAATGTTGTTTTACTTGTAAGGTTTTGGAGTAGTAAATGTGGGTTTAGCTGATGTACAAATACCAAAGTGCAGTTTCCACATTAGTCAGTATGGATTGCATGATTGAGCTCGAGGATGGTTCAGATTCATAATTCAGTCCACTGGAATATGTTTATTTCATTTATTTAGCAATATAAAGAGAAAAATTTGTATTTTTTTGAGACAACTGAAAAACTACTGGACCGATTTCAGAAATTTTTCCACTCTCAGAAAGCTATATCATCCCCGAGTGACAAAGGCTATATTTTTCACTAGAAAATTCCGAAGATAAGTAGTACAACTTCAATAATGTGAAAAAATCAGGAATTATTAGCTATTGTCGCGAACGCTGCAAAAACCGTGAGACGTACATCGGAATAATGTATGACGAAAATGTAGCTCTCTAATAGTTCTACAAAAAAAGTCCGCGACAGCATATGTCTATCTCTCACGGTTAACATACCATAACCCTTTTAATGTAATCAAATTTTTGCCAAAATAAAGCATTATTTCAAAGGGTGTTTTTATGAATATGGTGTTGATTCTCATCTGAACAAATACGTCCTTCATCACAAGTATTTAATTTAGTACAAAAATGCCCGATACATCATTTGATTTCAACGAATATTTCAAAAGATATCGCAGGTTGAAGATGAAGCCGTAAAAAATAATTCTGCAGTGCTTGACGACGGCAACCCAAAATATTTTTCCCAAGATCAGACAGCGCTGCGATCGAAGTATTCCGACAGTAGGCGCTGCGATCAGTAGGCGCTAGAGTAGATTCAGCAATGTTTTGTTTGTGTGTCATAGACAACTGGTTTTGTGTTATTCACTCTGTTTCTGTTATGGAGTTCTAGCCAAATTTATATTTTCATTCAATTGTAATGACGTTTGATAGTATATTAACGTTTTAGTAAAAATTTTCATCTGATAGTCCTTTCAATAAACTTTCATTTGAGATACCTATATCACATGTGTACAGGACAACGTCTGTCGGGACCGCTAGTATATATAGTGTCACGTTCCTCCGGTCCAATAGCTGAAAATTATTTATAATGTAAATTTACACTTAGCTTTGTAGGTCCCTTTTGTCCGGAGGGGCGGTTGGAAGTTATTCCCTCTGGGATGCCACCTGCTTTTCATTTAAATTATATAAAATAATCGGAAAAAAGGCGCAGGAAAATCCTACATAAATAATAATAATATTGATAATTTTTATTATGAGAGTCAAATATTCATTTATTATATTCATTTATTATTAGTAATCAGTTTTAACTTTTATTTAAATCTTTATTTAGTGATCGACCTATATAGTACATTGCCCGGGCGGGCCGTGTGGGCAAGGAAAGCAGTTCGCTACCAACTCGCTCTACACTGCTTGCGTGACGTCACAGCTTCGTTTTGCGACACAGCACACCACTGCCTATCGCCATTTGCAGAATAGAGAATGTTCGGGTTAGCTCCTGGTCACGCTATGTAATGCACCCTACAGCCAACCTTATCTTATTACATTGATTATATTAATGGAGAATATTTACGTTTCTGCAGCGTACGAAGATGTGATGCAGCTATCGGCTTCTCGCAGTGCTGGATCCAACTACCACAGTCACTTATTTCAATAGTGTGTTAATTCAATAGTATTTTCGTTATATAGTATTTTTCACGTAATTCACTTCCAATACAGTGTTTTCACTTTACTTTTCACATATATTTTAATCACTACAACAATACAATTCGTCTCAATAGTCACTCTCACACTTTTTATTGCTTCAATACCTCCAATAGTTTTCTTGATATTCAATAATTCAATACTCTTTATATTCAATAATACACAGTGGGCACGTACGTCTCTTCACGTCGACGATCCGTGGGCTAATGATTGCATGATGGCCGGTCTAGCCACGTTGTGCTAGCCGGCCCCACGCGGTGATCGACCACGCCTCCCGCGGTCTTCTTCGCCAATTAATCAATCAAAACGGAATATCGATAAATTCATCGACCGTATTACAAAAAGCAGTTGCCCTAGATGACACCGCCTGTACCTCCGGAGACGTTATACGAATGCATCGTCACAATATATATATTGTGATGTTGCGTCCCAACGACGCCTCTGGAGGTACTCGTAAGGCCATCTATGGCCGTCGAAAATAATTGTCATTACTGGTAATTATCGATTAATTTATTGGATTTGATATTGATTGGGAAGACCGCGAGCGGCGCGGCAGGTGTCCGCGTGTCGCCGGCTCGCGAAACGTGGCGAGCGCGGCTATTTTTCCAATCATTACCCCACGGATAGCTGAACAGAGCAGACGTGCCTATTAGTAAAATTGAAATATAAAGTGATTGAAGAGAAAAGCTAAGTGGCTAAAGTGAACGATTGAAGTGAAGAATATATTGCTGAGTTAGATTAGAATTATTGTCGTGAGGAAAATTGGTGTCGAATAAACTGTAATGACTATTGACTATCAAATATTATTGAATAAAACTATTATTGTGAAGTGTGTGTACTGGAGCTACCTTGCAGAAGCTGCTTGTCAAGCTCGTCGTTTCATCCTCGGAATCTACAGCACTCATCCGTATTTATAATAAATACCATCGATATTTCTCGTCATATGAAAAGTATTCTGGTTGGTCGCAATAGCGATAAATAATTCAAGGCCACGTATCAGGCACGTGGCACCCATGCGGCATTGAAGAAAATGGCCGCTACAAATTTTACGTAAGAGTTGGTGCAACTAGGGTTAACAGTTTTCCTTGCCCGCGTGAAGTCGGCAAGTAGGGCGGGTAAATACAGCCCTTACACCGATCTTAGAGACTAGCTGCCGGCACAATAGAACTTCTATTTCGCACGGGCAGTCTATCTTCATATAATATAGGACTTTGATGTATGAAAACTGTTTGGGAATACAACATGAAAATCTCAAGGCATTCAAAACTCAACTGAAACCTCAGTAGCGCACTCAGTCGTTCTTGTGGGGAACCGCCTAACGACCGACTATTATCGCAAGTGCCGTTACATTGTACGCATCGCTGCATCATCTTATCTCAATTGATTTTATTCTGTAATATTGCCACCGCATTGAAGCCTCATTTCAATTAATTCAATTAATCAATTTGTCAACTCGTTCTCAATTTACTTTTCTGTGCTCTCAAAGTTATATTTCAGTTGCAATTAATATCACATCGATCCGACGGCACGTGGCTTTACGACTCACGTGCAATCGCCACGCAAGTGAGAATTGCACCAGAAACGTGTATTCAATCTAATAATATTCATGAATGAACAATACTTTCTATTTAATCTAATATACATTGAACACAACAATTATTTTTGCATTAATGTTGCATCCTCCACCACTTTCCAACCAACAACTACCGGCAATTAATTTCAAAGTTGCAATCCGCAACGAAAACGTTTGAATAAATAATAAATATTGAATAAATAAATGAACAATTGATAATCTGAAAGAAATAAATGAACGAATAATAAATAAATTAAGAAATGAATAAAATAAATTGAATTATGAGGTCTTTCCTATTCTCGTCCTTTTTCTTGTACTTTTCTAATGAAAATAGGTGGCATCCCAGGGAGTTCCAACACCCCGTCCAGAGAGAGAGGAAAAGGGATGGCAACAAAAGTTGAGTGGGAATTAGATTGAATAATTTCAGTGTTCCAGTCCGGATGAAGATGACAATATATATAGCAACAACATTGAAAAATTTCAATATGTTGTATTTGGAAATTAGACAAATGGCGAGATGTCGCCAGCTCCCAGACATTCGCCCGTCTCTCTTCCACTCACGGCATCGCTCTACGCATCGAAGCGCAGCTCCACTACTTACAATTCGCTCGGAGAGGGGCGATCACGCTATGAATTTCGGCTCGGCATGCTCGCCCGCAGCCCCTCATCCCTTCATCTTGGCTTCGGCAGTTAATATATGCACACGTGCACCGCTTCGGACAATTTGTATTTGCTTCGGATTTCTATGCTTTTTTTGGTTATTGATCCTTTCGGTCGAATCAATCGGTTTTGTATCTATTCATTCATTTCAACTTCATTTATCTACTGTTTATACATCGTGCTTTGCTTTATCATATATGTTTTGTGTGTTAATAAATGCGCGGTGGAGAGTTGTCTCACCGTCCATTGACTATAATCTGCTTACATTTCACAGTCATCGTTTCAATTCCATCTTTATTCCACTTCCCAGTAAATTCACCAACCTCACACCAGATAATTCGGTACATCTCAAACGTGTTGGAACTCGTAAGTGTAATGAATTTCATTCTATTTATATTTTTAATTCACTTTTCATAACGTAGTGATGAAAAAGTATTGTATTCGTCCAAAATTCTACTTTCTCTAAAATTGCTATTTTCTAACTATATCGATGATGCTGGATACGAAAATCATAACTTCACATGTAACATATATACCTCTATCATTCAGAAGTGATTTCACTAAATGTTTTTGAAATTAACACGTATAAAGACCATCATGGGGGGAAAGTTTTGTGCTTCATTGAATTCATTCGCATCTGACGTTTGGGTCCGCAGAAAATGAAATTTTTATTTTTACTGAACGTAGTTTTGAAAGAAAAAAAAAAAAAAAAAAAAAAGGATAAAATATTCTCAGGATTGGTTGAGTCGAATTACTTGCCGTTTTATATGTTGTAATGTTCCTTCCCTTGGTTCTCGAATTTGTTATAAAAAAGAAATTAATATTCTATTTATTTCACTTCGTATTCTAACCATGAGACATTACAGCGATTCATGAAGTACCTAAAAAGTTACCAAAAGGGGGAATTTTGGGATCTCACTCGATTTCAATAAAATCGAGAAAATATTTGAAACCTGAAAAAAAAAACTGAAACAGAAGAATACATCTTTCAAAATATTGGATTTCGTCCAGTCATGAATTGGGATTGAATATACATTAGAAAAGAAGTGTCACATCAAAACTAGTACGTATAAATGTAAAACAAGTTTGATTTTATTTATTTGCATTGTTGAAATTGAACGAAATTAATTGTTGTAATATTACAATAATATGTCACAACTATTTGTTATATTTGGAATGGAATATTTATTATTTTGTTCCAATATTGGCTTCGGTATCAATTATAATTATTATTTTTCTTATTTTTCATCTTTTCATTGTATTTTGGATAAATTTTATTTTTCATGCAATAAAAATTCTTAATTATTCATAACCCTACGTATATGACGAAATTTTTTTTCAGTATGCTATTATTCATTATTTATAAATTTTTCTCCTCATTTATTTATTTGTAATAATAATATTCATTTATTCGATATCATTTGTTGATTTTGTTTGATATTATTCAATATAATTTCTTATTTCTTCAATATTGTTTAATATTCAGTATTATTTAATATTGTATTATTGTTATTATTATTGATTTATGATTATTTCTTTCTTATTATTTTATTATTCTTTATTATTACTGTATTGGGTGGATCGGTGGGGATATTGAAATCTAAAATGGTAAATTTTGCTACGCATGAAGGGAACAATGGCTGGTGACGTCACGATGCAAATGACGCTACTTGGAAAAAACTTGTATTCAGAAAAACATAAATTAATACTAAATCAATTTCGATTTGAATGAATTGTCAAATATTTCAGAATTATTAACCGTTTGAGTCCCGAGCAGCGCGATCGCGCTGTTGAGATTTTACGTCGAGAAAACCCAGCACATTTCGAATATTGTCGACAACTAACGGTGCGTTACATGAAACAAAACAAGCGCTATCGCGCTGCTTGGGTCTTTTCATTTAGAAAAAGCGCGGTTGCGCTGTCTGGGATTCTTAGACAGTGTTTTTTCAATACCTCTGGAACTCAAACGGTTAACTTTATGAATTTGAATAATTATAATCAAATAGAATAATACCGTATTATGGAAATGGTAATACAGGAAAATTATTGTGGTTCGCTACAATGGATCAAATTATTTTACATTACGCGATATGTGGAAGTTGGCGGTAAAAGCGACGCCACAAAATGGCTTCGTCCGATGCGATACGATACGCGTGGTGCAGCAGCGGCATTGATTCGTACACAAATTGATGTATTTATCACTCATGTTATTGTTGATTGATAATTAGCAAATTGGATCAAAAGTTGTCGATTAGTTTGCCCTCTTTCTTTCTGTATCTCTCTCCAGTTGAAGGCGGGTGATCGATACAATTGCTGTAGGTGATGCCGGGAACATGTCGACCTCTGCGACGTTGTGTTAAATGCAGCTTTTCCCACGATGATCACATTCACTATTTGATTTTATTTTTTGTATCTGTTGTATTATTCCAATTCAACTCTTATTTCAGTTTTATTCTCTCACTTTTATTCTATTCTATTTATTTGAATGTTCACGTTTATTCACTGTTGGTTTTTATTTATTATTATTCCACTTTTAAATTCATTTCTTCATCTATTATTCGCCCTTATTTTACTTCAACTTCATTATTTTTCACTTTTATCAATTTGACAATTTATTTTACACAGATGTTGCCTTGTTGATATCTCTCATGGAAGTGCATTGTCTAACAATTTTTTTAACGCATATCGGCGTGCATGCGCCTTCATATACCAAATCTCCCCTCGCGCTCACTCTCACACGCGATATTTACGTGCCAGCCGTTGCCATCAATCAACGCCGTGGATCGATGGACGCGCCATGATGCTTCCTCCTACTCCCGACCTCCTATGGTTCAATCGGTGGGACTATCTGCTTACGGAAAAGTCGATTTTACCTACTTACCGACTTATTACAAATTACCATGTTCATATCATTTGAATTTTTAATTGTGTTTGCCGCGAATCTTCCTGATGGATCACTCCATCACAATGTATATATTAAGCATATCGGACTTTAGAAATCGATATATTTTATCAGGCTCAGAAATTTGTTTTCGACCCCTCAAAGCCTACATTTACATTGCGCCGAGCATAAATGAAAATCTTTTGCATCGAACTGCACAATAATTTTGAGCCTTTAGAGTCGCAATTAGACCCGCGAGGTAGGTCCTATTTCCCCTTTTCTTCTCTTTGAATGTAATCGATATCCATGGCATTCAGGCAGGGTCGTATACTTATGCATTGAAGACATTTATTTTCATTTATCGAATTTATCGATAAATGGTGAATGCTTGAACCCTTCGTTTCATTTTGTTGCTTATTTGCAACCTAGTATTTCGAGAGTGCTTGATTACCAGTGGTTGACGATTTCCAGCTAATTCCATCCTGTAGCGTATTTGATACGTTTTCTCTTTTTTCATGATTTAACAAAAAAAAAATATTATTTCCAATAAAAGGTATTTCTCTGTTGCATTTGAAAACAGGAAAAATGAAAAAAGAATATTTTTTCTGAGAAGAAATCAATATTCATAAAACGAGAGGTTAATTGGTAAATAAGCGAAATCAAAAAAAAACATGTCACACAATTAATTACACGTTGTATGTGTAATTATTGCTTATTTTATTAATATTAATTTCATATTGAATTATTAGTCATGAGTCGGATGTTATATTTCATTTTGGAAATCTGAAACATAATTGAAAATTTAAGATCAAGTATTAATGATAATTCTGAAAAAACAGAATATTCAGTGGCGAGACTCGAACCTAGAGCCCTCGGACTGCATATTGTGAACCGGCACGCTACCCAATGTGCCATACATGAAAGTCTCGATGTAAAAGTGAATGGTAAATGGTAAAAAACATTATCATATGAACTTATTTATTCAAGATTTTTTTGTTCATTTACATACACATTGTCCAATATAATCTGTTTGAGAATTGACCAAACTGGTCACTGCAAGTCGAGGCAGCACTTGCTGGGCCCTCACACACATGCGCTCACACCACCGTGACGTCCAAACTGGACGATCACGGATACTGTTGAATATTCAATAAATATTTAATAGCTCATTTTATCATTATGCCATGCTGATGGCAGCACGTCCCGGACAGGCACACTGCTCTTGTCTTGGATGCTCAACTGCTCCTCCCACACGCGAGGAGGGGGTGCGCAATTGACCAATTTTGGTCAATTGTACCGAGATGACCAACGCGCGCATCGATCATACGACGATGCGTCGATATTACGTTGATAAAATCAATATTCACTTCTCATAGTGTTTCTCATAGTGCAACTCAGCTTACAACTGTGTTTTCACCATTCTCAAAACCATTCTCAATAAATAACTCAATTATCTCATCAGTTAATGTAACTTACAAATATATTACAATCTCAAAATCCCAAGCAGATAAATATTATCCTACTTGGTGGTGTCTCATTTATTGCAGAATAAATTCATTCACCAGTCTACATCTCAATATAAATTCACCGCGTGCTTGATCAATACGATCAAAGTCCTTCTCATCAAAGTGTATTCAATCTCATTATCGTTCTCAACATCTCAACTTCGTACATAGTGTAAATATAGTGAAAAGTGCTTTTCATAATAAATATCATATATTTAAGTACATCTGTGCATAAGTGTTCATTTCACGATAATTGCAATCCCATCGGCAATTCTACTGGCTTCCTATCTCATCCCATTTCAATCCACAATATACAGTCCACTTAAATCGAATAATTCATAATTTATTTTTCTCATACGATTTTTTACAGATACACTAATACAATCTTGTCGTGCGCGTAACATGTGCGCGGCAATACACACCAACACAACCTTGTCGTGCGCGCTAACAGGTGCGCGACAATGCAAGTGTACTGCCTTCTCTCTACAACACATTCACACATCTACACACAGGCGCACCGAGTGGGGAGATCCGTGAATGTGGAACCCGTAGATGTTCCACAAGGCAAAGCACATTTTCATTTTTCGCTCTCTTCCGTACGGATTCTCAACCAAGGCACATCGTGCTGCACTTCTCGTCTCGAATAGCTATTCTCCCTCGTCACAACGTAATCTTTTACCATTAATTAAGTGCAACGCACACATCACTGACTGGGTGTATTCTCAAACTTTACAATAATTAATTAATATAATTAATTATTGGCCAATTTTGCCACACAATTGGTTTTCTATAATTTTCTTTCACATACACACCGGCGGCCACGTGTATTAATATAATCTCGTGTGACCTGTTCTCGAATACACTATAACTACATTCATCATCATTTCAATTCAATAATTTGTGATCAACGATTGATACAATATTTTACATTCAAAATCTACTCAAGTGTCATACATCCACAAATTCACACTATATACATATATACTGAACACATACATTTCACAACACGTCTCCTACAATTTCACTTCTCCTCGTGTACAACATCTGCTGGCATTCATTCACCATTCATTATCATTTATTCATATTAAACACATTTTCTCAAACATAATCAAATTATTTTTTATTTGGATTCATATTTCATTCTGATGTGACGTAAATGGTATTCGAATTTGTCACCATAATTGAATCGCTTAGTTGGTGTATGGTGTATCGTGTTAAATTGTAATTGCGTTGAGCTCAGGTGCCAAGATTCGTTAATCAACACGTTTCCTTTTTGTTTCCCTTTCGAAGCATAAAAGTAGCAAAACCCTTATGAGTTTTTATCCGGCGTACTCTCAATTAAATTGATCTTCTCGCATGCAACAACTCGCTCATTCAGATGCTCAAAACTTTAGTTACCCCTTTTGTTCAATCATCGCAAGTATCAGTTACAGGGAGGCGTCATAGGTGGCCGCGTGAGCGCGAAAACTAGCCAGCTATATCCCCGCGTAGGGATCAGGGTACTATAATACCCTATGAAGCTGTTTTCTTATGCCGCTGAGCTACTTGAGTCCCAAAAACTAATAAGCAGCGCCGAAGCCGGCGTGTGTATTCTTCAATATCTCGCTGAAACCAGCGGTATTAATTATTTACCCCTTTCACCGAATCCAGCGATATTGTACACGAATACTCGCCGAAACCAGCGTGATTAACTATTGCAAAATATGACAATAACAAATACAAATTTAGATTCTGCCGTATCCGACAATCATAAATCTACAAGAGCTAACCGACTACACTGGGTGGCTACCTTAGACTTTTATGGCTAGTCGGAGCTAATGTCCAACCCCAGGTACGTTTGGGTGTGCCGACGCCAATCAAGTGCTGCCATCAAAATGGGTGCATACACAATATACAGATTAAATACAAAATAAGATGGGCACGCCTAGACTGGGCGTTACTTCTATTAGAAAGGCTATATGTGGATCAGATTCGATGCCACATCACTTTCTCAGATCAGATCTGAAGAAATTAGCTGAAGTCCAGCTTGTGCTTCTCAGATGTCTCCTTTGCAAGTAGTCACACAAATAATAATCAACGCTTTGTGTCCAATGAATACTCCGTTCAAGCAAGAGAGAGATCCCAAAAGACGATTTTACACGAATCGTCGATGAATTTTTATGCCCGCGACCGCGCCTGTCTGTACGCAAGAGGGGTCGTGACGCGAGCCCTCTCGTCTTTTTTAGCTAAACTATTTCTATTGCGTTGTCCCAGCATCCCTTCCACACGGGCATGCTGAAAACATGTGTAAAAAAGTGTTGTATCCCCATCTTTTTCTTTTTCTCTTGCGTTTTTTCTTCTTTTCACCCCCTCCCTACCAGCCAACGGAAGTGGCCTTTGCCTACGAGTCCCGTGCCTTGAGACCCTTTTTCTGCTACCTGCTTTCCTAATACCATAGTTAGTGACGTTCGTCACAATGGATATCATCGACTAACCATCAATCCATTTCTCGGTTCCTCGTATTGAATCTATTTCACACGTTCCGTAAAGATAGTACCATTTTATATTTAGGTGCAATTTTTACAACCGCCCAAGAAGCATTGAGATAATGGGAGCTCGTATAATGATTTATAGGTTTTTCAGCATTTCCAGTCAATGAATGACAATCAGCACCAAGAATATATTGATATTTATGTGTGAGCTTCCATTACCTGAATGTTACTTGAACGGCTGTAAAAATTGCCCAGACATAGAAAAATTGCACCTAAATATAAAATGGTACTATTTGTTATTTTTTTTTTTTTTATTCTTTTTTTTGTTTAGTAAATTCAATGCTACTTTCTATGATTGTAGCCTTATTTCATCAATGGCTCGCTCAATATTGTCCTTCAATGCTTCCAGAGTTCGCGGTTTATCAGCATAAACTATGGATTTGACATACCCCCAAAGAAAATAATCAGGAGGCGTTAAATCACACGATCTTGGAGGCCAATTGACAGGACCATTGCTTGAAATAATGTTTTCTCCAAATTGTCCCTTCAATAAATCGATGGTTCCGTTGGCTGTGTGGCACGTAGCACCAACTTGTTGCAACCATAGGTTATCGATGCTCAACTCTTGGATTTTGGAAAAAAAATGTATTGAGCATGTGTTGATATCACACACCATTCACCGTAACGGCAGCTCCTTCTTCATTTCGAAAGAAATATGAACCGATGGTGCCGTTGGCGTGAATCACACACCAAACAGTCAATTTTAATGGGTGCAATCGGGTCTCTAGATACTGTCTTACATCATGCAATGAATAAGTGGTACGAAATTCATCCATTACAGCACGAATAGCCTGCTCAAAACGACGATCATGTCGACCATAAAATGGACGAAGAGTTCTATAATTTTTACGAACTGAACTCTGATTTTGAGAATAAATTTCCACAATTTGGTAGCGTTGTTCAAGTGTTAATCTATTCATGATTAAATTGGCAAATCTTTCTGAATACAAATGTCAGAGAACTGTCACTGTGCCAAACGTCATTCAAAACTTATCCCTATCGAAAGATCTCATGCAACTAAAAAAACACCCTTTATATATTGTGACGTGGTGGATTTCCACCAGTCATCTCCTCGACTGGGCCACCTCGGTGTTGCTCGCGATTTTTGAAATTGAATGTAAATAATGGTTAGGTTATGCACTGCTGGCTGGTGGATCTCAGGGGGGCCGACTCAACCCTAGGAATATCTATTATTAATTGCCACGAGGTGGTTAAATTGTTTCTTGAGTCATAGCTACTCCTCGAGGGGGAATAGATGGCGACCATGAGGCTTGCCGCGTTTTGGGATGTGTAAGAGCGAGAGCACCACAGGCCTGTGAATCCCGTTGAGTGCGTGGAGATACGCGTAAGCGGGGAGGAATCTACAATCGATATTCAATTAACAAAGATTTGGCGAGGCTCTCCAATCGCGGACAAGATAGCACCACACCGATTTGGATCCATCGATACGAAAAATGACATCAGATACAATTATCTAAAAGAAATAAACGAAATGATACTTATTGTAAAATGTATGATAACTATATGAATGAGATAATAATGTTACTGTATGAGGTGTGTAACGTATGATAAAATGATATGTAAAAATTGTATGATAACGATGGAATGGGTTGTATATAATTGTATGAAAATTTGAATTACTAGAATAATTTGAAATGATGTGATTGGTCGATGGAGTATCGACCCATCGATGTATGATTATTACATGTGCGAACATGCGACACGCGGGATGAGGGAGAAGTACCTCACTCCTGGAGATACCGGCAAGTAGTGCACAAGTAAGCGTTTTGCGGTGATTGAAAATTACTTTCTTCGAAGCAAACATTGTTTTTCACGAATAGTCGCGGGTAATAATCAATTGTGTGTTTGACGAATTTGCGTCCACGTGCCACCGAGTGGGTCCAGGGAGCTGTTCATTGCATCTGGACATATGAGTACTGCGGTGAGTCGTGATTTGTGCACACTTTGGCTTATTATATGAGTGAGAATTGTATGATTGCGTGTTGGCAATATCTTGCATGAATTGGCGGTCTCACGGGTGATCTCACCGTGATTATACCGCGTTATAAATCTGAACCTTGAATCAATTATTTGATTAAATATTGGTGCGATTGGCACAGCGTTTGTAATTAACTTGAATTGTATGAGTGGACGAATTTCACTGTGTGTGTGTGAATGTAGTCTCGCGATATTCGAGAAAGAAGCATCGACGCTAATTGAGGAAAATTATTAATTCATATAAATGTTTTTTTTGTTCTTTCGTTAATTATCTTTGAGCGAATTTATTCACTATTATAAATTATTTGGCCTCAAGAAGTTATATATTGTTTTTCTTTTGAACAATTATATTTTAAGTATTTTTTTTGTCCATATTCTATATTCATTTTTTCCGTTAATAAAATTTTCTTTGTGAAATATAAATTCCGGGAATCGATCGGAATTTCGTTGTTCGATCGATGTTTTGTTTTGGTCATTCTTTGCCGGCCGTCCCCCACCTATTTTATTTTCAAATTCCCCCGACGAACCAGGGACGGAAGGGGGAATTCCGTCGCAATATATTGTGATGCTTTTGCGCAGAATAATTTCTCGCTCGATTATCCCGACCTCGCGACCATTTAGTTGTATGTCGACCCCGAATAAAGCTATATTTGCTTAGCCACCAGGATTCTTTGGTTGGGGTGGATCGTCACGAATAAGTTTGTTGATTACCGATTCTGTATATTAAATATGATTTTTATTTATTCCTCGCTTACATTCATGTTTTGGATTTGATACATTTTCTTTACATAAAATAACTTCTTATTCGTAATCCTATAATCTCGGATCAATAAGAATGCAGAACTATGTTGTAATGTTGATCCTACGGTATTCGGATTTGATTTATACAAACAAAATTATTATATTATTTATTATATTTCTCGTTCTTACCATAGGCATTACAGGGGTAATTGAATTGCTAAAACTGAAAAATATTACCAAAAGGGGGAATTGGGATGCCACTTGATTTATGCAAAATCAAGAAAATAATTAAAATCTGAAAAGAAGCTAAAACAGAAAATTACAAACACAAAAAATAATATATGGGGGAAATGGATTTTATCAGGTCGTGAATAATAATTGAATCTACACTAGAAACGAAAATGTCACATCAAAACCAGTATGATTGATAATATGAATTGGATTGAATCTTATTTGTCATTTATTGAAATTGAACTTAAACTCGAATTTAATGCAATTATTTCACAATATTGTTCACAAACATTTGTTATTATTGAATACGAATTTCATAAATTTATTTCAATATTTTTTTCCTGATATTCAAACTATATTTTATTTTATGATTAATTATTTTGGAAAATTTGATGAATTGTTCTAATATGTTCACCTGAAATTCCAAGTTATAATACTATTTATTCATCAATTGATAAATATCCTTTTCTTTTATTTCATTAATAATTATTTCCTTTTCCTTTATCAAGTATTACTATTTTCTATTCCTTTTTCTTCGAGCAATTAATAATTTACTTTATTGTTAACTTATTTCATTTTTCAATTATTCGTTTTTCATTATTCATAGTTAATTTAATTTGTTTCTCAATTTTCGTTTTTTATTATTTATTAGTAATAATTGATAGTTTATTCATTCATTATCAATCTATTTTGTTTCTCAATATTCATTTTTTATTTTTTATTTATTCATCAATTAATATTTCTATTTGTCGATCAATATCCTTTTCAAAAATCAATAATTTATTATTGATTTATTTATTTATTTATCAATTAATTTTCTATTTATAAATTAATACCGTAAAGGGGTTGGGTTGTGAAAAATAGAAATAACAGAAAAAGGGGAAATTATTGCTGCGCAATACGAACAATGGGTAATTGCGTCACAATGCGAATGACGCTATCAACATAAAATCTTTTATGAAAAATAGATATGAAGTTTTTCTATTAATTTCCAATTTGATTGAATTATTGAATTTTGCGTGAAAATAATTTAATGATTTCAATTGAATTGAATTCGGAAATTTACCGTAAAGGGTAACAATAGTCGAAATACATGAAACGTAAATTAATTCTAATCACAAAAATATATTATTCTAAACGACGCTATGTGGTGAAATTGGTGGCAAGACGACGGCACAAAATGGATGCCAATACGTGATGAACAGCGTGGTGCAGCAGCGGCGTCGCTTCCTCGTACAAATTGATTATTTCAGGACTTACTTTTTTCTCGTTGACGGATATTTCAACAATATTGATGATTCTATTGACGTTGGTTCGATCGATTGATAGTGGAGGAGTTGCCAAGGCGTTGGGCTGATGATGTGGTGTTGTAGATCTGAGCGTGGATCCGGTTGAACGCAGCTTCACTCCACTTTATTTTCTCACGTTTTTAATCACTTTTTATTGTTATTTCTGGTCACTTTGCTTATCTAATTGTTTTCTTTATTTGTCCGCTTTTTACTTTTTGTCTTCACTTTACTACGCTTCACTTTTATTTTTTGTTTTATTTCGCTTTTATAATTTCGTTTCATATTTCAATTTGCTCAACATACGTCTGAGTTGGTGCGTTGCTATCCGGGGAATGCATGGCCTAATGCATTTCTAATGCACGTAGGCGTGCATGCGCCAACCGGCATGCGCCTTCATATATAAAATCTTCGTTCGCACTCGCACCCGCATGGTGCCTTCGCGCGCACATAACTTCCATCGATTGGTCCTCATTGATCGATGAATGCGCCACCACATTCTCGCTATCGACCTGCCTCCTATATGTTACTATACCAAAGTCTTGTTGCCAGGGGAAGTGGAGGCTATATTTGAAATTATAGGGATATATTTTTATAGTACAATTCCTTTGATGGAGAGAAAACTCTTTCAATTTCAATTATTGAATAACATTTCAATATTTCAATTAATGGCCATTACACGCGATACAATTCTTTCGCCATTAATTGTCACATTCATACGCTTTACACTCGCCGTACAATCAATTGCCATACTACAGAGTTGTTGCAATCGTCACACACACATTACAATTCTTTATAATCGTCATTCCATGCCATACATTCTTTACAATTGTTTATTGAATCGATTGATCATCGATTCGTGAGCTGGAAAGTAAAAAAAAACGTATGCATTAATCGTTGCCCGGGCCGGGTGCCACCTTCTGTCCTTTAGAGCGCACTCCGGTTTGCCGAGATAAAAAAAACCAGCTGGTCCCGCCAATTAACAGGTGATACTGGCCAGTGGGTAAAGGTTTGAGTGAAATCCTCGGGTGACTTCTACTCGGTCAATCTGATTTGGCACTAACCGTAGATTTCAATGAGACACCGCGCACTGGACCCTTACGGAACTGTACCGTCCATCCGTCTCGAGACAAAGCCCCGCGCACTGGACTGAATCTTCCAGGTGGGAGATCTCGTCTATAATCAATTAGATCGCTGCAATATGCTCAACTTAGCACTGATCCGCTCGAGATGACTCCCGGTCGCTCACTGAAATTTTCGCTCGCCGCATCGATGGTTAACGACAGCTCGCCCAAAGGGTTGCCGCGAGACGCTCGTTTCGCCTAGTGGTCCATCACGGAGGCTGTGCAGAGAGAGAACGCTGCACTGCGCTCATCTCCCCACTCGCTCTCGTTCTCTACTCTCGCTCTCACGCCCCACTCTCGCCGTCCTCGCTGTAGTGGAGGCGCGCTTTGTAACGTTCATTACAATATATAAATATAAATACAAATATTTATATTAAAAATTCATTAAATATTAATACCCCAAATGAAATTTTCGAAATTTCGTTTACAATACATCTACGAAATAGCTCTGCTCAGTGTCATTGGAAATAGTTTTAAATGCAATCGTATTCTCGTTAAGTGACATTATATCCACAACTTTGGAATGCTACCTTATCTAGTCAGAAACGTATATAATTCATATACTTGTTTCTATATGTAACTTCGTCAAAAGTATTAATTATATATTAATAAACATTTTTTTCCATACCAATTTATGAAAATAACGTACATCAGCAAGAATTCAAGAAAATATATTTAATATAGGGTAATTCCGGAAGAGATGGCCAATAGAAAAAAGTGCAAGTAACAATTTATAGATGGCACTGTTTTCCATTTAGTTCGGTTCGCTTCGACACGGGTAACAAGTCTAACTGGAATTTCTTTCAAAAAACAATTGGAAAGGTGAGTAATTTGACTCTGTTTTTTAATGACACGTTCGATTCAAGCTAAAGGGTTAACATATTAAGTGGTCATAAAAAGGTTTTGAAAGTCTTGCCCGTTTTCGTGCTTTCTTTGTGAAGTAAACAACTTTCTCGGTATTCTAACCTCAAAATAACCTACAAAATCAAGAAGTTGCTTCAAGTACGTAATGTAGCCATCTCACCCGGACGATCGGGAGAGATGACCATAGTATTTACGGGAGAGATAGCTATAAAATTAAGTCTCCGAATTTAGATTTTTTTTTTTTTTTTTTTCAATATTTTCTACAAATGCCTAACCAATACGTACGAAAAGCAGCTGCTGGTCGAGGTGCTTGGAGTGAAAATGATATGAAAAATGCATATTTATTCTACATATTTCCGAGATCAACCTCGCATAGTTGCATTCATTCCCATCCATCTGATGGAAAAGAGTCGACGGAATCACGAATTCGATAAAATTAAAGAAATCGGAAGCATTGATGAGAATATTTTCGTACGTCAACCCGAGTAATGTTGCTTGAAAGATCATCGTCTTCAGGTGAAAATTACTTGGTTCTTTTCACAATTCGAATGTCCGATGGTGGAATGAAATCGCATGGAAACGGAATCAATCTTCTGCAAGTCCCGTAGAAACACTATCTGCAGGCGTAATGCTCATTTTTACACACATGAACTCGAGCAAATCGGCGAGAAATAGCTCATTTCTCGACATCCTCTCAAACGGTGGACCAACCAACACCGACAAGGATTCTGAACGAAGTATCTCCACTGCCTGTAAAACTAAACGAAATTCGCAAACGAGCTATACAAATGAGCATTCTTTTGACATCTGAAGAACATATTGAAAAACGAAAAATTAAAGAAAATGAAAAAGATAAAAAGGAAGAAAAGTCAAAAAAACCAAAAATAATAAAAACAGAAACTAATACTGAAGAACCAAAAATTGAAGGAAAAGAAAAAAGAAACAAAAGTCAAAAATAATAAAAACAGAAACTAAGACTGATAGACTTAAGCAAAAAAGATTGTTGAGAAACGAAAGGCAATTCGTAAGTTGTCTGATGGCAGTTGCGAAAATATTTCAATCGTTTTCGATGATACTTCTGAAATTGAAACTGAAGCAAGAGAGAAAGATAGCTGCAGTGGTTGTGGTGATAACTATAATAGGACACAACTTATTGAAGATTGGATGCAATGCAATATTTGCATGCTCTGAGTGCATGAAAATTGCACCGAGTTTGAGGACATGTGTTCTTGTTGCGGCACTAACGAGAAAAAAGAATTAAAGGATTTCAAGAGCAGAGGAAAAGGCAAAAAATGTACTGGCCATCTCTCCCTGACCACTATAGCCATCCCGGATCTTCTGGGAGAGATGACCAGTCCTAGTTTTTTTTTTTTTCAAGTTTAAAATTTCATTTTTTTTTGCATTCTTTAGAGTGATTTATTGTCATGTTTGATAAGAATTATAAATAAAGTTTGATTTTTTATATTTATTTAATGTTTTATTCATCATAATTCCTTCACAGTCCGGTCTAAAGTTACTAGGGCCATCTCCCCCGGAATCACCCTACCTAATAATTAAGTAAGTACAGTATAATATTGCTATGAATAGATATTTGTGCTGGTGTTCACAATTTATGTAGCTGAAATTTATGAAGATATATTCAACATAAAAATATTAAAGCCATTCATTTATTATTTAAATCAGGTATCTGAAAATAAAAGAAATTTTACATTAAATATAATTTGAAGAAATTTTTGGTCTGCGACGGGATCCGAACTCTGGAACCTTTGGTGATGATACATGAACGCTACTGCTGAGCTACCAAAGCATTGTATAGAAAATTATTTTATTTTTGATTCATTCAGAATGGTATGAAAATCCTTTGTGAAAATGATTTCAACTAATTTTATTTGTAATATTTAAATTAATATATTTTTTTTTTTTTTGGTATTCATATTATACTCGTATATTATACTATCTCGTCAAAACTACGTGCCATTGGTATTCTCAATAAAAAAACACATATTCAACCGATAGTCTTCCTTAAATGCACTAAATACATCAGATATTGAGGGGACAAATATTCGTATTTTCAATCGTTTAACAAAATCCGGAATACTATATACATCAGAATCATATCACAGAACCACAAAAGCGACTCATCATACATACAATATTATTACAATGCTGTCAAGGAATTTGGATTTATACATTGTTTTATCAAAATATCTAATTGTGCATGTAAATCATATTGCAAAGAGAGTTGTATAGTGAAATATTTTGCTGTTATAAAAAAATGTCATTTTATACCAAAATTTAGTGTAGAAAATATTGATCAAACTGAGAAATTTCTATTTCATCAAATTCATCTATCTTCCGATACATAGTCAAAATTTTTCTAAGTCCCTGAACGACTATTATTATTGGTTTTTATGATCTTTTATGACACCTGATCGGTTGAATCCTTCCGAAAAAACAATAAATAGTTTTAAGAAGAATCCGTCCAGCAATCAAATGTTTAGAAAAAACGATAAATAGTTTGAAGACGAATCTGTCCAGCAATCAGATGTTTAACAGGAGCAATATAGATTTAAACGTAATCTGGACTGCAATAATGTCTTTCGAAAACTCAGCACAGGTAATGATGCAATTTCAACGCTCGAAAATTTCATCTGGGGTATATATTGTGACGATACATTCCGGGACGTTTCCGGAGGTACAGGTAATGCCACCTAAGGCAACTACCGTTAGCAGTGAATATCGATAAATTTATCGATATTCAAATTTAGCCAATTAATATATAATGAAGACCGCGGGAGGCGTGGTCGTATACCGCGTGGTTCCGGCTAGCACAACGTGGCTAGTCCGGCCATTACGCAACCACTAGCCCCCGGAGATTTGAAGTGAACAGACGTGTGTGAGAGGTGCGAGAGAGTTGGCGACAGTAGGGCTAACTGCCTTCCTTGCCCACACTATTCGCCCGGGCAATTTCAAACGGCACTTATAATAGGGCGAATGCAATATATGAGAGAGATATTGAATAAATAATATCAAATTAATAAAAGATAGTAATATTATTAGATAAATAAACAATAATTAATAAATAATAATTACACTGATTTAAATAAACAAATAAATAAATAATTTGAGCTATTATTAAAATAAATATTGAAACATTGTTTGATGAGGATTTCCCTGTGTTTTTTCCTTTCCCTTTCTATTTATAAATAAAAACAGGTAGCATCCCAGGGATAGATTTCAACACCTCCTCCGGAAAGATTCAAAGGGACAAAGTTAAGTGCAAGTTTATATTGTTAATAAATTACAGCATCTTGGAGACCGGAGGAACGTGACAATATATATAAATATATACATATATTTTTTTTTGTTCGAACACAAAAATATATCTTCGTTTATTATTTCGTCGAAAGAAATAATTTCGAATATTTTTCGTCTATGAATTTTTATGAGGTATCATAAAATTGCTTCAAACAGATGAAAATCTAGAATTTAATTGTTTTAATAGATATTGAGGCTCTGTCGGTCTTAGTCTAAGAGCCAGAGAAAAGCAAACATGACATAATTCAGAAAACCCTCAATTTCGTCCAAAGACTCTCTTATGCTTACTGTTCATGAGATAAGGACTAACGAAGCTCGGTCAAAGTAGGTTTAGTGGCGCTCATGTATAACAGGTACAAAAATCAGACGACCTTCAAAAGTATTTCAGTAAACTTGCCGTTCCAATATTATAAATTATATCATTATTGTTATTGAAAAATCACAATGGCAGACTGTTATGACGGTTGTGACATCATGGCAGACACTTTTCAAAATTTGGAAAAAATTAAATTTCAAAAATATTTTAGTAGATCTAAAATTTCAATATGATATTCTGAATAGTATTATTAGCTTATAATTATCACGGCAGACATTTTCTCCGGTTATAATAATCCGGCAGACAGAGAAACTTAAACTACAGCCCGAGCATACATATACATATGTACAGTACTTACTTTTATATCCATTGAATCTGCATGTCCTTGAATGTACTATCATTATTATAAAAACTGAAATTTATAAATGATTTAACATATTTATCACTAAGACATGGATGATGGGAAAAATTAGAAATTATAAGAAAGTTACCTATACATATCAGGGTATAATGATATTACAATGAATATAAGTTTTATTTTCACTTCGACAAAAACAAAAAATGCTCCATCGAAATCCCAATTGAGTGCGTTCTCCAATTGGTTCGTTATCTATTCAGGAGCCATCAACATCGGCCGATAGCTCTACGATTCCTGATACAGTGACGCAGGATCCATCTTCGGGAAACGTCAATTTATCTGTAACCGATGAAGTTATACAGAATGATAACAATCCCCAACTGGATGCATCGTTAGATTAATATAAGATGTTGAAAATTCTGAATTGGCAAGTTCACAGTCAGGTATTCCAACTTTATTGAATGTAATTTCAATAAAAATGGGTAATGTATGTTTCTTCTGTGGCAAAAAAAAAAATAAAAAATTCCGGTCAAAAATAATAGCTTTACATACTTCTGAAATACAGCAATAAATATGTTAAATCATTTATAAATTTCAGTTTTTATAATAATGATAGTACATTCAAGGACATGCAGATTCAATGGATATAAAAGTAAGTACTGTACATATGTATATGTATGCTCGGGCTGTAGTTTAAGTTTCTCTGTCTGCCGGATTATTATAAGCTAATAATACTGTTGAGAATTTCATATTGAAATTTTAGATCTACTAAAATATTTTTGAAATTTAATTTTTTCCAAATTTTGAAAAGTGTCTGCCATGATGTCACAACCGTCATAACAGTCTGCTATTGTGATTTTTCGATAACAATAATAATATAATTTGAAATATTCAAACGGCAAATTTACTGAAATACTTTGGACGGTCGTCTGATTTTTGTACTTGTTATACATGAGCGCCACTAAACCTACTTTGACCGAGCTTAGTCCCTATCTCATGAACAGTAAGCATAAGAAAGTCTTTGGACGAAATTGAGGGTTTTCTAAATTATGTCATATTTGCTTTTCACTGACTCTTAGACTATCTATTTGCAGTCCACAATTTTATGATTTGAACTAATAGTGCGGCCCAGTAAGTCTTTTTGCGACCCAGAATTTCAATAATCCGCTTCCGATCGCACGGAAATTTCAACTCAGGTTATTATTCCATTGATACGTGATAAAAAGTACAGGATCAGTACACTTACTAGCATTTTTTTTATTATTATTTCTCGGCAGATAATATTTTAGTCGGAAATTTAAAGTTTATTTACAAATCAAGGCAATATCTTCATTTATAATTATATACATACACAAGTGTATCCAACACTGTAATAATTCCATCAATGATTCTTGTCTACAGTTCACAAGTTAAATCTTTCTCATTCATTCAACGATGCATTACCTTTTTTTTTTTTTTTTTTTTTTTTTCCTCTACTTTTTCGTTTGATAAATTTTGTTCAATATACCTTGATAGCTAATTCACACAAATGCTGGTATTTGATTGACAATGCCGATAAAATGCTGGTTTTTGTATATATATATATATATATATAGCTATCAGAATAACTTTTTCTAGTATGTGCATTTCGTTTATCCACAGTTTATATGGTGAATTTCATATCTGTAACATTATATTTCATATTTTTTTTTCATCATTCGACTTGATACACATGCCGTATTACGAACAACTAAATTATGTACTCACTTCAATTATTCATTTTCATTACTATTAATTAATATTTTGTCATTTCTATATAATCTACTATCTAATTATTTTCGTTTTATCCTGAATTTCTGTACTCGCACAGGCATACATTCTGTCAATCTTATTACAGTCTCTCAATATCTAAACTGAAAATTTTATCTGATTCTATTATTATTTACTTCCTACCCCATCCATATTTAGTTATCTTCATAAAAAATTACTCCTTTTTTGCGTTCTATTCACACGCAATTACTTTTTTTTTTCTTACAAAGTAGCAACTTCGTACTTGCCAACAATCATTGTAACTTTTTTTTGCTTCTTATTTTTACCTATTTTAAAAAATGTTTATTTCATTAAGTATATACGTAAATACATACAAAAAGTTTATTTAATTACGTGCATACGTAAATACGCATACAATATATTACACAATTATATATAATATGATAATGCTTCAATTAATACCAATAAAATAAAATGCAATATAAACAAGAAAATTTTGTTGAATTTTTTGTGATATTTAATCATATTCAACGTTTACTTCTGATTTCATAATTTTATACTTTCTAGTCGATTTCTTATCATTACTATTCATGTATGCGAATATTCCTCTCACATTAAACTAAAATATATAACAAAATTATAATTGTCAATAATTACTTTTGGACGATGATTAGTAGTCACACATAAATTTCTAAAATATATATTATAAATTTAACCATATATATATAGTACTAATAAATTTGACGGAGCAATAACGTAAACGACAACACATCTGTCATCAAAGTATGTTTGTATTTTATAACATTTTTTTGTTTTGATTTTTTTTTTCTTTTTCAATGACGGAAGCACCAATTGATTTATTCTTATTTTGAGTTAATTAATTACAAAATATCAAAAACTCAATCGATAGATCTTTTCAATTCAACCTCGATTGATTTTTCACTGATAAAAGCATGCACGACTGAATCTATAATTGTAATTTTCTTCTTAATTTTCTTTTTTCATACAGAACATAAGCGACATCATATACTTGAAACTGAATGTCCTGTGACACAAGAAAAAACCCATCACTTGACTTCTCATTGTTCATTTTCATTTATAAAATTTGTCTTTTTTTATTTATTTTGTTACCAGAATTCTTTTCATTTCATTTTCACTTAATTTTTTCCATTAGGGAACACGAACACAAACATGCACATACGCAAATATAAGAACAAATGTAAAAACATACAAAAATTTCGATTATGATTGTCGTATTTGGATATAAACAATGCTACATAAAAATCTAACGTGTAGTGTTGATGCATATACAGTAGTTACGCGAAATTTAACATTTACTTGAAATAATAATAATAAGATTGAAAAAATTAAGAAAAAAAATACAGAATTAAATAGCTTGAGTAACAGACAAGACACTTTTTACTTGAATGCCCTTTATTTGTCGCATTCAATTATACAGACGGACGGATTGATTGTGTCGGAAAATTATATTATCATATCAATCGTCCAGTGTTCCCACATATTAACGTACATATTTCTTCCCAAAATATTTATACGTATAATGTTCCTTATTTTTGTCATTACATCAAACAACCCCCGTGATATATCGTGACGAAATGCTAACCGACCAATCTTTACTAAGTACAATGATTCATTTAAAAACATGTTATTCATCATCACGCTTCATAAAAACGAGACAATTAATATTTATTCCATTACCGTGATTTAGTACGGGTAATACTACTCCGTGAAATGATTAATAAAATTACAATATCAAAAACGATTGGCTCAGGCAGTATATTGTCTCTTTGAAAGCTAACAAAGAAAAAGGATAAGACATAAAAAAATCATCTGCAATACAATTAGGAGTCGTATGATTATGGATACAGCGATTCATATTATAAATCATGAAAATCGAAATTACTGCTCACGGGATGCTCCGAAAAAGTTGGGGCAAAACAGATAAATTTGTCCAACCAGATGAAACTTTTTTTTTAAGAGATTTGCACGCATAAATATTCCTGCGTTTTCTATCTCATGGCAAGCTTAAAATATAATCATCTATGGATTTTTCGAATAATAAATATTAACTAATAGATAAGAGAATTAGTCAAATAGTTTTCATCTGTTTGACTATAACCAAATATTTTTGATTGATTGATGATATTATCGAAAAACTTTGTCTCGATGTAGGCAATTTTCGAGAAAAAAATCATCGTAATAACACAAAGTATCTTTCAACTTTCACATTTCACATTGTCCAGAAATACACATTGTTCCAAAATCACTAATCCAAAATGCATAAGAAATACATTGAAATTGAACTAGTAATTCTGAAACAAATTGTATATATTGTATGATATCTATGTATATGTTTAACGCCGATCGTCACAATTGGTATCAATTTTGTTTTTATTTATTATTTATATATGTATGTATGTATGTATATTGTATGTATGCATGTATGTATGTATGTATATTGTATGTATTAAACTGAACAAGCATTATTCATTCAACTGTATCTTTTTTATCTAAATCACCATATATAAGTGTTCCCCAAAATAAAACTAAAGAAAAATCCTTCTTATTGTAATTAGATGAAATTTTTTTTTTGCGTACATAAATTAATGTAACAGCGAAAAAGGAAGAGCTTTTGTGTAAGCCAGCATGAATTTTTCATTAAAATTTATTTGTTTCATCATGGTTTTCGAAAACAAATCAATCGACATTCGAGAACATGTAATTGTTATTTGTTACCTCACTTGAAACTCTATCTATATTCTAGCACCACACTCATTCAATTGTGCGTGGCACATTTCTTGCAGGTTTTTTCATAGTTGGTTTTGTTTTTGCAGCCTTTAAGGCAAAAAAACAAAATACCATTATATATTTTTCTCTCCCTTTTAACTGAGGTTATTCATTGTGCGAGATACCATTCACACTTGAGTAAATGTTATATTTACACGTTCAGCGGTTCGACAGGAGAGTTTTGCGACGACTATAATACCATCGAGTGCTATTCTCAAGGTGAAACGTGAGACAAGAAAACTGACCGTTAGGCCAGACTCATGATGGGGCTAGGAAGCGCCGATTGATCCTAGAGCAGGACCTGAATTATTGTGTACTATTCCCGGCACTTGATTGTACGGATGATTACTATTACATAAGACTGTATAGATATTCTCCACATTGCTTAATTTCTCAAAAAATGGTATCAAATCAAGGAGTTCAGTGTCTGTCATGTCGTCAAACCACGATGCAACTGGTACCTGCAAACATATAAATATATATATTTTTAATAAGAATCAGATGTTATAATATATATGGACGGCTTTTCGTTAAAAAAAAAACCTATCTCTCTACGTTTTACATTTCGTCTTGCTCATTTATACCGAAAACATCTACATATCATGCTGTATAAATCAAATACACTGTAAAGACGAATTATCGTTTATTATGTATGATATTCATGGTTTGAATACCGTTTTAAGTTGTTGTTGTTGTTGTTGTTGTTGTTGGTTTGTTTGTTTGTTTTTTGTTTTGTTTTTTTTTTGTTTTTTTTTTTCACATCAATCACCAATGTTTATATTAATTTTCTCTGGCCATAAAAGAATACAATAATTTTAGAAAATAAAAGAAAACAATAATACAGTTAAAAATACTTTGATGTACACCTCTTGATTATAAAAGGAAAGTATGTAGACTCCTTAATCATATACAATTGAGTAAATAAGTAAAATTAATTAATTATCTTACCGCATTATCTGGATGAAATATATAACTGGCTGGACTGTTGTCCACTATGATAATTTGTTGAAGGTCCCTACCAAGTTTATTTAAATCCTTAACATAA